>WOVY01001113.1:0-685877 GCA_013436015.1 Rhipicephalus annulatus | reverse complement strand
TGCTGAATTTAGAAAACGCTAGCTTTCAAAAGATGAGAGAGTTGACTCATATCAATAAATAAAAGTACCATTTGCTATTTGCACAATTTGGGTAAAAACATGACCACATGGTCGTTGGCAAAAGGTATGAGCCAGAGGTAGTGTAGAAATGAATTATCGGCTCGGCGAGACATCTTAAGTTCAATTTTACTTACTGAACGCGCCCAGTGTGAAGTCATATAGACGCCTCATAAAACAATAAAAGTCAGATGGCCTGTAAATTACATGGAGGCAATAAGCACTTTGAGCAATAGCAGTGATGAATCAATATTTCCAGACGTGCAACACGCCATTCAGATCCACCCTTTATGTCCTTAATGGGTGGTTCTGGAATGGGGCATTGATGACCACTTGCTTTTTGTTTTATTTTTCTGTTCAACCCTTCACCGAACTCCTGCGCCAGGTTGAATGCGTGTTACTCCCTGCCTCTTTTCTAACAATCAAACACCGCGCTAATAGTAATAAGTGCTTCGCACTTTTAATGTTTAAAAATACAAAAGTAGTTAATTTTTGCAGATAATCTAGTGCCCAACATTTTACAATCGCACACAAGAATAAAACTCATTACTTCTTAAAAGCTTTTTTCGGAACCCCCAGGTGGGGGCTCCAACAGGCAGCTTTTATCACAATTTTATGCTACGATGTCCTGTAAAAAGAAGCATTGTTCATCCCTCCACCATAGGAATCGCTAAATCATGAAGGCAAATCGTGTTACATAGAAGTAGATGTTGTATAGTTCTTATTAGAGTAAATTTCTCATTCTGTTGAGGGTTCTTTGGCAGCTTTAGCTCGTTTAACGTGGATTAACCCACCTTTACGCCTTGTTGCACATCATTTCAAGCAACGATGGTTTGCTTGTACTGTTAGTTTGTCAATATTTCGTCTGTATTTCACCCAGGTCGCTTCCATTCACGTCAGTTAAGTGTTCGGCACTCCAGCATAAAACACGTGTTTATGTTTCAAGTGTCCACGCAAAAAGATCAGCAGTGGTTTTTCTCGATTATGCCAGGATATAAGTAGCAAGAGCTACGGTTGGTCGTGTGCACTAACGGACGGGGGGATAAACCAAAAATGGATGGACGTAGGGATGTATGAACGAAGTACGGATGAACGGATGGGAGAACGACCGAGCAATCTCACGCGAGTCTATTGCCAGCCTACTTGTGACATACGGAGCTTGACTCGCTCGCTGGATTTCTGCCGACCAGCTGTGCCCTGCAATCTCCGACGAGAGCGCAGCTCTGGCCGACTAGCTCGCCCTACGCCATCTCCTGACGCCGACAAGAGCTCTCGTCGAGTGCTGCCCCGTCCTCAGACTCCTGCGACCATATCCATCTTTTCTACCTCCTCCTTACTTCCGTATGTGGCTGTCCCTGCGTCTCGCTCTCTCCTTCCACTCTCTCTATCTCTATACATTTTAATATCTCCCTACCTCCACCTTTCGTGAGCTGCTGTTGAGGTATCCTCCCCGTAAGAGACAGTTAAGGGGCTCACTTTTATCTTATTCTTATTGAGTAATCACTTGCTGCCACTGACACACGGAGCTTCCGAGCTTTCGGGGTGCAGGTGTGCGCCGTGGGACGACAATGTTCTTCTCACTTGCACACAACTGCTCACCATAGGTCACATGAAAATGCTTAACATCAGCCAGTGTAGTTTACACTACAAAATCTAGGAGGATGCTTGAGCTTCGCGTTTTACACAATTTTGTAGTTCGGCGATCCGATGGGAGCTTAGGAGCGGGGTGGTTTGAGCTAGTTGGTAGATGACGATTGTTATATAGCGTGAGCTGAGGACGACGACAAAGAACAATCATGCCTCCATACAGCGGTTACGTTGATATGTTACGAAGAAAATGCAGTCTAAATACGCCACCAATTACTAAAGCAACGAGTGAAGAAAACATAGCGATAAATTATAAGATTTAGTAGCAATTGAACTCTTCATACTTGGCCTGCAATGTATCTGCTCCAATCATGGATGGCACGCATTTGCCAGATTACCTGTAAACTGTAAATTTGCAGCTGCACAAAAGAGGGAGTGTCTTTAGATAGTAAATATTTATGCGAAATAGTTTACAGTGGACTACTGCTAATAAGAAGACATAAGCACGCTGTTGTCATTGCTAGTAATACAGTTGCAATACGTAAACCTTGCAAGAAAAAGTATGGTAGTTGCTGTTCTGCAGTAGTGGCAGAACGATTACGACAAGCTGATTGAAATTTGGCGTTTAAAGGGGCCCTGCAACACTTTTTGATCATGGTCAGAAAACGCTGTCCATCGGTAGTAGAGGCTTTTGACAACACGCACTCCAAATATTATAGCGCAGCACGCGGGCTGGATTTCGCAATAAATGATCAAAGTAGATAAAAATCGCCTTTGCCTCTCTCTACAAATCACGCAATATAACCCAAAATCACACGTAGCAAGTCTATCTATCAGCCTATGGCTGACGTGAACGTGGTGTGCTAACTCGTTACAAAGGTCACAGCAGGAGGCAGCTACTTGTGACGCGTGCGCGTAGGATCGCACAGAAAAGCCGTGCATTCAAAGAAAAAAAAAGAAGTGCTCAAGGTCGTGACGCGCGCGTGACATTTTTCTGTGGCCCTGCCATTCCTCCCTGCTTCGCTTCCAGGGCTTTCCTTGAGATGAGAGAAAAGAGAATACAATTGCAGCATGCGAACAAACCTTTGTAGCTCCTCTCGCACTGGGCTGATTCTTAAAATTTTTGCGGCGTTGAATTCGTGAGGCAATGAACTCTTCCAGTGAAATGATTCCACGATTACTTGAGAAAGTGTTTCAGGGCTCATTTAGTAAATCGTAGTACCAACAATATATCGAACAACGTGTTTATTAGCGAGAGGTTTCCTGAACGTTCTAAAAATAATTAACTTGCGAGTACTTTACTGTCCTCCCAGTGGTGCTAAGAAGACTCTAACGAGCTCGCGTAAAGTTCAGCATGAAAGTGTGGCCACTGCAGAGTCCGCTTTGCCATTTAAGTTCTCAAAGATATTCACTGCGTTAAGCGAGGGACTGTCAGAATCACAACTGCTTGATTAACTACCCCAAATGAGGTTTGAGGTCCGGAGTCAGCTTCTTGTTGGCTGTGAACTTTTGATAATGATGAAACACTACGTGCATATTGCATTAGCTGAGAGAGCAAATGTCTGAGTGTAGAAACTGCTAATGGGCGTTACATTTGAGATATCAGCAGTCCTTGGTTAACCATGAAAGAGAAAACGGAAATCGCGGGGCGCATAATAAAAAATGCTAGTAAAGTGAGTTGATACGTAGTGTTCTAAAAATCTGTCCGAAAACTGGCTTGTTAAAAAAAAAACAGATTACTCCTTAGAAAGTAGCGAAATATATTTCAATATATTGCCAGATGCGACACGTTTAAATATCAGAGTTTGGTTCACTGCACACCGACAGTGTTCCAGTGTCTCGTGGTGAATCAGAGTTGGAGCAGTCTGTTATTAAACCTTGCTATGAAAATACCGGTACTAATATATTTTGTTGCACCTTTTTTGCGAATTTTCCTCATCAAGTACAGCCGGAAAACGTTCATAATTGAACACTGGGCAGTATAATCCAGATGACTGTATTTACTTGGGTCAGTAGAAGCAGTGCTGGACATTTTGCTGAGTTAATGTGGCTTAAGCGACATATCTAAAACGTGTTTGGTGAAGTAAGTGAAAGGCAACCACACTTCATATACTGTTCGTATGTGATAATGAACATTATTCACATAACCACTTTATCGAGTATGGGGGATAAGGCATAAGTGACGATCCACCTGAAGACCTTCTTTAACTATTGCAGATGTACTAGAGTTTTATATAAATATTAGTGTTAAGAAAAATATCATCCCATGACTTACTATTAAACATTCGTTTTTGATGTGTAGAGCACCTTCAGGGGCCCAGGATGTCGAAGGCTGCCATATGCGGTCATCGCTTTGTCTGTACGCAGTACCTGCAGTTATAAAAATAGAAAAAAAGGAAACATGCTAAAAATAGGAAAGTGAGAACGGAAGAGCAAAGCGACACCGAGTGAAATGAAGTGAAATAAAAATGGCACTCAGCGAGTTGGCCGCAATACTGGCCATGATTGAAAATACTTTTTTTCTAAGAATGTACAACATATGCATGGCTTTTTTTGTCAAAGTTAGTGTTCTTTTAAGGAGACCTTTAGCTACACATATGCATAACTTTGAGGGGACACTCATGAATGTAGCCGTGGACAGGCGTTTTTTTCTAACTTTTTGATTTTACATGCCTGTACGTAACGTAAATCTTAGGTCACGTTCGACCCACAGTATAAAACTGTATGCGACAAGGGTTCTGTTCTGTTTTATGTGTGCATGAGATAAATGCATTGAAGAAGACTGAAACCATGAACCTTTCGAGCACTCTGTCCTCAGGGTAACTTTGTTGGGCAGCCGTCCTTCAAGTAATATATTGTGCTCCTGCTTTACTTTTTCTTTTTTACCTTTTACGGGACGACGACGAAGTGATTGCTTAGCAGATCGCAGTTTCAGTAGGTGCTCTCTTTTTTCACCTAATTTTAAGTGAACTTCGCGATTATCACATCCGTGTCCGTCGGTGATGGACGTGGACCCCCACGGACGTCCGCCAGTTACGGCGACGTCGGCGGTGGCCGCATCCAGGAAGCGTACGGGACTCTACAGCGACTACGACAGCGAGGGCACTCTTGGTTACTCAATGAGCAGCGAAGAGCCTTCAGACGACGACGATTTTAAGCTGGTGCTGAGCCGTAAAGCGAAGAGGCGGAACGTCAGAACATCTTCGTCATCGAGTACGTTGAATGACAGAGTGCCAAGGAGACCCGTGACAAACACTATCCTTTTTGTCCCTGAGGTACCGGACGGTAACATGAAGCGCCTCAACAGGCAATCTGTTTCGGTGATGCTGGAAGGACTCGTGCCAAACGAGATCACAGACATCAGAGTGAACACGCGTAAGAACGTATTGGCCATCGACGTTTTGCATGCTGCGGCACTTAATGTACTGCGCAACGTCAACGAGTTGGGGGGAATGAAAGTTCGCTCCTACATTCCTGTGAGCTCTAACGTCGTCACTGGAGTCATCTACGATGTGGATACTGCCATTCCCAGCTCCGACTTCGATGTTCTGGTAAAACCGGTAAATGAAGCCAGCGTCATTGCAAAAGTTGTCCGTTTGGGAAACTCACGCTGCTTGAAGATCATGTTCAAGGGCGACACTCTTCCTTCACACGTAAAGGTGGGCCATTTTCGGCATTCAGTGCGACCTTTCATACCGAAGCCCTTACAGTGTTATAAGTGCATGAAGATGGGCCACGTGAGAAGCGTATGCGAAAATAGGACGGTGTGTCCTCGTTGCGCGGAAGCCCATTCTGTGGATGACTGCGAAGCAACTACCCTCAAATGCTCGAATTGTCATGGGTCACATGAAGCTTCGTCAAAAGAATGCCCCAAAATCCGAAGAGAAATAGCGGTATTGAAACAAATGGTCAGAGACAATTCGTCGCATCGAGAGGCTGCCAGGACCGTCCGAAAGAGGCGTCACCGTCGCCGCAGTTCATCGAAGAACGCCGCAGACGCTACATCGAAAGCACCACTCCACCACCCTTCTCTTCCACCGCCCTTGCCTCCCAGACCTAAGGCGGCCAGCGCGGTCAACAAAACAACGAGCTGCACAGTTGCAGATGAATCAGTTTGGCCTTCATTGCCGAAATCACAGCCACCTGCAAATCCCAAGCGCACATCGACAGTCACATCACTCCAGCCAGCCGCTGACAAGCTGCCTGAGGAGGACACAGAAGTCATCAGAATGTTCCGAACACTGCTGGATGCCATGCGAAAGCTGTGCAGCAGCCTGAAGTCTCCACTCGCTCAGAGTGCACTACAAGTACTGGATGCTCTAAGTCCAGTATTTGCAAGTCTCCAGTAGCAACCATGGCTCGACCAATTTTCTCCTTCCGCAACGAGGTCCGACAAGCGTCGATAATGCAGTGGAACGCGAGAGGCCTGAGATCCCGCATCTCTTCGTTCCGTCAGTATATGTTCATGAATCGTATTCCTATGATAGTTATATGTGAACCAAACGTGCAACAACCTCCTAAACTATCAGGGTATGAATCTTTCGTTTCTTCAACGTGCGAGGAACGCAGCAAGGTGGTTGTTTACATTCGCACAGATTTCACTTATGTGCATCATGCAGTTCAACCGCATGATGACAATCAATATGTCTGCTTACGTGTTAAAAAGGAAAAAGTGTCATTCACACTCATTGGTGTCTACATATCACCATCCGGACGATTTGAACAAGACCGACTACGAGACATACTGACAACAACTACGGGCCCGTGGGTTATAACTGGAGACTTCAACGCACATCACTTAATCTGGGGTAGTTCGACGATCAACGCTAAAGGAAGAAACCTCGTGTCATTCGCTTCCAAGCATGACCTATGTTTCTTAAATGATGGCAGTCCTACATACCTGCGGGGCCTTACGTACAGCAGTTGCCTCGATTTGACTCTGGTATCTAGAAACTTCCGGTCGCAAGTGCACTGGTTTTCAGACATCGAAACGCATGGGAGTGACCACATTCCAACTTATATGCGAATAAGGGGTCTTACTAACTCCTTTCCTAAGACCACAATACGAAGAATTGATTGGTTCAAGTTTCAGCGACTCATGGAAAATACATGCCGTGAAGACCCTGACCAGAACTTGGAGGATGTCATCAAAGAGGCAATGAGGGAAGCTTCCTGTCTCCTCCCGTTCACCGGCAAGCGTTCAGATTTCGACGTTGAACTGGAAAAACTGTGCGCGCTTCGCCGAAGGGCGGAAAGAAGATACAGGCGGACGAAAGCAATATGCGACTTGAGGCTGGCACGACGCATACAGAAAAAAGTCCAACGACGTTTAGACAAACTTGCACAGGAACGCTGGAAATCATTCTGCGAATCATTGGATCCCCGAAAGCCGTTGTCCCGCATCTGGAGCACTATTCGTGGCCAGCGCTCGGCTCCCCAACAAAGACATCCTTTCATGGCTTTAGCCCTACATTCAGGCCACACCCAACTTGAAGTGGCAAATGAGTTTTGTACGCGAATCGCCGGTGTGTCCGCCTTGTCTGCTGGCACCATTAGGAGTGTTATCCCTGCACCCCGCATCTACGAAATGGACAATCTTTTCACTATAGAAGAACTTGACGCATCTTTGGCGGCTTCCCGACGATCATCTTCACCAGGACCCGATGGCATCACCTACGCCGCTCTAGCCAACCATCAACAGGAGGCAAGGGGACAGTTGTTAAGCTATTACAACCACTCATGGCTGGCGGGCAATGTTCCCCAGGATTGGAAGATAAGTAGACTTGTGCCACTACTCAAAGCAGGAAAGTCACCATTTGATTTGACATCATTTCGCCCTGTTGCCCTCGCAAGTTGCGTAGGAAAAGTCATGGAAAGGATGATACTTACACGCCTAGAATGGTACCTTGAGCGGTACAACGTATACCCAAACTGCATGACGGGTTTTCGGCGAGGTAGATCATCTCTTGACAACGTGATTGATCTCACAACATTTATCCAGCAACAGAAGAGCCTCAAGCGCATACCACTGGCACTCTTCCTCGACGTCAAAGGGGCTTATGATAACGTAACACATAAAGCCATCCTAGACTCGTTGGAAGCTGTTGGAATCGGTGGTCGGATGTTCCAATGGATCCAGGATTATTTGACAAGAAGGTCCTTTTTTGTACAAACCTCAGATGGACCTACCACCAATTACTATATCTCCCGTGGCGTCCCTCAGGGCGCCGTATTAAGTCCCACTTTATTTAACCTCGTGATGGTAGGACTTCGTGAAATTTTGCCAAGTACCATCCTCATATCCATATATGCTGACGATATTTGTCTATGGACTTCGGCTGTAACTCGTCTACAAGTACGTGCAAGAGTCCAGCAGGCTGCCACCTTGACATGCTCATATCTCCGCAAGCAAGGTCTTTCCGTCTCAACGGAGAAATGTGCATTGGTTGCGTTTACCCGCAGAGCTATGACACAATACCCCGTTACCATCAATGGACAAAATATTCCATACCAGAAGAACCATCGCTTCCTGGGTGTGATCATTGACCGGGACCTTTCGTGGAGTGCCCACTGCAATTACCTGAAGAGAAGGCTAACTTCCATTGTCCATATAATGCGGTTCCTCTGCGGAAAATCTTGGGGCGCATCTATAAGGTCAATGATGCAGCTATACAGAGCACTGTTTCTGGGATTTTTGCGCTACAGCTTGCCGTTACTGGCAAGTACGTGCAAGACGAACATCCGCACTCTCGAAAGTCTACAAGGACAAGCACTACGCGTGTGCTTAGGATTGCCGCGATGCACCTCAACCTACGGGGCAATTATGATCGCAAGAGAGCATCCAATTCGAACATACATCACCACTGACAATTTGAGAGCCCACATAAGACACCTCTGCCGAGTTCCTGGTCACCATGTTGCAGTGTTGCCACTTCAAAGACCACACGCGATCTTTTCAAAGATTATTTCTGCCCATAGAGAATGCCTCCCTTTTGGCTTCACTCCCGCAACAAGACCAGCGTCACCCCCGTGGTGCCTACAACAACCACAGGTGTGCCTCACTATTCCGGGAATAACGAACAAGAGCCATCATTCAACAGTGGTTCTACGACAGGTGACATTGTCGCTACTCAACGAAAAATACGGCCAGAGGACCCACATTTACCCGATGGATCGGTCTCGGCTGACAGCTCCACAGGTGCTGTTGTCATCCCGGCGTACCAGGTCACTATAAAGCTCAAACTGTCGCATAGGACAACATCCACAGCAGCGGAGCTTGCCGCCTTACGTGCTGCTATACTTTATATTGCGGAGGCCCGACCTCAAAAATGGGCTGTGTTCTGTGACTCCAAGGCATCCCTTCAGAGCTTGCAATCAGCTTTACGACAGCGGGAGCACCAACAACTAGTGAATGAAATAAGAGAAGTGATTCACGAAGTTTTATCGAAAGGACATGACTTGGTGTTCCAGTGGTTACCGGGACATTGTGGTATTGTCGGTAATGACCTTGCTGATAATGCTGCCCGATCCGCCCACGCGGACGCCCAGACAACCCCAATTCCATTGTCGAGAACCGACGCTGAAAGGGGCCTTCACTCGTTCGCTAACACCATGTCGGAAACTTGGCTGAGTGACCCCAGTGTCAGGAACCGCCGCCTACACAAATTGGACCCATCGAGAAAGCTTCAAGTTCCATCGGACCTCTCCCGCCAGGATGCAACTTTACTGTGCCGCCTGTGGTTAGGAGTAGCTTTTACAAAGGCGTACTCCTTTCGCATAGGAATGGCGGATAGCTGCCGATGTGAATCGTGCGACACTGACGAGACAATAGAACATCTACTGTGTTCATGTGAACGTTTTGCGAGCGAACGCAATTTGCTACGCGAAACGTTGGAGACACTAGACAGTAGACCTTTTTCCGAAGAGAAGATACTTGGCTCATGGCTCTACGCGTCGCTGGCCAGCAAAGCGACGCGGGCACTGCTAAGTTTTCTGAAGACGACCGGACTACGCGACCGCTTATAAGCGTGCAATGGACAAGGTCCCACCAACATACACGTTGCCCTTCACTTCTCTCTCTCTTCTCCTTTAATCCCCTCACCCCTTCCCCCAGTGCAGGGTAGCAAACCGGACGTGCGTCTGGTTGACCTCCCTGCCTTTCATTTCTTCCCTTCCTCCTCCTCCTCCTCCTTACCTTTTACAATTATAGCCCGTACCCTTTCGAGCTCGCATGTTGGGGAATTGTAACTACGTTGTGAAACGAGGGGAGCACCTGAAAAGGACACATGTCTTCATGAAGAAAAGATAAAGCAGCAAGCTAATGCCTATATTACTACCAAGCGAGCCAGTACAGTGATTTTTTCTAGATTTGGTTGTAGGGAAAGGAACGCACAAAATTTCTACCTCTTTGCTTTTTGTGTTTTTTGGTGCTCCGCCGGGGTGGTCTAGTGGTCAAGTTACTCGGCTGCTCATCCGCAGGTCGCGGGATTGAATTCCGGCTGCGGCGGCTGCAATTTCGATGGATACGAAAATGCTGTAGGCCCGTGTGCTCAGATTTGGATGCACATTAAAGAACCCCTGGTGGTCAAAACTATCGGAGCCCTTCACTACGGCGTCTCTATAATGATACGGTAGTTTTGGGATGTTGAACTTCACATTTCAATCAATCGATTGACTTTTGTGGTACCCGCGAATGCCCGCAACCGCTGACGTTGTTGCCGCGTCAGCGGCTGCGGATATTTCTTTGTTTTACTGTTGACCTTTTTTTTCTTTTCCTTAGTGATAGCTGTTTATGAGCATGTGCTTTAGCATCGTTGTATGATAGCCTTGATTTATGCGCTTTTTATCTTTGATTTTGATAATTATTCAGGCTATACGTCTTTAACCTGGTCTTCGTAAACATGTGTTTAGTCATTGAGAAGTAGGGATTCGTTGCGTCTTCAAAATAGTGGGATACAGTTATGGATTGAGTAAAATACATATATTAATAGTAAGTTAGTCCTATTCATCAATTGCATAGAGTATTGTGAATGTTGAGATACTTGCCACAATTATTTCATTTGAATGGCAGCCTGAGATTGGCATTCTTTGCGACGTCTATTGCAGTGCAAGTGGAAAAAATAAGTAACATCCAGAAAACAATTCAATTCAGAAAAAAGAATCCGCTCGCTTAAAGTCTTCTGCAACAGCCACTTGTGCGGGCATAATTTGAAGCAAGTAAACAGGCACATTACGGAGCTATCGAAGACGTTCAATGAATAGTTAGGCCAGGCGTAGCATAGAGAAAGCTAATTGTTAATTTATCTCTTGCGAAGAAATTACGAGGTGAACAGAATAACTTAAAGAGGGTGAAGTTCATCTTTTCCATACATGAGATTAAAACACACTACGTTAAGAAACTTGGCAAAAATACCATTGAAGAACTATTATAGCCATACTGTACTCACTGCAGCTTGTTTTCAACGATAACCACGGTACAATATTTGAAGCGGTAAAAAATAAAACCACACTAAAATACGTCCAGTAAAACAAAACCTTCTTTGTTTCAAGTGCGGACCACTTCACGGGACCATCTCGTCGCCCATTCATACATCTGATGTGGCGTGCTGACGTTTACATCGAAGTGCACAATGCAGACGAAAGCTTGACTAGCAATGTTGAAAAAACTGAATTAAGCTGAACGAACAAGGTCCACACTAATACGACTAACCTAAGTAACCAAGAAAATCACAATAGTTAACTTGAGGCTCACAAAAACGCGGCGGACGCTTAGGGTTGACTCCTGAGTTGTGTAATGAAGGGCTCCAGCACCTCATAAAGACCACAATTCTGCCCCCCCCCCCCTTAAGCGTGTGCCGGGGCAACCTTTAGGGGGAATGTTCGTTGCAGCGGCCCCGTTCCTATGGTATCAAGGTAAGGAGCTGGCTGAATGCCCCCCTCCTCTAATCACTATGGGGGGTGGGGGGGCAGGTCTATTCCCTCAGTGTACGCCTATGCTTTCACCCCTAAATCTGACCTGTATAAGGTGGACTGGTATAGCATGGTCATTATATCCGAAAAGGAAACAACTTCAGAGAACTCGTACGAACAAAACGAATCTGAACTGCAAAAAAAAAACTAAAAAACAGTTAAGATATAAAAGACATTTTTGTCCGCCGCTGTTGTCCACTGCCACCGATGGTCGCAGCGGCTACTGAACAAATGATAAAAACACAGAATAAAATACATTGGCCCCGTATCTGCATGTTATTCTGCAAATGTCGTCGAAAGACAATAGTCTTGCATGTGGAGAGAGGGAACAAAACATTTATTTGATGTTCTGCGCAAGAAAATCGGTGATTGGTATTCTGTAGGCGCTGTGCTTGAGTGCCTCGAGCGTGCAGCGGAGGCGGACGAGCGCGTGAAGTAACGTCACACGTGAGACATGAGCGCCATCTGGCAGTTTTCTTGGAAAAGAAAGCACGCGACTCTGAGACGGGCGTTCGCCCGTCTCAAAGCCGCGCGCTTTGGTGTAGAACGCCAGGCGATGGGCTTTGCTGAAACGACCACCGTGTCGTCTTAGCAAAGCGTTAGAAACACTCGCCTTTTCGTGCAAACGTTGCATGGTCAGCGCAGCGTGATAAACGCTATGGTCCTTAAAACTACTTACGTGTGCCTTTTCTAGTAAAATACGCGCATACAAAATATATACGTGTTGTTACGGTGCCTCAGATATGCGCAATATTTGTTTTTAATTGACAATCGCACAAGTGTGAACGCTGAATCTTGAGCAACATTGGTGGACGCTGCGGATGGAGTGGGCCGTTTGAGGTATCTGCTGCTGCCTTTTAGCGTACCCGGTACCATTAAAGGTGGAGATACAGACAAATGTACAGGCAGACCAATATTCGTTTGCGTCATAGGTCTCTAAGAAAGACGATTGTCTTTAACAAAATATTCAGGCGACAATAATTCTCGAATGTGGTCCTCTGCATGGAAGCTTGCGCACGTGTGAAAGCCAACGCAAACCTTGAAGAACACAATCGCGTAAGTGCCAGACATGTGGTCCGACTTCACGTCCATTCAGGTGGGCAAGAAACAGAACATCCACGTCAACGTAATTTGAGTCGATTTTCGTTGGTTTGGATTGTATACATATCGTCGAAGTAGGCTCATTTTTCATGTATAGGGCATCAGACCAAGCTGTATATCCTATCATGTACATTAGGCTTGTGCGCCAAAAACACTGTGAGTGGGGACTCACATGCTAACAGACTGATATATTTACTGCACTGTCGCCTATAAAAGTGCGGTGCGGACGTTTGGAAAACGCAGTAAGAGCTCTTAAGTAGTGACGTATGTTTTTAAAAGGCGCCGACGTTCTCACTACAGCCTCAAATGTTCAAGAAAGCCTTTCCGAAGAGTAGTATTCTTCCTGCTTTTATGCTTATGCTTCTTATATTTGTTTCGTTTGTCTTGACTTTTTCGTCAACCACAACCAAGCTAGAAAAAGAAAAAGCCAATAAGCCTTAGTATTACTGGTAATCTTTTATGCAAAGCACTAACGCTGCACGGGATAAAGGTTGGCATGAGACATCTGGATCGTCCTTTTTGTATAATATTTTGTATAAAAAACTGGGTTCCTGCCTTCCCGTCATTACCCTGTGTTGGTGCATACTGTGCCCTGTTGCCAGCATTTAGCTATTCGGTGCAATAAATTTGTCCGCTTCGTTTCTCCAAATACCAAAAGCATTAATGAAGCCAGCGTATTGAAATGCCTCGACCTATTTTATCTGCCATATTAAAAGTATAGTTAACTGCCACAACCTTATTGTTATGTCACTGTTGGCTGCCATCGAAAAAAAACATTTCCTACTTTCTCGCGAGCTGGCATATTCGGATTGCATACTGCTTTATGCAGGAGTACCTGCAGAAGCGTAATGCGCTACGAAAACGTGGTGTATTGCTTTGTCATCTAACGTGGTTATGATTCTAATACCACTTCAACAAGCACAGGGTAGCGAAGCGTATTTTAAGACCACTACATCAAGCGTTCAGTATTGCGCCGTATGTTGTAGCTGCGCGAGAGCAACTCTACATATATACCTACAACATGTCCTCATCTGCGCAGCATATACTACTAGCGTAGATTTATCGCCACTGTATCCAGCCTTAACCCGCAAGAACACACTCAACTCCGCACTGCTCGTTAAGGACGTCTGGACACTAATGCAGTTACGTTACGCGCGCCATTGCCATGACAGCAATGCCATTCGCCCGCTAATTTCCTTCCGCACCTAGCAGAGTAATTTACAGCCACGTACACTGAGCTAAGCAGAGTAATTTAAGACTAGCAGAGTAATTTAAGCAACTGGACACTGAGCTCAGAAAGTATGGTCAACTAACTATAGACGCATAACCCGGAAGCGTTCTAAAGATCTCCAATAAAGTCACTCATTGCCTTTCTTGGGAGATAAGAAAGCGCTTTAAATATGTTGTCCTTATTTCTTTGTTGGTAACTTTTACATTTCTGTGGTACATAACTCATTTGTTTTGTGTTATCATTCAGGATGCATCATATGGCTCACATTTCAGCGATTTGTTATTGTGGAGGGCACAGTTTTTACTCATGGAATGTTGGAACACAAGATATGAGGTTTGGAAACTGATGATGATAATTGATATGTGCGGTTTAACGTCTAAATACCCCCATATCATGAGAGACGCCGTAGTTAAGGGCTCCAGTAATTCTGACCACCTTGGGCTCTTAAACGTGCACCCAAATCTGAGCACACGTGCCTACAGCATTTTCACCTCCATCAAAAATACAGCCGCTGCCGCCGGGATTTAATCCCGTGAGGTTTAGATATACATGGCGGTAGCGGAGATGGCGAGTAGTATCGCCATCTCGGCAAAATTGCCGTCTCGCCATCTCGGCAAAACACATCGGCAAAATTGATCAATACAAAAAGACGAGAGTAAATATTCGATGAAATGAAGGAGTAATAAAGGTATGAAAACAACAATTAGTAAGTGTAAGCACGGATAGTAGTCATTTGATATTTCCTCAACCACGAAAATCTGCTTCCCACATATTGAACAGTGACCGCAACGGCAAATTAGCTGTTCCCCTTAACAGCCCTTTTATGCTTGCATGCTTCTACGTACCATAATTCCAAAAGGCCCACAGGATGAACATGAGGCAGTGATACTAGCAAAAAGCTAGCTCGTGTGCAATACATCATTACTTGCTTATACATCATTAGTTAGATCTAAGTTACAATATGCACCTCCCATTTGGAACCCGCCTGAAGTTGGTCTTACAAATTCCTTTCAATTCATTCAAAATCGTGCAGCTAGATTTATTCATGCTTCGTACTCATACATCAGTGTTTCATCCCTCAAAGCCGCGTGTAACTTATCCCCTTTATCATGTCGCCGACGCATAACAACCCTCTCATTATTTCACAAGTTTTTTCACTCTCCACTTAACCACCCTCTTTACATTATCCCTGCAGCTCACATATCTAGTCGCACCGGCCATGCGCTTCAAGTTTATCGCCCGCGTGCCCATACTAAAACATTTTCTGCTTCTTTTTTTCCCAGAGCAGCAAAAGACTGGAATGGCTTCTCCCATGATATCGCCACAATCACCTCTCTATCAGGCTTCATGCATAATATTTCAAATGTAACTTCACATTTATCATTGTGACAAAAATATCGAATGTATGTTACCCAACCCTTATGTAATACCCTCTTGGGGTCTTTAAGGAAATTAAAAATGAAATGAAATGAAGTGAAATGGAAATTCTTGCTACATATAACGAGCTCACTAAACATTTCTACCTGTCTAGAAGAATTTTTTTCCACCTCACAAAAATCTAACTTGGCCCCAAGCACTTATAGTAAGGCTTTTGCAAACGCGGATGTACCCTACTTTGAAGATATTACACATTATGTACCCTGGCCCTATACCCAAGTAATCTTTGCCCACATTGGGGGGAAATAGCTTCATTAGAACATATGCTTTGGTGGTGTACCAAGTTCGCTCATTTATTGAACATCACCTCTGCCAGATGCGAGGTGGCCATCCGCAGCTCGTCGTTGGCAGATCAGTCCTTGGCAGATCAACCAAGCCCGCGAGGCGGCTGAGGAGCTCGGCATCTCAGTACACACGTGGTAGCTGCTCGCAACACAGTGCTCTGTGTTTTGGAGGACCAAATAAATGTTTACAAAATCGAATCCAACAAAAATATAAAAGTGAATGATTTGAAACGGGTCGAGCTTACCCCATCTGTGCATACTTCTGGGAGCAACGTTAGAACGGCCCATATGGTACATCGCGTCCATTTCATGGCGCCGTAATCAGCGATGTGACAGCTACACACATGCTATGGAAGTCAAGAGGTGTAACACCACCCGCATATTCAACTATCGTGCGCGACCAGCGACATTTCTTTGCCTTGGCGCCGTACGACTGGAACGAGTTGCTATAGAGTCGAGGATGAGCACGCGCATGCAGAGAGCGCGCTTCGATCGGCTTCTCTTCTGCTAGGCCCTTCCAGCGCACTGCGGATGAACCACATTCTACTGCTTATCTCGTCCGTCCGGGTGAGGGGGTATCTTGTAATGCCATTTCCTTGATTTGCGGCTGGAACGGTCATCTTTGAAAAAAAATTTGACCGAATTGTTTGCCTGCTCACGCAGTCAGGCCCAGCTGAGGAAGCTTTGTAGGCATGAGCTTAACCTTGCCCTGTTTTCAACTCGGCTCCATCAATCGGTGCTGACGCATCGAAAAGCTCGCGCTCGCTCTTGATATTTGAATATTTAGACCTTTCTCATAATTTACAAACACTCTCTTCTGCACTGCACATATAAACAAGAAATGGCGGTAGCTGTCGTGCTTCGAGCGGACACGCAGTCCTAATTGAACTTGCTGGGGCTTGTCTATTATAAGTGTTTTTATCACAAGTCAAAAAAATTCAGCATTTTCTACGTCATTGCGTAGGCAAACCACGCTTGAACAGAATATTTGCACTAAATTACAAGCCGTCATAAGTTGTTTAAACTCCATAGCAAAAAAATGAACTCTAAACTTTCAGAAACGGTCGTTCACACTTCCATGCACGAGGCCTCAAACTTGGCCATGGCCTCCGTCTTGCTGTATTTTGTTTCGTTGCACTTTGTTCTCGGCCTCCGTATCGCGACTACGTCAGTGCAGATAAAGCTAAGAAAAGGCCCCTTCTCCCGTCATAGCTGTGATCACCTATTGTAACAGCTAGCTCGGGAAACTATTCTCAGCCTCTGGCAACATCCACAAAAAATTGTATAAAGAAAATTCTCGTACGCCGCTTTACTGTTATCATAATTCAATTCCTGTCTTCTCGCTCCGTAGCCCATTAAAGAACCCTCAGTGTTGCCAATGTCCTATCGCAAGAATGCGTAAGCTTGATTCGCGTTGCCTATTGTTGACGCTTTCCTTCTCTCTAACGTTGCCGAAAATCTCCGAAGACCGAGTTGATCCGCAGTAGTTGGGCTAATTAGATTATTCAGCCATAAACAATTCACGCTCTTATAGGGAACATCATCTTGCCCTGCTGCTTTTGGCAGTAGCTCCTATGTTTTTTCACTTCTCGATAGCTCGCGATCACGTTACGATCGCGTATGACGCTAGCACAAACTAAAGTTTTCACATGCTCGGCACAAAAAGTATTCCTCTCTCAAAAGTTAAGTGAGCCAATAGAGCCCCAAGTAAACATTTAAAGCATACCTAAGCAAAGATATGCTCTTAGCATTGTTTTTCCTCGCTTACTGCAGGCATAAATCATATTACGGATTCAGCATGAATTCACAGCTAAAAGGCCATCACAAACAGCTTTGAAGATATCAAAGGTACAAGCAGGACTTCTAGATAATTCACTGGCAATTTTATGTTTAAAGTGTAAATTGGTTGCAAAGTGATATGCCACAGATATTTCGCAGAGACGTTTGCCGAAGTAAGGTTAGATTTAGGAAGCTGTATAAGCAAGTCTCAATACATGTACGCGCACTGTCTCCAACATCACTAAATGCGACAAGGCATTTCTATGTCCATTCAAGATTTCAATCTTGAACACACCACTGAACGTCCACTGCATTGAAAATTTCATACATCAAAAAAATAGGTGCAGGAAGGCCTTGCAAAATAACTTTGATATGTTGCGTCAGCAGAAAATTGATAATTACAGGAAAGCGTCCGAGTGCAGCAGCTGATTGAGGCAAAAGAGGGCGACCCAGTATTTTAGAGTCAACTGTGGGTTTCAGTAGTATTGTTACATACCTTCTTCAATTATGAGTGATGAATTGGTGCAACAGCGAATAATGATTTCAAATGTATTTTTAGGATGAATATTACCGCAATATACTGAAGAAAAACTGCACTTTCGGGAACAGTTTCTCCTGCCAGAAAGAAAAAAAAAACTGCTAGGCCTGCGAGGAACGCGCACCATTGCGCAAGCTAGCAGAGTGGCCTTTTAGAAGCTTATTTATACTATTTTTGCAACTATTACAAGCCTACTTGCCGGGGACTCGCTACGCCATTATCCACTCAAAGCTATCAAGCCCACTATGCCATTAGGAGTCTAAAGCTGTCCAGGAGGCCTGCGAAGGGGCGAAATTGTTTTGCCTGGTGGCTCCGACGTAGCAGTCGCCCGCTACGAGCTAAGTAAGGCACGTCCAGCAGCACCGGAATAAAGTTGTTCCAACGAACCAACCAACCACCGCACACCCTCATATCCCCTGATCATATAACTGCTTAGACGCCTCCTGTATGTCAATGAAAGGACACATGCTTCTTCGACGCTTTAAATAGGTTCAAGTTAACCATTAAGTTCCAGCGATATATGCAGAGTTACAATTTGAATCCACGCCTGTACATTCTATAATGAAAATTTGAGTGATGTATTCCAATTCGCCCACACCTTCCAAGCAGTGAGTTGTTTCGGTTCAGTGTACTTCTAGAAAGATCATTCGCACAAACTATGAAACCCTCAGCGGATAAACCAACAGCTCAAAATCTTCCTGTATTTCCAAACACATCTTGTGGGATTTGTAAGAAAAACCGTAAAAAAGCTTGCTATCCTCCCTAAAGTGCACGCAATTAAAACCGCTCCTGCATTTTTTTTTATTTCGCAAGTGTTTTGTGCTACAAGTAACCAAAAAAGTTTGCTTTTCCGCAGCACTGCTTTAAGTACGTCGAGTGACCAATGACTATAACCTCGTCGAGATTATAATAAAACTGTAACACTGCTATATCAGCCCAATAATAAGGGTAGAATAGGATCGCACACCATTTTGATAAAAGGTAAAGTCTATCCTCAACCACGTTGTTTCATAGATTATAATCAAAGACCATTAAATTTTCGGCCCTTAGTTGGGTTAGGCATATGTTAGTGTGAAAATAAACTGTCTTCCCTAGTCAATATAAAGCATCCTATTTCGTTCGGTTTTTCAATTCTCTAGTTCATCAGATCACCCACTTACATACACTTAGAAGTCTCAGCTGGTGTGAACCAGATATCTTAATCTAAACTGCACCACCTAAGTGAATGACGAGAAGTTCACAGCATCCGTTAAACAAAAAAAAAACTTAATATGTTCGTGTTGCACCGTCTACGTGGCCTATCGCCTCTTCTTCCCCTTAAAAAACTAACAACGAAACAACGCGTTGTTTGAGGAGATTTAAAAACTCACTTTACAGAAACTCTCTAAACGAAAAACTCATTTTGAGTATTCGGATTATAAACCTTATCCATAATTTTTAATACGCAATTCTGCAAAAGACACAATTTCTGCAAAAGTTGGAAAATTTTCCGGTCAACCTGCCAGGCTTGCAGTCTCCTAAAGCTTTGATGTTTCTTGACGCAGCTGCCTTACGTAGCCTTGAAAGCAATCCACTTATATTAGAAGAAGACGTCATATGTCTATCTTTATTAGAACGATCTCCCAAGCGCACGTGTACGAAAGGATACTGGACACAGATGAACCTTTCGAGAAAAAAAAACAACAAGCTAAGAGAAGAAGCCAGAAGAAGTGTACCATGTCTTCCTTGAGGTCCCTCTCGAACAAGTTCCAGTACTAGGTGACGAGACTCTCTTAAGACGCCCAAGTGCTGATTTCTCGTGGGACCCTCTCGAGCCATCGGCGAAGAGTAATTCTTCGAACGGTGACGTCGTTCTAAGACTCTCACCTATGAGGTGATGAAAGCGTGAATAGAGAGCTCATTCATGCATTTGAATTTCAAGATGTTATACATACTTTTGACTATTTTTTTCCATTATGCTATCCCTCTTCGAAATTCACCTGATCAAGCGCTTTTTTTAATTTATACGTCCTTGTTAGCGTCAAGTAGTGCTCTCAGCTCTCTTAGGAGCAGCTAAAGACACTTAAAACTTTCTTCATTACTAATTGTGTAGCCCAACTCAATTTCTAGGATACGTGCTGCGGTGAGTTAAGACGTCAAGTGGTTTAGTGCATTATCAAATATGTAGGTAGGGCAAATTTTCTACGAAAGCACAAACAAGGATACTCAACAGTCACATATCAACGTGCTTCTCCAGCTGCTAGAGTGAGAATCATCTTGCACCATCATGCAGCGCCTCTTCGGTTAGTAATTACAGAGTCGCCTCACTAAACCAGTAAGTCGCCTCAATCGACCACATACCTGGATCAGTCATGCACGTTACTTGCAGTGACACTTTACTAAATCTGTGGCGAAATCCACCACTCCCACTATAAAAGCAGTTTTATGTGCCGGAGAAATATAACAAAATAGTGCGAACGTGTGCGTGTTCAAGCAGTTGATGTCATTCTGCGCATATTCATTCAACATGCCACGAACTCAGGGCCGATGATCTCACAGTTTCGTCCATAATAGTTGAAAGCACTGTAACTGCACTGGCTTTGCAAAGCGGACGGATTTATTCAGTTAGATATTTGGAATACTGCACAACCTAAAGTCGACATGAGAACAATATTGAAAAAAATATTGCTTTAGAAGTTTTAGCAAGCATTCTGAGCAATTGATAGAAATTGTTTTTCCGGTATTAAGCTTCACACAAAAATGTGGAAATTCCATTATATAAAGCAACAGGAAAATAGGAAAAATCAATGATCTACAACGCAAAGTGCGAAGTTCTGTCCCAAATCTGAGAAGTGTGACTTTTTTTTTCGGAATGCTTACCTAGCTAAGCATGCAATTACTTAAGGGCAATTTGTTTGGCAAACGTTATTACTGTGTCTAGACAACCGGTTGTTCACGCATTGGCCAGTTCATATATTTGACCGACATGCAGCCTTCCGCGTGTAAGCATTATGCTGTATATCACGCCCTGTTAAAATTCTGTGTAGCATTTTCAATGCTTCACCTAGAAACCTTGTTCCTTCCGTTCTTGCGATGAGCGGGAACACAATAACAACGTTCGCCAAATAAACAGCGGGCCCTTAGCCTTTCCTTGCAGTACCTGTGACACTCCTGCGCATAAACCGCTCTCCCAAATGGATCAAGTGGTGTTGCGCTGGCGTTCTCTATTTATTTATTTATTTATTTATATGTGAGGTTTAACGTCCCAAAACCACCATGTGATTGTGAGATACGCTGTAGTGAAGAGCTCCGGAAATTTTGACCATCTGGGGTTTTTTAACGTGCACCCAAAGCTGAGCACATGGGCCTACAACATTTCCACCTCCATCGGAAATGCAGCCGCCACAGCCGGGATTCGATCCCGCAACCTGCGGGTCAGCAGCCGAGTACCTTAGTCACTAGACCACCGCGGCGGGGCTGGCGTTCTCCATTGAAGCGTGAGGTAAATGAGGCAGCAAAAATTGCGAGACTTGGCAATGACTACGTGAGCATCCCATCAGTTGCCTTGGCGCTAAAAGAACATCGCTGTTTGCCCCACCGCATGACCATGCAAAACGACGTAGTCTGATAGCTCATTTTAGTTTTCTACAACTATTGGTTTGCAATCTTTCGTTCACGTGTCGTTTTCTTCGTGTTCTGTTTTGTTTCAGCAATAAACTGTGAATCTAAGTTCAGCGGTCGTCTGTGTTTCTTCCCATATCTCTTCCCTTGTTAGACTGTCTTCATTACAATGAAGCACGATCTTGAAAAAGATTTACATTACCTACCAAACACGGTGTCGCGCAGCTATAATAGGAAGGAGCAGACAAGATCAAATTGCTGCAGCTGCGCCTGCATAGTGAAGAAGGTAAATAAAAAAGGAACGGCTGCTCACCAATTTTTGGAAAACCCTTCAACAATTTAATAGATATAATCTAGGATGTACCCGCGCATGTGACTTGCCTCATACTGATGTCGCGGGTTTTGCACGCGAAATGTCTAAATTGATGTACCTACTATTGAATGACGAGTCCCATGGGTGTAGCCAGAAGGTGGCACACCAAACACGTGCCCTCCCCCTCCCTGATTTTTTTTCTCCATGACATAGAGAGCGATAATGGCTACTTTAAGGGGGTGCCCGTTCTAAAATCAAAGTGCCCTTCTCCCACCCTCCACCTAAAGAAATTTCTTGCTACGTGCTAGAGGAGTCCGTCTTACCGAGCACACGTCACGTAATAATTGAATAACAACCAATGGTCATACATTGTGCTAGCGACACATCGACAGCCGTAGGTTGCATTCAGTAAAAGAAAACAATGACAAAGAGTGCCAAGAAAACCCTAAAGCCGCGTCTCAAAACGCTTGTGTTCACCACCTTATACGTTTTTAATGTGTTTACAGTTTTCACTTATGTTGAAAGAGGTTTAATGGACCCTGATCCTGATGATCACAGTGAAAATAACTTCTAAGTGATGGCGCGGCTGTGCCAGTGGCTCAAAGGCGTCACAATATAAAAGGAACATACAAAGAGGCTGAGCAATTGTGGTTCAGAGAACCGAGTTGAGTTGAGAGAATTGAGAACGAAAATGACACTGACAGTGAAGTCATCCGAGCTTTTCTCGACGCACTGTTTTGTCCACAAGCGATAATGTTTAGAAGAAAAAACGAAAGAAATCTCATTCCTGAAGCAATCTGAAGAGAAAATATTGCTGTGGAAGTGTTTGTGATGTGTGACCCAGTAATAACGATGCCTTTCATTGCTTCACCCATTGAAAGCCAGAGCACAAACAACGATATACTTCTAGTCTCAAAACACTTCTCCATTCAGTCTCTTTCCAATCAAAACCATTGCAGAGTTATAAATATATCCTACCGCTAGAACGGGTCTTCTCTTCTGTTATTGTTACGAGTTATTGGAAAGATGAGCAAAAAAGTGTTAACAGTGTTTTTAAATCAAGCAATATTTCTGCTTTTTCTCTATGGTGCAGGACATTACTAATAAATTTAATACACCTCATGAGAGATCTAGACGCTTTTTTTTACTTTAATGTTGATTAATAACAGTGAAATATTTCTTTAGAACTGGCTCACAAAGTGCAAGTCCTAGAGGAATTCACTATTTCAACCGATGATTACGAGATACTAACGGTTCAAAACAGCCCCGACAATATATCTGTGGTCTACCGGCCTCCAAATGCTCACTGTCAATTATTTTTTTAGTTTTTAGGAAAATGTTAGAATTCGTCTCCTAAAACAAACATGTACTTTTTCTCAGTGGTAACCTGAACATGTTGTCTATTAGTAGTGACTTTCAGTCAATCCTTACATCTGGTGGTTTTATTAAAGCTATTGATAAGCGAACTCGTATCACTGATAGAACAGAACTTCTACTTGATGTTTGTATTACTAATGCTTCCAGTGAAGTTTTATCAAGCGAAACACTTCTGTGAGCTTTTGGTGACCATCTTCCTATCTTCGCTTTTGATTTTGCGGGAATTAATGGAAAGCGGGGGTACTCGGCCCTGTGCTTGTGCAAAATATTACAGATAGTTCGGTGCAACTTTTTTAATGAAGGTTCCGAATTATGACTGAAATCAAACTCTATCCTGTACTGATGCAGATAGTATGTATCGAGCATTTACTTTGAATTTTAAATCTATCTATCAAGAACGTTTTCCCGAGATCAAAGTCGCAAAATCAAAGAAATATCGAAAGCTTTGGATAACTGCTTACATTCACAAGTAGACAAACTTCAAATACCACGAGCACTGGTAATGTGTGAAAATTAGACGAGTTGATAAATATGAGGCCTTCAAGGTGTTTTGAAATATGTTTAATGTCAAAGTAAAAACCACGAAAGAAAAGAAGTATCAAGCCTATTTTAATGATGTGGTAAACAATTCTACTCTGTTGTGGAAACAGCTGAACAGGTTTTGAGGAGAAACTGACCAACTAACGTTGGCAGCATGCTTGTGAACACGGGGTAGATCTTTCAAATATTCTAATTGATACTTTTATTGCTGCTGAAGGGTCAAGAAGTTGTAACACAATAAGCATTCCCTCGATCTATAACACCGCAATCTTTACTGACAGCATGGTATTTTTTCTCACACTGAAAATAAAATAAAAATGTATTTCACAGCCTTAAATTCAAAGTCACGCCATGCTAATCATGTGAAAAATAGGCCAATTATAATTGTTATAGACGTACTGGCGCCAATTTTCAGCAGAAGTTTGTAACTTACGCATAGGACAAAGCTGCTTTCCAAAAGATTTGCAAATTACAAAGGTAGTTGCAATCTACAAAGGGGGAAAGAAAACAACCTTAACCATTTTAGGCCTATTTCAATTTACCTGTATTTTCAAATGGGTTAGAAAAATTTATGTCAAGCAATATGCAGTTCCTTAGACAAACACTCGCTCATGTTGACCACACAATGTGGTTTTCTCAAAGGAAGATTGACGGAATTGGCTTTATTGACGCAAATTACAGTTTCTAAGTACTGCACATGATGCGAAGGCCCTGGTCTTGGGCATATCTTTAGATATCTCAAAAGTATTTTACACCAATAATCATATCACACATTTAGCTATGTTTGAAAAACACAATATGCGGTCATGCAATCAAGTTCTTGTCTTCGTATCTTCAGAACTTTTGTCACCGGTTTTGCGCGCTAAATGTCTAAATTGATGTCCCTAATATTAAATTACAACCTTCAGGGGCGTAGCCAGGCGCTGGAAAACTGGGCACGTGCCCCCCCCCCCCCCCTTTCCGATTTTTTTCGCCAAGGCATATAGAGCATTTCCCATTAGCTGCCATTGGCATGTAGATTGAGCACTATCTGACAGGCAAAGGTTGCTACGTTTTACTCGCTGGGCGTAACCTCCTTGGTTTTAAAAAGGTTTAGCGAGCGTTGGGCCGCAGTGCCATGAATACAGTGAACTAGTATATTCCATGAACTCGAGGTAATTAAAGGTGGGAAATAGACCCGAAGCGCAAGCCGTAAGAAAGTGTGCATGTGCCACATCTCGTTTAGTCTTGGAACGTCCGCTGGATGGCGGTGCTTCTATATGGGGAATCTATGATGAAAATATGCGGGATGGTGATACTTGGAGTGTTGAATAGATGGACGAACAGACACACAGATAGATGCATGAATGAACGCATGAACGGACGCAGGGGCGGATGCATGGACGAACGCATGGACGGACGCATGAACAGACGCACGCACGGACGGGCGGATGGACGCTTGGACGGTCACACAGACGAACGCATGGACGGACGGAAGCAAGAACGAATGGACAGACGAATGCTTCGCCCCACTCTCCATCATTCACTCCGTGGATATGCTGCTCATTTTCTTGAACGCGCGAAAAAGTCCCGCCTTTTAAATGTGAAGCATATCTTAGCGATCGGACGAGAACCGGCGCATTCAGCATAATATGGCCGATGGCATATCTTAGTGAACTTCGGCGACTTTGAGCGTATCTATCTATCTATCTATCTATCTATCTATCTATCTATCTATCTATCTATCTATCTATCTATCTATCTATCTATCTATCTATCTATCCAGCCGCCTACATTTAGCTCTCCTGGCCGTTTCGATAATGGTATCGATACCAAGCATGGTACGGCAGATCATAACTGTGTTAAGAACATATTTGACTAGTCAAAACATGACAATCATGATATGTATGTCATGAATATCATTAATTATTTTTATTGGTCGTGCAGCTCTTGCGATGGGTTCGTACACATGGCATGTTGCAAAAATGGTTGTTATGACATCATTGCATGGCGAACACAAGTGACAGACTCTGACATGAAAATCGTGACATGCGTGTCATTTAAGACTACATGCCACGCTCATGAAGCTCTCGTGGCCGTTTTGCTAGAGTCACATATACCAATTTTGGTATTACGGTACGTGAATGGATGACAAATGTATGTGACTGGTGAAAACATGATAATCATGCGATGCCTGTCATGTAACAACACGAGTACATGCAACGCTCATAATGCGCTGGCAGCCCTTTCGCTAGCTTAACTCTTACAAAATTTGGTACTACGGGGCGTGAAATGATGACAAAGGTATGAGGCTGGTGCAAACAGAATAAACATTAGACGCGTGTCATGCAACAAAATGACTACATGCTACGCTCATGGTGCGCTCGCGGCCATTTCGCTAGCTTCGCATGTACCAAACTCGGTAATACTTGACGCAAAGAGACGACATAGATAAATGGCACGTGGAAACATGACAATTATGCCATGTGTGTCATGTAACAACATGACTATATGCCACACTCACGATGCGCTCGCGGACCTTTCACTACTTTCACATTTGCGAAACTGGGCATTGCGTGACGTCAATGAATGACGAAGGCATGATACCGGTGCAAACATAAAAAAACTCCCAAGCAGTTCCCCGAGGGTGAATATGGTTAAGTGCGAATGCACGGGGTGATGCTATGAGGGGTATTTATTAATTCGCATTATTATATTGATTATTCACACTATGGTACCTTTATGGTGTAATGGTTCCTGGGAATCGCAGTTTGATCACACGGGGGAGTTTACGTTAACTCACTGGCGAATGACAACGGATTTTAACTTTACCAGGGCTCGCACCCTCTCACGCGCGGCACGTTCACTGGCTTGAACGGCTTCGGGAACGTCCACTCGCCGTTGACGATTGAGAGCGGCGTCTTGACGCCGGCCTTCATCGCCCTTCTCCGCCTGACGCTTGCGTTGTCGTTCCGCTTCTTAGGCCGCGTTCGCAACTCGATGCTCACGCCTCATCTCGGCCTCGCGAGCGCGCAGTTCACCATCCGCTGCACGCTTCGCCCGCTTGTCCTCGGCCTCCCGAGTGCGAAGTTCGGCATTCTCTGCACGCTTCGCCCGCTTGTCGTCGGCCTCACGAGCGCGCAGTTCGGCATCCGCTGCACGCTTCGCCCGCTTGTACTCGGCCTCGCGAGCACGCAGTTCGGCATCCGCTGCACGCTTCGCCCGCTTACGTTCGGTCTCACGAGCTCTTCACAGCGCCGCCTTGTCTTCCAAGGTCGGCGAAACCACCGCGGTACAGTCACCTCCGACGACGGGTGCAGTGCTGGCATTCGGTTGTACTGCATTCGTTGTTGATGGTAGCATTGCCTCCGGGACATCCATCGCACGACCCGCTCTCGACGGGAGACTGAGAGAGAAGGCGGGCGCGCGTGAGAGAGGGGTGCGCGCGCAGCTGCAGCGAGCGAGGAGAGCGGAGGAGCGAGCGAAGGGGGAGGGGGACGCGCGCAGTGGCGTTAAAGATATAAGGCGCGTTACTGACACCGATATCAGCGTCGCGTCCGTGGCTTATTCGGTAGAGCGTCGCGCTGCGGCCCGTCAAGTCCTCTTTCTTTTAAAGATAGAGAGAAGACTGCGGACGCCGCCAACGGCGGTGGATGGTTTGGGGTCGCTTATAAAGTGTATTCACACTTAAAAACATGAGATGCGTATCATGTGAGAACATGACTACATGCTACAGTCAAGGCGCCAATACATTTTGTCAGTACGTAACGTCAATACATTTGGACGTGACGCTGCACGCGTGCTTGCTGGCGTTCATTTTGTTGCGTCACGCTGGCGTCGCAACGCCAGGTGCCGGTCCTGCCGGAGGTGCGCGCTCGCAGGTGCGCGCCGCGCTGCGTTGCTTTGACGCATGCACGTTTCAGCGCATCCGGCGTCCCTCCGTTACGAAAAGAGAGAGACGCGGTGCTGTCTGGGTAACGCATCGGCACGAAATGCAGCATGTCGCATTCCGCGACGGTTGCCGTCGGGCCATGCCGGTCGCGTCTGGCGCCAGACTATAGAGTGCTCGCGTATAGTTAACGTACGTAGCATCGCTGTGCCCAGTTTGCGCGTGTGTCAGCGATTGATTGATTGATGTGTGGGGCATAACGTCCCGAAACCACCATATGATTATGAGAGACGTCGTAGTGAAGGGCTCCGGAAATTTCGATCACCTGGGGTTCTTGAAAGTGCACCCAGATATGAGCACATGGGCATACAACATTTCCGCCTCCATCAGAAATGCAGCCGCCGCAGCCGGAATTCGAATCCGCGACCTGCAGGTCAGCAGCCGAGTACCTTAACCACTAGACCACCACGGCGGGGCGTGCGTCAACGCTACATTGCGGTATATCGGGCTCTTCATGATGCGCTGGTGGCCGTTCTGCTAGCTCCACATATACGAAATTCGGTGTTACGTGACGTCAATGAACGATAAAATTTATGAATGGGGCAAACATTATAATCCTCACACGCGTATCATGTAAGAACATGACAACATACCATGCTCATAGCGTGTTCGTGGGAGTTTCGCTAGCTCCACATATACTAAATCTAGTATCACGTGACGTGAGTACATGCCGAAGGTAAACGACACATCCAAACTTGATAATGATGAAATGAATGTCATGTACGGCATGATTTACTTCCACCTCGTAGCATTGGTCTGATTCTGATTGATTGATATGTGGGGTTTAACGTCCCAAAGCCACCATATGATTTTGAGAGACACCGTAGTGGAGGACTCCGGAAATTTCGACCACCTTGGGTTCTATAACGTGCACCCAAATCTGAGCAAACGGGCCTACAACATTTTCGCCTCCATCGAAAATGCAGCCGCCGCAGCCGGGATTCGAACCCGCGACCTGCGGGGTCAGTAGCCGAGTACCTTAGCCACTACACCACCGTGGCGCGGCAATGACTACGTGAGCATTTCATCAATCGCCTTGACGGAAAAAGAAGTTCGCTGTTTGCCCTGCACGCATGACCATGCAAAGTGACGTAGGCTCATATCTCATTTTCGTTTTCTGCAACTATTGGTTTACAATCTTTCGTTCACGTGTCGTTTTCTTCATGTTCTGTTTTGTTTCACAAATAAACATTGAATCAAAGTTCAGCGGTCATCTGTGTTTCTTCCCATTTCTTGTCTCTTGTTGCACTGTCATCTTAAAATGAAGCACAATCTTGAAAAATTTTTACATTACCTGCTCGATATGGTGTCGCGCACCTATATTAGGAGCAGGCAAGATCTATTTGCTGCATCTGTGGCTGCAATGTGAAGAAGGTAAATTAAAATAGAACGGCTGCTCACCTAGTTTTCGAGAACCCTTAAATATTTTATTAGGTATAATCTAGGATGCACCCGCGCATGTGACTTGCCTCATACTGATGTCACAGGCTTTGCACGCGAAAAGTCTAAATTGATGTCCCTACTATTGAATGGCGAGTCCCACGGGCGTAGCCAAAAGGTGGCACACCAAACACGTGCCCTCCTCCCTCCCCGATTTTTTTTTCGACATGGCATAGAAAGCGATAATGGATATTTTAATGGGGTGCCCTTTCTGAAATCAAAGTGCCCCCCCCCACCCCCACCGGAAGAAATTTCTGGCTCCTCATTCAACCTTCCTCATCCCGCTTTGCAAATCAACCTTCCTCATTCCTGCTTTGCATATCACCGGTTCCCACTGCACGTGGCATCTGCCAATTTTTACATGCACCTCAAACGCTAAGCGGCGTCTGCGTCTACATGATAGGCTGATGGTGCGACCCCGTAACTTTTCATAGCGTTATGAGACGCGTGCCAAAATGTCTACTTCGCGTAGTACTATATTTATATGTGCACAAGCTTCGCCCCCCCGTAGCTTTCCTTTCAGTACCAAGAAAATTTGTCACCGAGTATATATCTGTGGCTTCGAATAACCCTGAAGACTCAAATGGAATCGGACAGTGGGGTGGAATTTTTAAGTGCGAATGCACTTTATAAGTGACCCTGAATCCGCCGTCCACGGTGCGCCTCCTCCTCTTCCTTAGCAACAGCGCGAGGAGCGGAGAGGAGCGTCATTAGCAACGGCGCAGCGACGTCACACACCACGTGATTGCGGGTGCTCCGCCCGGCACTCCGTGGCTGCGTGGGGCGCGTGCAGCCACGACTTGCTCGAGATCGGCAAGTTGTCATAGGTATGGATCCAGCGCAGGCATCGACCCCGACTGCAATACCTGCAACAACGAGTACAACGCAATCGAATGCGAGCATTGCACATGTAGTTGAAGATGTCGCACCGGTTGATGCCAAGGCAGCGTGGCGAAGGGCCCTAGATGCTGAGCGCAAGCGGGCCGCGGACATAAACATCATTATAGTGCTAATTTGTTCTCACATATACGCGTAAACTCAAAAAGATTTCCCGGAAAGGTGTAATGGTTCCTGGGAATCGCAATGTGATAACACGGGGGAGTTTACGTTAACTCACAGGCGAATGCCGACGGATTTTAACTTTACTCCCCCTCATAGCATCACCCCGTGCATTCGCACTCAACTATGTTCACCATCGAGGAAATGGTTGGGAGTTTTTATTGAACGTTTCTTAGCGAACTTCAGTAACTGTGAGCGTATCTATCTATCTATCTATCTATCTATCTATCTATCTATCTATCTATCTATCTATCTATCTATCTATATATTTAGCCGCCTATCAGTTTTAGCTCTCCTGGCCGTTTCGATAATGATATCGATACCAAAGTTGGTATGGCATAACGTGACTGTATGACGAGCATAAGTGAGCAGTCACAACATAAAAATCATGAGCGTTTGTAATGAATGTCATGATTTACATTTCGTGGTTTTGCTGCTCTTGCGCTGGTTTCGTTCACATGACATGTTACCAAACTGGTGTAGTACGACGTGACCGCATGGCGAACAGAAGCAACAGACCGTAACATGAAAATCATGACATGAATATCATGTAACAATATGACTACATACCACACACATGATGCGCTCTCAGGCCATTTCGCTAGCTTCGCACATAGCAATTTGGAATTACGGGACGTGAAAGGATGATGAAGCCAAATGACGCGTTCAAACATGATAATCATCACATGCGTATAATGTAACAACATGACTACATGCCACACTCTTGATGTGCTCGCGGCCGTTTCGCTAGTATCGCATAAGCGAAGTTTGGTATTAAGTCACGTGAATGGATGACGAAGGTATGTGAATGGTGCAAACATGAGAATCGGGAGATGAATATCATGTTAGAGAATGACTACCTGCCACACTCAAGACGTCACTACATTTCAACGTGACCCAGTGCGCGGGCGTGTCAGCGTTCATTTCGTCGCGTCACGCCGGCGATGCCACGCCAGGCACCGATTTGCCTGCCCTGTATTCGCAGGCACTCGAAGCGCTGCGTTGCTTTTACCGATGCGCGTTTGAATGCGCCAGGCGTATCTGTGATAGGCAGATGCAGTGCGGACTGAGTAACGTAGTCGGTAAGAAATGCAGCATGTCGGATTTCGTGCCTGCTGCCATCTGGTCCCGCTGACAGACGGTGGTCGCGTGCATCACGCCTGGCGTCAGAGCGCTCGTGTTTCTGCAGCGTAACGCCGCTGCGCCCAGCATGCATACGCCTGAATCTTCCGTCGGAGTACATTGGCCCTTCATGAATTCCTCGCTGCTGTTTCGCTAGCTTTACATATAACAATTTTGGAATTATGGGACGTTAATCGACGATGACGGTAAGTAGCTCATGCAAACATGACAATCATGAGATGCGTGCCTTGTAATTACATGACTACATGCCACGCTCATAGTGCGCTAGCGGCCATTTCGCTAGCTCCACTTATACCAACTTTGGTTTTTCGTTACGTCAATGGGTGACGAAGGTACACGACGGATTCAAACATGATAATCATGACACGGGTGTCATGTAGAAACATGGCAATATACCACTCTCTTGATGGCCGTGCGGCCGTTTCGTTAGCTCCACATATACCTAATATGGTGTCACAGGACGTGAATAGACTACGAAGGTGAATGGCATATGATAATCTTGATATGGGTGCCATATAAATTATGACCAGATGATTTGCTTATAGCGTGCCCTCGGCCGTTTCAGTAGTTCCACATATGCAAGTTCCGTGTTACGTGACGTGAGCGAACGACGAATGTGAATGAAATGTTCAAACATGATAATCATGATATGAGTCTCTTGTAAAACATGACTATATGCTACGCTCACAGCGCGCTCGTGGCTGTTTGGTAGTTCAACATATACCAAATTGGGTATTACGTGACGTTAAAAGACGAAGAAGGTAAATGACAAGACCAAACATGATAATCATGGAATGCGTCTCTTGTAAAACTTGACTACATGCTACGCTCATGGTACGCTAAGGGACATTTCGCTAGCTCCACATATACCAAATTTGGTATCAGGTGTCACGAATAAATGACAAAGGTAAATGACACGTCCAAACACCATAATCATGACGCGGAAGTTATGTACAACATAATTTACCTCCATCTCATAACGTTGTGCTGATTTTAAAGTGACATATCAATCTTTCTCGTTCGTTCTTCGCATATCATGGATTCTCACTGTACGTGGAATCTGCCATTTTTTTTTTTGTTCAACGTCGCACCCGGGTGTGCTTTTGCGTACAACTTCGCAGGCATGTGTCAAAGCATCTGTTTTCTTTTAACGTCAAACAGAATAAAGCCTCAAATGAAAGTGAGATGCTTAAGTCAAAGTCGCACACAAATATTTGAGAGAAAATAAAATCAAGCTAGAATCAGTTACGGTGGTATATTTCGTAAAGAGAATGTACCTGTCGCAAGTTGGGAGGAGATGTAAACAGACATGCGCAACATTGCATCTCTTGTAATATGTCTTCAGGGAATAAGTACTACCTTGCAACCGATGCTTCACACACCTCGTGTATGCTTAAAAAATAGAGAAGTTTAATTAAGTTGTTGTTATTTACCAGAAGAGTGTCATGCACTGCTAGTTTGCATCCACTCCGGGACGGCTTTCCGCTCTCCCATAGTAGAGTACGTCGTACTCTAAATCGTGAACAACTTTCTCTATGCACACGTTGTAATATCCTCGGGACGGCTTTAAGGGCCGTTAGCCAAGTACGCATTTTTGGAAAACTTTGAGAGATGGATTGATTGTTTGAAAGATTTATTCAGCACCTAACGGACGGCTTTAGGCTCTCCCATAGTCGAGTACGAAGTAATAGAAATCGTTAACCACTTCTTCTAAACACACACACCTCATTTAGAGTGAGGCCCACGGAACCGCTTTATGGTCTCCCGTATATGAGTACCGCGTACACAAAATCGTGAACAACGTTTTATCAACACACTTCAAGCCCACTTGCTAGAGGATGAGGCTCGTTCGTCTTTATCATCTCCGCGCTGACTCCTCGGGAACTCGTTTATTGCATAATTTTTGTCAACATGGTCTCATGAACTGTGACGCCCATGGGACGGCTTTATGCTCTGAGTACCTTCTCTAAATCATTACCCACCTTTAGGGGCGATGCTCTTAAATCTATGGGTTTGTTCATGCACGTCCGTAACTTGTTCGTAACCACCTATTTGTATGACTCACTCCGCAGTTGGCGTTAGTGTGAGTGACCGGAGATGGACGGACCGATACACAGAAACACAGGTAGACCGACGCACAGAAGAACGGAGAGCAGACGGATAGAAAGACGAATTGACAGCGAGAAAGACAGACAGATGCAGGAAAAGACAGACAGACAGACAGACAGACAGGCAGACAGACATACAGGCAGAAGGACGGACGCATGGATGGACGCACGCACAGGTGGACACACGGACAGACACACGGACGAAAACTAGAACGAATAGACGGACGGAAGCACAGAAGAGAGACGGACGCATGGACGGACGGATTGACGCTTTGTCGCACTCATCATCACTCACTCCACGAAAAAGTTCTGATTTTTTATGGTTCCACTTCCTAAAGCCGTTGGGGTGTCCATGCATGTCTCCTTGTGACCGGTTTGTAACCACCTAGTTGAATGACTCAATCAACAGGTAGGTTGTGCTTGTGTGAGTGAGGCACAGGTGAACTCAAGGACACATGGACAGGCGGACAGACGGAAGTGTGGATGGACTGAAGCACGTACAGAAGCACGCATGAATAGACGCACGGATGCACGAAAAGAGGGACAGACAGCTGGAGTGACACACGGACGGACGTACAGAATATTGGATGGACACCCGAACAGATGTATGGAAGCCGGGACGGACAGAAGCATGGAATGACGTAAGCATGGATGGACAGATAGAGGGACACACGGATGGATAGAAGAATGGACGGACAGACCGAAGCAGGAACAGATAGACGAAGAGATGGACACCCGGAAGCATGCACGGACATACAGGAAGACAGACGCCCGGACAGACTCACTCATGTAGGGTCAGAAGCATGGATGCACTACGGACGGAAGCGCGAATAGTCGGACGGATTGAAGCATAGATGGACGGATGGACGCTTTGCCTCTCTCATCATCATCCACACGATGGATAAGCTGTGATTTTTGACTAAACATTGGCTCTATAGTTGGAGAGGTGCAAGTCTGCAACTTGTGCGCCTTCTCTCACAGTTGAGTACTGAATACTCCCAGTCGTTAAATCCTTTTGAATGCGGAGCATTTCTCAGTTGCACGATATCACGTTTCGTGCGTCGGCTTTGTCCACATCCCCAATGCGCAACCTCGCACTTCGCGTATTATGCCGAATAATTGTTCACCCGCTTGCTCACACCCTCTCTCACTTTGCATGGCTGACGCAAGCAGCGTTTGCTTGTAAAAAGCAACGGCTCGAACTGCACGAACATTTCCTGGCCACCCCATATGTGTAGGTACGAACATCCTTGGTAGGCGCTGAATTACACATCAGCGCCCCACTACTCGGTAAAAGCAACGCTTCTCCTTCACTTGAAAATATATGTAAAAAAAGACGAAATAACGATTGGGCATTCCCAAACGACACCTAATTAGACAACATTCACATAATGCCCCCATCAGATCTGCTGCCCATTATTCAAGATCCTCCCATGGGATGGTGCGGACAGCAGTTTAGGGGCTGCACAAAGGGAAATTTTATTAACGAGTAACACGTTGCTTTTTAACCAAGGGGCTGCAGCTCCTTACAGCGGCACTCATTCGTCCCTCGTAGTCATAGTCGTAGTGTGTAACCAGTCTTATGCTTTGACCTCCAATGTAGTGCCGGTGGGAGATTTCTCCTGTGCGTTGTTGAACAATAAAAAAAAATCATAGTGTGTGCGTTAACTAATAGCCGTATTCTTCTGTCTCTCATTTCACATTAGGAACCATCGGTATGTTCCAGTAAAAAACGTTAGTAGAAGTAAAAGTGTTCAAAGCCGACTTTAGCAGTCTCGCATTCCCAGACGCAGCCATTGTTTACCTCCAAGGTGGTGCCTGGTGAGATTTTTCCTGTGCGTTATTAAACAGTAAAACATTTTGCTCAAAACACCGTTCATTGATGAAATCAACCAATGAAAGACGCCAGATGTTTTCTAAAAGCAAAATGAAAACACGCCAGATGTTTCTAAAGCAAAACAAAAATAAGACGCCAGCTGCTCAACGAAAGACGCCAGGTGTTTTCTAAAGCAATGGTTTTATAATCAAAACCTTAACGATACAGGTTTGTATTTGCCGGTACTCGTTGCCGTCCGTATGTGCTCGTATGGATAGGGATGCCGAAAGGTGGGGGCGCAGGGCAGCGGCGACGCGCGTTCGCAGACAGGACGCTGAAGTGAGAGCACGCGAGGCGAAAGTGCGCCGGGAAGCAGCGGGACGTTGCCGCCAAGAACCTGCTGTACGAGAACAAGAAGGCACATCAGCAAGGCAGCGTCGGCAAGATCCCACCTATGTGAACAAGAATCTGCAGCGGCACGTCACCGTCAGTAAGATCTTTCCGTACGGGAACGAGAGGCCACATTAGCAAAGCAGCGTCGGCAAGATCCTGCTTTACGGGAACAAGAAGCCACATCAGCAAGGCAGCGTCGGTCGGCAAAATTCCACCGTACGTGAACAAGAAGCTGCAGCGGCATATCAGCTCGGCAAGATCCTGCTGTACGGGAACAAGAAGCCACATCAACAAGGCCGCGTCGGCAAGATCCCGCCGTACGCGAACAAAAAGCTGCAGTGGCACGTCACCGTCGGCAAGATCCGTCCGTACGGGATCAAGAGGCCGAGGCTGCATGTCAACGTCGCGAAACAGATCTTGAAAAGTTCAACCATGGGAAGCGGCAAAGAAGCGCGCATATCGCAAGGCGAATCAACGGAAGAAAATTTCACGGTATTCCTTCCAGGAGCTTCGCCCAAACTCATCATCGTTCACCTCGTGGATCAGCCGTTAATTTTTTTAAAACTCGCACCTCGTCGGTGTCGTTAGTCTTCCGCTACTCTCTGTACTGAGAAGACGTACTTTTTTGTTTTCTCTTCTTCCCAACTTTTTACTTCGCCCTTTTCCCACCTATAAGGCGCTGAGCCATGCCTTCGCGACAGGAGGCAGAAAATAACGTCCCTTTTATCTCTTTGTTTTTCATTAACCTGTATCCCTCCCTGGTATGCGCCTCGTCGGTGTTGCAGGTGTGACGTCGTCATTCGCGAACGTGATCAGCTCTGCTAACTATCGCCACGCCAGAGTAGCCAGTTTAGTTCAAATGACTTCGGTGCATCCACGGCGGACGAAGGAGCTTCGCTTTCCGGCATCCTTTTCGTCGCAGATAAACGAGCCCAAAGAGTAATCACTCGATGTGTGCTCGAAATTTGCGACAGGTGGAAAGTGTAAAGTGAAAAAAAGGTAACAAGTGTTGAGCACTCGACAGGTGAGGGAGATAGTTACGCCTCCGCGTACTGCTAGCAAAGACGTAACCTACTTGGCACCGCCCCAGCGCCTGCACCTAGGAGAGCGTGGTGCAGTGCGTTGACACAAATACACGCATGGACGCGTTACACAGCCTAGTGAAAGAGCTGATTCTCATCTAAAAAATCGGCAGATCCCACGTACCAGGGAATCCACGTTATGCGAAGAATGCGAAAGAAAGGTGACCATGTTGCAATTTTTAGGGGCGAAGCTCTTTAAAGCGGCACCCAATCGCCCTTCGTAGTAGAGCGTAACATATCTTACTCTTTGAGCTGCAAGGTCGTGCCGACGGAAGATTTCTCCTGTGCGTTGTTGAACAATAAAAATTCGCAACGTTCGCGTTAACTAAAAGCCGAATTCTCTTGTCTCTCATTCCCCATTAGCAGCCATTGGCATGTACATTGAGCACTATATGACATTAAAGGGTTGCTACGTAATGCTCGCTCGGCGGAACCTTCTTGGTTTTAGAAAGCTTTAGCGAGCGTTGGGCCGCAGTGCCTCGAACAAAATGAACTAGTAAATACCGTGAACTCGAGGTGGTTAAAGTTGGGAAGTAGACACGAAGTGCAAGCCGTAAGAAAATGTGTGTGTGCCTCCCCTCGTCCAGTCTTTAAATTGTGCGCTGGACAGCGGTGCTTTGATATGCCGAATATATGATGAAAAGATGCGAGATAGTGGTACTTGGAGTTTGACTAGCTGGATGAACGCACACACAGACACATGCATGGAGGGACGCATGGATGGCTGCACAGACAGATGGACGCATGAACAAACGCACCAACGGACGGGTGGCTTGACGCACGGATGTTAACACAGACGGACGCATGGACGAACGGAAGCAAAAACGAATGAACGGAGAAAAAGTTTAGCGAGCGTTGGGCCGCGGTGCCATGAATGCAGTGAACTAGTATATACCATGAACTCGATATGATTACAGGTGGGAAGTAGACACGAAGCGCAAGCCACAAGAAAGTGCGCGTGTGCCTCCTCTTGTTCAGTCCTCGGAATGTCCGCTGGATGGTAGTTCTTCTACATGAGGAATGTAAGATGAAAAGATAAGAGAATATGCTACTGGTAGTGTTGAATAGGTAGACGAACGGACACACAGACAGATGCATGGACGGACGCACGGATGGCTGAACGAACGTATGAACGCATGGACAGACGCAGGAGCAGATTCATGGATGAACGCAGGGACGGACGCGCAGATGGACGTGCGGACGCACGAACAGAAGCACGCACGGAACACTGATGGACGCATGGGCGGTCACACAGACGCACGCATGGACGGACAGAAGCAAAATTGAATGGACGGACGGATGCTTCACCCCACTCTCCATCATTCACTCCATGGATATGCTGCCATTTGTTTTGTTCAATGTCACACCTGGGCTGCAGTTTTGTGTACAACTTCGCAGGCATGCGCCGGAGCATCTGTTTTCTTTCAACGTCAAACACGATGAAACCTCAAATGAAAGTAATATGCACAAGTCAAAGTCATACACAAATATGCCAGTGAAGATAAAATCAACCGAATCAAGTACAGTGGCATATTTCTTAAAGAGAATGTACCTGTCACAAGTTGGGAGGAAATGTAAAACGACATGCGCAACAATGCTTATGATGCATATTGTTTTTCAGGGAGGAATCACTACCTTGTTGTGCATCCATATCTTTGCTTCGGCCGCTTAGGACGGCTTTAGGCTCTCGCATAGTAGATTACTAAGTACTATAAATTGTTACCCACTTCTTTTACCCCCCCCCCCTTCCTTCCTGACCTATATTGGTGGTCAGTCTTCAGACACCTCATCGAGAGTGAGGCCTATGGAACCGCTCTATGCTCTGTCACATATGCGTACTGGGTACTCAAAATCGTGAACAACCTTTGATGAACACACTTCAAGCACACTTGCTAGCGGATGAGGCTCGTTCGTCGTTATGATCTCCGCGCTGACTCGTCGTGAACTCGTTCATGGCATAATTTTTTCTACATGGTTTTATGAATTGTGAGGCCCGTGGGACGGCTTTATGCTCTGAGTACCTTCTCTAAATCGTTAACCATCTTTAGGGGCGAAGCTCCTAAATCCATGGGTTTGTTCATGCACGCCCGTAACTGGTTCGTAACCACCTACTTGTATGACTCAATCCGCAGTTGTCGTTAGTGTGCGTGACAGGAGATGGACGGACTGAGACATAGAAACACAGGTAAACGGACGCACAGAATAACGGAGACACAGACGGATAGATAGACGAATCGACGGCCAGAGAGACAGGCAGACGCAGGAAAAGACAGACAGACAGACAGACAGACAGACAGACAGACAGACAGACAGACAGACAGACAGACAGACGGACGGACGGACGCAAGGATGGACACACGCACAGGTGGACACGCGGACAGACACACGGACGAAAGCTGGAACGAATAGACGGACGAAAGCACAGATGAAAATACAGGCGGACGCATGGACGGACGAATGGACACTTCGTTACAATCATTATCACTCACTCCATGAATTAGCTCTGCATTTTTATGGGTGCACTTCCTAAAGCCGTGGGGGTGTCCATGCATGTCTCCTTGTGACCGGCTCGTAACCACCTAGTTGAATGACTCGCTCAGCAGGTATGTTGTGCTTGTGTGAGTGACCGACAGACGGATGGACAGACAGACAGATTGACAGACGATGAGCGGACAGAGGCACAGGTGGACTCATGCACGCATGGACAGATGGACGGATGGAAGTGCGGACGGACTGAAGCACGTACAGAAGTGAGCATGAACGGACGCACGGATGCACAAAAAGAGGGACAGACAGACGGAGTGACAAACAGATGGACGGACAGAAGATCGGATGGACACCCGAACAGATGTATGGAAGCAGGGACGGACAGAAGCGTGGAATGACGTAAGCATAGATGGACCGCTAGAGCGACACTCGGATGGACAGAAGAATGGACGGACGTACCGAAGCAGGAACAGATGGACGAAGAGACGGACACCCGGAAGCATGCACTGACAGACAAGTGCAGAGACGCACGGACAGACTCAAGGATGGTGGGACAGAAGCATGGATGCACTACGGATAGAAGCGCGAATAGTCGGATGGATTGAATCATGGATGGACGGATGGACGCTTTGCCTCTATCATCATCATCCACTCAATGGATATGCTGTGATTTTTTACTAAACATCGGCTCCATAAGTGGAGAAGTGGAAATCTGCAACTCGTGCCCCTTATCTCACAGTTGAGTACTGAATACTTGCAGTCTGTAAATCGTTTTAAATGCGGAGCATTTCTCAGCCGCACAATGTCAGGTTTCGTGCGTCGGTTTTGTCCACACCCGCATTGCGCATCCTCGCACATCGCGTATCGTGCCGAATAATTTGGTCATCCGCATGCTAGCCCCTTCTCTTACCTTGAAAGGCTGACGCAAGCAGCGTCTGCTAGTAAAAAGCAACGGCTCAAACTGCACAAACAATTCCTAGCCACCCCGTATGTGTAGGTACCAACCTCCTTGGTAGACACAGAATGACACATCAGCGTCTCACCACTCGGTGAAAGCAATGCTTCTCTTTCACTTGAAAATAGATGTAAAAAAAGACGAAATAACAACTAGGCATTCACAAACCATACCCAATTAGACAACATTCACATAATAACCCCATCAGATCTGCTGGCCATTTAGTCGAGATCCTCCTGTGGGATGATGCGGAGAGCATTTTTACATGTGGAGCATGTTATACTAGGGGCTAGTCATGTGCCATCGCCGTCCGCAGCCCCTCTTTCTCCTTCGCCAGCCATCTGTGCATCCCTTCCTCTTCTCAACACAGCACGCGCTGTGCTCGCTTCTCCCCTCGGTTCGGACTGTCACTTTGTTCAGACTGTCACGGTGGATGGACGTGTTTTTTTAGCGCTCCCGATCGACTGCGTGGATAAGTGGTTTTGAATGTTTTGAGGTTGTCTTTATAATTAAAAGGCAGCAGTTAAAATCTCTCTAGCACCTATTTTATTGTATGGCTTTTTCGTGGGTCAGTCACCAGGTATTTTTTAGTTTGTGCATGTGTGTATGTATGATTTTTTGTTTTTTTTATTTGCCACTCCGTGGGGGAGGTGCACGTAAATTGAACACGCAAAGTTTTGTAGTAGAGCTTAGACTTTCTCTTTTCCTTAAGGCAGGGGTCGAGTGCGGTAATTTTCGAGTGAGACAAGTCATAGGGACAATTGGTGTGAGAAAGACATGATTAAAAAGACTGTAAAGTGTTCACGATTCCAGGTGGTTTTGAAAGTGGACCAAATTGTAGAATTGGATGGAGAAGAAGCTGGCGCGAAGTGTAGGCAATGTGAGGTCGAGAAAAAATGGAGAAAATGATGGTTGCCCAGAGTGAACTGCTGATGAGAATCACGGAGCTGTGGACTGCGTTGGCGACAGAGCAAAAGAAAAAGAGGGCAATGGGAGAAAGGCTGAAGTCCGCCGAGGAAGCACTAGCGAAGCTGAACAAAGAAGCGGCCTACGGAGAGAACAGTAGGAAACCGGCAACCAGAACGGTGGAGAAGGAAGAGCAAGCAAGTTTGGAAAAAACAGGTTTAGCCGGTTCAATTGTCGCAAGGCCCAGCTTCAGCGAGGTAGTGGTGGGGCTGGGAGAGGACAAAGCAGCCGGCTTCACAGGTTCAAGTAGCCCCCAGGTGCAGGACGCTCCAGCTGCAAAGTCACAGCATGTTATAATCGCTGGGGACTCGAATTTAAATCGATGCACAGAAGCCATCTAAGAGAGGGTAAGATGTGACAAGAGGGTTGCAGAAGGGGCGTTCCCAGGACGCAAGCTTGAAGCAGTCATGAGGCAAGCGAGCGCAAAACTCATAACTACAGCTGATAGACGAAACCTCGTGATAATTTCAGGCGGTTTAAACGATGTCTTAAATGAAGATACAGTAGGACTAGCAACCACACTGGCGAAAGGCGTCACCAACATGCGCGCCACTTCTTCGCAGGTACAGGTAGTGATATGCACGATACCGAAGGTACCGGTGCGTGATAGCAGCCAGAAAAGAGCGGTTGTCAATGGAAACCAAGAGATATGGCGGATGAGTCGAGAGAAAGGCTTTGAAGCGGTGGAAATAAGGAGAGAGGTGCACAGGTGGGTGGTTTTCAAAGAGACAGAATTCACTTCGATGGGCGGCTGTGTCATGAGGTGGGTGCGACTTGCAGGACGCGCAGTAGCTTTTTTGGGGGGCAAGCGGGCTCTTCGGGGTGCAGGATAGCTAGTAATTATGAAAACAACCAGGGAGACTCTTTGACAGGTGATATGGGCAGATGCGATTCCAAAGTTGCACCAGTATTTAAGATAGGTAGAATCCGGGGCAGAAATAGACGTAGCCACGAGCACCGAGACAATTCAGACATAGGGTATACTAACATGCAGGGTGATAGGAACAAGCTGAAGTGGGAATACATAGAAAAACAGCTAAAAAAGAGAGGTTGATGGTATGCGGTTTTGTACAAACACATTTTAGGGACATCAAACAACCTTCTAACAACCCGGACTATGCGTGAGAATATTTTATTAGAGCAGAAGGCAGCAGAAAGGGGGCGGTATTGGGGCATTCATTCATAAAAGTACACACTGGCAAAGGGTCAAGCAGGAGTGCAAGGAACACTTATGGCTAAAAGAGAAAGTGGCAGGGCAAATGACACTCCTTGGTTTCGTGTACTTGTGGACGGGAGCAAAGGCCAGAGAGGAAAGCCAGGCAATGGTAGAGTGTATATCAAAGGACATTCAGAAGTTGGGAGGGGAGTGCGAGATAACTATACTAGGAGATATGAATGCGCACATAGAAGTTATAGATGGGTATACCGACCGGACAGGCAAAATGATCATGCATATGTGTGAAAGGTTTGATTTGATCATTTGAAGCAGTACCAAAGAGTTCCAAGGGCAAATAACATGCGAGGTAGGAAGGCTGCAGTTGACGGTAGATTAAGCACTGATGTCACATAGGATGTATGATAAGCTCAGGGGAATGCACTTAGATGAAGGCGGCTCCAGAAGTCTGGGTAGTCATCACAAACATATCAAGCTAAGTTTTGGAAGAGCAGTGAAAGTGGAAAGGAGGCAAGACGAGCAACTACAGGTAACTTTTCATTCAAAAAGGCAAACTGAAATAGCCACTAAACAAAATGAGAAAGTAATCACTGAGGATAATAAAACTGTGGACATACATGATTCTAGTTAGATTGTTTGAGCTGGAGCTTTCTACGACACGAGACAAGTCACCGCGGAAAATAAGACACAAACCCAAAAGTTGGTGGGATGAGGAAGTTAAGAGAGTCATAGCAAAACGTCAGGAAGCCTTTTGGGAACACAGACATGCTAAGCAGCGGGGTGAACCGACAGATGATGTTGAAAGAAAATAGGAAATCTTTCTAAGTTGTAGAAGGAATGCATTCCTTCTGATCAATGAAAAGATTAGAAGAAAGGGAGCTCAGTGGCTCGCAGAAGTTCATAAAGAATAGAAAGGCTGCTGCAAAATTTTGAAACCATCTAAACTGCCTAAGAAATGAGACGAGCTTAGAGCAGAGGTTTCTAACTACAGCCCAAGGTGCTAGGCTAGAAGGGGACGAAGCGATTGAATATATAAGAACAAAGGTTACAGAAAAATTTCAACAAAGAAGCACTTTATGCACCACAATAGACAAGGACGAATCAAGTGGTGCAATGGCTCCATTTTCACAACAAGAGTGGGAAAGGGTTGAGAAAATGGTTCCTAGTAGTACATCAACAGGCGAGATGGCATTCCCATTACGCTAATAAAGACATTAGGTCCGAAGTCTCAGCAGGCTTTGATAGAGGCAGTGAGCAAAATAATAATCAATGGAGAAGTTCCCAATGGATGGAAACTTAGCAAGATGAGCATGATTTTTAAAGGAAAGGGGGACAAAGCTGACATAAACTACTACAGTCCTATAACAGTGACATCAGTGGTCTACAGACCGGTGATGCATATTATAAAAGAAAGACTGCAGGCATGGATGAAGGATGAGGGGGTGCTGGGGGAACTGCAGAATGGCTTTCGGAAACACAGGAGGTTGGAAGACAATCTGTACTCACTGACGCAGTGCAACGAAATAGCAGAAAAGAAACACTGGCCCCTGTGGCAAGCATTTTTGGATATCAAGGGAGCGTACGATAGCGTGGTTCAAGAGGAATTGTGGGGAATGCTGGACGCACTACGCATGGCAGATGTATTCACTAATCTTTTAAAGAATATCTATAAAGCTAACAAGACAGTTATAAAGTGGGAAAAACAGGCATGAAAGTCTGCAGAGGTAAAATGGGGGCTTAGGCAGGGGTGTCCCCTGTCGCCCTTATTATTCATGATGTACCTACAAGGATTAGAGGCCAAATTAGAGGGAAGTGGACTGGGATTCAACCTCTCTTTCGTCAAACAAGGAAAACTCATTAAACAGGCACTACCAGCATTGATGTACGCAGATGATTTAGTGCTAATAGCCAACAACAAGAAAGATTTGCAGAGAATGTTGGACACCTGCGGTAATGACGAAGATAGGTTAGATTTCAGATTCAGTAAGAAAAAATTAGCAGTTTTGATTTTAATGACAATGAAGGTAGGAAGCTTAGAATACAGGAGTCACGCTAGAGATAACAGATAAATACAAATATCTGGGCGTATGGATAAGCAATGGGAACGAGTACCTAAGGGAACACGAAATATACGTGACGACTAGGTAACACGAATGCAGCGGTAATGAAAAACAGGGCACTGTGGAATTACAATAGGTATGTTGTTGTGAGAGGAATATGGAAAGGGGTCATAGTTCCTGGTCTGAGGTTCCGCAATGCAGTCATGTGCATGAGATCAGAAGTTCAAGCAAGATTAGAAATTAAACAACGTGGAACAGGCAGGCTTGCCTTAGAAGCTCACGGGAATACATCAAATCAGGGAGTACAAGGTGTTATGGGATGAACATCGTTTCAGAGGAGGGAAGCAAGCAGCAAGATAAAATTTGAGAAGCGATTGAGAGAAATAGGGGAGGAGCGTTAAGCTAAGAAGGTATTCAGCTACTTATACATGAAGAATGCCGATACAAAATGGAGGAATCGAACCAGAAAATTGATTGGTAAATACTTAGCAAACAGCAGGGGGCCAAACCAAAAACAATTATCGGTTAAGAAGAAGGTGGAGGAAGCTGATACCAATATGTGGAGAACTGTCATGATTAAGAAGTCCGCACTAGAGATCTATCGAACTTTTAAGCAGGAAATCACCAAGGAAAGAATTTATGATAATACTCTGGGTAGTTCTCTACTGTTTTAGGCTAGGATGGAAGTATTGCGATCCAAGAGATATTGGGCTAATTACGAAGGGGTAGACACGGTATGCAGTGCGTGTAGAGAAGAAGAAGAAACTGCCGAACACTTGATAAAGTTCTGTAAAAGGCTTCACCCTATAGTTCAGGATGATGGTGCAGAGTTTTTCAAAGCACTGGGGTTTAGGGACAGCAAGGGCAAAATAGACTTTAAGCGGGTAGAATTAACTAGAAGCAGGTTATCTAATTGGTGGCTAAAGTCAAGGCACGAGTGTAAATCAAACGCTTCACTGCATGGTACAAATCCTCAACCTCACTATTCAAAAGAAAAAAAAATAAATCTAGTTTTTGGTTCATTAGGTATCACGGCTTCGTGGCACTAGCCACCGCCCGATCTAAAGGGTACAGCCATATCCATCCATCCATCCATCCATCCCTGCACACACCGCGCGACCTTTAGTTTTACGTGCGCCAGCTGTATGCCAACGCGCGCATGCGCAGACTCGGGCCGGCGGTTGCTATAAATAACCGAGTGTCGGGGCGCGCTGCCCTTCGTCGGTTATAAATAACAGTGTCGGGGCGCACCGCCCAACGTCGACTCCGCCGAAGACCTCCAACATCAGCCCGGCGCTCAACAACGCGCCAATGGCGAGCACTGCGTCGCTAGCGTCTGTGGAGTCGACGTCATGACGACGTACCTAGCACTAAACCTATCGCGTGGCGCCGTAGAGAAGCACGTCGGCAAAGCCATAAAAGAATACCTGAAACAGCGACCGCAACGACGACCCTTCGTGATAGTTGGCGACTTCAACGTCGACGTCATGAAGGACGATTGGTTGGTCGACTACATGCAGTCGCGGCACTCGCTAAAACGAGCAACGAACGACGGCAAACATCATCTGACCTCGGTTCGCGGGACGTGCATCAACCACTGCTTTGCAAATTTCGACCTTCGACCGCTGCAACCTGACCCACTCACCCTTCACTCTACGGACCTTTAAGCCATCTTGCTCATCATACCAAAGCGTCTCATCACTAAACATTGTCTTTCGCAGCATACGTGCGTGCGTGTTCACTCGTGTTCACTCATAACACACACGCATGTCGCAAATTACTAACCACATTTATCGCAGTTCAACATATATACTCCACATGCTAACCAGTGTCCCCTCACGGGAAACTGTGGTCATTTTTTTAAAAACTCACACCTCGTCGGTGTCGTTGGTCTTCCGCTACCCACTGTACTGCGAAGACGTATGGTTCTCTTGCCAAGCATTTCACTTTTAAGTGCGAATGCACTTCATAAGCGACCCTGAATCCGCCGTCCATGATGCTCCTCTCTTCTTCCCTAGCAACGGCGCGAAGAGGGGAGAGAAGCATCTGTAGCCACAGCGCAGCGACTTAACACACCACGTGATTGCGCGCGCCCGCGCCGCCATGGCTTGCTAGAGATCAGCAAGTCGTCATAGGTATGGATCCACCGCAGGCAACAACCTCGACTGCGATACCTCCAGCAACGAGTACAACGCAATCAAATGCGAACATTGCACGCCTCGTTGAAGATGTCGCACAGGTTGAAGACAAGGCAGCGCGGCGAAGGGCCCGTGATGCCGAGCGCAAGCGGACGAAGTGGGCCGTGGACATAAACAACATTATAGAACGAATTTACTCTCACGTATACGCGTAAACTCACGAAGATTTCCCGAGAGGGTCTAATAATGGTTCCTGGGAATCGCAATGTGATCACCCGGGGGAGTTTACGTTAACTCACTGACGAATGCCAGTGGATTTTAACTTCGTTCCCCCTCATAGCATCACCCCATGCATTCGCACTTAACCATGTTCACCCTCGGGTAAATGCTTGGAAGTTATTTTTTTGTTTTCTCTTTTCCTATCTTTTTTACTTCGCCCTTTTCCTAACTATAAGGCGCTTAGCCATGCCTTCACGACGGGAGGCAGAAAATAGCGCCCTTTTTGTCTCTTTCTTTTTCATTGAACTCTCTCCCTCCCTGGCGCGCACCTTGTCGGTGTTTCAGGCGTGACGTCGTCATTCACGAACTACATTCAAGCCAGTTTCCTCAGGCGTCATCGACTCGTTTTGCAAAGGCTAATAACTTCCTTTTACCCAAACCTGGACTAATTATGTCCACAAAGTTTACCACAAAATTTTCATCTCTTTCCCTGTGGCATTCTTTACCTTTGGAGATCAGAAATAGACCCCTCGAAATGTTTAAAAAAGGCTTGCGTTCACACTTATTAAATTCTTAATGCATGATATTATATGAATTGAATGTTATTGCATTTTTCTGTTAGGTTTTTGTGCTTATCGGTACACCTTGTATAACTTATGTTCGCTATTTCATGTTTATCTGTACATTTTGTATATCTTATTTTTTTCTATCCTTACCGTAATAATGCTTGACATTATACAGAGGGAATGTTATTGCATTTTCGTGTTAGTTTTTGCATGCTTTGCTGTACATTTTTTATAAACTACGTTCGCTATTTTGTGCTTATCTGTACATTTTGTATACTTTAAATTTTCCTTCCTCGCCACTGTTTACTATTGCGTTGTATCTCTCATGTATGATTTTATAGGAGGCCTCACTCACAGTCTCGCGACTTTGAGACCTCCTTCTGTATTTGTACATAACACAAGCACTTGTATCACTTGTATTTCAAATCTGAATAAACTTGAAACTTGGTCAACTCTGCTAACCATCGCAACGCCAAAGCAGCCAGTTTCGTCCAAATGACTTCAGTGCATGCACGGCGGACTAAGGACTTCGCTTCCCGGCGTCCTTTCTATCGCATATCAACGAGCCCAAAGAGTATTCACTCGATGTGTGCTCGAAATTTGGGAGTGGTGGAAAGTGTAAAGTGAAAGAGAGGTGAAGAGTGGCGAGCGCGTGGCAGGTGAGGGAGAGAGTGACGCCTGCGCGCACTCCTAGCAAAGACGTAACCTACTTGGCACCGCCCTAACACCTGCGCCGAGGGGAGCATGGTGCTGTGCGACGACACAGATACACGCATGGACAGCGTTACATGGCCTATTGAAAGAGATGATTCTCATGTAAAAAATCGGCAGATCCCACATACCTGGGAATCCATGTTATGCGAAGCATGCGAAAGAAAGGTGACTGTGTTGCAATTTTTAGGACGAAGCTCTTTAAAGCCGCACCCATTTGTCCTTCGTAGTAGTGTGTAACGTGGCTTATGCTTTGACCTGCAAGGTCGTGCTGGTGAGACATTTCTCCTGTGCGTTGTTGAACAATGAAAAATTCGCAACGTGCGCGTTAACTAAAAGCCGAATTCTCCTGTCTCTTATTCCCCATAAGAAGCCACTGGCATGTACATTGAGCAATATCTGACGAGAAAGGATTGCTACGTTATACTTGCTGGACGTAACCTGCTTCGTTTTAGAAAGGTCCAGTGAGCGTCGGGCCACAATGCCATGAATACAATGAACTAGTATATACCATGAACTCGAGGTGGTTAAATGTGGGAAGTAGACACGAAGCGCAAGCCGCAAAAAAGTGTGCGGGTGCCACCTCTTGTTTAGTCCTTAAACTGTCCGCTGGATGGTGGTGCTTTTATATACGGAATATAAGATGAAAAGATTCCAGATATTGGTACTTGGAGTGTTGACTAGATGGATGAACGGACACACAGACAGATGCATGGACGGACGCACGGGTGGCTGCACGGACGGATGGACGGATGAACAAACGCACGAACGGACTGGCGGATGGACGCACGGATGGTCACTCAGACGGACGCATGGACGGACAGAAGCAAAAACGAATGGACGGAGAAATGTTTAACGAGCGTTGAGCCGCAGTGCTATGGATTCAGTGAACTAGTATATACCATGATCTCGAGGTGGTTAAATTTGGGAAGTAGACATGAAACGCAAGCCTTAATACAGTGTGTGTGTGCCACCTCTCGTTTAGCCCTTGAATCGTCCGATGGATGGTGCTGCTTCTATACACGAAATATAAGACGAAAAGATGCGAGATGGTGGTACTTGGAGTGTTGACTACATTGACGAACGGACACACAGACAGATGAATGGACGGACGTACGGATGGCTGCACGGACGCATGGACGCATGGAAGGACGCAGGGGTGGAAGCCTGGACGATCGCAGGCATGGACGCAAGGATGGACTTGGGGACGCCCGAACAATGCACGTACGGACGGGCGGACGGACGCATGGACGGACGGAAGCAAGAATGAATGGACGGAGGCATGCTTCGCCCCACTCTCCATCATTCACACCGTGGATATTGCCACGTTCTATTTCACAAGTTTTGTTATCGCCCCAAAACACTACACAATTCTCAGCGCAAACCGCGCCTGCAGTTTTGAGAAGCTTCCGGACTTTAGTAGATCATGTCGATAAGATCACGCCCACTCTGCGAACTATACAGATTATTCTAAAACCTATGCCACCTCCAGCGATGACGCTAGAACATTCGATGGCAAGAGTATAAATGCAGACGCACTCTCCGCTTGTGAGTAGTTGATCGACGGCCGACGCTCTGTTTTCCGCTATCAGTCCAAGACTGCTACTGTAATCGGATTTTCTGTTTACCGGGGACCCAAATAAACAGGTTCGCCCAAAAAAAGGTTCGCCCAAATAAACAGTTAAATTCCAACACAAAGTCTCCTGTCTTCGGAGACTTTTTACAGAGTGACACGTCACGAAATGACACTAAAGATGTACAAATGTCGCACACACAGATTTATGTTGAAGAGTTGAAGATGTTTATACAACCAGTTGTTTGAACTTCCACCACGATGCCAACTGAAACATGCGTATTAGCAACACCAGCAGCTGATATGAAGCACTGATGGAAGCGAAGATGCTTCCCCTAGGCACTGCTACATAAATCACCTTCAGCGCATGGCAACTACCCACCGTTGACATTAACCCGACGTGATGGCTGTGTCAAAATAGTACATATGTAATGGTTTTGAGATTCGGTAGGCAGCACTGAAACCACTAATAACGTTTCAAGAAGATTAGCATCTATTTGAAAAGTAGTTCCTAGACCTGGCGTAGCTTTTTGGTAAAATGCTTCATTGGCAGTCAGAATTCTTGGCTTTGATTTCAGCTGGGACTCGTCGGGTCGACACTACCGACGTTGGGTATTTCTTAACACTCGTGCGTTAAAATTGACCATGTTTGTTATCGTCGTTCCTGAGCAACCGAGTGTCAATCACCTGTGGCACATACCCACTTACCAGCGGCACAAACCCGCCAATGGGTATGCGCGACTGCCTGGTGGGATGTGTTCGACGACGTACGTGACGGGATCGTAACATTATTCAGGTCTTGACAAGCGCGTCTTAACCGTCCAACCATCTTACCCTCTCATGCTAATTTTGTTCACGCCAAGTAAATGGGGTGGCCACGAGAGCACCCACATGTAAGCGGCTAGATAGATAGATAGATAGATAGATAGATAGATAGATAGATAGATAGATAGATAGATAGATAGATAGATACATAGATAGATAGATAAATAGAAAAATAGATAGATAGATATGCTCAAAGCAACCCAAGTTTGCTAAGAATTGCTTCGTATTTAATAAAAACTAAGCATTCTCAAAGCATACCCAATTACCCAGAATTCACGCGATAGCACCCCGCTCCCTCACTTCGCGCTGCATTTACTCAAGTTCCCGCCATGGGAAGATGCGGGCGGCTTTTTCTTTCTTTAGTGGTGTAGGAACGCATTGGTGCTTAGAGGGATGCTGTGGGGCTTTTGTGCTTTAAGTATTTATTAGCTTATTGCGACTTGACGAATTCACTAACCCACTGATCGGGGCTTTAGTTTAGGCTGCCAACAGGTTGAAGACCACGTCTGGCATGTGATGACACGAAGTTAGAATGCTGGGTTCATGGATGTCTTATTTCCGCGCTGCATTATCAAAGCATGCTTTACTGAGCAATTACTACTGACGACATCCAATTACCTGAGCATCAGCTTCTATCAAAAGTTTAGTAACAATATGTGCAAAAATGATGTTGTATTTAACGTTCATTATTAATGCATAGCTTGAAATAAATTTATGCGAGTTACAGTAGGCTGACTTCACGAGATGTCTAACCTGCACGTCCGAATGATATTTTGTATTATCTGGGCTTTTTGATGTTGTGTGGCAAAATTTGAAGGGTATAGAACTGAAAATTGTCTTTGATGTGTTTTCTAAGATGTTATAAGGGTATAAAGTATGCGCAGAGGCGCTGCCTACCCGCTCTGGAGTGCTTACGCGTACGCAGTTTGCAGCCTTCAACCTCAACTACGCGGCTCATAAAAAAGTGGATGCACCTGTTCAATATTTCAGGTGTTGCAGCAAAAAAAAACACAGACAATTATGCGTTGGCAAGCATCATTGTCACAAACCAGCGCTCAAAAAAGTGACGCCTGCAAAATTCTGGTAAAGGCGATGATACCACGCACCAGACTGTTGCGCTAAGATTCAGCGTAAAAGAAGAAAACAAGCATCAAAGGACTTCTCGGATGCACCGCCCACCCTCCTCGAAAGCGCGTCGCTGCGCTGACTGACCTCCTGTCACGGATGGCCGAGTGAACACCAGAGGTGTCGAGAAGGAAAGCGTAAGTCGCTCTCTGGCTGCGTCACGTACCGCCGATGGTTCTCGAAAAGACTCGCCTTTTTCCTAGTATTCGCTGTGCAGTGCGCCGACGAAGCTTGTAGAATCCAGGGCGAACGCATATAATCAAGCAGCAGATGGTGGTGATTGGGAGATGAAGAAAGCTTTTCGCCAGTGTGCGTAGGGAGAAGGTGAAGAGAAATTTTCCTCTGTCGGGAGAAGGCTCATGTTTTCAATGACAATGCTGGAGATGAAGAGGTTTTTCACCGGCGTGTGAAGGCTTGTGCTAAAAGCAGAATTAATGTGTCTGTTCACCACCAGTGAATGAAGACGCGTTGTGCAGCCGCAGCTCATGAGAGGCCTATGTGTTACCAGCGAAGAAGTTTGGTGATTGGCGTGCGGATATTTGCCGACGCGAGAATTTCTGAAAGAGAAACTTCGGGAGAAGCGGAACGACCACAGTGCTGGACTTTGAGTGTTTCCTATAAGAGAAGCATTCAAGCTTTATTTTAAGAACTTTGGACTGAATAAGTTTGACGAACTTTTAGTCTTAGAGTGTTTTTGTTGGTTTATGCTTGAGAATGCAATAACCAACCATGACCAACAAAATGCATGTTTGTGTCCGTTGTTTCGAGTGCAACTGGTTAAATTGTGTAGCCCGTTGTTTTATTGGTGACATATTGTGTTGAATTATTACCGAGTGTGCATAAGTTTGTGTTGTTTGTTCTGCCGTCTTTGAGAATATAATTTTTTGGCTTTTTTGTCAACTCTAGGCTCTGACTCGTTCTTTGGACCGCAGCCGGCGTTCGCTGGTGCGCCCAATAGGACCACATCTAGATTGTCCTTGCTTTCGTAGTGCGAATCGGGGGCCAATACTTTGGCCCTTAGAATGCGGCAATTGCCTTCAAAATTAACGGGACCAGTGGCAATCGTATAGAGTCCAAGCTGTACCAGGGCGTTCACCACCAATATCACCAATTCCGGAAAGGGCAGTTATACGTTGTGTGAACAGTACTGAACCGCACGCTAGGCTAAAATACACTTCAGTGCTTCGTGGATATTGCATATATTCATGCCTTCTTGGTGTCGTCACCATCCTGCTTCAGCACTTTTTCACCTTCCCCGATTGTCTTGTACAGAGTAGTCTGCCAAAGCATACAAGTTGAAGGCAACCTGATTTCTTTTTATCTAATAAGCTCTGTCTGTGCGTATCCTGTAGCAAACACCACTCGTATTCTGAGTAACCAGGTTTCCAGACAAAGAGAAACCTCCGGCTAGTGTTTATACTTGAAAAGCGTCGTTAGCATTACCTTAACCGGTAAATTTTCATGTTTCTAAGTCGACACATTCTATCAACAGGCGACGTAAATAATGGGATGAAATTAGTTAACTATAAAACCTAACTAAAATGGTGGAGTCGTATGTCAACACGTATCACAATATTGTAATCTAAACCATCTTTTTTCAAGTCCAGATATTCTAGTTATACGCAGCGTAGGCACTGCGACATGATATCTGTGTTACGAATATAACTTTACTAGAACGACGGAGATGTTGAATACATTCAATGAATGAATGTGTGTGAACACGTGTCATCGTTATTGTAAGCCAAACGCGCCTATCTGGCAGAACGCATAAGATGATTCAATCCGTATTCTGGTATCGGTTTGCCTGTCCACTTGATTAGGCTTTTGATTGTGCTGCCGATTTGGTCCCGACAGCAAACGCCAGTTCTAGTTACGACCACAGCAAAGAATGCCGCACGTGCTTATTTTTGTTTGGGGCGAAGCTGCTTAAGGTTGTGGCTAGTCTGTTGTCTCGTCGTAGCCAGCCGTGGTACTTGAGCACCCACTAAATTGCCCTAGGGCGCTCGCTCCCCTTCCACGTGCCACTCCTACGTGCCACCGAAAAAGCTTTCTCAATCTCTCTCGACAATCGTTACCCTGTACACTTCGATATTGATAATATTAACGAAGAAGAGAAGGCGGTGGAGCGGAGGGTCCCCAAGGTGGTTGCAGCGTAAGCTCGCCCTGAGGACTCAGAAGTGAGAGCTCGAGAAGCCGAAGCAGCACATGCTCAACTTCAACAACGACAACCCACCAATCGAGGGTGAGGGCTCACGAAACAGCAATGAAACGCACTTAAAAATTGGCAGCATATCCACGGATAGAATGAGGAGAGTGGGGCGAAGAGTTCCTCCGTTCATTTGTTCTTGCTTCCGTCTGTCAATGCGTCCGTCTGTGTGACCATCCATGCGTCCACCCGCCTGTCCGTGCGTGCGTCTGTTCGTGCGTCCGTCCCTGTGTTCGTCCATGCATCCGCCCCTGCGTCCGTTCATGCGTCCATTATGCATCTGTCTGCGTGCCTTTCGTTCATCTATTCAACACTTCAAGTAACAGCACCTCGCATCTTTTTATCATATATTCCGCATATAGAAGCACCGCCATTCAGCAGACATTCGAAGCACTAAACAAGAGGTTGCACACGCACACATTCTTAAGGCTTGCGCTTCGAGTCTACTTCCGTCCTTTAACCATCAAGTTCATGGTATATACTAGTTCACTGTATTCATGGCACTGCGGCCCAACGCTCGCTAAACCTTTCTAAAACCAAGGAGGCTACGCCCAGCGAGTATAACGTAGCAACCTTTTCCTGTCAGATAGTGCTCAATGTACATGCCAATGGCTGCTAATGGAAAATGAGACAGGAGAATTCAGCTTTTACTTTCTTACGGCTTGCGCTTCGTATCTACTTCCCACATTTAACCACCTCGATCGAGTTCATGGTATATACTAGTTCATTGTATTCAAGACACTGCGGCTCAACGCTCGCTAAACCTTTTTAGGGTCAAGGAGGTTGCACCCAGCGAGTATAACGTAGAAACCCTTTCTTGTCATATAGTGCTCACCATACGTGCCAATGGCTGCTAATGAGGACCGCAACGTGCGCGTTAACTAAAAGCCGAATGCTCCTGTCTCTCATTTCCAATTAGCAGCCATTAGTATGTACATTGAGCACTATTTTTTATTGTTTAACAATGCACAGAAGAAAAGTCTCACCGGCACCACATTGGAGGTCAAAATGTTATACTTGTTACACAATACAATGGCTACAAGGGACAGACGGGTGCCGCTATAAAAAGCTTCGCCCCTAAAAACAAACTGATCCGGGGTTGAGAGCATGCGAAGCGGTGGCTCTTTGCCCCGGATCTGCTTGTTTCAGGGGCTGCAGCCAAGAACCAGAAGCGATCGCTTCATGGCAGTGGTGCGTTGCGCGCTGTCAGTGCGACTTTCTGGATCACTACTTCGGCCACAGCAGCAAGGTTTGTGTACGAATGTGATAGAATGAGAGTTTTGTCACCCTCTGCAGCATCAGAAACGAGCAATTTCGCCCCAACGCCAGCGCTGTTCCAAAGCAGGAGTTTGCCGCCACCATTCAAAAAGGATCACAATGAGGTAGTGTGCTCTGCTTGTAAAAACGGTGGCGAGCAAAATTTTCCGCAATCTCAGTGACTTCACCCACTCATTATGTATTTCAGCAGCTTCGCTCATTCAACATCATTCATTTCGTGTTAATCGTGCGATGTTTTTTTTCAGATCTCGACCCTGAAAAACGCGATAAACACGCTTTTTGACTATTTTCCCAATGCATAACTTCTTTCTCACGGAAACAGCCATTTCAAGCTCTAAAGATGCGGCAGATAGCACACGCAATTGTTTATTGCTGTCATAAGCATAGGACTTTCAATTTAATGGGTGCTTGCAAGAACACAGCATTGACCAAAACAGGGCGAGAAGTAAGTACAAACAACCCACCGGTCAGGAAGAGGGAACCTGCAAGTTACTAGCGAAATGAACATGTGCTTTATCTATGGTTAATTTCGACAAACATATACTTGTCGAAAGCTTGGAGTAGAAGCTAGCAGAAGCCACGTGTTGGAGCACCTTGCTGACCACTCTACACACACAGAGACAACGCACACACACCATATATATATATATATATATATATATATATATATATATATATATATATATAACACAATCTGTCCTACATCAGATCTGCTGAAAGATGGAGGACAGATTGTGTTATAAAAACAAGCCACCCTCTTTACGAGGTGTCTCCTGACGGGAAAAGTACCAGAGTCTTGGAAGAACGCTAACATCATCTTAATACATAAGAAACGAGATGACAAGGACTTAAAGAATTACAGGCCGATCAGCTTGCTCTCTGTAGTGTACAAGCTATTTACAAAGGTAATTGCTAACAGAGTAAAGAAAACGTTAGAATTCAATCAACCAAAGGGACAAGCAGGATTTTGAACAGGCTACTCAACAATTGACCACATTCATACTATCAATCAGGTAATAGAGAAATTCTCAGAGTATAACCAACCACTATACATAGCCTTCATAGATTACGAGAAGGCGTTTGATTCAGTAGAAATATCAGCCGTCATGCAAACACTGCGGAATCAGGGCGTAGATGAAGTATATAGAAACATTCTGGAAGAAATCTACAGGGGATCAACTGCTACCATAGTTCTTCATAAAGGAAGCAACAGAATACCAATCAAGAAGGGTGTAAGGCAGGGGGACACAATTTCCCCAATGCTATTTACCGCGTGTTTACAGGAGGTTTTCAGAAGCCTAGAATGGGAACAGTTAGGGTAAGAGTCAATGGAGAATACCTTAGTAACCTGCGCTTCGCCGATGACATTGCATTGCTGAGTAACTCGGGGGACGAATTGCAACTCATGATTACGGAGTTAGACAAGGAGAGCAGAAAGGTGGGTCTGAAAATTAATCTGCAGAAAACGAAAGTAATGTACAACAACCTCGGCAAGGAGCAGCGCTTCGAGATAGGTAATAGTGCACTTGAAGTTGTAAAAGACTATGTCTATTTAGGGCAGGTAATAACCGCAGAGCCGAATCACAACATTGAAGTAACTAGAAGAATAAGAATGGGGTGGAGCACATTCGGCAAGCACTCTCAAATTATGACAGGTAGATTGCCACTATCCCTCAAGAGGAATGTATATAACAGCTGTATCTTGCCGGTACTTAGCTACGGAGCAGAAACCTGAAGACTTACAAAGAGGCTTCAGCTTAAATTGAGGACGACGCAGCGAGCAATCGAAATAAAAATGGTAGGTGTAACCTTAAGAGACAAGAAGAGAGCAGAGTGGATTAGGGAACAAACGGGGGTTAAGGATATCATAGCTGAAATCAAGAAGAAGAAATGGACATGGGCAGGGCATATAGCGCGTAGACAGGATAACCGCTGGTCATTAAGGGTAACTGACTGGATTCCCAAAGAAGGGAAGCGGGTTAGGGGGAGAAAGAAGGTTAGGTGGGCAGATGAGATTAAGAAGTTTGCGGGTATAAATTGGCAGCAGCAAGCACAGGACCGGGTTAACTGGCGGAACATGAGAGAGGCCTTTGTCCTGCAGTGGACGTAGTGAGGCTGATGGTATATATATATATATATATATATATATATATATATATATATATATATATATATATATATGCTTCTACAGGATGGCGTGTGTAAAGTATAAGCCATAGCGAAAAAATGCCCCCACCTCCTTGAAGGTAATCGTACTCGGCATATTAATTTTAATGGCATAAAGTACGCATTCATCAGCCAGCAAACGGTCGAGAGTCAGGCGCGCGCTTCACTCTGTTTATATATAACTGCGATCGAGCGGACGGGAGAGTGAGGCGTAGAGAGTAGAGAGAGCGAACGGCGAAGCGCTTCACCTGTCATTGTACTTAACGACCATAATGCCAGCATATTATCAACACAAACGCTACACAAGCGCTGGTAGCACAAACGCTACTAATGCGTTTCAAACGAACTGCATTGGGGTGTTTGCAAGTTACGCTCAAGCCAAGGAGGTGGGGGCTCCGGTTGCTAGGGACGCTGGCGCCCGCAGCTGTTGCTATGGGAGAGGGCGGTGGACGGATCCGGATGGACGCCCGTCATAGCCCGTCTAAGAAATGCATTTGCATTTAAAAAAAGCATGCCAGAAGAGAGACATTCTTTTTCATATAAAATTTTAGTGCGACCTGGAAGACATTTTAGATTTGGAAGAAAGTATCAAATGCCTGAATTCATAAAAATAGAATTTACTTGTAGTGGGACAGAGAGAATGAGACAAACACATATTGTGGCTCATATTCCAGCATAGTTGACATGAAGTGCATCCAAAATCTAAAAAAAACTAAAAAATCTTCGTGATAATATGCGTTCACTGAAATGTAGGCCCGAAATACTTCGCATGTGTGAGTATAGTGTAACTCTCAAGTTGAACGCCCCAGTCAGGGGCGATGTAAAAATTTTCTAGTGAGTGAAGAACGGCTTTACATGTGTGAGCGCCCGCTTGCAGTGTATACGTTAAAAAAATGGCCCGCAGCTTCCCTCGGGGGAACACTGAGGAGGATGCGGACCATATAATTGGTTAACGGGGTGTTAAAGTGCGACTTACTTGGGTCGATGGCTAAATTGGTTAACGTGGTTGTGAAATGGGGTGTTAAATTGCGACTTACTTGGGTCGATGGCTAAATTGGTTAACGTGGTTGTAGGAGGGGGTGTTAAATGAGTGAACACGTACACACGTATGCGAAAGGGCGGCGCTGGTCGAAGGGACGTCGATCATTGTGTTTGTGGATTCGTTGGAATTCATTTCACCGCGACCTTGGACGTCGACGCGCCGTACAAACCAACCGACGAGCGGCAACTGAGCGAGCGAGCGCCGACCTTGAGTATATATACAGCACAACGGCGCATGCACTGTCAGCTGTTGAATGTTCTCGAAGCGCGACGCCACATGCGCGTCCACTGGAGAATCAGGAGAATTGTAGATGTCGAACGCGGTGTGTAGAGGAGGAAGGGTGCACAGATGGTGGAGGAGTGAAGCGCGCGCGGTGTGTAGAGGAGGAAGGGATGCACAGATGGTGGAAGAGTGGGCGACGGCGCGACGGCGCATGCGCGCGCGTCAGCTGTCGAATGTTCGAGAAGCGGTGTGGACGGCGCGGACGACGCGGACGGCGCACTACAAGGCGCGAGTATAAGATGCTCCGCATCTAAAAGTGCATACCATTATTACATTGCCTGAATTGTAATACCACTTCAAAACATAGAATTAAGTTTTCATTTGCTGATGCACTAGTTAGCATTCATTGCAAAAAACCTGTGGGTGTTCCAGGTAAAAGTATCAATTATGAGTATTTGTACCTTAGCGCGGAAGCCATCATTAAACGGCATAAAATTCCATTCAAACTTAATTTTCACAGTGATATCTGAGATATGGTCGAAACATACGACGAAGGGAATTTCTTACTTCAGTTGCAGTTTTGTGTCTAATGCATCACTTTATCCTAACCTCCTTTCAAATTATTTTTCCTGTGTATTCATACACTGTGTATTGATTATAGACATTTACTGTGTTACTTTTGCATTAGAATGTTTGAAGCATCATAAGCATTCCTAGAAGCATGGATTTTTTTTCGTACTTTATACGCCACGCCGGAAACCGCGTAAACGCAAAAGTTAAGCTCTGCAATGAATACCATTCGCGCCGTCTGCGCAGGGCTCTCGCTCCCACCTTTGAGTGACACTCATGTGCCAAGCATTCTAACAGAAGCCATGATACATGCCTCGTTGGTTCGTACGTATGCATGGCATTCGCCAAGTTCTGGCTAGCAGAGGTCCCGGGCTTCAGCAAAATGTCGAAACTGAGGTCCGGCGAAGCGAGCCCTCCGAGGGCTACGCATCTGGCGCAATATTGATGTGACTGCCTGAACGCAATTCCACCGCAACTCATAAAGCAGCGTCGGCCGTTCTGCAAAAGCCTCACTCGCATTCCTGCATTGCCTACAACGTCACCCCGTAACGAGAAGAGTTGCGCGTGCACTGCGACCCCTACGCAGCCGGCTTGCGCCAGCTCACGCCGGTCTCCTGTGTGGTTACATCTATCACTGGCGAGACGGCTGGACGCCAAGATTAATTTCTGCAATTTTTCTTTAGCGTCAAGGCGAAAGGAAACACATACTCAGCAAATACGAAGTGGAGAAGAGAAGAGGTTGAAGCTGGTTAATAGGTGTAAAGTGTGAAAAGAACTGATTCATCCATTCTTTCAGGAATAATTTACAAAAAAACACTTGTGTGTCTTTTAGCTAGTATTTAAATATATATATTCTTTTTTGTTAAGCTACCCGATTCCTGGCCAATCCACCATGATGGGTGTGGGCAACACGCTTACGATCTACATCTGCACCTACATCTACATTTTCTCGCGGCCGGAGATACGGAGAGCGGGATGCTGCTGCTTTACTAAAGCCTATATTAAAGGAAGAGCAATTGTCTCTACTGGCTGTCAGAAATATTCGGCTTATCCTACCTACTATCGGGATAGCTTGTCTAGCGACGGTGCCTGTGTTGTAATTTTTTATTGTGCGAAACGTTACCAAATTTCACCAAGGGTATGTTACAATTGTATTCACAGACGTAAGTTTAACAATGAAATATGTTTTATATAACCAGTTGCTTACAGTTGTGTAATGACGCCAATTGCAGCTTGATTATCACCGACACTAGCAGCAGTAAGCTAACATGTAGTCCTTGAGCGTGCGCGGATGGTAGCCGTGAATGGTGCTACGTAGACCAACTTTAGTCTATTGCGCTCAACTACAATTCACGTAAACCAGTTTTAGCACCTTTATCGTAAGAGTAGGCTGGGGTGGGGTAGTGAGACATGGGGCAAAACATGACGTTTTCACTTCGGCAAGCATAAGTACTTTTCATTGTTTCTTTTCTCGGCAATAGGCGTGAGTGGTTGTGTTCTCTTCTGTTTGTAAAAGTTTATCATTGCTCACAATGTTCGCGTGGGAATAATTACGCACCTAGGGTCGGTGTGTTGGCGACCTGTCAAGAAGGGGCTAAATTCTGCTCGGTCAAATATTTGGACTCGTGCATGAAGCTATTCCTACGTCAGTTTTACAACTTATGTATTCATTTTTGCACTTTATACTTTTAGCTACAAAGTACCAAGTGTTTGACTCTTTTGGTGCACGGTTTCAATGGGGAAATGTTTTTGATTGCCGGCATTTGGGAGTGACGAAACGCGAAACGCAACGAAAAGGCATCGAAATGCCTTGGAGAGTGTCGTTTTAGGGGAACCAATTACGTGTAATAATTATATTTTATATGTTTTGTTCAGGAGGGTTACGACGTACAAGACATTATTATATAGAGCTTCGTGGATCAAACACTACATGAAAAGCATGTACCAAACTCGGTATTAAGTGACGCGAACGGACGACACAGGTAAATGACACATCCAAACATGATAATAACGACATGCGTGTCATGTAACAACATGCGTACATGTCACAATGATGACGTGCTTGTGGCCGTTTCGCTAACTTCACATATGCTAATTTGGTATTACGTGACGCCAATGCATGACGAATGTATGTGACTGGTGCAAACATGATAATCATGAGATGCGTGTCATGTGAAAACAGGACTACATGCCACAGTCAAGGCGCCGATACATTTCGACGGGACACGGTGCGCGTGCTCGCCGCGTTCATTTCGTCGCATCACACGGGCGTTGCCATGCCAGCGCCCGTCCTGAAATATACTCGCAGGCACGCGCTGCAATGCGTTGCTTTGAGGCATGCGCGTTTTAGCGCGTCCAGTGCCCCTCCGTCACGAAAAGAGGGAGACGCAGTGTTTTCTGGGTAACGCATCTTCGCGAAACGCAGCATGTCGCATTTTGCGCCGGTTGCCGTTGGGCCATGCCGACAGACGCTGATTGCGCTTGTTGTCAGACTATGAGGTGCTGACGTTTTGCTAACGTAGCATAGCTGTGCCCAGTGCGCGCGCGTTAACGCTACTACATTGGAGTATATTGGCCCCTTCATGACGCGCTGGCGGCCATTTTACTAGCTCCACATATACCTAATTTAGTGTTACATGACGTCATTAGATGACGAAATATATGATTGGTGCAAACATGATAATCGTGACACGCGTGTAATGTAAGAACATGACAACATACCACACTCACAGCGTGCTCGCGGCCGTTTCGCAAGCTCCACATATACTAAATTAGGTAGCACGTGATGCGAATTGATGACGAATGTAAACGACACACCCAAACATGATAATCTTGACACGGAAGTCATGTACAGCATCATTTACCTCCACCTCGTAATGTTGTGCTGGTTTTAAAGTGACATATCCATATTTTTTAGTGCTTCGCATATACCATCGTTTCCCTCTGTACGTAGGATCTGACAATTTTTCACACTGTCTTTTTTCGCCCCACAAGTTGGGGCAAATTCATATATACGGTAAATGTATTTCACTTCAAACCTCTTTCAAGTGTAGCAACATTGTTATATTTATGCCCGAGATTTTGCGGGGCTATGTAGATGAATACATAATGAAATGCAGAATGCTTCGGTTCTATTCCCGCGGGAACCCCCATAATTACCCTTTGCATTCGTTGGAACAATGTCGCTGAGGTTAGTTTTTGGGGTTATGAGCCTCAGGGTCCCATGCGCGTCTGCGTGCATCTTCGGCTACAGCAGATGTAGTCACGGTTCCTTCGCCGAGCGCACTTTCGGAAATCGCTCTCTCACCACCACCTCAAAGCTCACCACAGAGCAAGAGAAAGTGCACAACGGGCGTTTATTATGGAATCGCTGTTTGTGTGACGAAAGCAGCGAGGGAAATACCAGCTCAAAAATAGGGAGATTCAGAAAAGCTCACGGCGAGCTTTTGTGGTGTGGTCTCTGCAACTGCGCACGCGTCGTAACGCGAGTCGCCGTCCGCGGTCGCGGCCCGCACGCAGAAATCTAAAATAGCGTACGGCGATCGCAGCCCGTGTGGCCCGCTAAGTGCTGTGAGTAAATTCTGTGCATTGGGATTTGCGGTCAGGGCGAAAGTTCCTAGACTTTTCTCTAGGAGGAGCAAACGCTATTCTAAAGCTCATATGGCGCCCGCTATGTAAGCAACACCTGCAGCCCCTGCAAACGCTATTCTAAAGCTCCCTAATAACTAGACTGTACCCTCACCCACAATAGACAATGCCAACACAGGTAGCGTTTGCTAGCGAGTGTGTTAAAAATAAACAATTGACAATTCAGAGTATGTTATTTTCTATATACGGGAGAACAATAAGCTCTTTACAAACACCGAACAAACACCGAAAAATTAGAGAGTGTTTAAAGCAAATGTTCAAGAATGTTTAGTACAATATATTCTACTACGGGTGGAATGATGATGATATGTTGAAGTAAACGTGCGAAATCTACGTTATGATTATGAGAGATGCCGTAGTGGAGAAAGAGAGAGAGAGAGAGAATGGTAGACTTTATTATTTCCGGCAGATTGCTGGGATGGGCTCCCACCAAGAACCAACGGAGAGACCGTGTCTCCCAGCAGCTTCCTTGGCCTGCTGGATCGCCCAAAGTTGCTTGTCCAGGCCCGAAATAAGCAGTGCAGTCCGCCAACGCGCCCGAAGGTCTTCATCGGAGGCCGTGACCGCAGGATTTCTGCCTAATTCTGGACATTCTCATAGGATATGGTTAAGTGTGGCTCTGGTGGTGCAGTACTGGCATAGATTAGAAGTATAGACGTCGGGTTATATGTGGTGCATGATAAAGGTGTTCGTGTATGTGCGCGTTTGTAGCTGCCGCCACTGAACGGACGCGGCCCGATTGAGCTGGGGGTGAGGAGGAGAGTACTCCCGCCTTTGCAGTCGATAGTGTTGAGTTGTGTCATTAAATTTAGTGAGCCGATCGTCCCATTCCCACACCGGCGCAGAAAAGTACGCTATGGTGGCCGCTTCGTTTGACGTGACTCGGAAAGTAAGACCTCGAGCGACGTTGTGCGCCACTTCATTCGGATTGTCCTCCGGGTCACCTTGTGGTTTGTGGGCAGGGAACCACAGAATATGCACATATTTGTACTCCTTGGGAATTTTTCCTGTACTAAGAATCTGCAGTGCCTTGGGTGAGATTCTGCCACTGGCGTAGTTTCGAACGGCTGTCTGCGAGTGGCTGACTACACATGAGGCGTTAGTGTGAACTATGGCCAATAGTGATAGCCACTTCCTTTGCCGTTTACACGTTCCGCGTGATGATTGACGCGCTACTTTTGCATTGTTGTGTATGGTCTACGACAGCATTCACGAAGCGTTGACGTTCCTGGTAGCGTGCTGCGTCGACAAAGACTGCCTCGTGGTTGCGCCCAAACATCTTTGACATGGCTTTGGCTTTACTGACACGTCTGCCCTTGTTGTGTTTAGGGTGCGTGTTTCTTGGTATGGGGGGTACTGTGAGCTTGGCACGGAAAGTGCGTAGTATGTCATGTTTGTCTCCGTGTTAAATGGGATAAAAAATACCGCGATTACACAAAATTTGGCGGCGTGGCTTAGTCTTGGCTAATCACTTGAATTGGGAGATTCGTTGTGCCTCAATAAGTTCCTCAAGGGTATTGTCTAAACCAAGTCGAAGGAAGCGTTTGGTGCTGGTATTTTGAGGCAAACCTGGCGCTTATTTGTAAATTCTCATAATTAGGCTGTTGAGCTTTGACTTTTCTGCATTGAACTATCTGTGGTACGCTGCCGTTTAGGTGATGTGACTTAGAACAAATGATTGGATCAAACGGATGATGCTAGATTCTTTCATGTCTTTGTGTTTATTGGTAATGTGCCTAATGAGCCGCATCGTGTTCGACACTCCGGCTTCAATGTTGCGAACTGTCTCTCCGTAGGTACCCTTACTTTCTATGACCAGATCTAGCACTCGTATTTTATCCACGGTTGGTATGGCGCGACCGTCCTTTGTAGTCAGTTTTATATCGGCGTGTGCCTGCGCTTGGGTGTGTTGTTTGGGTGGCTGACCTGTAAATGTAGGGTGATATAGCAGTAGCTAAGATTTCTCTACTGGGCAGGATAGTCCAGTCCCTTGTAAATGCCATTCCACTTTATCGATTCCCTCCTGTAATCTCTGCGGAATGGAACCATTACTGCCGTCGCACAGCCAGAAGGCGATGACATCACCATAAACGCTGTGATAAAGTCCTTGGAGGGTTCGTAGTTTTGAAGGGAGACAAATGAAGACGGGGTTAAACAACAAGGGAGAGATCACGGAACCCTGCGGGGTGCCCGCGCTTCCCATGGCGATGGTGGCCGTTCCGTTGTAAGAAATGTTGTTTTATGGTTGTACGTACAAAGCCCCAACTTTAGGGTATTGACCATTTAGAATGGTGCTATGCGTCACAGAGTCAAAAGTCTTGTTGAAGTCTAGACCAAGTATGCCCTTAGTGGAGCGTCCTGTACTGTCTATGATGCGATGATTAAGCTTCAACATGGCATCCTGCGTTGAAAGATGCCTTCGGAAGGCAATCATGGTGTGTCAGAAAAAATCATTGTATTTGAGGTAATTTCTCAGTCTAGCCAGGCAAGTGTGTTCCATCAATTTGACTATGCAAGATGTTAAGGAGATGGGCTTAAGATTGTGAGTATTCAGTGGTGTGCCTGGTACTCGGAATCGAAATCACCTGGGCCTTTTTCCACTGCGGGGGCTAGATTCCTGTGTCCCAGCAGTTATTAATGTAGTCTGTGATATGCGTGATCGAATCATCACCTAACTTACGTATTATCTTGTTTGTGATGTTGTCCAGACCTGGTGCAGATTTGATGTTAAGTTTTTGTATGGCGGCATAGATATCTTCTTCGATAATGCTTCGTCTCTAGTTATATTGACCTGGCTTGTATAATCCAGATGATGCTGAGGAGGAGCCTGGGAGATGTATTTCACCGCTACCTTCTCAAAGAAACTCCTGGTTGGTGCCCTTGTATGCATAGATTAGTTCGCTGATGGTATGTCGTTGGGCGTTTTTTTTTTTTGTCTTCTCGATCAAGCAAAAGCCGTAGAAAATTCCATGTTTCACTAAGACATAGCTGCCTGTCCAGCGCATTACAGATTTTGTTCCAGTGTTGCCGGCTTAGCTGTGTTGCATACATCTATATCTTGGTGTTGAGGAGTGCTACGCGTTTCCTGAGGTTTCTGTTGTGTTTCTGTGTCTTCCACCTATTTTGAAGCGTTTGCTTTGCCTCCCACAAGGGGAGGAGCTGGCTTCGAGGTGTGCCTCGGGAGGTACAATTCGGGTGAGATTAATATAGATGCGAAGAATTTCTTAGCAAACTTCGGCGACTTTTGGCGTATCTATCTATCTATCTATCTATCTATCTATCTATCTATCTATCTATCTATCTATCTATCTATCTATTTATCTATCTATCTATCTATCTATCTATCTATCTATCTATCTATCTATCTATCTATCTATCTGTCTATCTATCTATCTATCTATCTATCTAATGTAGCCGCCTATGACCTTTAGCTCTCCTACCCGTTTCGATGATGCTATCCCTACCAAACTTGGTATGGCATAACATGACTGTATGAAGAACACATTTCACTGGTCATAACATCCAGATCATGATGTGTATGTCATGAATGTCATGATTTACATATCTTGGTCTTGCAGCTCTTGCGGTGGTTTCGTTCACGTGGCATGCTGAAAAACTTGTATAGTATGGAATGATTGCATGGCGAACACGAGCGACAGACCCTAACATTAAAATCATGACATGCGTGTCATGTAACAACATGGCTACATGCAACGCTCATGATGCGCTGGTGGCCGTTTCGCTGGCTTCACTTATACCAAGTTTGATATTACGGGACGTGAATGGATGACGCATTTATGATACTGGTGCAAAAAATCATAAACATGAGATGCGTGTTATGTAACAACACGACTACATGCTGCCCTCATGATGCGCACGCGGCCGTTTTCGCTAGCTTCACATGTATGCCAAAATCAGTATTACGTGACGCGAACGCTCGACATAGGTAAATGACACATCCAACCTTGATAATCAAGACATGCGTGTTATATAACAACGTGACTACATGCCACACTGATGATGCGCTCGCGGCCGTTTTGCTAGCTCGAAGTAGTTGCTGCACATACGCCAAATTTCGTATTACGTGACGCCGATAGATGACGAAGCTATGTGACTGGTGCAAACATGATAATCATGAGGTGCGTGTCATGGAAAACATGAGTACATGCCATAGTCAAGGCGCCAATACATTTAGACGTGACGCGGTGTGCGAGCTAACCGGTGCTCATGTTGTCGCGTTACGCCCGCGTTGCCACGCCAGGCGCCGGTCCTGGCATATACTCGCAGGCACGCGCCGCGCTGCGTTGCATTGACGCATGCGCATGTCAGCGCGTCCGGCGTTCCTCTGTCACGAAAAGAGAGAGACGCAGTGTTGTCTAGGCTAAATGCAGCATGTCGCCTTTCGCTCCGGTTGCCGTCGAGTCGTGCCGGCTGACGCTGGTCGCGCCTGGCGTCAGACTAAAGAGTGCTAGCGTTTTGCTAACGTAGCGTAGCTGTCCCAACGTGCGCGCGCGTCAACGCTACCTTGGAGTATAGTTGGTCCTTCATGGTGCGCTTGCAGCCGTTTTGCTAGCTTCACATATACAAAATTTGGCGTAACTTGATGCCAATAAATGAAGAAATATAGGACTGGTGCAAACATCATAGTCCCGACATGTGTGCTATGTGAGAACATGACAACATACCATGCTCATAGCGTGCTCACGTACATTTCGTTAGCTTCACATATAGTAAATGTTGTATTATGTGACGTGAATAGATGACGAAGGTAAACGATACATTTAAACATGATAATCGTGACACGGAAATCATGTCCGGCATCATTTACCTCCACCTCGTAACGTTGTGCTGATTTTAAAGTGACATATCAAAATTTCTCAATCGTGCTTCGCATATCATCGATTCCCACTGTGCGTGGAATCTGCCAATTTTTATCCTGTTTAAGTGTGTGCATCCCGCCATTTATTTCGCTGATGGGTCGGTCCTAGTTCTCATGTGATTGGCGGAACTGTATCCATTCTACCAACTTTAGCTGTTTTCCCAAGGGTTTACGTGTGCCATCCTGAACATGTACCTCGAGGATGTAGTGGTCGCTTCCCAGGTCTTCTAGGGTATTTTTCCAGGTGGCTGCAGATATGTTTCTCTTGAACGTCAAATGAGGCGTTGTGTCTTCTCTGGAGCTAGTGCCAACACGAGTGGGTGTTCTATGGTTGCTGATGAGGGTTAATCCCTCCTGCTGCGAGTCAAACCAGAGGGCCCCACCTTTAAGAAACACATAAGAGTATTTCCAGGAAGTGTGTGGTGCGTTGAAGTCCCCCGCTATTAGAATGGGATTTCGTCCAGCGATGCTCAGGGCGCGTTTAAAGAGTGTGACAAATCTGTGCTCCTTTTGTTTAGGGTTGCTCTATATGTTTAGTATAAAAAGACTTTGGTTTGTCTTGCGTTGCGGAACGAGTTGAATAAACATGCTGTCTATATTGTTAATTTCCGTGTCGTGTTCCGTAAATGTAAGGTTTCGTCTAACTAGGTTGGTAAAGACAGTCGTCTCCCCATTGGCATGTCCAATCGAGCGTTAGCCTGCCAATTTAGCGAGACAGCGTGTCTCCTGCAATAAAATTAGATCGGGCTTTACATTCCCATTAAGGTTTTTGTGAAGATTTGCTTGCTTAATCGCGTAACTTCTACAATTCTATTGCCAAATCATGTAGGCGTGATTTCTAGCTATGATGAGACGCAGGTAGTAGGGAATGTCACCCGATGTATAACACTGAATGTCGACGAGGAAGGTTACTTTAAAGACCAATGGGGTCCAGTCTGCTTGGTGGCAGAAGGGTGATTCTAGCCTCCACAGCGATCAGTCGCTGTTGCAGGTGATCGTTTTGTTGCTGGGTAATTTTATATTCTCTACGCGGTCAGTAAGGGCCAAGATCAGTTGGGATGAGTTGCTCAACCACTCATTTATTTGTTTGACTTATTGCTGAATTTTCTTCAGGAATTTCGTCTCGGGCGTCACGCGTGTAGGTTTGTCTTCATTGGCCTGGGTTTCGGATCTGCGTTTGGGAGGTGCTATGTTGTACCGTCCTCCGTTTTTCAGTGGGTGAAACAGCTAAGCGCTCTGGTACTACTTACTGGTGGAGCATGTTCCGTTCGTTTGTAATGGTGTAACTCCTCCTTGAGGGTCCTGTTTTTATCTCCTAAAGCTGTAATTTTCTGGTTGTATTGAGCTAACATCTGTTTTATCTGTGCTATTTAAGCCTGTAATTTATGAAGTTTGCCTTGGAAAGTGGCCTCCTCAGACCCCGAGCACGTCTCCTTGACTACGTCTGCCCAGCCCACCTTGAAGGTTGCGCCAGGTTCAGGCGCACGGCTCCAAGATGTTGACTGCTACCGGGAGCAGTGCCGGAAGTGAGACCGTGACCGAGACCACGACCGAGATCTCGACCAGGCTTTCTTTATGGGCTTCCGGGTAGGAGTAGTGTCCCGCTGCTCGAGGCTGTTGTCGAAAGGCGTTAGCTTCATCGGGTAGTCTCCATATTGTTGTTGTTGTTGTTGTATATGTTGTTGTTGTTGTTGTTGCTGCTGTTGTTGTTGTCGCTCCCATCGCCGGCGTCTCGAAACATGCCCTACATGCCTTCTCAGCTGTTTGGTGGTCACGCCGCATAGCTGACAAGTGAGCTTGCATTGGTGATCTGCGGGGGTTCGGGCGTACCGTAGCATCGGCACACGTGGTCTTTCGGGTTTGGGCATACATCTGCGCGGTGTCCCATTCGATCGCATTGATAACACGTGTCTATCTACTTGCGGTAAAGAGAGCACCTCAAGATTGCTCCACCGTATCGAACGTATGTTGGGACGCGCAGACCAGCGAATATTATGATCACCATCGTTTGGTGCTGAGGCGTTTTGAGCGATGGCTGTGGGGTTCTTGGTCGTAATAACATTATCCGTAATATTATCCGTAATACCCGTAATATCTAACGGGATATCACGTATCATTCCTTTTGACGTACCGTCTGGTGCTGCTTCTTATCCGCTGGTATCGTACGTCCTGTTGCCGACCACAATGCGAGAGATTTTCTGGTATCTATCAGCATGCGCCTTGATGGGTGTGCTCACAACAATAATATTTTGCTGGAAATTTGCGCATGTTGTTTTCTCAACTTGGGCTTCTCTCAGAATTTCAGCGCCGTGGTTTAATGCTATTCGCGAGTCGGGCGGCTCCACGATCGGCAAGCTGAAAGCCGCTTCTCGGTCAGATGATAATATTGTAATCGCCTCGGGGCAGTGAAGGCATCCGGCTTTATATTGTTACTTGACTCAGGCATTGCTCACGCTGTTTCTTGCCGTTATTCAGTCGTTGAGAATCCACACCAGGTTCCACTGATTGCCCGCAGGTCACTTTCTAAATGCGAAGCGTTTCTTAGCGAACTTCAGCGACTTTGAGCATTATCTATCTATCTATCTATCTATCTATCTATCTATCTATCTATCTATCTATCTATCTATCTATCTATCTATCTATCTATCTATCTATCTCTCCACTTACGACCTTTAGTTCTCCTGGCCGTTCCGGTGATAGTATCAATACCGAACTTAGTATGTCATGACATGACCATATGACGAGCATAATAGACTAGTCATAACATGAAAGTGATGACATTTTTGTCATCAATATCATGATTTACTATCCATGGTCTTGCTGCTCTTGCGTTGGCTTCGTTAACATGACATGTTGCAATACCGGTGTGGTATGACATGACTGCATGGCGAACAACACAAACGACAGACCCTAACAAGAAAATCATGACATGCGTGTAATGTAACAATATGACTGCATGCCACACTCATGATGCGCTCGCGGCCGTTTTGCTAGCTTCAGATATGCCAAATTTGATATGACGTAACGTGAATAGATGATGAAGGTGCGTGGCTGGTGCAAACGTGATAATCATGAGATGCGTGTCCTCTAAGAGCATCACTACATGCCATAATGAAATTCCGACGCGACCATGAGCGCGTTCGCGCCGGCGGTGCCACGCCAGGCGCAGGTCTGTCTGCCATATACTCGCAGGCGTTCGCCGCGCTGCACTGCTTAGACGCATGCGCGTTTGAGCGCGGCTGGCGTCACTACGTCGCGAAGAGATTGATTGATTGATTGATTTATATGTGGGGTTTAACGTCCCAAAACCACCATATGTTTATGAGAGACGCCGTAGTGGAGGGCTCCGGAAATTTCGACTACCTGGGGTTCTTTAACGTGCGCCCAAATCTGAGCACGCGGGCCTACAACATTTCCACCTCCATCCAGCCCGGTGAACGTGTGGAATACCAGCCCGGTGAACGTGTTTGGGTGTGGACGCCGATACGCCGACGTGGACTAAGTGAAAAGCTTCTGCGATGGTACTTCGGACCGTACAAGGTGGTTCGACTTCTCGGCACACTTGATTACGAGGTTGTCCCCGACGGCATCACGAACTCTCAACGACGCCGATCGCGGCCTGAAGTCGTCCATGTCGCGCGCCTCAAGCCGTTTCATGCACGTTAACAAACTGAAACAGTGTTTTTTGTAATATTGTTGTATTGTAATTTATTCACTGTACTTTCTTGCATTATTATTGTACCTTCATCTTTAGTTAAAGCATCGGGACGATGCCCTTTTTTTCAGAGGGGGGCATTGCCACGTTTCATTTCCCAAGTTTTTGTTATCGTTCCGAAACACCACACGATTCTCGGCGCAAACCGCGCCTGCAGGTTTTGAGAAGGTTCCGGACTGTAGTAGATCATTTCGATAAGATCACGCCCACAGCGCGAGCGGTACAGATTGTTCTGGAACCTACGCCACCGCCAGCGATAACGCTAGAACATTCGACGGCAAGGGTATAAATGCCGACGCGCTTCGCCGCTTGTCAGTTGTTGATCGAAGGCCGACGCTGCGTTCGCCGCTATCAGTCCGAGACTGCTATCTGTGCAAGACTGCTGCTGTTATTGGACTTTTCGTTTACCGGGCACAGGTTCGCCCAAATAAACAGTTAAATCCCAACACGAAGTCTCCTGTCTTCGGCCCCGTCACTACTCCGTGACAATATTGTACACGGTAGGAGTAAACACAGCTTACGGAGACATTGGGAGTAGAGTAAACAGCAAATAGCAGCTTTTCCAACAATTTTCAGGAAATATATTCTGAATATACTTAGACATAAGGTTCCGGTGCACCTTTGTACGTATTTTTGTTTGTACATTTTAGCCAATATCGTTCAAAATCCATTCGAGCAAGAACATATTCTATGATGTGTCTCTGCACAAGTTATTTGTCTTAGCGGAAGACGTACGAACATTTCGTTTAAAAAGTACCAGCATGATTACAAGACGCAGCAAACGCGACATCGTTCTTCAACAGAGACATCATTTGGCTCTCCATGAAATGTAGGCGAAAAGCGCGTGTGAAATATTTAGATTTTATTTAAATTTTTGCATCACCCAGTTTTTCAAGCCAATTCGCAAACTATGGCTGTTATCACGCCGAGTTAACACAGCTGTTTTAGTTTGTGAACATATGGTCTTGCATTTCGCGAAAATCACTGTATAGGAATCTATGCATAACAGTTCACACATCGTCGCTTCCCTGCCCCGCATACAACTGACAGCTGGCCGCAATGATGCTACTTGCAAGTCAACGGTCACCATCTCCCCGTGAGTTAGACACATGCCAAAGCACTTTGAAACTGCGTCAGCGATGTCGCGATGCCTCAAGCAAAAGTGGCATTTTATACAGTAGTAATAACATATATTTTATGGGTTCTGAAGCATCAAGACACTGTTCTAGTGTTATCGACAAGATTGTTCCCATTGAAGGATACAGTACAAAAATATGTAAAATTGGCTTTACGACTCTTGGGTGATTCCACGAGAGCTCGACACGGGTCCAAAAATTGGCAATTTAGATTTCATTGAGTATTTGATATTTCGTGCACCTCTCACCAGGTAGCCCGAAAGTCAACTTCGTTTTATGATTAACGGCATACCTTACGAGAACAAAAATATCAAGTTTCACCAACACGGAGGCACCAATTTCGTCACCTGTCATTTTCAAAAATTGCAGATGCTATAAAAAGACAAATATTTTTGTTTTAAGGAAGTATTTTTTACATAAAATGCATGTCTAATGAAGAATGAATTCATACGTTTTCAAGTTTATAGACCTTAAAAAATAGCTTGTAAAAATGTCTAATTTTGCGACATTTTAAAATAAGTTACGTATTCCCCATTTTTTTTCTCCGCAAGTAATGCAAGCCGCGTTTTCCAACTTGACACGTTTTAAGGATATAGTATGCTCATTAGGTACATAAATTATTGCTGCCGTAGGGCAAATGTAAATTTTTATATATTGCCTCAAACTTCTCATGTAGGCAAAAGTGTACTCCACTGAAATTTGAATAATAAAAAAACCTCATCTGCGAGTTTCTTAAAATCTCGTAAATAGACAACCGAAGGCTATCAAACGTTAATATAGAAAAACAAGTTGCATTATTTTGTTTTTAGCGACAATATTCGTGGTACAAATAAGAGCTTTTCGAGAATGCTCTGATAAGTTGAGAAATCTAGAAATCGGAACGTAAAAGCGGCAATAAGCTTCAAACGCGAGTAAACGTGACCGCATTTGTTGAAGAAAGGCTGTTTTAGCAGATAGAAGTAACTCTTTTGAACACGGTACTCTACAGTATCTGAATTCACTCTGATACGTAGAGCACTGAGACTTCTAATATGTGGTGTCTCTCCATTACGGACACACAGATGGAGCTGCTGTGACAGCCATGTGTTTGCAACTCGTTGGGTAAGAGAATTGAATGTTGAATGAGTTGATAAACAATTCATAACAAATATTTATCATTTGGGGCACGAAGACTGCGGTATTAGACTGAAGAACACGCGTTAGGGTAAGTTGTCATCCGTCGTCTGCTCTACAAATGAATTGCTGTGCGCCACAACTCGGAGGCAGTGCTTTAGATCATATGGTTTAAAGTAGGGACAAAGATTACGCCTCGCGTAGTTTTATCGACAAAAACATTGTGAAATTCATTTTAACGTACTATACTTCATTTTGCATTCGCACTTGTTGGCAAGTATCCACAGTGCGAATGCCTCCGGGATGCGGCGCATAGCAATCCATCTGTAGAGCAGACGATGGTTGACAACTTGCCCTAAAGCGTGTTCTTCAGTCTAATGCGGCAGTCTTTGTGCCCCAATTGATACAAATTTTATGAATCGTTTATGAACTCATTCAACATTCAATTCTTTTACCCAATGAGTTGCAACAACATGGCCGTCACAGCAGCTCCATCTGTGTGTCAGTAATGGAGAGGCACCACATATTAGAAGTCTCAGTGCTCTACGTATAAGAGTGAATTCAGATACTGTAGGGTACCGTGTTCAAAAGAGTTACTCCTATCTGCTAAAACAGCCTTTCTTCACCAAATGCGGTCACATTTACTCGCGTTTGAAGCTTAGTGCCGCTTTTCCGTTCCGAATTCTAGATTTGTGTACTTCCCAGCGCATTCTCGGAAAGCTCTGATTTGTACCACGAATATTGTCGCTAAAAACAAAATATTGCAACATGTTTTTCTATATTACTGTATGATGGCCTTCTGTTGTCTATTTACGAGATTTTAAGCAAAATTGATGTTGAGTTTTTTTATTATTGAAATTTTAGTGGAGTACACTTTTGCCGTTATGAGAACTTTGAGGCAATATATAAAATTTACATTTGCCCTACGGCAGCAATAATTTTTGTACCTAATAAACACACTATATCCTTAAAACTTGTCAAGTTTAATAACGCTGCTTCCTTTACTTTAGGAAAAAGTAAAATGGGGAATACTTACGTTATTTTAAACTGTCGCAAAATTAGACAGTTTTAAAAGCGATTTTCTTAAAATCTACGAACTTGAAACCGTATGAATTCATTCTTCATTAGACATGCATTTCAGGTAAAAAAATATCTTCCTTGAAACAAAAATATTTGTCTTTTTGTAGCATCTGCAATTTTCTAAAATGACAGGTGACGAAATTGGTGCCTCCGTGTTGGTGAAGTTTGATATTTTTTTCTCGTAAGTTATGCCGTTAATCATAAGACGAAGTTAACTGTCGGGCTACCTTGTGAGAGGTGCACGAAATATAAAATACTCAATGAAATCTAAAATATCAACTTTTGGACCCTTGTCGATCTCTCGTGGAATCACCCTCCTGCAAGAGCAAGCACTATCTCGTAATTCTGATTGTCTGACAATATTTCCCCAGAATATACAGGCAAAGAATGAAGCAAGACAACGGAAAAGAAGGAATGGTAACCAGTTTGGCCGAGTCGGTATGCTACCTGCGCATGCAGAAGTGATGAGGGCAGAAAAAATTGAAGGTTTTGTGAGTTGGTGATAATTCATGTTTGCTTGCGAAGCTGTCACGGAGGCAAGGAAGAAATGGAACGAGCAGCGATTGTCCTGTTTATTCATTCATTATGTGCCTTGCCTCCGCGCACTGCTTCAAAAGTAAAGATGATGGATGGGGGATCGAATGACGTGGCTACATGAAAAATAACGGCTATTTGGGCTAGTTGGTGAAATTCCATTTTAATAAAGGTTGCAGCACAAGCGCGAAAGTGCTGCCAGAATGTTACGAAACATTATGTTATGAAACAGTATGTTAGACAATGTATAACCAAGGATAACCGCGAAGAAATATTTATCATTGAAAGTAGCGTCAATGTTAGTTGTTTCATAAAACTTTTGCTTTTCTACCTGAATTCAACTTTTGTATCACGGGGTGGGTTTCTTTAAAGACAACGCAAGGGAGTTTGCATAGGTTCAAGAGTCGCCCCGGTTCTGAGGGAAGTTTTTTTCACCAAGGTCACCAAAATCTTTGAAAAAAGCTTGAAGAATTTGTACAAACCACCATCAGATATGTGAAAGACTAATTTTTATGCAGCTGTCTGCAAAAAACAGGCAAAACCTGGGTGAGATTGTTTTAGGTGTTTTTTTTTTCAAACACATGGGTGTGGGCTAGACTTCACCTGCGAAATTCCCCGACAGGTCGTTGAGGTTCTTGGATATTAGTGTCACAATGCTTTCAAATCACGTGTGCTTATAGTGCCAACCACGTAGTGTTAAGGTCTTGTTAAACTACGCTTCCTGCCAGATAAAACTGGTTAAAAGAGTAATTGCTTCGTCGGCTATATTTCCTAGCTTATCGAAGGCATGCCTGCATAAGATGACTGATAGTGTAACAACGCAGATTAACCGACTTCGTTCAGCGGGATTTCCGGGATCTGTCATTTTTTCAGTGTGCAAAACATTGCCGCAGAAAATCAAACAAAAGCAAAAGAAGCCAGGAAGAACAAAAGAGCAAAAAAGAGTGGCTGGCATTCCTTACTTTCACAATATATCTCACGGATTGAAAAAAGTGGGCTCGAGAATAGGTTTGGATAAGGTCTTATCAGCCCCGTGCAAATAGGCAAAGCAGATTTGCAGGTTGACAGATAAACGCCTCATTGGGATTACCATAAAAAGTTCGACATGCGCTGTCAAACGTATTATTAAATTTATGGAATGCGTAGTGTGGTCATTGTTATATAGGTCAAAACGGACATTGCATAAATAAAATGTTGGGAGAGCATATGAACGATTTCTCCAAAAGGTCAAGTTCCAACCTTGTTATGCATTGTAAAAGTTGCAGCTGCCACCTCGACTTCAGACTCTGCTGGAACGGCATATTGACAAATTATCACACGGAAACGCTGGGGCGAACCATGTTAGAAAATTTGGAGACGAATGCGTGATCCAGCTTTTCGTGGCTTTGTATGAAAAAATAAATCGCGCTTTTACATAGGGGTTAGCCATTTTATCATTGTGCCTCTATTTTCATTTGACTCTCGCCCGAACTGTGTCACGTTGCTCACGTTAGCTGTTAAAATATTTTTCCTTATTGTATATATTAACATGTCTGCTGCCAAAAATAAAGTGAGTTTGTTGTCAGTGCTCATGTTGTCGTCTGTACATTTCATTCCTCGCCTTCAGTTCACTTTTCTTCTAGCACTTCCGTGCTTGCGCTGCAACCCTTATTGCAATGACTACATGAAAAAGTAACGCGAACGTTTTTTGGACATAGGGCTTCCAAAAAACATCCACTGATTGCCTGAAACTTTTCACCCTCCTCAGAAAAGGGCCCTCCAGAATCTGAAGGACCACAAAATCAACCGCAGTATTTATTGAAGCTGCCATCAAGTTCATCATTTGTGTCGGCAATTAGGTCACGCCAAGCCGCAAACTAACCCGCTGCCTTTTTTCGTTTCCAAAAAAGGGTCATGGACCGAATAATTAGCCAGAAGCTTCTCACATTGCCGTAGTTTAACAGTGAAAAGTTCTTGGCCTTCCCGACATCCCTTCCTTTCTTGTTTAAGCAAGGGAACACTGAGACTAGTCCTCCGAGTGAAACGGGTAAGCCGTAACAATCGCTTCCCGGCCCACTCATCTATTCGCTCTGTGGAAACAGCGGATCTCCAGTGGCTCCTATGAAGCCGGGGGCTGGCTCCGATACTCGCCTCGACTCTGCAGGCCTTCTAGTTCAGTCCTTTAGAGAATCGTTACTGAAATAAAGGCACACTGTGTGGTGTTTGGCCAATGGGTTGACTAGCGACGACTTCATTGCTACACCCGTATTTAAAGGGCATACGCACTGGTTCGGACAGTTGGCCAGATTAGCTCGCCTATGTAAAACGTATACAAATCATAATAAGAATGAGGGAAGCCTGCTCTGTGAGAGACAAGAAGGAATAACATTGACTGCTGATTGGTGTCACATTTGAAAATTATACCAAAATGAATTATTTAAGTCAACCGGCGTTCGCAGAGTGTGCGAGTGCCATAGTTCTATTGATGGAACCAGGTTTACTTCTCAGGAAGACTAATCAGCGCTTACAAGCCTGCTTATAAGAAGAAAATAAAACCTCAAACGTTTTTGTCGTGAATTATGCAATAATATAAGCATGCCGTTACCATGTTGACATCTTGTTGCAGAAAAGGTCCATGCCTACATTGCAGACTAGCAAAAAGCGTCCGTAAGAGAACGAGGTGTTAAGACACGATTCCGAATTTCCGGAAAATATTGAAAATTGTGCTCAGACTGAAAAAGAAATAAAAAGGCTTCCAGAAAGCAGAGGCAATAATGTACCTGCAGGCATTTCGCATGAGCCGCGCAGCATTCGGCTTTGCTTTCCCGGAAACGAAAAGAAAATGAATTGAACGCCCTTAATTGTTCAACCAGACAAATGCTCAGACAGCAAGTTTCAGTTGGCAACGATGCCAACTGGAACATCCGTGTCAGTAACAGCAGAAGCTTATATGAAGCGCCGATGCGCGCAAGGATGCTGACCCTGGGCACCGCTGCACAAATCAACCTCAGCGCATGGCAACTAGAAACAATTGAGGTTAACCCGACGTGACGGTTGTACCAACAGAGTACATGTGTAACGTTTATCAAATTGGGTTGGCCGTACTACAACCACTATTGACGTTTCACGAAGATTAGCGTCTATTTAAAAAAATTTCGCCATATCCACGAAGTGAATGATGATGAGTGGGCGAAGCTCCAGAGGTAAACCTGGTAAACCATGAATCCTCTGTACATTTCGCCCACTCGATTTTATTACATCGCTCCCCCTAGCGTACGTCGCTGCACTAAATCGAACGATTGCCTTCAACCAATGACACGCGCCATATGTGACATCATTTCTATTTTATAAGATCTCGCGTCTTTCATATACTACAAGTACCGCTTTCTAGTTTATAACATCTTGCATCTTTTCATCATCACCTACAAGTACCACCATCTAGTATACACTACAAAAACTAAACGAGAGGTGGCTAGATACAGGGGACGGTACCGCCATCTAGTGAACACTGCAAGAACTAAACTAGAGGTGGCTACATACAGGCTACAGTGGACGCACAGACCACGCCCTAAGCAGCTTCGCCCCTAAAAGTAGCTCCGAGACCTGGCGTAGCTCTGTGATAGATTGCTTGACTGCCACACAGAATGCTGGGGTTTGATTGCTGTTGGGTCCCTGACATTTGTTCTATGTTTTCATCGGGTAGACTCTACCTATTTCAGGTATTTCTTGATGCTGGCGCGTTAAGACCACCCCTGCGCTTTCTCGTCGTTGCTTGGTAGATACTAAGTGCGAATGTGGCACATACCTGTGGCACATACCCGCATACCAGCGGCACATACCCACTCACTGGTATGTGACACTGTCTGGTGGGAAGCGTTTGACGACGTACGCGACGGGATTGTGACATAATTCATGTCTTGACCAGGGCGTCATAATCATCAAACTTACCCTCCCATTTTTATTTTGGTTCACGCCTAGTTAAGGCGGTGACCATGAGATGACCCAAACGTAAGGGGCTAGATAGATAGATAGATAGATAGATAGATAGATAGATAGATAGATAGATAGATAGATAGAGAGATAGATAGATAGATAGGTAGATAGATAGATAGATAGACAGATAGATAGATAGATAGATAGATACTCAAAGTAGCCGTAGTTCGCTAAGACATGCTTCGCATTTATTAATCCAAAAATATCGTTCAACTGCCTCTGTGATGATTTGTTTCGCTTTTCTGTTGTACCGGTTTCTTGAACAGAGGGATGATGCATGTTTTTGTATTGCGTTTGTATCGTGTGTCTGCGAGAGTGTGTATAAACGACTTTATTCAATGATGACAATATGTAGTAACCTCAAAAGAAGCTAATGAACAGAGTAAGCGAGAGTAAATTGAGGCTTTATATAGCTTTATAGCGGCGCAACATATCGAGCACAAAGAATTCGAGTGTCCTCAGCAACTGTGTAGTGTTGCATAGCAGTAAATTTGCCACTACACATTGTGCCGCCAGTTTACCAGCAATTTCCTGCGAGGTGGCAAAAACGATAAATTTTTCGATGGCTACAGCGAATATAAATAGCACCAATGATGACAGCTGCGTGACTGACTAGAAATTATTGCACTTCCGTGCCTCGGAAATTCCGTTCCTCCTCATGCCAACCCTTCACAAGACATTCTATAAATGTTGTAATATATATTACACCTGAAACCCCTGAAATCAAATGCCATAAATTATGTTGTAATGAAAGATGGAGGGCCGTAATGTCAAGTAAATGTTTTAGTTTCAGCCAAAGAAAGCTCTAACAAACGCAAAAATGTAGCTTTCCTGAGAAGCCGCCCGGGAGAAGTTCGTCTTCATCCGAGTAAAAAGGTCAAAAAGATAGTCATAAAATTTTTGAAAGTACCTAGGAACACAGCTAGAACAATAGATGACGTTTTGGGTGAAAAGGCCACATTGACAAATTGAACAGCGTTCCCCTGCGACATGAACGTTTCGTTTGTTAAGAGGCGACGTTGTTGACGAAGGCGAAGTCTCCATTAAGAGCAAGGTGACTGCCAGAGTGCACCCGGGACGTGAACCAAGCCTGTCCGTATATACTGCGTAACTTAGTCCATGCTAGCTACCTTTTATATACTGAATAGAATCTCTTGAAATGAAAGCCGTGCAGTGCGCCGTAGCATGGCCACTTGACGTCATTCAGGTATATTTACTCTCCCTCTTTGTGGTATGGATTCTGGAAGGTCACACACACACCTGCTGTTGAACTGGTTGGGTGCCTAACCAATGAATACGGTACGCATACAGTATACAGTAGCACAAAAAAGGTGTTTCTTGCAATTAGAAGTTGTAGTGTGCAGTTGTACAGTTGTAGTGTACAGGCATGTTGACAATATATGCCTAGGTGTCTATCTCAGTGTGATTTGTCAATGGCTTTGTAAATATATTTTGTTATCTGCATAACCCGAGCCCAATTATTTTGCCATTTGGAAGTTCTTTGCCATCATACGACTTCAGGCAAGCAGCATCAATCGCGAAATGACTGCACGTGCAACGACAAGAATAAATGGACAAATAGGCTGCGTGCCGGGGCGTGACCCACCAGCATTCGCTTTGTCCCGAAAAAGGCAATTCCACCAGAATTTGAGGGGCGAAGCTCCTTAAGGCTTGGGTTGGTCGTCCCCGATGGTTGTAGTACGTAGCCACCTCGTTAATGGTGCTAGGTGAAAGTTGTTAGTAGAATAAACCAATGCACATGTTATAAAACAGATGGTGTCTGTGTAGTTTTGTGATGAATAAGCAAAAGAAATGTGATTTACGCTAGATGGCAGTATAATTTTAGGGGCGAAGCTCTTTATGCCTTGGGCCAAGCGTCCGCGATGTATCTACTAGTATGTGGCCACCTCTTATGTATCTAGTATGTAGTTACTAGTATGTAGCCACTGATGTATGGACAGATGAATGGACATGTGAATGGACGAACGCAGAAGAACGCGCACGGACGGACGAACGAAAGTACGGGTGGGCTGGCGGACGCTTGGGCGCACTCATCACCATTTAGACCATGGATATGCTGGGATTTTTTTTTCACTTTTGAGCGCAAATGCCTCTTGGGAACTAATCTAGAAGGAAACTTCAAAGCATGCGAAATTTTCGCAACGTGCATCGTTTGCGAACATGTCTTTTCGACTCGTCTCAAATAACGTGTAAGCTGGATTATAGGCGAAACGCATATTTCGCCGCATTATGATGGTTTAATTAGTCACCTCCTAAATCATCCTTTGACCGATTGCGAGTTTAAAGGGAGAGATAAAGAAATAAGGCAATGGATGGCTGTCAATGTAATTTGGAGCATCCGGTTTGCTCCCCTAGACTGAGGGGAGGGGAAAGGGAAAGAAAAATAAAAAAAAGTGAAGTGGGAGGACGAGTAGACGCCCTGAAAAAAAAAAACTAGCGAAAAGTGTAGAGTGGAAGTTCATAGCATATTCAAGAGGCGACTGCCTCTCGGAGCCAAGACAGTTTAAGTAGGCATTCAAGCGGTGACTGGTCTGACAAGGGTGACCGTCTTGACACAAAACAGCAACATATTTAGGGACCACCTTTCACATTCCTGCGAGGCAGAATGGTACAGCTTTAAAGCACTCCAACACAAAGACATACGCACTCTGCTACTGTATTGCGTGAAATCTTCTGGCTGAAGAACTAACTACGTAAAAAATAACGTATGCTTCGCAATTCACAATATATTAAGACGTGTTTGTTTAGTTCAGTGACCCTTTTCGCACATTTAAACCATCACACAGAGAATAGTAAAGTAAAAGAAGATATTTCTTGCATTGAAGCTTGCCGCTATAACTACGCCGTGGGCAGCTTACTAGGCATTGTGCGCTGACGCAGTCGTGTTTTCAATTGCTGGCGCTTGAAATTTAATTACCTCGTATGAGTGTGCTGCTTTTTGGACCTTCTTAGGCTTTACTTGGTACTACACTGAAGAGCAACGTGACCTTCACGTGAAGTTATTTGCGTATTTAACACTTGCCGTGCAACTGAGTGGGTGCCAACTACCTGGCCTCTTCAAGGTGTGGCTAAGTTTAGGTAGGCATTCTCGGGAATTCGGTTGCTGTCAAAATTCTCTCCGCATGCCGTAAATTATACCCGTGCCTTCGAGCGTCTTCTCTTCCTCTTGCATTATCGCTTTTTGTTGTTAGCACAAAAAAAAATCTTCTCGAAAGGAGATGTGTATGTGCCACATTAATGGAAACATCTCTGGCCTACAAATTTTTCTCGCGTTGAAACGGTCCACCTAAAAGTAACCTGCACCTACAAAAAAATTCCTTTTTAGCCAATATAGGAGGGATTGTAAGAAAGCAACCATGGCCAAAAGAGCCTTGAAGTAGGGTGTCAAGATGAACCACAGCACAAGTTATAGCGAAATTAACTTTTTAAATAAGTATTCGTCAGTATTTGACACGGCATTGTTTACCTTTAAAATGCCGAAGGGGCACACATGAATAAGTTGACTTCCATATTTTAAGTAGGTTTACCTGCGAGAAAACCCCGCCTGACCTACTTTAGCCCTATAATGCCCACGAACAGTTATAACTTCAGAAAAATTGCGAGAAATAGCTGACTGTTTTTAGTCTTTTTGTTCAGTTTGTTTTGAACGAAGTAAGAATGACATTCTGTTTGAGGCATACCTTGATTAGTAAGTATAGCAAATAATTTATTGCAGTCGTGCTATGTGCAAGTCACCGTACCTTATTAATAAAGCGTGAAATCTGCAATAGCTGCTTATCATGACAATTATAATAGCTTTAATGAAGTATCATAATAAATTTGTCAAGTATGATACAGTTGGAATTATCAAGCGGGATTTCATTTTTAAATTATACGGCACCATGCTGTGCCGAAAAGGGATCAGTTTTACAAGTACTCTTCTAAGAAGACGAAGAAGAAGCATATTATCACATTCACCTTCCCGAAATGGAGTCTGACATTTACTTATTACCAACGACTGTGATAGGAACTTCCTGAATGTGTACGCATGTGTTTTTTTTCTAATTTATTTTTTTATCTCTCTATTTCTATCCTCTTTCCGTCCGTTTTCCCCACCCACGTACAGGGTAGCAAACCAGTTCGTCTAGGTTAACCTCCTGTCTCTTTCTTTTATTTATTTCTCTCTCTCTCTCTTTCTAGGTAATACCCAAGAGGGTGACCTAGCAGAAACAAAGTTGCGTTTTTTTTATATGCCCTCGAATCCAACCCAGAAAGCAACATATGAGCACACACATTTCTCTTGCAGCCTGATTCTCTTGCACAAGTAAAGGTCCTACATTTCATCATCATTTCTAAACTTACGTCTTATCGCTATTACCCCCTTGGGAGTTTCTAAGGGCCCAGGGGAACAAGGTGCTATGGGTCACAGAGCAAATGATTTTACAGCTTCTCGCTCCCCGTTTCATCATGCGTGCATTATACTAGCCAGATCGTTTCTGCGTTGTTTTCCGAAGTGGACAAGACGAGTGGTATGCAGGATGGCCCGAGCGTCTTGTAAAAGAGAGTGTGCCCTTCGCTCACTCCATGAAAGCTATGACAGGAATAATATCGAAACACGTGAAGCAGTGTTTAGAAAAATTAGATCGCGTATAGGCGTGATTCGCAGAAAATATTGTCAAAGAACAATTGTCTTCTACCGGCCGTATTAGGTGGGTCTTGGTCTCATCTGCGTGAGATTTGGCGATGCGTGAGATATGAAGGCCAGCTGGCAGTGGCTTCGAGAAACATGAGCTTGCGCAGAATTCAGGACCACTGGCAGATGACAGCACCACATTGTCAGTTGAAAGCTTTTCGTGCATAGCATAGCATTTGCAGCGCAACCTAAGCTACACTGCGTTTTGTGAAATGACGTATCTATGTATTTTATAGTGAAGGTACAAAACCTATTACCTACATATTGATGCTGAGTTTCAGATATGCGTATTATTCGCTTTGGGATCGACAATAATCACAAGCATGAATGCAGCCACCAGTTGAACATGGCTGGCCGTTCTGGCAATGCCTTAACTTCAGCATGTCAGGCAGCATTTACGGTGGTTATCCAGCACAGCACGTATCAACTTAAGCAGCCAACAAGCCCGGGATTGGCGCCGCCTCCAAACGAACACATACCCCCACATATCAAAACTACACGCAATTTTTCCACAGATATACACAACAGGGGTATGCCCATGGTGTAGTAACCACACAGCCACACTTACACACATAACCTACCAATGTACCGAGCGGCCAGCCAATGCAGTATCTAGGTTGGTGCGCTGACTACAAACACTCACAACGTGGTCTTGGGAGGCACGGCTTTCCGAGCTGGCACTGGGGAGCCAACTGGTGACCCTAGACCAGGCCCGGTGAGCCGCTGTGGCCAGTGGGGCTCTACAAGAGGGCTCCACCCGGGATTAGTCACGTAATTTTACTTCTTCAATAAAGTTTATTCTCTTTCTCTCTCTATCAACGTGTCAGTATTAACATTACAGCAGTGCAGCGATGACATTGTCATTGTCGCGCTATCCCTTTGCACAGTGAACATCACGCATTCTGCAAGCATGTTCGTGGGAGAATATTTCGTGGAAGAACTTGAAGCATGCAGTTTTTCACTCTAGAAGGATACAAGGGCGCACAAGCATTATTGCTTTTCATTAAATTTTATGAGCTTACATTACAGCTGATAGCGGAATTGTCCGGCTTGCTGGCGTAGTGGCGTGAGTATTGCGCCCGGGTAAGATCACATGTGGTGGGTGGGCCTGAACTTTGTCATGGGCGCCTGTCAATCAAACTTGTTGACTAGCCAGATCCGTTTCAAGCTAACAGATTCTGAGAAGAACCCAATTCAGCTCCTGACTGTTGTAATGCTGTTGTTCTTGTTAGGCTTCACGCTGTGGATGATAAAAAAAACCTATTTTTAGCACATATAAACATTGTTCATGTGTTATTTTACGCAGGAGCATGGCACATATCCGTCGCTGGAAATCATGCCTAACTTTTTATTAATCAGCGGAAACTGGCTCATAGAGAAGATAATAAACGTTTCTTATTTAGCGGAAAGTTATTTAAAAAGTTGTTATTTTGGAAATAACAAAGAAGGATTTTATTGGCAATATGTGAATTACCAAGGTTTTTAAGCAGGATTTTAAGTGGTCAGGTTGAAATAAAAGTTATTCGTAACCAGATTCAATGTTAGGCCCTAAGTAGATGAAAAAAGAACGCAGACAACGCGTGCTAGTCAAGCAAGGTTCAAAAAGGTTGGATGCCAATCATAATGATGATTTTAAATTGCTTCAATCTGCATGGCCTAGGGTTGCGTTTGTGCAGCTCCACTCTTACAACACTGTTATGTCACTTAGCTCATTTATTGCACAACCATAGTGTTCAAACATGGCATATTGCAAAACAAAGTATTACTACGAGGGCCCTCAGCGATTAGCACCGGGCACGCACCGCTTAAAGACGCCTGGCTGGAGTTCATCATAGAGGCACTGGTAGCAGATAATATAAGGAATGTAAGATACACGCAACTATTGCCTGAAAAATTATTTACATGCCGTACTTCTAAACTGTATTACTACAATTTTCCCTCTTCCTTACCAACGGTCGTTCTCTGCAACCTGTGGTACGAAAAATAAATGAAAGATGATGCTCCTTGCTCGATGACACTACCCAAACTTTGTCGACCGCCTTACCCATGACCCTGCAATTCATAATAATTTATAGAACGCGGTACGTGCCGAGTGCTTCATTTGACATTTTTGCGATATATGTTCGTTCAAAATAGGGTTCCGCCATAGCTTGCTTAGAGAATTCTGAGCTTGTCCAAACTTATGCCATGCTTCACCGCACCTCAACAAAGGGAAGAATGTTCTTTTAAGCAGTCGTAGTGAAACAAAGTTTTTGAAAGTTTTTAACTTTTTCACCAGGTTTTAAGTTAACTGTCTCCCAGAGGAGTTCTCGGCTTGTCAACTAAGGCGGGCAAATCTGAGAAGAATAACAAAGGTAACGTTGCCGAGGCTATGCGCGCTCACAAAAGGCACCACGAAGCATCCCGAAAAAAATGTTTGCAGTTTCTGAAATGCAGTGACAATCTTCTAAAAAGGAGTTGGACACAGTGAAACAGTGGACGTGATTTGCAATACGAGGAGGCCTTCTTAGACTTTTATCCTACTGAAAGAGCAAAGAAAAATAATACAGAGCCTAAGCACCAATATTACGAAAAACGTAAACGCAACAGGGTTCTTGCTAAAGCACAGTGAGCCTTCTGCAGCATTTTCAAACTGACGTTCTTTTCAGATGATCTAATAATTGAATTCGGAGCACAGTAATAGTGTTTATATTGCTGAAAGGAAAAAGATGTCAAAAGCTGCACAAGTGTTATCAGAAAATGACAGTTCAACGCCTCATACACTTCTTAGCTGATTTACTACGACAGTGGTGGGCATTTGCAGTGACACTCTTCGGATTTTATAGCAGAAGAGCAGAACGACTTTTTTAGGATGCGAAGAATGCTATTCTTTGGAGCACGTTATAGCACACAAGAGCAAAGGAACAAAAGCAAAAGAATTCGTCGTATGTTCCCTACGATGCCTGCAAAAAAAAACTGCTCACCAACTCTTCAAGTGAGCGACCTTGTTATGAAAATGCTGTCTTCATTCACTGCAGCATTGTATGAAGTTGTCCATAAAATACACTGGAAATAACTAAAGGACAGAATAGATTTTTGTATGGTATTTTAACAAAAGGAAATCCATATATATAATTTAAAAATAACTCGCAAATTCACTTAATGAGTAACTTTGTGATGAGGTCGATTGCTGTAGAGGTATGTATAATGAGATACTAAATGGCCCCTTGATAATCAGAAAAAGATCTGGTTTGCTGAAGTTGATGATGAACTGATGAAGTTGTTTGCACAAAATGCACCAAAAACTGCCTAGATGGACATGATGAGGTTATGATATACCCACAAAATGCATGGCCCGGACGTTCGCGTAAAAATGCATGTTTGAAGAAATCACATAGGCAAAATGAGATATGTAAAGTACGAACAAGAGACAGCGGAGCACAGGCCTCTGTGGTACACCAAACGGCACCTCGACTGTCGGGTATATGTAGAGTCAAAAGTACGCGATGTGAAAGTTAAGAGGGTAAGCTAAAGAACCTGCTGTTTAGTTGTAGACAATATTCTGCAGTAACTTCCCTTTAAGAACGCTGGCAATTTTCACCCACATATGAATTAGGAAAAAATTCTTGAGTTTCCAAGATAAGGTTACTACATAGTAGGCAAGGATTTAAAAAAAATAATGGCACGCTTGTCGCAAAAGCACAAAATGTAACGAAAAAAAGAATTATTAGAAATTATATCTGCGCTGTGTTTCTTTTAAGCCAAGATTTTGTGAGACTAAGATTAATGATGCTGTCCTCCATCACTTTTCTGTGATTTATGTAAACATCGTTACTGCAATAAAAAAAAGTTGACACTCAAGGTAATGTAGAGTAATAACTCAGAGTAACTATAAACGTTCTCTAAATCTCTAGCGGGTTTGGTCGTTTCCCGATTAATTGTAGGTGAATTGGACGAGACACCTGAAGGTAAGATAGAAGGACAGAACTTCCCCTTCTTCAATGCGAGTATACTGGGAAAGGTATGACTCAAGTAAAAACCTCGGGTGTTTGCTGTTTTAGCTGAAACTGTCGCTCTTTGTGACGGAACTTTCAGCAATAAATTAGGCCATGATTTCTTTCTGCACGTTGAAGGTAATTGGATGGGAAGAAAGGTGCGAATTCCATGAGTAATCTCGTTTATTCGAGCATGTGTGTCTACTGCTTTACAGGATATAACACGATAAATATAAGTCTTGAACAAATCTTGAAAGCAAATAACTAAGTCAGTGATATGAAATGGACATAATGGTCGTAAAGTAGGAACTGTTGGTCTAAATGGCCAATAATATACAATTTCATAGCTCGGGTGAAACCAGTAAATGTGCAGTAACATAACGTACTTTTGGGACATTCATTCGATCAGAAGCACAAAGTAGGTAATGATTCGATGTACCTTCGTTAATTTAACACTCCATCTTGAAACGATTGCTCATCAAGAAAAATGAAATGAACTATTGAGGTGCCACTACTGCTGCTGTTCATTATTTACCTTACCTGTTCTCTGAATATAGAAGTCTCCTGTCCTGAAGCTGTGAGGGTTGATCAACTAATGCTCAGAAAGTTGAAATCATCAAGCAATAATAAACTCGAAAACAGATTGACTGCGTAGGTATAAATGAAGCTAATATCTGCGATTTATTCAGTGGCTTCTAAGGAGGACGATAAACAGTACCCATTTACGGAATGGTTCGCAAAGTGTGTTTTATACTATATGCATTCAATATCAATGGGCTTTTCCAACTCAACAAGTGAAGGTTAGAGTGAGTAATTATAGCTACGCCTCCTCTTCTACGATGCATCCGAGTAGATCCCAAGAGTGTTTTTGTTATAAAAATATTTAGGGAATATTATGACAAAATTTAGAAGATGAACTCGGGAAACTTGCTGTGTTCTTTTATCAACATTTAAAAGGATTAGTTTAATGCACGTTGCAGTGGTCATGACCGCATATCAGTCAAACATTTCTTGAACGCCAGAAAAGTAATTTACCTTCTTGTATTTGTTTTACTTTATTTTACTTGCTGCACTTTTCTGCTTCAGCACAATTGTATTGCGCGTGTATGTTATACTGATATTTTAACGACGATAATTTGTGGAGGAGGAGGAAGAAAGTTTAAGCGGAAAGACAGGGAGGTTAGCCAGTTCTTAGACCTGCTGGCTACCCTGTGCTGGGGAAAGGGGTGAGAGGAATGATAGATGTTAAAAAGAAATGTTGCGAAGAGAGGGAGAAATTACAAAAAAAAATTGCGACAGAGGAAAGGCAACATCAAAGAGTATAAGACACTAAAGTCTGTCTCTGAGGCCAGTTGTCCGCAAAAAGCGCAGCAAAGCTTTCAAACCCTTCTGGGCTGAGGATGGGCTTGGCCAATGAGCCAGAATCCTTTGTTCCGACAAAGGCCGATTGTCTAGTCTATCCAGAGCTGCAGTGAGTTCTTGTCTTTGCACGTTGAAATAGGTGCACTCACACAGAAGGTGCGCGATGGTTTCTTCGCAACTGCAGTAAGTGCATGTAGGAGAGCTGGCCATCCCGATGAGATAAGAGTATGCGTTCGTGAAGGCCACTCCAAGCCACAGGCGGCATAGAAGAGTCTCCTCAGCTCGAGATATCCTTGGGGGAAGACGAAGCTGCAGATCGGGATCCAAGTTATGCAGGCGCGCGTTTGTGAAGTCTGTCGAGTTCCACTGTACCAGTGTGAGGTCACGTGCAAGCGAACGTAGTCTTGTAGCTGCGTCGGTTCTTGAGAACGGGATGGCTGTGTGTTGGGTACCATCGTGTGCAGATCTAGCGGCCTCATCTGCGCGGTCGTTGCCATATATACCGCAATGGCCTGGTATCCACTGATACACTATGCTGTGCTGTTTTTCGGTTGCTTGGTGATGAAGAAGCCCTATTTCAGCTACTAACTGTTCATTAGGTCCATGGCGAAAGGGTGATATAAGACATTGAAGAGATGCCTTCGAGTCCGAGAAGATCGACCAAATTCCCGAAGGTTCTTTCACTATAAACTCCAGAGCTGCACGAATGGCTGCAAGTTCTGCAGCTGTCGACGACGTCAAATGCGATGTCATGAATTTAATTGTGATGTTCCTCGCGGGAATAACCACCGCCCCTGCAGAGCTTACTGAAGACACCGAGCCATCCGAGTAAATGTGAAGGCGTCCGTTGTGCTTCTCTTGCAGGAAAAGTAATGTGGCCTGTTTCAGGGCTAAATGCGACGACTTTTTCTTATTTCGGATGCCAGGAATTGTAAGAAGGGCTTTGAGTGGGTGTAGGCACCATAATGGTATCGGCGGCTGTGCTGCATGCGTGAAGTGCAATGGAAGCACTGCGCAATGCTGAGCTACAGTTGCGCTCAACGCTGAGTGGGGCCTGGAAGTTCGAAGTGAGGCTAGGTGATGAGATGGAAGCCGAGCGAAATGTCTTATGTGCATTCTCAAAGCGTCTACGCGGATGTATGCGTTGACTGGATAATCACGCGCAATGATGACTGTCGCTGCTGTAGACGCGCATCTCGGGAGACCAAGGCATATCCTCAGGGCTTGGGCTTGGATCGACTGGAGGACGCGCAAGTTTGTTCTTCGGATCCAGCAAAGCACGGGTAAGCTGTATCGCATATAACCGAGGAACAAAACAGCGTAGAGTTGGAGCATTGCTTGTACCGATGCACCCCACGTTTTTCCAGCAAGAAACCTCAGTACGTGGGTGATCATGGTGAGTTTAGTTTTCATGTGGGCGATGTGAGGGCTCCAGGAGAGGTCGCGATCAACTATGACTCCGAGGAATCGGTGGGTCTTCACGTAGTTGATCGTATGTCCGTTGATTTTAATAACATACGGGCTCATAGCCTTATGCGTGAATGCTATAAGCGAGCATTTCTCTGATGACAGCTCTAGTCTCCGTTCTTCCAGGTATTTTGTCGCTATTTTTGCCGCTCTCTGAAGCCGGGCACGCAAATGAAGGCTTGTTACGCCTGACGCCCAGATGCAGATGTCATCTGCATGTATTGATAGATGGACAGATTCTGGAAGTGCATCAACCAGGCCGAGTAGCGCTAGATTGAAAAGTGTGGGGCTAAGAACGCCGCCTTGAGGCACACCTCGACGGTTGCAATGGTGCGTTGTTGTGCCATTCTCCGTCTGTACAAAGAAAGTTCTGCCTTTCAGATAGTTGTGGATCCATTGGTAAACCCGACCCCCTAATCCAACATTTTCCATGGCATCCAGAATAGCTTCATGTGATACGTTATCGTATGCACCTTTCACGTCCAAGAACAACGCCGCAGATAAACGTTTCAGTCTTTTTTGATGCTGAACAGATGAGACCAGGTCTATAACGTTATCAATTGCGGACCTCCCACGCCGAAAGCCCGTCATAGCATGAGGGTATACCTCGTGGCGCTCCAGGTACCACTCTAGACGAGTCAAAATAATCTTCTCCATCACTTTCCCGAAACAGCTGGTAAGCGCGATGGGGCGATAAGAGGTCAGGTGCAGAGGAGATTTACCTGGTTTATGAACAGGGACGAGGCGGCTGGATTTCCATGAATGAGGGATAAATCCGCTGCTCCACGAGTCGTTGTACACGGATAGAAGGGCCCGTCGAGCTGCTTCTCCGAGGTTGCAAAGAGCCATGTACATGATCCAATCCGGAGCAGGCGATGAAGATCGTTTGCATGCCGTCAAGGCCGCTTGTAGTTCCTCTAGAGAAAAAAAAGTGTTCATTCTTGAATCTCTGGAAACTGGAGCGTTTTCTAGGTGGCGCGTGGTGCACGTGGACGCATGACCGGCAACATTCATGCAAAACTCTTCTGCTACTTCAATTTCGGTGCGTCCTTGGTGGAGAGAAAGACACTTGAAGGGGCGATGTTGATGTGGCGATGTTCGTAGGCCACGGACAATCCTCCATGTCTGCGTCAAAGGCTTGTGTGGATCCAAAGATTCGCACAGATGTTTCCAGCGAAAGGATTGAAGTGAAATTATTCGCCGCTGAATTTTTTTCTGTAGGCGCCTTGCCTCCCTCAAGTCGTGAATGGACTTAGTGCGCCTATATCTTCTTTCTGCGCGACGACGGATCGCTCTGAGCCGTTCCAATTCCGCTTGATATTGACAATAATCTGAAGTATGTTGAATATGATAAGTCGCTTCTTGAGTAGCACCTCTAATCATATCCTCGAGGGTGTCAAGAGGAGGCGTTTTATTTTCTTGACACCTTTTTTTCCGTCAGTGACCTGAATTTTCTCCAGTCGATGCGAGTCGAAGTGTCGTAGTTAGGCGATTTTTCCAGGTTCTTGATCTTCAAATAAGTTGGTATGTGGTCGCTTCCATGAGTTTTATAGTCTGCGAACCACTTGACCTTTCCATTTAGGCTTCGTGACACAAATGTCAAGTCAAGGCAGCCGCTGTACGTAGTTCCCCGTAGAAACGTTGGGCTCCCGTCGTGTACACAAAGCAGCTGCTGCTCCAGAGCAAAGGAGAATACTTGCCTTCCGCGACTGTCTGTCTTCTGACTTCCCCATAGTGGGTGGTGAGCGTTGAAATCTCCGGTGATGATCCACGGTCCAGGTGTGGCTGTTAACAGTGCACGTAGTCTCTTAGGTTCGAAACGGTTCGAAGGTGATATATATGCGCCCACGAGCGTGAAATTGAGGTCTCTACGTTTAACTGTCAAGCAGACATACTGGTTGTCATCGTGAGGTGCTACACGGTGCTCGATATAGGTAAGGTCGCATCTGATATATACAATGACTTTACTCTGTTCGTTGCAGGTAGCGGACTTGAAGGCTTCGTACCTGGATAGTCGTATTGCATTGTGTAGCCTTGGCTCACAGATAACAATAATTGGAAACTGGTTTTTGAACACAAATTGTCGTATATCAGAAATGCGGGGCTTGAGGCCTCGGGCATTCCACTGAAATATCGAAGCTCCTTTGACCTCTTTACGAAAGGCTTGTAGAGGCGGAGCCATGGTGCATTTCCAGACTTGATAGCACCAGCTTCGGCGCATCCACTAACTGAAGTGCACTCTTTGCAGCCGTACTGTCAATGCTAGTTAGGAGCATACGAATGGTATTCATAAGGGCCTTTATAATGGCTAGGATTTCTTTGTCGCGACTATCACCGCATTCTCGTTCCGAAGTGATTGTAGATGAGCGATGCGGTGGCTCAGACGGTGGGTCTATCGTTGGCAGCGCTGGCCATGCTTCAGGCGAGCCGGTGATGCTCTTGTCTTGCTAGGAGGATTTGTTGTCGGCGTGTCTGGACGCTTGAGGTGGTATGCCGGTGGTCGTTTGGTGAGGTTCAATCCTTGCTTCAGCACTGGGTCTCCTCAGGGTCCTCCGGCGACGCGACCGCCGGCGTCGTACTTGGGCAGCGGCCTCCCTGTGAGTTGAACCATCCCGGACCCTTTGCCTCAACACTTGCATTTCCTTTTTCATGATTGGGCAATCTTTCGACGATGCTTCGTGAGGGCCATGACAGTTTCGACATTTTCGAAGTTCTGCCTGGCAAGCGTCTGCGCTATGTGATTCTGAGCATAGCGAGCACACAGCCAGGTTTGTACAAACAGCACTGACATGTCCCAATCTATAACATTTCCGGCATTGAAGGGGCTTCGGTACGAAGGGTCGCACTGTGTGTCGAAAATGGCCGACCTTGACTTGCGTTTGAAGGCTGTCACCCTTGAACACGAGCTTCACGCAGCGTGATTTGCCAAGGCGATGAGCTTGCAGTATAGTAGGTTCTGCAGACACCGGTTTGATGAGAGCAGCAAAGTCACTTTCGCTGATGGAAATGTCGACGTCGTAAATGAAGCCTGCCGTAGAGTCGCGGCCATCAGGTATATATGAGCGAACATTGATGTTATCCAACATCTTGACGTTGCTCAGCACTTCCAATGTGCTTCGTTGAGTGATGACTACGGCGAGAATATTATTACGGCCATTGATCCGCACGTCCGCGATCTCTCCCTGGGCTAGTTCCTCAAGAAACCTAGATGTGACTTGACGATAGAGCCGGTTGAGACTATGAGCCGCATCGACCGGCACAAACAGAATTGTGTATATCGTGGGCTCTCGCGTCGTCGTCACATTCTTACTTGTTGTTGGCGACGGCATCACTAGTCTTCTTTTTCGCTGCCGCCTTGTCACAGGCACGAAGTCGCCTTCATCGGAGCTCTCGTCGCTGGCCGTAGAGTAAATCAGCGTGTCTTCGCTGTCGGCATCACTCGGGTGGCCCATACGCTTTCTCGTGGTAGCTGCGGACGACGTCGATGGTTGTGGTGGAAGCCCAGGCGAATCCACGTCGATCGCCACAGTCACTGGAACGGTGTCTTCCACAGAGTCGCAGAAAAACTTTGAAAAATTACAGACAGTGACAGCAGTGTTCTACGCCAGAATCACTTCGTCGTCGTTTTGTGCAATCAAAAGATGATTTGTGCAATCAAAAGCAGCTTAGGTCAGGATTAATGTGAAAGCAGACTATATTGTTTTGCCACCATTTTAACGAGAAATGTAAGAACTGCAATGCGTGGATCATCCATCAATCATCTGGAGTATTACACAAAATCAGACTGCTCTAATTCTTGAACATGCGACCTGCCCTAGCTCAACGAAACGTCGGCGTGCACAAATTATGCCACGTCAGCAGGACACTCGTTGATTGTCTGTGACTTCAAGTCAAATATTTCTGTGGAAACACCGTAGGGACGACAGCGCAGTACTGGCGAATTAAACGCACAGTAACTTTTCAGTCTTACAACTTTTATGTGGGATTGCTCGAGGTACGATATATAGCCATGAATGTAGCCCCAAAACGTTATGCAGTCTCTGATATACGTCTTCATGCGGAAACTGCGTCCATATGACACAAGCTGAAGAGAATAAAAAGGAAAGAATTTGCATTCCTTTGCCCGAATTAGCCCTCATTCAGCATGTTAGTGTTGAACGCCTGGGGAGCCTGCTCATAATTTTTACGTACAACGCGCATTCACATATGGTCTCACACAGCTGGTCGAAAGAATACAGTCTCTCCTCACCCACCTCTAAATACCATCTAGAGGCCGGTGCATTTAGGCACCAGCCGAGCTGCTATCGTGTGCGAGCATTGCCATGCTTTACCTTGCGCATAAAGATTGCGACGTAGGTGGTGAGATTATTGACATAAACATTAAATGAGGCCTCACAACACCGCCGGTGGCAACGGCGAAGATTCCGCTTAAGTGTCGCTATACCTTTTACTGAAAAAAATGACGTCAAATATTGCGTCACTATAGATTAGGGCGAGACTACCGACAAGATTGCCGACGTCGAACAAAATAAGCACCAAATGTAGCCAACAAGATGAGCCAGATACATGTAATAAGATGAATCAATGATTCACTTCCTGGCTCAATGCACGTATAGCTTCTCTTAGATTACCTTTTCTTGAAGCACTGAATCACCTTTTTCTAGGTCACAACGCAATCTTGGCCTGCAAAGGCCTCTTTGTTTTACTTGCAGCTTTCGTCTGACTTTATTCATGCCTACTATGAAAGAGTTCCGAAGGTCCTCATGTGACTGACCCACCATCTATACTTCATGACAGACGAATTGCCCACGCAATAACACCCAGCGATTCCGTCAATATGGCTCTTGCGAGTCGAGCGCACTTACTGACGATGATGCGGCTTCTTTGAACTGCTCAGTATAAGTGCGACATTTATGCTTCCCTGTTTTTTTCCTCAAGTTGCCTTCCAAGTTTTATGTATTTCGAAGAATCCACAAACTGTTTATTTTTTAAGCGCAAGTTGTTTGTTCTACCTGCTCGAAAAGAGCTATTTATTAACGGCCACATGAATTCGGCCCGTAATGTGCTCATATCCCAAGCGCCACATGAGCCTCATACATGCCATTGATATATGCAGCGCATTTCGCCCATGCAGACTTACACCTTCTTACACAAAAACACTCTGTATCTGCAATGTGGAAAGCTCACCACAATTATTTAGACCGTGACATAGAAATGTGAGGGTGTGTATTTTTTTCAATTGAATTGTTTCTCGTGCTCAACCTACAATGTTCACCAAGATAAACAGCTCATCAGCATCAAACTTCATAGCCGATTGAAGTTGCTGAATAACGAAGGGCCTCTATGGAGCTTGCACTACCCGAGCATTAATACTAAGTATGGTATATAGGGCTCAAATTAGTAGGTTAACAAACGAATTATTGAAAGTGTATAGGATCGTGGACTGTGCAACGAACAGTAAATATTAGGAATGACTATAAGGAATCAAAAGACAGCAGAATAGGTGAGAAAACAAACACGATGCAGTGACATTGCGAACAGTCAACATTAGGTGGAAGAAATGGCCCATACATGTGTAGTCCAGACAACCAATGGTCAATTAGAGCAACGGAATAGCTACTCAGGGTTGAGAAACGCCACCGAGCAAGTCAGTGAAGGAGATGCAAGGACGAAAACAAGAATTTGAAAACTTTAAATACGCACACAAGTGCTTATTTGGGCCAGTTGATACTTGACCAACAAAGTGAAAACAACGCCAAACCCAAGACAGCGAAAAGGCACAATGATGTACATATCACCTTTGATATGTGCGTGAGTGTACCTTCGTTAGCGCTCCTCACCAGGGAAGTTGCGTATTTGTTAAGTAGATGAATGCTTCTTCACAGTTTTCTTAACACTCATAAAAATACTTGATTAACAAAACTTCCACATCACTGTTCTCCTGCTCCTCCTTTCATGTATGGTTTTATTCCAATCATACACCCATAACTGGAATAAAACCATGGTTGTAAGTCAGCGCTTCTTCCATCTATTTCACTGTCGCGTGTTTTTAATTGTTTTTTTGCATAAAAATATAATAAATGCGTGCCACATAAAGCTCAGTGGCACTCATTTATAGACGAGAACGTGCCGAAGTGGACATCTCATAGACCAATACTCGTCACGAATGATAATGAATAAGATAACCAAGCATCATCACTTGAATTTAGCCAAAAAGAATAGCTAGCTTTTGGTTTCCCACCTTCGCTACATAAATGTCTAACACTTTGACTGGCTAAAACCTGCTCAGGCCAACATCTCTAACGTAATAACCATGTTTTTCTCAAATATGTTTCCAAGTATTTTATTGGAAGCTAATTTTCAATGCCGTATTCAAGATGTCTGTACCGTTTGCCGTTATTAAAGGCTTTTCTTGAAATTATTGGTTGGAGAAGACTGAAGATCTACGATGTATACGTTCTTCAGGATTGTCACTGAAACTGTGATGGAACTAAGCAGCAAATAGTTTCAAAGTATTGCTTATTTCATTGCTGAACGATGAACCCGCCACAATTGTCTAGAGGCCATGATGCTTGGCTGCTAATTTGCAGGTAATGGGGTCAAATACCGGGCAGGCGCATTTTCTAGGAAGGCGAAAATACTCGATTCCGGTGTACTTAGGTTTGGATGCTTCTTAAAGAACTCCACGTGTTTAAATTTTTGAAGCCCTCTAATACACCGTCTTTCTTATTCACATCGTGGTTTGGAAACTTTAAATTTCATCAAATATGAACTGAAATATTAGCAAGAGTACTGGGCCTTCAAAATAAGTGTATATCTTCAATATGCAAGTTCAGAACATTTGCGCGATAAAGGTTGCCAGTGGTAAGCCACCACCATTTTTGATGTAGAGTTCCACAGAAAGATCCTCTCAGTGTCAAAGTAGCTTCACGCATGATAAAACTTCCAGGTGTGATACGTAATAAAATGCATTATCTTTCTCTTTCCTCTCCCAATCATTTTGTTTGAATTGTGAGAATGTGGTATATTTTTTTCAAGAAAGCCGCACATATACCTTGGGTTTCCCAAGTAAGAAAACTATTAATCTTGAAGATTTACGGTGATTTCTCCTGCTTGTTTCATGACACCACGCTAGATCACAATATTTATTCGCTGCGTCCGAAATTTGCATGTATTCACACATACCATAGGGAATGAACACACCACGAAATACACTGCAGTAATGCACTCTCTTATGCTAGTGGTTAAATGTTGAACAGGGGTTCGGGAACTCTGCGCTCCATGGGAGGTAATATACAACACTCATGAATAATAGGTCAAGTTTTAACAGGCTCGTCTTGCACGCGAAAACAACCAAAACTAGGAAATAGTTAAGGTCTACAAAATGTTACCAGTAGGATTTTGCGCTTGCTTAACCTCACCAGCATTATCGCTAAGCGAAGTTGAAGCTGAATTCCTAAATTATGTTTCCCGGCTTTTCTAGGCCCAGAATTAGTTTTTAAGTATGCAAGATCTTCTCTCCTGGGAAGTAGACGGGGGATCGCTTGCGCCATCAGACACTTTGGAATTCTTGTCAGCGTGGTGCAAAAGAAAAAGCAGGTGCTGTAGAAGGTCATACACAACGTCAAATACAGAAATAGATGGTGCAATGAACACGATCCCTCTTGTTCAAACTGTAATTTTAATGCTGAGGTAGCCTGGCTCACAACGTTCTGAATCGAGAAGGTTGCAACGGCGTAAATCCTGTTAAGTGTGCACGCGTACACTGGTATCGGCGATTGCGAAAGCCTTCAACGTATGAGGACATTATGTAGGTTGCGTTTTCACAGGATGACGTTCCTCATTATGAAATGGCAGCATCGGTGTCATCGGAGCCTGATGAGGCGGGCAGTTGTAGACTGGCCTCAAGGTCCACTAATTTTTATTTCAGATGGAGTTGTCCGAAAAAGTGCTGACATCACTTTGAGGGAGTACAATTACCTACCGTATACCTATTACGACTGCACTGTTTGTACGGGAGCTTCTAATAATTCAACCATCAATATCGAATTTTGGCGCCCAACAAAATTACGCTGCTTTAAGTATGTGGCGAGTTAGGATATACACCAGGCGTATACAGATGAGTATTAGGTTGCTGACAATAAGGTCAGCGAAACAATGCAGGCGTACATAATTTTGGTATACAAAAATGAGCAATAATTCAAGAGAATAACGACGCTCGTCATAAATTTCGAGAGAATGTGACCCTAAACATAGAACTCGTTACGTGCGCATGACTAACAACTTCCGCTACACTAAACAGATTAATAGTTTTTTTCACTCAGAAAGAATTTGTGATAGTGTAACTATATATATTCCAATTAAAACCCTAATGGTGTGTTGGAAACCTTAGTGGTGTGTGCTGTGTTGTAATAGAAGTCTTATCTGATGAACTCCGTGACGGTTGGGTGGTCACCGAGAGCAACCTGTCTTTTTTGCTGCTTCAATGCGTATGTGGAGCGTTGTGCTAGTTCGTGACGGACGGACACAGGTGCCTTTCTCAAATTTCAACTTTAAGCACCGACATTTTTTCCGCGGCACCACTGTGGCCTTTGGAGACCCTGTAGTGGATGTCACGAAGTGCTTCGCGTCTGATATACTGAATTATGGACGCAGGTTTCTGGACCATATCGACGTCTAGTTGAAGTTTTGTAACGAGAAGAAGGCCGCATTTACCATCCTTTTGAAATAATTTCATTCTAGTTTCGTCTTTTCGTTTGACTGTTGGTTAAACGCTCTTTACAAAGAACCCAGTTATAACCGACAATGATGTTCGTCCAATCCGCCAGACCGTGTTTCAGATGAAGAATGCGAGGCCATAGAGACGCTGGTAAATAAGATGCTTGATGACAGTGTCATTCAACCGTCCAACAGTATGTGGTCCTCACGTGTCGTGAGGACCACATACTGTTGGAGGGAATACAAAATACGGAAGGTTGTCCTTGATATAGGTTGTACTTAGTAAGTCTGATATCACGAGCAGCACGGTGAAGTTGATAAAAACAGCGCACAGAGGAAGGCGGGGTGGCCAGTTCTAAACTCCGGTGGGTGCCTTGGAATTTTTCTTTCCACTTTATTTTTGTTTCCGCCCTTTGTATCTCTCTCTCTCTCTCTCTCTCTCTCTATATATATATATATATATATATATGTATATATATATATATATTGCTATGATACTGAGGGGACGCGTGGAAGAAGGGGAGAATGAGGTTGGCACGAGCGGTGATCGGCCAGATCCTTGGACTCTCGCATTCATCAATTTCCTGTAAATAAAGGCATCTCACCGTAACAAGATTGGTGGAAGGTGCAGGGTACAGCGGAGCGATCCCAAGCGAACGATCATGGAAGCGCTACCTGAAGAACTATGCCGAAGCCGCCGACTGGCTGGCCTACCACCGCTCTCTATGGATCCGATTGCTGACGGCGACACCACGCACTTTTCGTCTGGCGCTACGTGGCACCGACACATAGTACCACGAAACTTCTCTGGGACGGTCGAAAAAGACGTCGACGAATGGCTGAAACACTTCAACCGTGTGAGAAATACAATTGTTGGGATGCGGCCTCCCGGTTGTCCAACGTCGAATTGTTTCTTCAAGGGACGGCGTTGGTGTGATTTGAAAACCATGAAGAAACAATAAAGACCTGGGAAGCGTTTGAGAAAGAAATAGCGAGCTGCTTCGGGGACCCATTGATGAAGAAGAAGCGCACTGAGCAAACTTTGATGCAGCGTGCTCAAGTCCGCGGTGAAACATTCAAAACGTATATTGAAGAGATTCTGAAATTGTGCAAGTCTGTCCACCCACGCATGAAAGAAGATGACAAGGTAGGACATCTCCTCAAAGGTTTTGATGAGGATGTCTACAATTTTCTCATCGGCAAGGAGACCTTGGCGTCTGTAGAGGACGTAATACAACACTGCCGTACGTTTGAGACCCTGAAGGCTAGGCGCATCACTCCCAAATTTGGGAAACTTTCCAACGTCACCACCGTTGCAAGTGTGGACGTCCCTCCAACATCCTCCTGTGATCTTGCCTCAATGATGAGGCAAATCGTACGCGAAGAACTTGGATGACGTGATGCTGTCAACCCGCCGTGGGCACCTGCTATCAACACCTCCCCGCCATACGACGCAATTGTGTGCTGCCGTTGATGCCACGCTATATGATGTGCCCCAATCAAGAGCACCAGAGCCCCCAACCGACAATTTACACCATCGCCGTGGTTTCCAGAACGCCTCCCGCCAACCACCTACAATGGTGTCCTCGTGGGACGATCATGGGCACAAGGCACCTCGTGGAAGGTTTGGCGATGTGCGTGAGGCCCCTGTGTGCTATAACTGTGGTCTCCGTGGACATGTGGCTCGATTCTGTGGTCAAAGGCGTCACCCCCGGCAGCACTACTATGAGGGATCATCAGCTTCTTCTCGACAAAACCGCTGGCGTGGTGGTATGCGCTAAATGCAGGACGCGTACGTTGGGGACGACTTCCAGCAAACGACCCACAAATATACACATGTAGGACGCAATTTCCACCGGAATTTACGCAATGACTCGCCTTCCTCCGTGCAAAGCTTGACGCCCCCCACAACACGCCGGTTCCGTTCCCTATGTCCTGGGCGACGCGTCACCTCCCTACCTCCGGGAAACTAGGTGGTGCGGCCAATGGAGGTGAGGTCGCCGAACATTTTTCAATACATCTGCGTATGCCTCCACCCGTTTTTATGACGCTAATTAGGGTCCCCGTGCTTATTGATGGACTTTCTACGATGGCTTTGATAGATACTGGAGCAGATGTTTCAGTGAGAAGTCTTAACTTCAAATTGCGGCTAGCACATTAAGTGATGTTTCGCTGGGACAGCTGTGCATCATTTTGTGCAGTGAGCGGGGAGACACTGTGCCCGATCGGTGTGTGTGTTGTTAGTGTCACTTTGGGTGACAAGGTCTTCGAGGCTTAATTCACTGTCCTGACCAGCTCCACCCATGACATCATCTTGGGGATCAATTTTCTACGCGAGTGCGGGGCTACTGTCGATTGCGGTGATGGCGTGATTATGCTATTGGCATTCACTAACTATCCTAGGCACTGTCAAGGATCTATAACCATCTTTGAGGATGTTGTCTTGCCGCCCAACTCGATGAAGACCGTACGCGTTGACGCCTCTGCCTCGGACGCCGGAAAATTTGATGTTCTTGTGGAGCCCATTCCTCTCAATTGAGCCAAGAAAAATGTGCTCCTTCCACATTGTGTTCTGTCGATCAGTGATAGGCGATCAGCCTTATGGGTGTCGAACTATTCAAATGAACCTGTCATGCTACCCTGCGAAATGCGACTCGCCCTTGTCGAACAAAATGCGACCAGTTTTATTGCACCTTTAAGCGACGAGAGCGTATATCCTATTCGTACAACGTACCATACAGAAGCCAACTTTCGTAGTATGTTAAACAAGTCGCTATCATCAGAAAAACGTCAAGCTTTGGTCGAAGTTCTTGCAAAGCACGCTACTATATTTGACTTTGCGCGAATGAACAGCCAATAAGTTTACCCGAGTCGCGTACTCACCATGGTATTGACACAGGATCTGCTAACCCTATCCGGCAGAAACCATACCGTGTCTCATCTGCGGAACGCAAGGTCATTACTCAACAGGTAGAAGAGATGTTAAAGAAAAGGGTCATCCAAGAATCATGTAGTCCTTGGGCTGCCCTTGTGATCCTTGTCTGAAAGAAGGATGTTACATGGCGATTCAGCGTGGATTACAGACGGCTACACTCTGTTACTAAAAAGGATGTCTACCCGCTTCCCAGGAATGATGATGTCATCGATTGTTTGCATTTGGCATTGTACTTTTCCTCCGTGGATTTGAGATTATGTTATTGGCAAATCACCATGCACCTTAATGACAAAGAGAAAACGGCCTTCATAACCCCAGATGATCTATTTGAATTCAATATAATGCCATTTGGCCTATGCAACGCTCCAGCCGCGATTGAGCGCTTCATGGACTCAGTGTTACGTGGACTAAAGTGGGAAGTTTGTCTTTGCTACCTGGATGACATTATAATTTTTGGTCGTAGATTCCATGAACACAACCATCGCTTAGACATTCTTCTTATCTGCCTTCAGAGAGCTAAGCTCAACCTGAACTCTAAGAAGTGTCACTTTGGCAGCCGTGAGACTCTCGTTCTCGGTCACCTGGTGGACAAGCATGGCGTTTGACCCGACACCCAGAAAGTCGCTGCAGTCAGCAGCTTCAAACAACCTCAGTCGGTACGAGAGTTGCGAAGCTTTTTCGGCCTATGCTCGTACTTCCGTTGCTTCGTGCCCAGGTTTGCCGACCTCGCTTACCCTTTGATGTCCCTACTCAACAAGAACGCACCTTTTCGGTGGTCACCGGAATGCGAGTCGTCTTTTTCGCAACTGAAGTTTGTTCTTACGTCTGGGCCCGTACTTCGCCACTATGACCCATCTGCTGCCACAGAAGTTCATACCGACGCCAGTGGTGTAGGTATCGGTGCCGTCTTGGTCCAACGCCATGGAGCTGCTGAGCACATCTTTGCTTATGGCAGTCGCTGTTTAGGTAAACCGGAGCGAAACTATACTGTCACAGAGCAGGAATGTCTCACGGTCATATTCGCCGTGCACAAGTTTCGCCCTTTTATTTATGGACACCGATTCTCGATTGTCACGGACCACCATGCTTTATGTTGGCTCACTAGACTACGGGACCCATCTGGTCGTCTTGCTCGTTGGGCGTTACGATTGCAAGAACACGACTTTGTAGTCTGTCACAAGAGCAGTCGTCGTCATTAAGACGCCGATTGCCTTTCACGACTTCCCCTTCCGGCAACCGAGTGTGACGCTGACAACTTTGATGAATATTTGGCTGTAGTGGCTACTCCGTTTCCTGACCTAACAACTTTTCGAGCAGAGCAACGCAATGACAACAGTCTCGCTTCTTTTTTTATTTCCGGAACGAACGGTCAACGTGGTTTTGTCGTAAAGGATGGCGTTGTTTACAAAAAGAATTATTCCGGCGTAGGCCCTCACCTACTTCTAGTTGTGCCTACACGTCTATGACAACACGAACTTCGAGCAATGCACGACGACCCAACATCTGGTCATATGGGTTTTTCTAGGACATTTTATCGCACGCAAGAACGCTTCTTCTGGCCGAAGATGCGTAAAAGTGTGACTGCATACATTGCGAGCAGTGAGCAATGTCAAAGCCACAAGCGTCCTACAACTCCGCCAGCCGGACTACTTCGTCCCATAGCACCCCCAAATTCACCATTTGACGTCGTAGGTGGTGACCTGCTCGGCTCTTTTTCGCGATCAACGAACGGCAACCGATGGATTATTGTGGGCATTGACCACCTCAGACGTTGCACCGAAACTGCGGCGATTCCTGCGGCAATGGCCACTCAAGTTTCACAGTTCATGCTGTCACACGTTCTATTACGCCATGGATTCCCTCTCGTCATCATCAGTGATCGCGGGCGGCAATTTGTGGCCGATGTAGTTGAAGACCTCCTTCGTCTTGCTTCGTGCCAATTTCGTCACACTACCCCGTATCACCCGCAGGCTAATGGTTTGACGGAACGAGCTAATAGCTTCCTCGTCAACATGATATCTATGTATGTTGATTCTGGACACAAAACATGGGACCCAATTTTGTCATTTATACCTTTCGTCTACAACACTGCACAGCACAAAACAACAAGATGCAGTCCGTTTTAATCTGCTCTACGCACGCCAACCCCGCACAGCTCTTGACACTATCCTTCCTTTTTCCGAGACTGATCAGCCTACTCTCGCCGAAACCATTTGCCGCGCAGAAGAGGCCCGGCGCACAGCCCATATTCGAACTTTCGTCTCCCAGAAACGCTCCAAGAACCGTTACGACAGAAGTCATCGGCACGTATTGTTTGAGAAAGGGAATTTGGTGTGGCTTTGGACGCCGCTTCGCAAGCGCGGCCTCTGCCAAAAGTTTCTGGCCAACCACACCGGTTTGTTTGTTGTCATGGAACGTCTCAGCGATGTCACGTACGTGATATCTCGGCTGTTGTCAACTGGCTGCCGCTCCAGCAAGACCAACGCATGTTGCCCGTTTAAAACGCTATCATCATCGCAACGAAGCCTAACTCGCCCGGTGGGCATGGTCTGCGAAGGGGGAATTGCTACGATACTGAGGGGACGCGTGGAAGAAGAGGAGAACGAAGTTGGCACGAGCGCTGATCAGCCAGATCCCTGGACTCTCGCATTCATTATTTTCCTGTAATTCGAAGGTCGTAGGTTCGATTCCTGCTCACAGTTGGTAATTTTTTCATCCACTTTTCTTTCTTCTTATTTACATTCCATTGGTTTTAATAACTTCCCCTGTACATTCCTTGGCATTACTGTCTGTTATATCTCATATATATATATATATATATATATATATATATATATATATATATATATATATATATATATATATGCGTGTGTGTGCTGAACATAACGGCAAAGATTAGCTGAGACTATCCATAAAATCGACATAGCAATAACATTATGCACAGGGCAGATGCTCGGCTAGGAAACAAAGAAATATTCAGTTGGAGCACACCAGAGTGAGTAGGCTTGTTAAGATCATGTGAGGCCTCAATGGAGAAAGAAGTTCGGGCATTGATAGTTCTGGCGCCATACTATTCGATTTCCCAATGCGTAGCGTGGAAGTTAATATTTCGCAAGCCGAGTGACTATTAAGTAAAACTTCCGCGATTCTTTCGCAATACATAACTTAAAGCGGCACATCACTTGCTGCTATTCCGTTCGGTACCACTGCTCAGCAATTGTGCCGCACTGAAACGTTAAGGGAGCACTGACATCAAATTTCAAGATCGAGATGTGCCCATCATTCGATCGCTTGTTAAGCATAGGTCTTCTTGGCCAAATTTGAACGGCATCCGTCACCTGGAAGCGATTTTAATTTGATGTCAAACAGCGTAAAAAAGCTAAGGAGAAAAAACGAAAAATAGACTGCCCTGCAACATCGACACAAGCGGTACGTGTTTGGTGTGATACATTACACTAATACCATCTTGAGTGACGACGCCCTAGTAGCAATGACGTGTACGATCCGAATGTTCTTATTCTGGCGCCGACTGGTGCCGAAGTGCAGAAGCGCACTCGCTCGTCCATGGCCGGGCTATGGCCGAGCTAGCGCTCGCAGATGCCGTCTAGCCCGGCCGTGGCTCGTCACGTCTGATCTTCATCGCACCAGTTTGAATGATTTCGTGAAATTATCTAAATAAAAACCACCTTTAATAGACTGGCGAAAGAAAAGAGCATGATGAAACATGTACTTGTCGGTCAGCATGGTGGGGAATCGTAGTGAGTTGCAGGTGAGTTGCAGTCGTCTAGTTCGAAACACGGAAAAAGCGCAATGACGGTGTTTTTTCATATCACGTATGTGTTACACATTAACACGACCACAAGCTCAGAAAAATGGTAGAGCATGTAGTCAGATGTCATCGCTAACAAGTAACATGCAGGTATTGTTTAATTTTAGTTCATCTGTAGACTTTGCGTCCACGTGAAAGTGGTAAAAGCGTATTAACCGCGAGAAGCTGAATAAGCGGGGCTATCTGAAAGCGCAAAAAGAACCTGACAAGCAAGGAAACGTATTCTATTTTTCCGCTGATGTTCATTCGTGCTACTGTATTGCATTGAACCCTCTGCGTATACCTGAATACTTTGCACGCCAAAACACACCAATATAGCTAACGGAGACACACGAGCCAAAATAGCTGGTGTGCATCCTCGGGCACTTCTGCAGTGCTGCTTGGAACGGCGTTCACTTCGGAATCACTGTTCGGCAAAAGGTCGATCGAAGCAAAAATAATTCACGACGTCGTGAATCGCGGGGATTCCAAGCTCCGGACTATCGTATTGTACCCGAGTCGACACTGTACGACGACGACAGCGATGCAGGTGACAAGGCATGACTGAATGTGTCCGCCTAGCAAACGAAATGTTTGCGGAGCAGCTGAGCCTGACGTCACTCTTTTCTGTGAAAAAGTAAGTGGTCAGCTGCTGCATGATCTGAAGGTGACTGCGAGGCAGCAATACTGCTAATGCTCACAGCGCTAAAAATGGTGGGATTGCCGGCCATTTTTGAATAGTTCTAGATCACAGTAATATAAATCAATAAAAGGGATAGTTATACATCGCTCAGTTACGTTTTAGGTCGCGAATCGCAGCTGCGGCATCTATAGCTATTCGCTGATGAAAAATCTTGGCATAAGTAAATTTGATGTCAGTGCTCCTTCAATAGACAGTGTCAAGCGGATGAACAAACTGCCTTCACTTTAATGAGCTGAGGCAAAATCATCCAAGGTAGACGGTGGCCCTAATCCAAAAAACAGGAAAATTTACCGTGACGTATCATTTTCGTAATGGTAGAGTGCGGAGGACTCTAATATTTCTGTGTTTACAGCTTCCTCTGCAGAAACATGCTGGCGCAAAGCCAAATGACCTCACTGTACCGTTATAACTTTTCCAGCCGAGAATGGCATTGCGCAATACAGGTTGGCCACAGAAGCGCCTCAGAAGCGCCTTGAAAATACACTGTTTTCAGTAGCAGCCGCAGTGGCTTGCAGCATACGAAGCTGCTTTGTTGCCCTTCTTTATCTTGGTAAAATTAGGAGCACCTTGTTAACCTGACTTTTCGAGCATCTTTTCCCCAATCACTTATAGGACCCAGTGGATCTTACGTTTCAACGGACTCTTATAAACCATTTTTCAGGCATGAACATAACTCGGTTTGCTTACTTTATCTTTTAGAGACATACTACTAAATTAGTTCAGTTTAAAGTATTGTAAAGTACACTCTGTCTTTGCAGCATGCTTCTGATCTGTCAATACGCTGTTGATGAACTATTTGTACATATTGGCATTTTTTTTTCGTCTTTCACACTCCCAAATCTCGCTCGGTCTTTCTGTCTCAGTACTCACTGATAGGTAGTTTTGCAAGCTTTTGTTCGCTGTAACCCATGTGAATAGGGCAACATTGCTATATTTAGTTATACACACATGACATCGTTCAAACTTCAGTCTAGTGCAATGAAAGCAAACGTTTTTGCGATAGGTGAGTAGTTATTCGGCTTAGTTTACTGCAGGTCAAATACAAAGCCTCGTGATTTGAAAGGTTGTTCATTTAAAAGGAACCCTTTATATGATGCGAGTGAGCGAAATGCAGCATCATGGCTTCGCACATGAGGAGCGACCTAGAATTAGCTGTTACGGGCTGAAAGCGATATATAGGAGGATATTTGTAGAACACATTATCACTTCCTAACACGAATCACCTTGTTCCTCAATACCTTTGGTAATTAAGGACACAATTACAAAAACGAAACATTCATGCAAATGGCCCTACTGATGTTAAACCCGCTAGAGTTATACAACTGAGTGAACTTAATTATTTCTTGTTACATTTCTCGTGTTTGTTCGCTTTTTTGTAATGTATTTCTGTATTTTCCAAGCATGAACGCAATAAAGGTAAATAGCTCACTTTGCATAAAAGAAAGCATTACCATAACCAAGTCTGGCGGTCGTATGCTCTTGATTACCCACTGGGTGAATGTCCTCCCTTGCGATTATAAACTTTGTTTGCCGAGCACGAAGTCAGAAGTGCCCTAGTACTTAGTTAACCAGTGGGTGCCTATAAAGGTAGCAATTCTCTGCCTCCAACAGCAGTAGCGGATGCTCGACTATTTCAACATCGCTGTGGTGGGTCAAGTTATGCCCCGAGTCGGAGAACCCTATGGTTCTAGCCTTAGAGATGAGTACCCAAAAACAACCATGTAGCCGCCACAGCGGTTGCTACATGGTTAGAGCATCCACTTTAAATGCGGCAGGTATCGGTTTGAAGAAGTGCTGATTTGAAACATTTTCGCTGTACCATTCCTTGCTCTCCCCTCCTCCTTTCCTTTCTCGATACCCTCATATATCACCTTCTGACTGTTTATTCTCATTCCCAACCTCTTCCTTTACTCTTGTATTATTAGAGATGTTATGCTCCGATAGCGTGCCTGGACAAGCGAGTCGTAGCACATCCTCATGTAAGCCTTCATTGTGCACGGATCTGTTTTACAAACACCCAAAACACTATCACTAAATTGACGCTATGAAGTGTTTTGTTTTACGAAATACAAGTATGATATTGAAAAACGAAGCACGGATGGGCTATACCACTTTTTTATTTCTGTACGAATCCTTCGAGCGATACCAACGAAAAAATTGAAAAAACGAAAGTTGAAGCATCCACTGGAATATTCTTCTAGGCAGTTCTGAACAACTTCGTGGGCAAAGAGACTGCGTGTGGGTACAAATCTGCGTACGTGGTTGGGGGAAAAGGAAAAATGTTAAGCAGAGGATAAAAAACGCGTGTGCTGTCTCATACAACAATTTAGCATGGCCAGGGAACTTTATGTGAGCTTTAAGAGGTCCGCTGTTATAACGTGTATTACCAGAAAATTGCAGACTCATCAGGATGTTTTCGGTCATGCATTGTTTTGTAGCGCTAAAATTGACGACGACCACATGAACAAGCGTTCACAAGAAGCTCTGAAGCGGACGAAGAGTTTTCTAATCTCTCATTTGATGTGGGCTTTTTTACTTATTGCCGCTATGAGGGGCCCTCACCACGTACCTAATGTATTACCTATTTATTGCTCTCTGTCGTAGGTTTTCCGCTTGCATTCAACCTTGTTTACGCTCCGTGTTTAGCAGCACAGATTGTGCTGATAAATGGCATGAATGTCGCAAGAAACATTGTCATGTGAAGAAATAACTTCATAGTAGTTCTCCGTTCAACACGTTGCTTTACTATGAAGAGCATTGCCAGCAACTTACTTTTGCTTGCAGCGGTGAAGACTTATATTTTTAGCTTAAAATATTTATTCTTTTTATGCTTATGTTATATTCTACAAGATATTATATATTCTACACAATAAATTATATGTATTATGTAGATTACCTCTTATTTTTCTCTTGCAAATTGACGGCTGGACAACATCAGTGATTTCATTATATTCGTCAAGCGCACAGGCTTTCGCACATGAATTTTCATTTGGCATGCCAGCCAAGCACCCAAAATTTTAAAGTAAACCGAGAAAGCTGGGTGCTTTCTTTTTTACGTATTTTGGTCAAACTACATCATTTAGGACGATTACTAGATCTGTACGCTGAAGTTTTGTTTGGTTCTGCGTTTCGCACATAAATATTCGTGTGCTATGCCCTCAACTTGAAGCAGAAGCAGTGAAACTTGATTATTTATGACTCTTGTTTTGCAAAGACACGTACTTAAAAGAATGTGCAGACTTTAGTAGATATGATAAATTTTGGGGTCAACTCAAGAAGTTACATTGTTATGATGAAAAATTCCACAAATCTTTGTGATTCTGGCACTCGATGACATGCGAATTCCTAGAAAACCTGGGTCCTCTGACGCAGCTTTTACTGATTTAATTTCAGCCTTGCTGGTTCGACTGACTTCTTCGTTTTCTGTAGTTATGAGTATACCACGGGTACGCCCGTAGAGGGCATTTCTTCCCCCAGAGGGTGGTAATACTTACTGAGACTTTGACTATATGACGAAAGAACACACTTTCAGGTATGTAGCTACGTGGTGTCAGGGAAGGAGGGGGGCGTCTAGGGACCTCTTTTCTTCTATACAAGATTGATCATTGGTTTGCTTTCCCTACCGACTACCTAGACGCTGAAGAGATATCCTACGTTCGAACGTAAGGGTGGTGGTCTCATGAAAGCCCATCCGTAAGTTTTATCGAAATGAATATCCCGCTACGGGCAGTTCACTTTAACTGCCGTAATGCGCATTTCCTCACAAGCGGTTTTACACATATTCCTTCTGGTTATGCAATGATAAACCATAGCTCGGCGAGTTGCCGGAGCTGATATGTAATGTTTTTATATTGTTTCGAAAGCCCATATTGCATACAGCATCTACAATGGACGTTGGTGCGATATGACACCATGACAACACTTTTCTTTTGTGTTGTTTTATGCAAATAGCCTACCTCTATGGCAAAATACTTGACTTTCACACATAATGACTGTGTGCGAATCGGATTCTAAATGCAATTTCTCCTTTTCGTTGCCATATTTCATTTTTTTCATTCACAACACTGCCGAAGCCTGCCCAGCCTTTCCTGCCACACATGCTCAATAACTGGCGGTTTGATGTTTTTGAAGCTCTGTATGGCGTTCCTGGCTTTATACTCACTGTCAATCATGTGTGCCTCATACCCGCATATTATGACCTGTAGTATTCGGGTATGTAGAACCCGTCAGTGAACGGGAGGGTTTCATGACGTACGCGTCAAGTATGTCACTCAATTATTGTAACTATCTGCTCCCTAGTCGCGTGTAGCAAGCACATTGAACGTGATGGACAAAACAAAACTGCAATTTGAAGGCAATGCGCTGTAAATTTCGGAATTGATTGTCGAGCACATTGTGGCTAAAATATTTTTTGAAACAACTTTTAGGAGCCGATTGCTGTGAATTATCCAAGTCAATGCGTAGCGTTACAGCATCTTAGCTATCTTTCGGCTACTATGGCTTCTCTGACAAAGTAAATATTTTTAATAATTAGGACTGCAAGATTATAACTTCGTTATGTTACTGTTCCACCCGGAACCCATAAGCTACTACTACTTCCAATGTTCTCCCACGAGACAATGCGAATCGGACAGTGTGAGTAATGTTGCACTGAGATTTGATTTTTCTCCAGGAGCCACTCAATAACAATATATCAACAAACCAGTCTTCAGACATTGGAATCATGCTTTATTGAACTAGATGGGCAAAAAAAACACACTAGAACGTGTGTTGAATCAGTTCAATTAGCAGCAGCAATACTTCAGTTCTGCTTTGTTCAGTTTACCTAGTTTTCATATATAAATTGCGGTACTACATACTATTCACTCAAGTTACCTTTGAAAACGTTCACTGGTGCCATAACGCGAAAAAAAGCCGGTGGACGATTGGGATTATTTTGTTCAAGAAGAGCTCAAAGATTCACTCATGCACCCATCTCAGTCGACTGGACGGAGGAATCCATCTTCTAGTTCCATGTATTTTCCCTTTCGCACTAGTATTCTACCGTAAGTCTTCTAACCAACCCTTACTTGTTTCTAGTGCAGACGTGTTGAAGTTTGTATTTGTGTTCACAAAACCCAAGTTAGGCGTATGCCCTATTTATACAACTGAATGTGCATATCTGTATTTATTCAAAGCGTGCTCAGTAGTTTCTTCAGCTTCGCGCAGCATGCACACCATGTATAATCAGGAAAGAGAAAAAACACAACCAGCCGTTTGTTGCACGAATTCACAAGGAAATCCGTACAGATTTTTACAGAAAGAAAGCCTCTCAGACGCCGAAAAGTTCGCCCTGTTTAAGGGTTAACACCCGATAAGAACGCCTTTCTGGTGCGGTCTCTCTACCAACGAACAATAATACTCCTTACCTCAAACCTTTCACCACATTCCGGCTTTCCAGAGAACTCCTTTGCAATACTAGCGTTATAAGTGCGCTTCAAACAGTCAATGAATTTGCCCTCGCGCTGTCAATTGCCAGCTTCCCAGTTAGTTCAATTGGTAGAGCAACCACCCCGGAAAGGCGTTGGTCACGGGTTTGAAACCCGGACCAGGACGAATTTTTCGGCAACTAAAAGGCTTTTGTTTTTGACGAACTCTCAAGTATTTCCTTGTGGCTTCTTGCTACAAACGGGTAGTTGTCTTGATTCTTTTTTTCTCTTACCCCTTCCGCCACTTTTCTGGTTTCCGCAGAACTCATTTGTAGCATACAAATTTATACATGCATGTATTGAGACTTCTGCTTTCCGCTCCGTAAGCTCACTGAAGCTAACGTGATTTCACAGTACATCCCCCATTAAAGTTATTGTAAGCTCTGTTCACCTCACCCTGCTTTGCATTGGCTCCGGAATCGGCCCACCAACTAGTGAAGACATGGGATACTGTCACAAGTTTTGGTGATCTCTGCCGTAAGGATATCGTCATACGGTGACTTCATCACATGAATTACTACACGTCATCACGCGTACACGTTTTTTTTCTTGCACCGATCTTGTTAAAGACACGCACGCGAGATGCGGTCAATTTTCATCTTTTGATAAGTCATATAAGGTTTTCGACTTGAAACAAAAATTTCATCTCTTGCAAACTTACTAAATGTTTGAAGTAACCACCGAAATAAATACGAAATAAATGGTGAAACTTTATTTAATCAATACTTATTTAACCAATAAGCACAGTAGCCTAGGTTTAGAATTGTGAGCACTTAAGTTTAACAGGACTTAGGGTGACCAGTTATTGCTACATCGCAGATATTTTTAACCTGCGTGTGTAGTATATATTCATCCTTTCACTGGTATTTCTATACATGTACATTACACTATGGATGCTAACCTTGTGGCCCCAATGGCTACTTCTTTGTGCCACTTAGCAATAGTTGGTGTTATTCGCCGGTAAGCTGGCAGCATAGTAATAATCCAGGTATCTCTAAACATCAATGTGCTAGATTTAGCTTACAGGCCAAAATTTACCACAGAGTTTACCATAACTACATATTTATTAGTGATGTCATGTACACTGCGAATTATCCATTTGAACAGATATTTATATATTTTAGTGTAGTGTTCAGTGTCGATAGTGTACTCTGTAGATTTTCGAAGTAAACGTGTGATTGCTAGTAAGAATATTAAATGCGAAGCATTTCTTAGCGAACTTCGGCTACATTGAGCATATCTATTTATCTGTCTATCTATCAATCTATCTATCTATCTATCAATCTATCTATCTATCTATCTATCTATCTTTCTATCTATCTATCTATCTATCTATCTATCTATCTATCTATCTATCTATCCATCTAGCGGCTTACGTTTCGGTGCGCTCGTGGTCAACCCCTTAACTTGGCGTGAAGCAAAATTAGCATGGAATGGTAAGATGGTTTCGCGAATACGACGCGTTGGTCAAGACATGAATAATGTCAAAATGCCATCGCGTACGTCGTCAAACACTTCCCGCCAGACAGTGGCAAATACCCACTGGTGGGCATGTGCCGCTGGTATGCGGGTATGTGCCACAGGTGACTGACACTTAGTATCTACCCAGGAACGACGAGAACACACAGGGGCAGTTTTAACACTCGAGTGTTAAGAAATACCCGACATCGGTCGGTAGCGTTGACCCGATGAATGCAAAGAATATTTGTAGGGTCCCAGCTGAAACTGAACCCAAGCATTCTGCGTGGCAATAAAGCAGTTTACCACAGAGCTATGCCAGGACTCGCATTTACTTTTCAAATAGATGCTAAACTTTGTGAAACGTCAATAGCAGTTGCAGTGCTGCCTACACAATTTTATAAACATTACATATGTACTCCTTTCATACAGCCGTCACGTCGGGTTAACGTCACTTGTGGTTAGTTGTCATGTGCTGAAGTTGATTTATGTAGCAGTGTCCAGGGCCACCATCCTCGCGAGCTCCAGCACTTCATATCAGCTTCTGGTGTTCCTAGTACGCATGTTGCAGTTGGCATCGCTGCGCAAGTCCAAACAACTGGTTATATAAACATCTCCAACTTTTTAACATATGGCTGTGCGTGCAACATTTGTACATATATTTAGCGTCAATTCATGACGTGTCGCTCAATAAAGCAATTGCTACATGGTCACCTTCCCTACGCATGTTTCGCTTAGCGTCAATTTCTAGGTATGTGGGATCTGCCAAATTTTTTCCATTTATTCACATTAATAATTCTTCAGCCAATTCATACGTTATCCTTGTTTCATAGCCCAAGCTACTTTTACCGCACAACGCCACATTGTCGCAAGCTTTCGTAACGCAGACTGGTTGAAGATGGTTCTTACATAAATTCACGAAGCGAATTTACTACTGGCAATTCGCTATAGCGATCGCTATTACGCAATCTGTAGTCTTCGGATTAAGCCACACGTCATACGTCTCCACAATCGTAGGTACCTTACAGCATGAGTATCAATCGTTTCAAGTGTGAAAAGAAAGGAAAATTTCAGAAAAGGCAGTCATTCACCAGCAAACTAGATTAGCTTTGCCCATTGAAAATACCAGGAGAGAACACAAAGAACTAAACAAGCCTGGGGACTTATTACATGCAGTCAAGAAAATAAGCTTCCGGTGTTTTAGACGAAATGCTCGCTTCAAGCGACCCTGTTTCCCGAACAGCTGGAATTTATGCATAACCTGAACGCGTTGGTAATTTGCAGAATATTGTGCTGGTTTTAATTTTTGTCCTTATTTTTGCAACTAAAATCAAAACCTGCATTGGGTTTCAGGAATGAATGAAGCGTCACTGGTCACGTTCTTTTTTTTCAGCAATAGGATTTCCTGACACGCCTCATGCAAATTCGCACGGCCTCCTAAATACTAACGAAGTGCCTTCTAATGTAAGTCGACGGGCCCATAATTGGACTCTGCCAGAAGTAATCTAGGCGTGGGCTACGCTTCACAGTTCCCGGGATGCAATCAGTGCTCGGTGACATTTTTTTTCAAGTGTTTCCAGAATTATGGCGTCCACGGCGCCACTCCACAACTTATTCATACTAGCCGTTCAAATGAGAGCACTCAGCTATATCTGCTGTTCAATTGCGTAATTAGGCATTTTAAACTTCTTACCACAGTAAAAGAAAAGAAAAGAGACTAATCCAGTCACAAATTACTGAGAGATTACGTATAGCTTATTCCTTCACAGTGAGTCTTGTACCGATAATACAGCTTCTTGAAGCGATGATTACTTAGCCTGCCCTCTTTCTATCTTCATCACAAACTTATTGGTTGCTGTGTTAACAAGGATTTTCCAAAGAATGTCTAGTTATGTTTTATAATAATGAGGTCCAATAGTTGTAACTTTGCAGTGATATCGACGCTAACTTCGTGTTCCAAGTCAAATGACATAACTTCATGCTTTGTGGGATCTAAAAGTGAATGAGAACCAAAAATAGATAATGACGCCTTTATTTTTATAAAACTTTGTGTTTGCAGTGAAGTATTATAAAAGCAATAGAACTGAGACAAAAAGTTGGCTGGCAGGCTACGATAAAAAGTTGTCAAAGAAAATGCGGCCGCAGCATGCACAGGAACGGGCTGATTTGCGAAACATAGCAAAAGTCTTTGCCATGCAATGGGCGTAGGCAGGCTGGTGATAACGATGAAGATAAAATGAAGCTAGTATTATTATTTTCTGACCATCAAACAACACTTCTCAGACGTCGTCAATAAAGCTAAGTGACGTATAAAAAAGGTAGCGTGAATAGTTAATAAATTGGGCTGTTGTCGTCAGCCCGAACGGCAGCGGCGGCAATTTTGTGCTTTTTGAGAATAGCGGCCTCCTGCGAACGTCTCTCAATTGCAGTGCGGTCACGCACACTGCAGTGAATTTGTTGCCTCCTATTTTTTTTTTATTCTAAGCGCTTCTAAGATGGCTGTGTGCCCCGCCGCGGTGGTCTAGTGGCTAAGGTACTCGGCTGCTGACCCGCAGGGCGCGGGTTCGAATCCCAGCTGCGGCGGCTGCATTTCCGATGGAGGCGGAAATGTTGTAGGCCCGTGTGCTCAGATTTGGGTGCACGTTAAAGAACCCCAGGTGGTCTAAATTTCCGGAGCCCTCCACTACGGCGTCTCTCATAATCATATAGTGCTTTTGGGACGTTAAACCCCACATATCAATCAATCATTAAGATGGCTGTGTGTGCTGTGATAGTTGCTGCCTGCCTGCCTGCCCGCCCAGCCGCCCGCCTATCCGTCCGTCCTTCCGGCCATGTCTGGGTGCTCTGAGGATCGCCTCCTTGATTTCGGTAGATGATTATCAGTAAGAGAGCTTGAAATGAATGTACAAATACATGTGGCTGGTGATAACTAGAATAACATGATAGTCGAGCCACGCAAGTCATAAATCCCTTTCCTTCAGGCACGTGTCACAGATACCCCAATACCACGGGCAGAAGTAGGCGGGTATGCGCCACTGGAGATCGACAGTTAATATCTACCCAAAAAAACTCCCAAGCATTTCCCCGAGGCATTTCCCCGAGGGTGAACATGGTTAAGTACGAATACACGGGGTGATGCTACGAGGGGTATTTATTAATTCGCACTATTATATTTATTAATCACACAATGGTGCCTTTATGGTGTAATGGTTCCTGGGAATCGCAAAATGATCACACGGGGGAGTTTACGTTAACTCACTGGCGAATGCCAACGGATTTTAACTTTACTCCCCCTCACGACCCGCTCTCGACGGGAGACTAAGAGAGAAGGCGGGTGCGCGAGAGAGAGGGCTGCGCGCGCAGCTGCAGCGAGCGAGGAGAGCGAAGGAGCGAGCGAAGGGGGAGGGGGTATATGGCGCGTTACTGACACCGATATCAGCGTCGCGTCCGTGGCTTATTCGGTAGAGCGTCGCGCTGCAGCCCGCCAAGTCCTCTTTCTTTTAAAGACAGAGAGAAGACTGCGGACGCCGCCGACGGCGGTAGATGGTTTGGGGTCGCTTATAAAGTGTATTCACACTTAAAAAGGCGAGAACCGAGATAGGTAACTTCAATGACAGAGTGCTAAAAAACTGACATCGGCAGCGTTGACCTGATGAATGCAAAGAATAAGTATCAGGATTCCATGAGCAATCAAGAACACCCACCTTGAGGGAAACCTTGTGTTCTACCGCACACACACGCCAGGTCTCCAAATTGTTTTGTAAAATGAACTAATTAAGGTGTAATGTTGGTCGAACATGAGTTGTAATTGCAGCGCTGGCCTTCTACTTTTGTAAATAATTTTTGTGTAATCCTCTGATAAAGGTGTCACGTTAGGGAAACATATGTTGCATACTTCAGCGCCATCCACTGCAGCTAGTCAATGAAGCACTAGCCAGGGCTGCCTCAGTGGCAAGCACATGCGCGACTAATCAATTAACCGGTTCTGGTGTTTATATCACTGTAAACGAAAACTAGCTAAAGTGGGCGTTTTAAAGGCGGAAAAACTACCTTCAATCGTGCGTACATTCCCTTAGGGAGTGACAAAGAGAGTAATCCCTTATTGCGTCCTCAATTATTCTTTCTTAAAAAATAGGAAGAATAAAAGGTGGGAGAAAGAAGATAAATATAATATATGACATCTTTAATAAAAAATAGACCATTAGAAAACTCTCATTTTACTTTCTTTATAAAATGTTTTATTTTTATTTTTAAGTGCGAAACATTTCTTAGCCAACTTCGGCGACCTTAAGCGTATCTATCTATCTATCTATCTATCTATCTATCTATCTATCTATCTATCTATCTATCTATCTATCTATCTATCAAGCCTCTATGGCTTTTAGCTCTCCTGGCCGTTTTGATATTGGTATCGTCATAAAACTTGGTATGGCATAACCTGACTGTATGAAGAACTTGTTTGATTAGTCACAACATGAAAATCATGACATGCGTGCCATGTAACAACATGAATACATACCACGCTCATGATGCAATGGCGGCCGTTTCACTAGCTTCACTTATACCAAATTTCGTATTACGGGACATGAATTGATAACAAAGGTATAATACTGGTGTGAGAATAATAAACATGAGATGCGTGTCATGTACCAACATGACTATCTGCTACGCTCATGATGCGCTCGCAGCCATTTCGCTTTCTTCACAAGTACCAAACTCGGTATTACCCGGCGCGAACGAATGACATAGGTAAATGACACATTCAAACATAATAATCACTACATGCGTGTCATATAATAACATGACTATATGCCACACTGATGGTGTGCTCGTGGACGTTTCGCTAGCTTCACACATGCCAAATTTGGTATTACAAGACGTCAATTGATGACAAAGTTATATGAGTGGTGCAAACATGATAATCATGAGACGCTTGTCATGTAGGATCATGACTATATGCCACAGTCAAGGTGCCAATACATTTCGACGTGACGTGGTGCGCGTCCTCGCAGGCGTTCAATTCGTTGCGTTACGTCGGCGTTGCCACGCCAGGCTCCGGTCCTGCCACATACTCACAGGCGCACGCCACTCTGCGTTGCTTTGACACATGCGCGTTTCAGCGCGTCCGGTGTACCTCCGTCACGAAAAGAGGGAGAAGCAGTGTTGTCTGAGTAACGCATCGACGCGAAATGCAGGATGTCACATTTTGCGCTGGTTGCCTTCGGGCCGCGCCGACAGACGCTGGTCGCGCCTGGCGTCTGACTATAGAGTGCTCGCGTTTTGCTAACGTTGCGTCGCTGTGCCCAACGTGCGCGCGCGTCAACGCTACATTAGAGTATATTGGGCCCTTGTTGATGCGCTCACGGCCATTTTTGCTAACTCCACATATACCAAATTTATTTTTACGTGACGTAATTGACGAAATATATGACTGGTGCAAACATGATAATCCTTACATGCGTGTCATGTAAGGAGATGACAAAATACCATGCTGATAGCGTGCTCGCAGCCGTTTCGCTAGCTCCACATTTGGTATCACGGAACGTGAATGGATGACAAAGGTAAACGACACATACAATCTTGATAATCATGACACGAAAGTCATGTACGGCAGAATGTACCTCTACCTGCTAACGCTGTGCTGATTTTAGGTTGACATATCAATAATTCTTATTTGTGCTTCACATATTATCAATTACCAATGTACGTGGGATCTGCCAAATTTTTTCCCGAGCTCTCTTCCAATTTTTTATTTTTAGCGATGGCGGAGAATGCATTCTCCTTGCCTTAGGAATGAAATGCGTTCTCACTCGAATGAGAAAATTTCTAACAGTGCTCTATAAATAATAAAAGCAATAATTGATAATTGATGTCTTCTACGAGCTGGCCGACCAGCTTTGAGTCGTCCGGCAAGCTGAAGATCCCACCCGGGTGCAAGGACCTCGAGCAGTCACCCGAGGCACCGCCATCATAATCGTCAGAAAGTGCGAAGCGACAGGAGCTAATCCCCTCTACCCCCGGAAACGAAACGAAAAAGGCCCTCTTACTGTCTGCTCGTGGGCTACACACACGGCTAAGCGCCTTGTAATGGTGGTGCGGAGGGTTAGAAAAATAGTGGAGAATAGGTAAAGAGATATTACAGACAACGGACGTAAAAAAAGAGGACAGGAAAGTTGGGAGCCGGTCGAAGAATGCTGAGGACGGGGCAACACTCGGAGAAAGCTTTACGGCGTCAGGAGACTGCGGAGGGTGAACCTGTCAGCGGGAGCTAAGCTGGCGTCGGAGAACAAGCAGGCACAACCGTTAACCTCGAAATCCTCCAGGCAACTCCTGCCTCATGGACCAGAATATAACCAAGTGTTGAGAACACCCGGAGAAAAAAAAAGAAACTTGAAAGATTTCTGGTGTTGGTTTTGGCGTAAAAATGGCAGCATATCCACGGAGTGATTGATGGAGAGTGGGGCGAAGCATTCGTCCGTCCATTCTTTCTTGCTTCCCTCCGTCCATGCATCCGTCTGTGTGAACATCCGTGCGTTCATCCGCCCGTCCGTGCGTGCTTCTGTTCGTGCGTCCGTCCTTGCGTTCGTAAATGATGCCGTACATGTCTTCTGTGTCATAATTATCATGATTAAAGGTGTCGTTTACCTTCGTGATCTATTCACGTCACGTGATACAAAATTACGTATATGTGCAGCTAGCCGAGCGGCCGCAAGCAGGCTAAGAGCGTAGTGTGTTGTCATGTTCTTACATGACACGTGTGTGAGGATTATCATGTTCACACCAGTCATATAATTTTGTCATTCACTGACGTCACAATCTAACCTTCGTCATCCATTCACGTCCCGTAATACCAAGGTTGGTATAAGTGAAGCTAGCCAAATGGTCGACAGCGCATCATGAGCGTGGCATGTAATCAGGTTGTTACATGACACGCATCTCATGATTATTATTTTTGCACCAGTCACATAGCTTCTTCATCCATTCACGTCCCGTAATACCAAATTTGGTATATGCAAAGCAAACGAAACGGTCGCGAGTGCATCATGAGCGTGGCATGTCGTCGTGTCGTTACATGACACGCATGTCATGATTTTCCTGGTATTGTCTGTCGCGTGTCTTGGTCATAAAGTCATGTCACACCACACCAGTTTTGCAACATGCCATGTGAACGAAATCACCGCTAGAGCTGCAGGACCATGAAATGTAAATCACGACATTAATGAAATACATGGCATGATTTTCATGTTATGACTAGTCAAATGTGCTCTTCATACAGTCATGTTATGCCATAGCAAGTTTGGTATTGATACGATTATCGAAACGGCCAGGAGACCTATATGTGGTAGGTGGCTAGATAGATAGATAGATAGATAGATAGATAGATGAATAGATGGATAGATAGATAGATAGATAGATAGATAGATAGATGAATAGATGGATAGATAGATAGATAGATAGATAGATAGATAGATAGATAGATACGCTCAAAGTCGCTGAAGTTCGCTAATAAATGCTTCGCATTTAAAAAAGTTTTGTCGACAGTAGTAAAGTCTACGACGTCTGGTCCGCGATAGGACATGACAGGTACGCTATCCACTTTGCCATGGTCTCATTCTGGGTGCGCATTACAAACGTGCCTGTTATATCTACCACTGTCCTCTCACATTGATCTTGCTAAAAAAGGAAGAAATGCCTAATACCCAACACATTCCCGATTTGTTTCTCCAAAGCATCGTTTTTACGCGTCTGTCGCATTCGGTCCCTTTCTAACATGGGTAAAGTGCCATTGTGTTCACGCAATAACACGCTGCGAGGTGTCGACCTTACCGCGAGCATCGGCCTCGTTGATGGCATTCATGCACAGTAAAAATACCTCTGCTACACATGACTGCTTCGCCTGGTCGTAACCGCGTTTCGAACTTACGCTCATCCAGAGAAGTATGACACCCGAGTAACGGGAATGATGAGATGTGTGTTATATTTCCCCCTGATAGGCACTGGTAATCAGTTCCTCTAGCGTGGCGCGATTAGGTGACCTTAGCCCAAGTTTTGCGTCCTTCTGGTGACGCTCTTCTTGCTCTCACTACGCTTTCTTCGATTCCACGTCCACCGTACAGCTACTACAAGCCCCTAAGACTAGAAGGGTTTGTTTAGTTATTCATTATGAATTTCAATGGTCGGGATACAAGTGTACCACCAAGCGTCAGCGTAGATTCTTCTATGTTAAACGGTGATATGGCTCTCAAACAGCAGCAGATATTGTGCAAGTGTTCTTGTATCAACGTACTGTAAACATTAAGCCACTGCCTAGACAGGCACCACTTTGGCGTTGTGCCAATTCCTGTGACGGAGGGATAAACCAAGATTTTAGGAGCGAAGCTTCTTAAAGCAGCACCCGTTCATCCCTCGTCGTCGTACGTACCATGTCCTACGCTTTGACCTGCAAGGTGTTGCCGGTGGGAGATTTCTCCTGTGCGTTGTCAAACAATAAAAAATTCGCAGCGTGCGCATTCAATAAAAGCCAAGTTTTCCTGTCTCTCATTCCCCATTAGCCGCCATTGGCATGTACATTGAGCACTATTCGACAAGAAAGGATAGCTACGTTATACTCGCTGGGCGTAACCTCCTTGGTTTTAGAATAGTTTAGCCAGTGTTGGGCCGCAGTGCCATGAATACAGTTAACTGCTACATATACCATAAGCTCGAGATGGTTAAAGGTGGGAAGTAGACACGAAGCGCAAGCCGTGAGAAAGTGTTCGTGTGCCACCTCTCGTTTAGTCTTTGGAATGTCCGCTGGATGGCGGTGCATCTATATGCGGAATACAAGATGAAAAGTTGCGAGATGGTGGTACTTGGAGCTTTGGCTAGATGGACGAACGGAGACACAGACAGATGCATGGACAAACGCACGGATGGCTGCACGGGCGGATGGACGCATGCACGGATGCAGGAGCGGTTGCATGGACAACCTCAGGAGCGGACGCACGAATGGACGTGTGGACGCACGAATAGACGCACGCACGGACGGGTGGATGGACACAACGACGGTCACACAGACGGACGCATATACAGACGGAAGCAAGAACGAATGGACAGACGGATGCTTCGCCCCACTCCCCATCCTTCACCCGGTGAATATGCTGCCATTTTTTTCTGCTTTGCAAATCAGATTAACGCGTACTTCAGTTTAACCATAAGCATTCTCTGGCGTACAAAATAAAGACTGGAATAAACAAAATAAAGTACATTTTTTTGAGCTTTCTTTTAAGTTGGAGGACCACCTGTCTTCTTTTGTCTCAAAATTTTATAGTAGCTTCTAAACGATATTACCGGGCGTCGGCCAGCGCGGCGGCCACGGCGGTGAATACGGGCTATAGACTCGCATTTAACTCCAAGTTTTTTCTCAAAAATGTCTCCAACAACACTTTTTCTTAATGATGCCTCGTTTTCGCCGCTATTTTCCAAAATGCCATAAACGATTATGTTTGACCTTCGACTGCGATCTTCAAGGTCAACAAGCTTTCTGCTTTGCAAGGCCACTCAATTTTGAAGGGATAATGACGATGATTGAAGCGCTGTAATTTATGGCAAGCTTTCCTTTGATTCTTTCATAAGTTGCTCTAGTGATTTTAAACGTGAGTCAAGATCGCGAATAAGCTGTACACACTCGCTAAACCTATTTTTCATTTAAGTAACCTCGGCGTGAATATCGGCCTGTCCCTTCAGTGCATTCTGTAAAATATCAGCTGTGGAGTGACGCGGGTTGCTTTCAATATCGCCAGAAATCGAACTTACAAGAGCTACGTAACAGTCATAGGCAATACTCAAACAAGCACCCGGGCACGGCAAAACCAATAAAAACAACTCATCTCCACTCCTAATTGTAAAGAATGAACAACTAAACAACTATTCATTATTGCATTGAAAAAATTTGTCCCCTCCAAATACGTTCGCACTAACAAAAATAACCCGTGGATGACAAGAGAAATCATTCATTTACACCGTAAGCTAAAACGAGCCAAAAAACATAAAAAACCAGTTAGTGAGATATCTAAATTAAAAGTCAGCCTTGCTTCCAAACTCTTCGACGTAAAAACTAAGTATTTCACTCATTCATTACTTGAGTTTTTGAGAAAAAGCCCTGAAAAACTCTGCCAATATTTTGAACAAACGGATGCTACGCCCAGTCAAATAACTCTTGATGGTTCCATTGGAAATGATGCGTCGGTTGTCGCTGATCAGTTTAACAGATACTTCTGCTCCGTATTTTCTGCTCCCCAACATGAATCACCACATGACAGTCTTCTTCCAGTAATGTCTTCCGAGTTCTTAACTTATGAGGGCATATTTTCTTTGCTGCTTAACCTGAAAAATAAATCTTCAGCTGGTCCAGATAATATCCCTAACACATTCTTGCGTAAATAAGCCGAACCCGTTGCGCACATTTCAACAAGCGTTTTGCGCCTCTCCTTCGAAAATTCCTTCATTCCTGAAGACTGGCGCATGGCACGTGTAGTACCGGTGTTTAAGAAAGGGGATTGTTTAAAACTTGCGAACTACAGGCCTATTTCCTTAACGTGTACGTCATGTAAGCTACTAGAACACATAGCCGCACATTACATCACAACATTTCTTGAAGAAAACCGCCTGCTGTCGCCATTACAGCACGAATTTAGAAAAAAATCATCGACCACAACGCAGCTAGTTACAATTCATGAGTTTACGTCGTCGCTGGATAAGGGAAATCAAATTGATGCTGTTTTTTTAGATTTTAGTAAAGCCTTTGAGCTTGTCACGCATAGCAAACTCATTTCTAAATAATATATACTTGGTGTACCTGTTAATCTCATTGACTGGATCCGTTCTTACATTCACAATCGCATGCAGTATGTTAAAGTAAAAGACGGCATGTCTGATATTCTACCAGTATCATCAGGAGTTCCTCAAGGTAGTGTTTTCGGACCTATTCTGTTTCTAGTGTATATAAATGACACTGTTGAATCAATAGACACATCACAAGTCCACATAAAGCTTTTTGCAGATGACTGCATGCTTTATGAAACGATTACTGCTCCGAATGAACAGCAGTGCCTGCAATCAACCTTTGTGCCATTTTTAAGTGGTGTGAAGATTGGTCAATGAAATTAAATAGCGATAAATCAGTTGTCATGCATATAACAAATAAGAAACACTGTTTTAATTATACGCATTCTCTCAACAACTGTCCATTGACTGAGGTTAACGAATATAAATATTTGGGCGTCACAATTACAAGCCACATTAATAAAACATGCTCATCTCCTTCTAGAAAGCTCGGTTTTTTGAGACACAAATTAAAAACAGTGCCCTCAGAAATCAAAATGTTGGCCTACACTGCTTTTATAAGACCAAAGTCAGATGATGCTAGTGTCGTTTGGGACCCACATATTAAGAAAGATGTTAAGAAGCTTGAGATGGTGCAGCGAAAGCCGGTTCGCTTTATCTTTAATGCCTACCACAGAAATGACTCGCCAACAACGATCATGGCTATTAATGATATCCCTATTTGACAATACCGAAGAGCTGTTGCCCGGCTGAAATTTCTATACTCACTTTATTTCCGTAAATTTATCATTTGTCCAGAAACTTATATAAGAAATTGAATCTAAAGACAAACTCGACATACTCACAGCTACACTCTTGAACCTTACTTCGCACGTACTAATCTTTTCATAAACTCATTCTTTCCTCGGACGATCAATGATTGGAACGCGGTACCTTTTGAAGCATTCTGTGATAATGAAAATCCTGACTTCGATAACTTTGTATCTTTCCGTTTTTAACCGTACAACTCAAGATCTCGGACTGTATCACATTGTATTTGATTTGCAATCTCCGGTTGCAATTTGCAATTTCTTGGTGCCATTCAACTTTTTTCAAATGTTATCCTTTGTTTTACTGCCTTAACATGTTTTTATTGCTTGAACTTTCTTTTATTTAAGTTACATTGTGAATCACTTTTTATTATGCCCCCCGGCTTGGTCTTTCGACCGTAGTATTCTGTACATCAATAAATAAATAAATAAATAAATAAATAAATATCCCACTTGCTTCATTTCCCGACTACCCCAAAGAAAATTGTGGTGAAAATTGTGTGGCACAAAAGAAAATTGTGGTGAACGCTAATCTTAACGGGAATGACTGCATCTTCGTGAAGGTTTACTACTTCACTCGTGTCCCGGTGTCCAGAGGATACTTCTTTTTTTTAACTTGGTGCTTTTAGGGACAGATAGATTTGTAGCCTTTCCAGTCCTTCCAGTTACATACATTCGGAACGCTTTTTGTGAGTTCATTATTACCGCAGGCAAGCTATTTTCACGTGCTGAGATGACCCCGGCCGTGCCCAGCTCTTCCGTTGTACATGTGTCACGGGCACGTATGAATATTTCTGTTTCCTAGTCTTTTGAAGGAGACGACGAGTCCCATGCTGGGGCTCAATATTCTGCACGCCGAGCCACCTTAGACATGCAGAGAATCCGTACCGATGAACGCTACGATGACAAAGAAAGCGTACGGAAGTACTGATACATTTTGGTGCATTACAGGAAGCACACTTGGCATGATTCGCTGTGTGCCTTTAAATGAGCGGTGTTCTCTGCAGGCCGTACCTCATCCGCCATAGTGTGGCAGTTTGGGCTAGTTTGTATGACATGACGATAGTTATAGCGCGAGAACAGAACGACGACAAAGGGACAAGAAGGAGACGACGTCGTCTTCTTCTTGTCCCTTTGTTGTCGTTCTGTTCTCGCGCTATAATTATCGCCATGTCATTCACTGGGAACAGTAATGCACGCAATATATCCAGCGTCTCAGAAGGGGGACTTTATGACTCAGGCTATCGCTACTAATGCATTATACGTTGTGCCTAAGGTTCAGGATGTTTGTTACCCGTGAATCAAATTAGCGCAAAAAAAGAATCGTGAGGAACTATACAGGAAAAATACATGGCGAATCAGACGAACTGCCATTGTATCGGGCTGTCAGGATGCCGTGCTTCGCCTCCCGTGTTGATGCAATTGAGGTCGTTTTTTGCGCACGAGTCTATGAGTTCATGGGCCATTAACCTCGATGTGAAAGATGTTATACGATAAATAGGGTGCACAAGACTCTTGGGACCTGTGTTTTGTTTGCACGGGCATAGAGTAGGGTACCTTGTGTTCGATAGAAACGTATCCCGCATAAATACCTTGCCAGCGTTCTGTCCTTGAACACGTGTCTCTAATCAGTGTGAAAGCATACCTTTTCTTGGCTGTGCTTTCTTTTATGTTCGAAAACTTTCGTTATTCTTCAAGGTTATAATGTTTTTACACGTGACGCATTATTGTTAGGGAGTACATATAGGTAAAAGATATTCTTGGTAATTATGACATTGTGTTTTATACATAATACATCTTTTTCGCTGTAAGTATGTTACATTTTGAATACTACCAGTGTTCGACTGCTTCCTTAAGTCGAATCGAAATCAGACTTCACTTGTCGTGCAGCGTGTCATTTTTTGGTTCACTGACTGAGGTAATTAGGTCACAAAAGGGCAAGTAAAACCAACTTTATATTTTCGTGAACGTAATGTACGGATGCCGTGTTTACTGCGACTACTGGCGATAAAACGAAGTCTCTCGGCGTCTCATTGCCGCGAAGAGGTCTGCTGACTAGGGAAATTTCTAGGGGCGAAGCTTTTATAATGGCACCCATTCGTCCTTCGTAGCCGTTGTAGTGTGTAACAAGTATAACATTATGACCTACAAGGTGGTGCTGGTGAGAGATTTCTTCTTAGCGTTGTTGAACAATAAAAGATAGTGCTCAATGTACATGCCAATAGCTGCTAAGGGGGAATGAGAGACAGGAGAATTCGGCTTTTAGTTAATGCGCACGCTGCGATCCTCACTAGCAGCCATTGCCATGTACATTGAGCACTATCTGACAAGAAATGTTTACTATGTTATACTCGCCGGGTGTAACCTCCTTAGTTTTAGAAAGGTTTAGCGAGCATTGAGCCGCAGTGCCATGAATACAGTGAACTAGTATATACCATGAAGTCGAGGTGGTTAAAGGTGGGAAGTAGATATGAAGCCCAAGCCGTAAGAAAGTAAAATCCGAATTATCCTGTCTCTCATTTCCCATTAGCAGCCATTGGCATGTACATTGAGCACTATCTGACAGGAAAAGGTTGCTACGTTATACTCGCTGGGCGCAACCTCTTTGGTTTTAGAAAGATTTAGCGAGCGTTGGGCAGCAGTGCCATGAATACAGTGAACTAGTAGAGACCATGAACTCAAGGTGGTTGAAGGTGGGAAGTAGACCCGAAGCGCAAGCCGTAAGAAAGGGTGCATGTGCCACCTCTCGTTTAGTCTTTGAAATGTCTGCTGGATGCTGGTGCTTCTATATGGGGAATATATGATGAAAATATGCGAGATGGTGGTACTTAGATTGTTGAATAGATGGACGATCGGACACACAGACAGATACATGGATGGACGCAAGAACGGACGCAGGGGCGGATGCATGGACGAACGCAGGGACGGACGCACGAACAGACGCACGCACAGACGGGCAGATGGACTTATGGATGGTCACACAAACGGACGCATGGACGGACGGAAGCAAGAACGAATAGATGGACGAATGCTTCGCCTCCATCATTCACTCCGCGGATATGCTGCCATTTTTTTTTGTGGACAATACCCATGGGGGATGTTATGGTAGCTGAAATTGACCTTGCTGAAGTTGAACAAGTTCCGTACGCACGAGACTTCGCAAAGTTTTTGAAAGAAATAAACATCACATGGCAACGTGGAAGGCGATGCTTTTCCTAGAGTGATGTCGTGGTCCTGTATTCAATGGCGTTGTTGAATGGCTTGTTCCATAGATGTCGCTTTGCTGACAAATTCAGCTAGCGTAACTGAAGAGATTAAGATTGTTCCAGCAAACGATTGCTCTTCCAGGGCAGGCAGCACCCAATGGAATGGAATGAAATGAAAAAACTTTATTTTAATCCTGCAGGACGCGCTTAGCGCATAGTGGGTGTCTCCCACGTAGGGACCGACAGGGAGTACCTGGCGGCCGCTTCGTGGGCCTGCTGGACGGCCCATTGCTGGTAGGCGAGAAGTGAGCTCCTGAGGGACTTCTCCGACTTGCTTGAGGTAGAGTCGGGAGGAGTTGTTCTACACTTCCAGAGCATGTGTTCGAGTGTCGCTGTGTGTCCACATGATGGGCATGTGTCGCTGGGGTATGCATCGGGATAATAAACGTGAAGCGTGGCAAGGTTTGGGTACGTGTGTGCCTGTAATAGGCGTAGGGTTAATGCCTGTGGTCGGTTAAGTTTCGGATGTGGGGGTGGAAAAATGCGGCGTTCCAGGTAAAAGTGCTTTGTAATTTCATTGTACGTAATTGGTGTATCCCGATTGGTATCTAACCCAGCAAGATGAGGTTGCCCTGTGGCAATGCAGTCGTTAAGTGCGCGCGCTGCATCATGGGCGATCTCGTTGAGGTTGGATAGGGCACCCGGCACCTGGCCGAGATGGGCGGTGAACCAGATGACAGTGTGGTGCTTGGGCTCTCGGGTCCGCATTGCGCAGTATACGTAACGCCTGGTCGGAGGTGACTCCGCGTTCGAAGGCTTTGATAGCCGGCCTGCAGTCGCTGTAGATGAATTCCCGTTTGCTGTCGAGCATAGCTATAGCGATAGCTACTTGCTCCGCTACCTCGGGGTTTCGGGTGAGGATTGTGGCTGAGTTAAGAGTCTGCTGCGCGGATGATACCGCGACCGCAGTGAAGGCTTGGTTGTTGCGATTGGCAGCGGCGTCCACGAACGAGACGTTGTCCGCTTCCATGTCTATGCGCTTGAGAATGGTGGTCGCCCGCGCAAGGCGCCTGCCTCTGTTGTACTCGGGGTGTACATTTCGTGGTATGGGAGCGATCGTGATAAGATCGCGGATTTCACGGGGAATTAGAGTCAACTTTGGGGGGTCCCTGGCCCTCGAGGAGAAGAAGCCGAGCTCGCGCAGAATATGGCGGCCCGCCTTGGTGGTAGTGAGTCGGGTCAATTGCACGCGTTCCTGAGCTTCGGCGATCTCTTCTAGCGTGTTATGTACGCCAAGGTCGAGGAGTTTGTACGTTGGAGTGGTGGTAGGGAGGCCAAGTGCTCGTTTGATCACCTTGCGAATAAGCGCATCGAGTTGATCGCGCTCAGCACGTAGCCACTTGTGTATAGCGGCAACGTTGGTAAAATGGCACAAAACAAACGCGTGTACGAGACGCAGCAGGTTGTCTTCTTTGAGGCCATGGTGCCTGTTGGCTACTCTATGTACGAGTCGTATGGCATTCTCAGTCTTACTCCTGAGCTTGTGTACTGTTTGGGTGTTGGTTCCGCGGGACTCGATGATCATGCCGAGGACCTTGATGGTGTCTACCCTGGGTACAGTACGACCACCTCTGGTGTGGAGGGTGATATTGCGTTCCGCCGGAGGTTTCCTCCCTTTGGGCTTGGCACCCCGGCGTTTGGGCTAATATATCAACAGCTCCTACTTCGCAGGTGAGCACCTGAGAGCGGTGTAGTCGAGGTAAGACTCGGTGGTGTCGATAGCCTCTTGCAGGGCGGACTCAATGAAGCCATCCGACCCTGCGGAGCACCATATGGTTACATCATCCGCATAGATAGTGTGATTTAGCCCGTCTATTTTTGAAAGTCGTTCGGAAATCCCGATCATCACGAGGTTTAAGAGCGTGGGTGAGAGGACAGATCCCTGAGGAGTGCCCCGCTGTCTGAGCTCCACTTCTTCCGACACTAGGTCTCCTACGTGGAGGACGGCTCTGCGTCGAGTGAGAAAAGAGCGGATAAAGCAGTAAAATCGATGACCTAGGCCGAGGGCTGCAATCGCTTTCAAGATTGACGAGTGCGTTATTGTATCGAAGGCCTTTTCTAAATCGAGACCGAGTATTGCACGAGTGTCCCGAGTGTTTCCGCCATCTAGAATTTGATGCTTTAGGAGTAACATGGCGTCTTGTGTGGATAACCCTGGTCGGAAGCCAATCATGTGGTACGGGATGCAGTCGTTATCTTCGAGGTATCGACCAACCCTGTTGAGGACGACGTGCTCAGCCACTTTGCCCACACACGACGTGAGAGATATGGGGTGTAGGTTATCTAGGCTCGGCGCCTTTCCCGGTTTGGGTATGAGAACCGTGTGAGCTAGTTTCCAAGCATCGGGTATCTCACCCTTTTTCAATAATTCGTTGGTAGTGTCAGTGAGGTAAGTGACGGAGGAATCGTCCAGGTTGCGTAGGAGCTTGTTGGTGATGCCATCGGGGCCAGGGGCTGAGCGGCCATTGAGCTCATAGAGAGATCGGCGCACATCTTCAATAGAGAAGTCGGCGTCTAAGTTAGTGTTGTCGCTGCCAGAGTAATCAGGGTGAGGGGTCACAGGGCCCGTGGGAAGTGGGAGATATTTTTCCACGAGGTTCTTACATCTTCTGTTGACACTGTCCGTTTACCTGATGAAGTATCTTCACGATCGAATGACGCTGATTTGTGCGGGTGTTGGTTTCATTGAGGAGGTGTTTGAGTAAGTTCCACGGTTTGCCATTTCGAACCTGACCATCAATCGAATTACAAATTTCGTCCCACTGCTGTTTTGAAAGGATGCGGCAGTGATCCATCATGGTCTTGTTCAGCTGAGATATGCGTTTGCGTAACCTCCGATTAAGGCGCTGGCCCTTCCACCGTACCAATAGAGACTGTTTGGCCTCTAGTAGGTGGGCGAGACGACCGTCCATCTTTCGGTTGGAAGGTCCGTGCTGATAGTTTTGGTTGCCTTGTTTACATCAGCTTTGAGCTGGGCCGTCCACGTCTCGAGGCTCGGTGGGGTATCGGGAGGAAGTCGTTCTGCGCGGGTCTTACGAAGGAGGTCCCAGTCGACCCACGTGTACGACTTGGCCTTCCTGCTTACTGTGGGGAGGTGTACAGCCATTATGAAGTGGTCGCTACCAAGATCTACCGCGAGGTTGGACCAGCGGGCGTCGGAGATATTCTTGACGAAGCATAGATCCGGCGTAGTATCTCTTTGCGTGGACGTACCAGTGCGAGTGGGGAAGGCCTTGTCCGTAAAGAGAATAAGGCCCATGTCATTCGCATTTTTCCAAAGCTCGTTACCTTTGGGTGTGTCGTAAGTGTAGCCCCAGGCGCTATGCGCAGCGTTAAAATCGCCTGCAATCACTAGCTGGTTAGGCCCCGCGAGACGGACAGCTTTCTGGAACAAGCGTGTGAATATTTGTCTATGGTGGCTGGGACTACTGTATACATTGAGCATGTATACGCTTTGTTGTGATATGTTGCCAGGGAGAATTTCGACCATAACGTGCTCAATTTCGGGCACATGGAGACTGTGCGCTGTGCAAGTAATTTTGTTAGCGACCAGGGTGGCGATACCACGTCCTCCCGAGGGGCCGGGTAACCACTGGGTATCCGGAAAACGTGGCGGTTGGTGCTACAGTCTCTTGTAATAGCATGATGCGAGGTTTGGCTTCGTGGCTACGGAGGTATTGCTGCAGGAAAGCTTTCTTGTGGGTGAAGCTCCTGCAGTTCCATTGCCAGATTCGCAACTCGTCAATTGGCCTGGCCATCTTGTAGCATTTAGGAGTCGGCCTGAGCACCCGGCGGGCGCATAAGGGCTGCGTGATGCGGTGGACTGGGCACGGCTGCACGTTGCGACAACAGCTTACCCGCGGCAACGGCAGGGGCGACGACGTGATCAAGATATTGCTCCACTTGGCCTTAACGATTACCATGTACCGCGAGAGTAGACTGCACGACAGCCATGCTTTCGCCAAGAAAGCGAAGGCTTTCCTTAATCGCCGATAGCGTGCTCTTAATGTCGTCTAACTCTGCCTTTAAAGCTGGCTGGTCGTGGGCTACCGGGCGTTTCTTGGGTGCGCTCTCGCCATCGTCGTTACCGGCGCCTACGGATTGCGGCTGAAACGAAGTGACTGCATTGTCGTCGTTGTCGGTTGTGGGCGTAGCAGCGCGTGCGTTTCTGTCAGTTTTTAGTTCAGCAATTGCGACTGTGAGTTTGCGTATTGTTTCTTTCATCATCGCATTTTCGTGCTTTAAGATCGCTATCTCAGATGTGGTGTGTGTATCATGCTCTGCGAGTGAACCCGACCCTACCTGTGATGTAGTGTTTCCTTTTCTCCGGACGGCGTCCGCCCAAGTGAGAGGTCCCCGCTTATTCTTGTTGGCGTTGCCTGGCGATGGTGGTGCCCATGGGCGTAGGCGATCGTTGACGCGAGACCCCGGGGAGACTGGGGTGAGGCCTGGAACCGGCATGAGGCCTGGAACTGGCATGAGGCCCGGAACCAGAGTAAGAGCCGGAGCGTGACTCGGGCCGGGAACCTGAACGGAAACCGTGACATGAACCAGAACGAGACCTGGAGTAGCCTAGCGATATAGATCTGGTTGAGATCCCACTTCGCGCACTGCGGGAGTGGGTCCGAGGGTGGCTCCGGGACCTCGATACACGCAAGGTGCGGTTCCTGGGACGACTCCGGGATGGGGACCGGGATCGACTGCCATCGGATCGACCATCTGTAGAAAGCTTCGAGGCCTGGTCGTCGTCAGCGGTTGCGTTGAACTCGTTCATTTTTTCGTAACTGTTGTGTCGCGTCGAGTGTGCTCGCTCCCATCGTCGTCGGCGCACCACGTATGGAATGTGGTAGCGTTCTTTACATTCCCTGTCGGCAGTGAGGTGGGCTCCTCCGCAAAGCTTGCATGTTGGCATGCAGCGGTGTTTTTTTCGGGGTTTGGCACGCTGCAGCCTCTGCAGATAACGTCTCCAGGGTTCGGGCACACGCCCGCTCGATGGCCGAGCCGACCGCAGGCGTAGCGAATATCTATCTGTCTTCGGTATAGTGTACATTGAAGTAGCACCAATCCGTATCACACAAAATTGGGTACACGATGTCCATCGAAGGCCACAATCACTGCAGTGGTACTTCCGATGCGCTTGGCAGCCAAAGCTATTGGATTGCGGTCGTTGACAATCTTCGCATCAATGTCCGCCGAACCATCTTGCACGGGAATCCCTCGAATGACACCTTTGGCTGTAGAATGTGGTGCCGCTTCGTACGCACTAACTTCATAGGTCTTGTCAGCGATGCGGATTTCTTTAACGCGCACGTAGCGTTTAGCATTTTCTCTCTTCGGTGTGCTTGCTACTAAGGTATTCTGTTTAATCTTGGGGCAGAGCGTGTCTGCTTGCTGTTCCGATGGGCTGATACCTGCTGAAGTCGAAATGGCTTCAGCGACTGTCGTTGGGCCAAACCTAGTGATGGTAAGACCCCCTCTGGGCCTAATGATAATGCGTACATACGCACCCAATGGACATTTCTGCTTTTTGTCGTGCTGGGATCAAGACGCTTGCAAAGTTAGGACATGTAATGTATGGAAGTGGCTACGCTTTAATTCAACTACTAAATTCTGCTCTGCTCACTGTTTACGTTTAAAACTGCCGTGAGGGTAATGTATCTCCAATTGGAATTCTTGTCTGGAAGTCATAGATGACTCTTGACGATATTCATCCAGAGTCCTTGAGGATGCACGACACATACCGCAGCTTTTTAATTTCGTCCCAACAAATGACGTCGGCTAACCGATCAGTAATCGAGATAGTTTTCCACGTGCTCAAATGGGTCACCCAGAAAGAACCACGACAAGAGCTGTGTGCTGCGGGTCAGCGATACAGGTACATCTCCCGTGCAGTATGCCTCTAATATCTTCAACACAACACTGCCCGAATAACCTTTATATTCGACAGACCTTACGAACATTGCAAATACGATGTTATGCAAAGCGTGTGGAGGGAAGTTTTCAAAGCTGTAATGTTTTGTTCTTCAGCAAAGTGCTTATAATCACGCTGAAGATACGTAGAAGTGTTGTTCGTACAGATATGTTCAACAACCGCATGTTTACAGTTGCGCAACAACGCCAAGAGCAACATGAGTGTTAGCAACACCAGAAGTGGTAAGCTCATATGTAGGGCTTGTTCCAGCGATGATGGTGGCCCTGGATACTGCTAGTAATCAGTTCCTCTAGCGTGGCGCGATTAGGTGACCTTAGCCCAAGTTTTTCGTCCTACTAATGACGCTCTTCTTGCTCTCACTACGCTTTCTTCGATTCCACGTCCACAGTACAGCTACTACAAGCACCTAAGACTAGAAGGGTTTGTTTAATTATTCATTATGAATGTCAATGGTCGGGATACAAGTGTACCACCAAGCGTCAGCGTAGATGCTTCTATGTTAAACGGTGATATGGCTCTCAAACAGCAGCAGATATTGTGCAAGTGTTCTTGTATCAACGTACTGTAAAAATTAAGCCACTTCTGCCTAGACAGGCACCACTTTGCCGTTGTGCCAATTCCTGTGACGGAGGGATCAACCAAGATTTTAGGAGCGAAGCTCCTTAAAGCAGCACCCGTTCATCCCTCGTCGTCGTACGTACCATGTCCTACGCTTTGACCTGCAAAGTGTTTCCGCTCGGAGATTTCTCCTGTGCGTTGTTGAACAATAAAAAATTCGCAGCGTGCGCATTCAATAAAAGCCGAATTCTCCTGTCTCTCATTCCCCATAAGCAGCCATTGGCATGTACATTGAGCACAATTCGACAAAAAAGTATAGCTACATTATACTCGCTGGGCGTAACCTCCTTGGTTTTAGAATGGTTTAGCCAGTGTTGGGCCGCAGTGCCATGAATACAGTGAACTACTATATATACCATGAGCTCGAGATTGTTAAAGGTGGGAAGTAGACACGAAGCGCAAGCCGTGAGAAAGTTTTCGTGTGCGACCTCTCGTTTAGTCTTTGGAATGTCCGCTGGATGGCGGTGCATCTATATGCGGAATACATGATGAAAAGATGCGAGATGGTGGTACTTGGAGCTTTGGCTAGATGGACGAACGGACACACAGACAGAAGCATGGACGAACGCATGGATGGCTGCACGGACGGATGGACGCATGCACGGATGCAGGAGCGGTTGCATGAACAACCTCAGGAACGGACGCACGGATGGACCTGTGGACGCACAAACAGATGCACGCACGGACAGGTGGATGGGCACATGAACGGTCACACAGACCGTCCTTGAGGGTGCACGACACATACCGCAGCTTTTTAATTTCGTCCCAACAAATGACGTCGGCTAACCGATCAGTGATCGAGATAGTTTTCCACGTGCTCAAATGGGTCACCCTGAAAGATCCACAAGAGCTGTGTGCTGCGGGTCAGCGATACAGGTACATCTCCCGTGCAGTATGCCTCTTAAATCTTCAACACAACATTGGCCGAATAACATTTATATTCGACAGACCTTACGTACCTTGCAAGTACGATGTTATGCGAAGCATGTGGAGGGAAGTTGACAATGCTGTAATGTTTTGTTCTTCAGCAAAATGCTTATAATGACGCTGAAGATACGTAGAAATATTGTTCGTACAGATATGTTCAACAACCGCAAGTATACAGTTGCGTAACAACGCCAAGAGCAACATGAGTGTTAGCAACACCAGAAGTGGTAAGCTCATATGTAGGGCTTGTTCCAGCGATGATGGTGGCCCTGGATACTGCTACATAAATGCGCTTCAGTGGACGGCGCTTCACTTGTCGTGAACCCGGCGTGGCGGCTGTATGATTGGAGTACGTGAGTACTGTTTGTATGATTGGATAGCTAGCACTGCAATCACAATTGACGCTTCACGACCATAGCGGTCTACTTGAAAGGCAGTTCCGATTCTGAAAGTGTCCATCGGTCCATTCATCAATCCGCACGTACAACCATTCGTTCACACATCTCTTCAATCACCAATTAGTGCCTCTGTGCACACGTGCACCTGTCCGTCTATCTTTGCATCCGTCTGTCGATGTGTTCGTCCTTTACACTAGTCGGTAACTTCAGCTAAGATATTATGAACATCAGGACGTATGGCCGCGCCCTCTCGTCGGGATTCACTTCGTGGATATGCGTTGATTTTTTAACGCTCCCGAAATAATATTACCAATGTCTCCTCGCACCCTTCCTCGAATGATATAAACTGTCAATCAACTTCAGGGCAATGTGCTTAACTACAGTGATCTTAACTCAGCGTGATGGCTGTGTCATAGCAGTACATAATAAATGTTTAAAAATTGGATAGCCATCACGGCATCTCCAATAGATGCTTCACGAACGTTACGGTGTATTTTAAGAAGAGCTGCGAGACCTGACGCGGCTTTGTTATACAATACTTGGTTGCCACGCAGAACGCTGAAGTTTGATTCCTGCTGGCGCCCTGGCAATTTTTTTCTTACAATCGTTGGGTCAACACAGCTGATGTCAGCTTGTTCTTAACGTTCACCTATAAAATTATACATGTGTGCTTTCATCGTACCTACGTATATATTATTGTCAACCACCTGTGGCACATACCCGCATGCCACTGGCACATACTGAACCACGGGTATGTGCCACTGTCTGGAAGAAAGTGATGATGTACGCGTCGGTATTCAGCATTATTCATGTCATGCCAAGTGAGTCGTATTTATCAAACCATCTTACGCTCTCATACTAATTTTCGTTTATCAAAAATTAAGGGCGTGATCATGGGAGCACCCAGACGTGGGTGGCTAGATAGATAGATAGACAGATAGATACATGCATAGACAGACGCCAAAAGTGTTTGCAGTATACAAATAATTGGTTCACTTTCCTAAATTAGTGCACTGTTTTTCGTAACTATCAATATATTTCTTCATTTTTCAGTAAAAAATGATTTTTCTTCCAACTGAATTCTAACAGAGGTGGCTCAAATCAAAACGTGGGAGAGTTAGCTAAATAACTACTAAACTTATACCCTTGTTACACAGGCAGCCTAAACCATTGTCATGCTAACCGCGGTTACGTTAACCACGGTTCGCTGATGTTACACGGCACACGAAACCGCGGTTACGCCGCTAATCATGGTTTTGAGAAACCGAGCTCTGCAACCTCAGTTACGCAGATAACCGAAAAAATGGCAGCTCTGACCACCAATGAGTACGTGCCGGAGAGTGCGCGTGAAAAGTGGATAGGCTCAACGGCAAGAACCACGCCTAAAGCCTGGTAAGGATGTGGGAAAATCATTGCAGTGATATGCAAAGCACGTCACGCAACGCAAAGGTGTGCGCGGCAATTACAGCCGAGTTGATCGCCGAAATTCCATCTGACGCAGGGCAATTCACGCCAAAGCAAGTCCGAAAGAATACAGACAATCTTAACAAACAGTACCGGTAAGAACACGAATATACTAGGGGGCACACATGACATTTTTGCCTGGTTGCTGCTGAATGTATTCGGAGCATGTACATGCAAGGAAATAGCTCTGTTGATTGTTCTACACCAGTTGGCGTTAGCCACCTTAACCGAGGATGCTTTCGCGCTGTGTAACATCGGCGAAGCATGGTTGGCGCTAACCGCGGTTCAGTGCGGTCAACCGTGGTTGGTCGTAACCGCGCTTGCTTCGCCTGTGTAACATGGGTATTAGTGTCACACAGCGAAATATTTCAGGTCATCAACACTGTTGCTCATGAAACCCGGCTGCAGCAGACTGATATTTTAATTAAAACACTATTCGTGAAGACTCACCCGTTCCCTTTCTGTATCCCAGAAGATCACTCATCTGCCCCCTTCCCATGCTCACAACGCGTACCTTCAAGCCAGCAAATTTACCTGATTTCGGAGGTTTACTGCCGATTACCAGTGATATCGCCCTGCAGAATATATGCAGTTGCTATCTGCCATTCTAAACTTTTAGCTTGAACAACGAAGCCATCGCCCTAAGGGTTCACATTTTTAAAAGTAAAATTTTGCTGCGAAAAGGGCCCGCCTACAACACGTGGCAAAGTTTCATTATAAAAGCTGTTGCATTTCAAATAAAGCGTTAGTGAAAGAAGCCTAGCTTTAATTTGCACTCCATGCCGTAATCACCGATGCTGCTTTACCCCTCATGCACTTTGACTTCGCACTGAAACCTTTCTTCGAAGCCTGCTGTTTTCTGTTCTTGTCACAATTTTAAAACTAGTAAAAAACTCGTGTACATGTGTCTGTGTATGTGTTCCCACGAGCGGGCGCGTGGTTTGTCTGTGTGTGTACGAGTGTGTGGGGGAGGGGGAGGGCTTGTCCTCGCACTCGTGTTATGTTTGCTGCAGATTGAAATCACCGCAAAAGCCCAATGAGTTTCTTACGTTACAGCTTCCAGGAAAAGACGAGAACTGGTGGAAAATGGGGAATAAATTTCGTTCCTTGTTCGCCGAGCTGGCCAGATTGCTTCGGAGATTTGATACCCATTCTTTCCGCGTGCATATGGAGCTCCGGCTGTAATTAAATCAACGAGTCTGCGATAGCATAAGCCAGATTGCCGCCGTGCATTCGTTTTTTCTCCTTTCTAAAAATAGGCAGGAAGCCGAGAAAAAAAACGGCTTTACATTGTGAAATGGTTCCACAACTAGAAGACTTCAACCCCCTTGCTTTTTTTCTTTCCTTCTCTGTCTACCCAGCACCTTTCAGCTGCATATATCTTTTACCTCGAGATTGCCTCCATTTTTGACACCGTTATAGTTTTCTCTCGCACTCTCCTAAGTGAGAATCTCGTTATCCTGCCACGAACAGCTTACCGTGATTATCGCCAAGTTGCGTGGCAACCGATGTCGTACATGTGACTCGCACAAGGGCTTATCGGATTTCAGCACCTAGAAAAGGAAGCTAGGTTGAAAAGAGTGGACTGTTCGACAATATGGTACTTTGACATACAAACCAAGGTGAGAGTGCTACTAAACAAAACACACGAGAAGAAACAGACAAGGACCGGCGCAAATTACGAATTTGACATAGAAACCAACGTGAGAGTGCTACTAAAGACAACACACTAGAACAAACTGACAAGAACTGCCACAATTACGAATGGACTATATTCAAGAAAGATCGGCACCCTCATACATCAATACCCTGCGCAGGGGTGCCGTCACAACAACCAAGAAATATACACCAGGCGAGAAACACATCGAAAATCAGCACTCAACAGTGCAATGCAGGTTTCGCATACGCGCTCGTTACAGGTCTTTATGAAATAAGCTCCTGGCACAACCCCAGCCAAATTGTTTTTACTTCTGCCTACAGGATATTTGTACAGCAGATTTTGGCCTTGTCCTCGTCCGTTTCTTCGCGCGTGTTGCGTTTAGTTGCGCTCTCACGATGGTTTCTATGAAACCAGGTTGATTAGTAAAGTTAAAGCGAAGCCCCGCCGTGGTGGTCTAGTGGCTAAGGTACTCGGCTGCTGACCCGCAAGTCGCGGGTTCAAATCCCGGCTGCGGCGGCTGCATTTCCGATGGAGGCGGAAATGTTGCAGGCCCGTGTGCTCAGATTTGGGTGCACGTTAAAGAACCCCAGGTGGTCAAAATTTTCGGAGCCCTCCACTACGGCGTCTCTCTTAATCAAATGGTGGTTTTGGGACGTTAAACCCCACCAATCAATCAATCAAAGTTAAAGCGAATTTACTTACCGCGAGAAGCGCCTTTCAAGGCATAGCAAAGGTTTCGTGTGTAACGAGCGAGGTCTACCTGGTGCTTGGGCAGCATTGTAAGATACTCGGAGATGGATGTCTTGATTCATTCGCAGCTAATGGACACATTGAAAGGACATACTTTTTTACATAAGTGTTCCTGAAGGGTGGAGTTTTTAAGGTTAAACCATTTAGTTGCTGTGCAAATACTCAGCGCCGCTTCTTGAGGGCTAAACGAGGAGAGAACGAGAGCGCATAGCATAAGAAGACAAGGCAAGATATGCAGGTTGAAAGGAAGGATGAAAGCGTAGTATAGCTGAGCATGGCATCTGAACGAGTAAAAGGGCCGAGAAACCGAGGTGCAGGAAGTGCAGGAAAACCAAGGTACAGGAGATGTGAGGGAAGCCAAGGAGGAGAACATTCAATGAGACGCGCGCGCCAGGCAGAGGTTTGCCGAGAGAGGCAAGGATGCGACAGCTACAGCTGCACCAAGCAACATGTGCTAGGAGCCAAAGAACGAGACGGTGACATAAAGGCGCTGTGACGCCTTCCTGGGGAAATTGTGGGAAGAGATATGGCTTTACCGAGTAGTATATAACTACGTGCACTGTCGACGTAAAACGTTGCGACGTAAGACGACAAACAAAGCGATATAGAAGAAGCAACGGTCACTGCTGGATGAAGTGTCGTGGCTGTAGAAGCGGCTGGAAGCTATTTGAGTATGGGTACATCGACGACGAGCTTATGGCAAGTTCCACTCAAATGAAGCCGACGAGAAGCGACAGCGTGAGCCGACGAGCCTGTGTTTCGATTAAGGTGGTGCCACGACTACGCTTTGAAAAGGCTTCTAGGAATAAAATCACTTAATCATCCATCACCTAAGAGAGCCTAATCCAGGCTTAAAAGTCCTGGAAAACGTCCATCGTGCTCACAGAGTGGTTACAGCCGAGGCTAACGGTCGAAATCATGACATGATGACGTCTTTACTATACGGTAACTAAAAATTTAGTTTGAAAAGGGGACCTCTGAGGTAAGTATAAGCCACCTGCTCAAGCATTTTGTGAGTCGTCACGGTGTTAAATCGATGAAGCTAGGCTATCTTTTTTAGTTCTTCGTCCCTGTCCTACTATAGACGTAGTTGACTAAAAGAAAACAGAAGTGTGGTCAGTAGCGTTTTGAATGAAGAGTAATTTCTTTCGGGCTAGTGTACTTATATTTAAAATTAGGTGCATGTTAAAGAACCTCGGTAGCTCGGAAGTTTTTGAAAATTCTACTACGGCGTTTCACTTAATCATGACGTGGTTTAGGAACGTTAAATCCCAACGATTATTGCTGAGATATACTTGCACCAAACCGGAGAAAGTAGGTTCCGTAGGCCATATTATTCAAATATAGGTCCTGAACTGCAGAAGCATTCTTATTGCGACAATATATAAAATTCAACAAAATAAATATTCACACAACGGTGTCATTTGTTTAAAAGCTCCACAATTATAGAATGACAAACTCAATCATAACTATGTAAACTTAATCTACAAATACTTTTTTAGCAAGCTTCAGTGGTGTATAAAACGGGGATCCTAAAGGTGACCCCAGTTAGTGAGTAAAATACTTGAAATAGTCTGATACAAAAAGAAAAACTTTAGGTATATCATTTGCATAAAAGCATTAGCATTCACTTCTTGACATGCTTTAGTGATTAGAAAGTGCACAGTTGAGAAAAAAAATTGGGTTAGGGCGGAGGAATTTGTGCTTAGGAGGTTTCGGGCAGGGGTGGCTTTTACACCGGCCGTTATATCGTCATGGAACTGGTCGCATTTACCAGTTGGTGATACGCCTCCATATTGTACAGATGCATACCACCTTATATGGGCATTCCAATGGTTACAGCCAGAATGCTCCCGCTACCTTCTTCAAGCCTGCCTTCGATGCGCTGACACAACAAGAGACAACCGCTGGATACATGACTAAACATTCCACAAGACACTATTTCACTTTATACACAACATCTGTCTAACGGCACATATTTAACAAACATACTCGCAAAAAATTATGCCTTTGGAGAAAGTCATTATCGCAATAAAAAAGTGTATAAGCATGCTTGTTAGCTAGTTCCTTGGATTTAAAAAAAAAGAATCAGATATATCTTTTAAGTGTAGAACTACTTAAGATCATTTCTGCAATCATTCAAGTTCACTTCATTTTACTCTATCTTTCATTTTTTATAGGTTTTCATTTTTTTATAAAATAAAGGTAAAATCATTTTTATTTTTTGAATGTTTTGTTTAGCTTTGAAATTTATTTCTACCTGCATAAGCAATAATTCTTAAGCAGACGTGAGTCATCCTCAAAAAATGAAGGTATGACTCAATGATCGCTATTATACTTTAAACGTAGTCTTAATATGTAACATTTTCAAACACTGTGAATTATTATTGACCACTCCTAGTTGAAGCTGTTGTGAACTAGTGAAAAATAAATCCCAAAGTTACGCAAATTCAGGGGTTCTTTCGTTGACAAATGATGACATTTAGTCGAAATAACTTCCAATCCGTACACTAAAGTATATATATATATATATATATATATATATATATAAAGTCTAACAGACAATAATGCGAAGGAATGTGTATGGGAGGTTATTAGACCGAATCGTAAAGTAAATGTGAAGAAAAAAGTGGTTGAAAAGATAACTTGCCGTGGGCAGGAACCAAACGTGCGACCTTCGAATAACGCAGGTTCGGTTTCTGTTCACCAAGTTTTCTTTCTCACATTTACCTTACAATTCGGTATAATAACGTTCCCTATACATTTCTTCGCATTATTGTCTGTTAGGTTTTAGATTTCATTAGTATTGTGTCAAAACAAGGAAAAAACGAGCCCTTAAGGATATACTTCTTTCCCATATATATATATATATATATATATATAGAAAAAGGAGTAATTCACACACAACGAACGTTTCAGCACAGTTTAGTCCGACGTTTCGACCGTGGGACCGGCCTTCGTCTGGGAATACAGGGCATAAAAATCGCGCGCTTATATATGTCAATATTCGAGACCCCCCCAAAAAAAACACACATGCTCTTGTGTAACGAACAAGGCTCATCTGTATCAGCACAAAAACGGTTTTCAGTGATCAAAAATATATATCTATACAGCACTGTGTGATGTCACCATTTGTAAGTCATTGGCAGCTGATACGGCTTTGCGGGATACACGTGTGCATCGCGACATTACGGATGTCAAAGCTCTTTTCTTACAAAAATGGTTCGCGTGTAAAATATACGCGTTGCCGATGATAAATAATTCTATTATATATATATAAGAATCGCTTTTTCTGTATACATTATCAGCACAGCGCACTCTCTGATAAAGAAGCAGACTAGCGTACACTTGTTATATTGTTGACCAATAAGCTTACGTGGAAGGAAGACACGTCAATGTGCCTGCATCCTCATTGATACCATCTGCTACAGTATTGAACTTGAATATCAGGTATGATTCCCGGAGTTCGCGATCATGGTTTGAGCGGAAACCAGATTCAAGAATGGTCGCTTTCATTTGATCGAAAGAGTGGCCCGGCATGCGAACGTGTCGTGATAGCGGTAGATGAGGGAATATATTTACATGGGATTTGTGGTTATTAAAGCGTATTCTGAATGGAGTTTCAGTGTGACCAATATATTGTTTCAAACAGGCACTACATTCCAACATGTACACGGCATTATAAGTGTCGCAGTCGAAGCTACCACGAATCTTTAATTTAAAGTCCGAAGACGTGCTCGCGGCGTTTTGCGTGGTTTGCATGTGCACACACACTTTGCACCGTGGTTTGTTACAAGGTGCACAGCCACTCTCTTTACGGGTACCAATTTTAGATGACGTTAACATGTCGTGAAGGTTTTTTGACCGTCGGTAAACAACACGAGGCGGAACAGAAAAAATTTTTTTGAGATTATCACTTTCGGTTAAGATGTTGTGGTGCCGTTTCAATATAGCAGATACCTTAGGAGCTGATGATGAAAATGTCAGAACAAGGTTAGTTTGAGCAGAGCTATCGTTCCCGTCCTTTCCTTTCAGAATCTCGGTGCGGTTGAGTTGGTCAGCTCGAGTTATGGCATCGTCTATTAGTTTTTCCGGGTATTTTCTTTTTACTAGAGAACTTTTGAGCCTATTACAATTTTCAATGAAATCTGTACGGTCAGAGCACAACCGTTTAAAGCGGTGAGCCTGGCTATAGGGAATTCCTGTTTTGCAATGCCGGGGGTGGCCGCTCTGAAAATGCAGGAGTTGATGTCGGTCAGTGGGCTTGCGGAACCTCCCGGCCGCCCCATCATTTCCGGAATCGGCACCGTTACCGAAAATTTATCTCGTTACGTTGACTCCCTCATAAACAAGATTCCAGCCACATTTCCGTCATTCATCAAAGACACCAACCATTTCCTTCAAGAAATTGTAGATCTTCATGTTCCATCTGGTTCAATGTTAGTAACGCTGGACGTAGCATCACTATACACCAACATACCGCATAAAGATGGTATTTCTGCAGTAATAAAGGCCTATGAAAGTTCCCCTTTAGATAAACCTATTGATAAAGAAGCGCTTGGTACTCTTTTGAAACTTATCCTTGAATTAAACAATTTTGAGTTTAACAACATTCACTATGTACAAGCCAACGGCACCTCAATGGGTACGAAAGTAGGCCCTAACTACGCCAACATTTTTATGGGCATTCTGGAATGCGAATTTTTAGGTAAAAACATGCTTCAACCTCTCTACTATAGGCGCTTCATTGACGATATTTTTCTTGTCTGGACACATGATGAAGCAAGTCTGCTTGGTTTCATTCAAAAGTTTAATAATTTCCATCCGTCTATTAAGTTCTCGCACCAATTTTCGCGCACTTCTGTAAATTTTCTCGATGTCACAGTCACCATTTCCGAAGGACAACTTGCTACGAAGCTGTTCCGCAAGCCCACTGACCGACATCAACTCCTGCATTTTCAGAGCGGCCACCCCCGGCATTGCAAAACAGGAATTCCCTATAGCCAGGCTCACCGCTTTAAACGGTTGTGCTCTGACCGTACAGATTTCATTGAAAATTGTAATAGGCTCAAAAGTTCTCTAGTAAAAAGAAAATACCCGGAAAAACTAATAGACGATGCCATAACTCGAGCTGACCAACTCAACCGCACCGAGATTCTGAAAGGAAAGGACGGGAACGATAGCTCTGCTCAAACTAACCTTGTTCTGACATTTTCATCATCAGCTCCTAAGGTATCTGCTATATTGAAACGGCACCACAACATCTTAACCGAAAGTGATAATCTCAAAAAAATTTTTTCTGTTCCGCCTCGTGTTGTTTACCGACGGTCAAAAAACCTTCACGACATGTTAACGTCATCTAAAATTGGTACCCGTAAAGAGAGTGGCTGTGCACCTTGTAACAAACCACGGTGCAAAGTGTGTGTGCACATGCAAACCACGCAAAACGCCGCGAGCACGTCTTCGGACTTTAAATTAAAGATTCGTGGTAGCTTCGACTGCGACACTTATAATGCCGTGTACATGTTGGAATGTAGTGCCTGTTTGAAACAATATATTGGTCACACTGAAACTCCATTCAGAATACGCTTTAATAACCACAAATCCCATGTAAATATATTCCCTCATCTACCGCTATCACGACACGTTCGCATGCCGGGCCACTCTTTCGATCAAATGAAAGCGACCATTCTTGAATCTGGTTTCCGCTCAAACCATGATCGCGAACTCCGGGAATCATACCTGATATTCAAGTTCAATACTGTAGCAGATGGTATCAATGAGGATGCAGGCACATTGACGTGTCTTCCTTCCACGTAAGCTTATTGGTCAACAATATAACAAGTGTACGCTAGTCTGCTTCTTTATCAGAGAGTGCGCTGTGCTGATAATGTATACAGAAAAAGCGATTCTTATATATATATAATAGAATTATTTATCATCGGCAACGCGTATATTTTACACGCGAACCATTTTTGTAAGAAAAGAGCTTTGACATCCGTAATGTCGCGATGCACACGTGTATCCCGCAAAGCCGTATCAGCTGCCAATGACTTACAAATGGTGACATCACACAGTGCTGTATAGATATATATTTTTGATCACTGAAAACCGTTTTTGTGCTGATACAGATGAGCCTTGTTCGTTACACAAGAGCATGTGTGTTTTTTTTGGGGGGGTCTCGAATATTGACATATATAAGCGCGCGATTTTTATGCCCTGTATTCCCAGACGAAGGCCGGTCCCACGGTCGAAACGTCGGACTAAACTGTGCTGAAACGTTCGTTGTGTGTGAATTACTCCTTTTTCTATACTATCAGAGCCTGCGTGATACTTCCTATAATCCCTATATATATATATATATATATATATATATATATATATATATATATATATATGAAAGTAGATGCGCTTTCACATAATAACTGTTTATTGTGCCGACGTTTCGACATGAACCCTGTCTTTTTCAAGGCATAATACCTTGAAAAAGGATTATGCCTTGAAAAAGACAGGGTTCCTGTCGAAACGTCGGCACAATAAACAGTTGTTATGTGAAAGCGCATCTACTTTCATATTTATAACCTTGCGGCAACCGAAGTTATTCTTCTATATATATATATATATATATATATATATATATATATATATATATATATATATATATATATATATATATATAGTTAATAATATAAGCTACTTTATTTATTCATTTATTTCAAAGGGAAATGTCGAACAACGGTTGAACTCACACTGGTGAAAGTATATGATGCTGGTAAGCGTAAGCGTCAGCGATAATTATATTTTGCATAATCTTATTCATCACCACTGCCGGAATGTAAAGAATGGTGCCAACGTGATAGGGTGAATATTTCAAGTGTCATCAGAATTAGTTGTACGAAGGAGTAAACGTAAGCTGAAGGAAGAGCCGATGAAGAGATGGGCTAAATACTCAAGGGTCACAGTGCCGTGCCAAACAATTACCGCGGTACACTCAGCTCGTAAACACCTACAATTACAGGTTTAGCCATCACTGATAGAAAAATACACCTTTTAGAAGAGGCTGCGTCGCGTCGTTTCTAGCACCCGACAGGCGCCTGCCTGGCGGATCAATGCACGCGTGAGTGACACATGTCGGGCCTCCTGCGGATGTGCGAAAATGCCAGATGAATGACCCCAATCAGCCTATTCATCCGCGCCTTTACGCTTTAGTTGCTTACTTTGCACTTACAGTTTCTTGCCGAGAGTTAACCAAGTTGCCTCTCTTAATGGTTAATGCAGCGTCATGCAGCTGTATGAGGCACAAAAGGAATGCGTCAGCTTAGGGTTTTTTTTTTTGGCCGCGTATATGTGTTACATCGAAAGCAGTAATGCGTGGAACAGCATCGCCGGCTCAGCTTCGTGTCGTCGTAAGCTGTGTCTGGTGCCTAAGAATAGCCTACGCTAGTCCATTCCTTCCCTTTCCGTGTCTGTACTCGCCATTCCCCACCCTGTCGCCCACACCACCGCGAAACATGGCTTCGGTTGCGAAATGCCTTCTATAGTGCGCCCTTTGTCGGCTCCATCGCATCTTGTTGTATGTTGCTACATCGAAAAACACTTATCCTGGCAGAACTAAGACAAAAAGCGAGGACGGTGTCAGAAGTGTGAACGAGATGTTCGAGTCAGCAGTGGCCTATACGGGCAAGTCGTGTGGGGCCCCCTTTTTTTTCAGCAATATTATTGCAGCGTTGATTCCTTGGGCTTGTTCGCGCTTTCTAGCACTCCCTTTCTGAAGCTTTTAGATGCGGAAGCATCTTATACTCGCGCCTTGTAGTGCGCCGTCCGCGCCGTCCGCACCGCTTCTCGAACATTCGACAGCTGACGCGTGCGCATGCGCCGTCGCGCCGTCGCCCACCATCTGTGCCGCGCGCGCTTCTCCTTCGAGAACATTCGACAGCTGACAGCGCATGCGCCGTCGCGCCGTCGCCATCTGTGCCGCGCGCGCGCTTCTCCTTCGAGAACATTCGACAGCTGACAGCGCATGCGCCGTCGCGCTGTATATATACTCAAGGTCGGCGCTCGCTCGCTCAGTTGCCGCTCGTCGGTTGGTTTGTACGGCGCGTCGACGTCCAAGGTCGCGGTGAAATGAATTCCAACGAATCCACAAACACAATGATCGACGTCCCTTCGACCAGCGCCGCCCTTTCGCATACGTGTGTACGTGTTCACTCATTTAACACCCCCTCCTACAACCACGTTAACCAATTTAGCCATCGACCCAAGTAAGTCGCAATTTAACACCCCATTTCACAACCACGTTAACCAATGTAGCCATCGACCCATGTAAGTCGCACTTTAACACCCCGTTAACCAATTATATGCTCCGCATCCTCCTCAGTGTTCCCCCGAGGGAAGCTGCGGGCAATTTTTTTGAAAGCCACTGCTCTGCTTTTATGGCAATTGACAGTCAACAAAATAATGAATTATTGTCCCAGCTTGGCCCACTCCTCGTCATTCAGGTCATGAATATATGGGGAATTATTTTTTCATGAATGGGTGCTATAAGCGACGCCGACGCTACAGATAATGATGCCACCTGGTGTTGTGTTATTGTACTGACAAAAATGCACATCTCTCCTTAAAAGCGCGCTGAATGGGATGCAGGCGTAGATGACGCGTTTAAAAACTAAACGTGGATGTGTGTCACGGTCTTAATGCATTACTTCACTTGAGCAACGCCACTGTGAAAGGACAGTGTTGCATATACAAGGCGTGTTTGTAGATAATTTGTAGTATGTAACTAGCATGGAATCATTATTGTACTTTAAACAATTGCGGAAATGCTGTACTGTTCAAAATTGGAAAAGTTGCGATAAAGAAAAAGCCTGAAGTTGCCGTAGCGCAGTGGGTAGCTTGTCCTGTCTGTGTTCTTGTGGACCTATAGGTTCAGCTATCGTTGACGTAACCATTATCTTGCCTTCTGATGGTGCGTATTTTTCGAAGCAAATTTCGTGACGTAGATACACCACTGATGTTTTGGTGGACCCTGGCATAAACCAAGTTCGTGTTGAAAAATGCAGAAACCAAAACTCGGTTGAGGGTAAGCAGATTACTTCTTTTGCTGGTTATTTTGTTTAGTGTGTGCGCCAGTAGCCATGCACATTATAACACTTAGAACATCGATAGCATTAATAGCATACTCCACCACGAGGAATGTGTAACTTAGCAGAATGATCACTTTTTTGGTGACCAGCGTCCTCGTGAAGCTGTGTCGTTTTTTCATCCGATTACCAATTCTTCCAAAAGCTTAATCTAACTGACTTGACGGCAGTGTTTCTCAAGTTTACGAGTGCGTGTTTGTATTAGTGAGAACTCGATCACTCTTTTCTCTTCAAGTGAAAACATATATTCGTGTTCGCAGAGAGAAGGAGAGATGTACAGTGTTAAATTATAAGGGTCAACATGTCAGCGAGAAATGCACACAAAAATATTTTCCCTTCCGGTAACTGCAAGTCATGATGACATAGCAGGAGGAAGAGTAGGGAGGCTGAAAGAGCAAATGTAACCATTGTGATCGGACCCTGCGAAATCAGATAACATTGTGAGAATAATGGCCGCAATATACTGGTGTTCTGTTATGCAGCCTACGGGCATTACGCCACTCGAATCTGTTTCAAATTCAATAACAATCCATGGCTGAAAAAAAAAGCACGGTGAATTAGTACCTATAATGTGAGGCCGACCGTTATGTACGAGCGTTTCTCGTTATTTCGTCCTCGGAGTCTCATTTGGCAAGTGGGCGCAGTTAGTGCCTCCATCACTGTATATTCTCATGAGGCCTCTAAGCATTAACGATTGAGTCTTTAGCGCCGAAACGCCCTTGGCAGGAGAAAAGCTAGCCAGATAATCTCACGCACAAATACCACCCATTATAATGAGTGCTTAGCTTTAGGACACTTAACACCTTGCACATCTATTTATCAAAGTTTTTATTCATGTTCCTCGTTATAACACTTCTTGAGACGTTGCTGAAGACTTTGATACAGCACGCTTACACAAACGAGCCTCAGAGCCACTTGCTATCTGAACTACCATGACTGAGACCGGTGTTCAGAAATACGACGGAAGAGTTAATCAAAGTTTATTACAAGGGAAGTGTACAAGGGTAGTTGTCCGCCGCCCGCCGCCACCCGTAGCGACTACAAAGAACAAAAGAATGAAAAGAAAATAAACACAGTAAAAACACCAAGCACGTTTACTGCGAAGCATAGTCACAGCAAAAGCAGGAATATCGCCATTTCAGGGCCTTATTTTAAACCCTATTTCGGTAACTTCTACAAGCACTGATATACCCTCAAACTGCTACCCACTACTCTATACTTGGTGAATTCAGTGTGGTCGGGAGGCATTCGCAATGCGATCCTTCGTCATTCTTCGGAGAAGCGTGTGGCCCGCTACACATGTTCAATGAATTTCGTGCAATTTTTCGATGCTGTGGCTGACGACAATGAAGAACTACGCCTAGCGCTATTGTAGTGGTTTGTTCGACTCGACAATCTGCTCGTTACGCAATTAGCATTACGTGATGCGTGGTTTTTCTTTAGCTGCCCTAAAGACCTTTATTACACACATTATGCGATTTTTTTTTCTGTCATATGAAGCCTACCTATGGTCAGTTTGCGACGAGGTTGGAAGCGCCGGCGTATCTCCGTGGTAGAACACTGAGCTGGCACGCAGGAAACCCGGGTTCAAATTCTATTGTGTTCTTCTTGTCTTTTCCTACTTAGATTTTTTATGTTGCATGATAGTGGTTTTGGGTGGCGGTGACGAACAACTGCGGTGTAGGTGACTCTTGTTGCAATATTTTAACAGCTTTTGCTGCAACACATCACCTGTATGCTGCAAATTAAACTATTAGGCCATCTTGAGCGAGCACCCGCTTAAAAACACCCTGCGTCTTCTGCAGAATTTTATTTCACCGGGGCGGTTTTTTTTTTTGCTTGATAAGTTGCCTTACTCCACGAACTTTCCTTTATTTATTCATTAGTTTTTTTCAGTACTTTGAAAGCCTTCTTCATCTCTCACCTCACGTACGCGCTTTCACCATGTCCGCCTCATTTGCAGACGTTTGCTACTATGTCTCAGAAAATGAAACCTTTCTTCCAGCTTTTATATTGAGTTCCTCATTTTGCCACTGTAGGCTTTGCAATGTTACTTTACTTTTTTTGTCCAACTTTCGACCATCCTATTTGACGAGGCGAAAACTGTTCTGAGAGGTTTTTTACTCTAAAGGTGATGAAAAGTTCCGAAAAAGCTTTCGGGCACTTTGCTTCACTGTACACGAGTGCAAAGTAATGTCATTTACTCTATTGCCTTACTTCTGTCTACTTTATGAAACACAAAACAAAACAAGAAGTTGCTGGCTAGTTGGGGCTGCACACGATGAAAGGAGAAGTGAGCACCTGTAAATCTATTTCCTCTCTAACACGTAGGCACACTACCATGGCGTATAGGAGCTATAAATACCACATACCTGAATACCTACATACCTAAAGCACTGTAATTTGCAATTCAAGATTAATTGCACGTATCCTTATTTTCGTGAGGGCACTAAGCTATGAAAGAATCGTCCATGTTCTTATGATGATGCACAGGCAGGCAGCATGGTCATCTAAAAAAATGACTAACTATGGGATGACCCAGCCACCTTCTAGGTGGCTGGGTCACCCCTTGCCTCTAGACATTTCCACTTTGAACAAGTATGATCACCATCATCCTAATGAAGTTGAAGTGAACCTTATGGGATCTCTGTGCTGGATGGTGCCGTAATTATTTATAGTATGGTGAAATCTCGCTGACAACTTGCAGCGCAGTTTTCCTAACTTTAGGCAGCTACTCATTCACCTAAGGGTCATAGGCGTCTTCAGTGTGGTTTTTAACTCACTTGAAAAAAAAAGACATGTTTCTTATTTACGAGGTTATCATTCGGAAGGCTTTTTGACTGTAGGTAAATATTGCAGTCTGTGATGTTACCGCAGTTTCTGTTAGTTTTGACGCAGCTCCTTACAAACCTTACCAACCAGATGAAAATTTAAATTACCAAACTTTCCTTCAGTAGGTGCACATGCCTTTAAGCAGGCATCTGATAGCACGAATAAAAAAACTTTAATTAGTAAATGTTGGCGTAATGCGGTCGATACATCAATTGTTTTGGGTATATTCTGTATCAAAAAACAGAGAAAGTAGGAGAGAGGAGGAGAAGCGAAAACAACAACATATTGGCATGACGAACGTTTAAATGCAACATATTGGCTGTATTTTGATGGTTAGAACTGCAAACACACCTATACATTTATATTTAGTACACCTTGATAAACCCCACATGCTCTACTTTGTCGAGCTCTTGGCCGCTATGGCGTATTTCATAACGACATATGTTTCTGTGTGCATTAAATCTTAGAAATCCCCAAGCGGAGATATTTTGTCTCCTTTCTCTTCAATAATTCTTGGCCATATATAGTGGAGGACTCAACAAAATACAGCCCAAAATACAAAATTTTTTGTACCAGATCACAATACGTATAATACCCAACACCCTTCTGAATTACAATTCTTGTATTGAAAACCACTGCCTTCGCTTATATTCTCTCTTGCAAACCTTTATCTATGGCAGCATTGGATTAAAAAAAGTTATTTGGAAAAACTGAAAGCTAAATAAGATAACCTAACAATAGAAAAGTCAGCAAGAAAACAACATAATACCTCGAGCACACAGCCTCTTGTTCAGAATATTATGCGGACTTGCAATACAGGTCTAATGGCAATAAAACAGACACGCTTCTCCGTTTCGCAACAATTCATTATTTATAAACACGTCACACGTTTGAGGCCTGTCAAAATAAAAAAGACAGTGCATGCAAGGTTCGCGCAAAGTAGCTTTTAAGTTTAATGCCGAGTAAGCTGACAGCTATAGAAAGGTCGGAGAAGCGCGACACTCCTGCGGTGTAATTACTTTTCGAGCACCGGCAATTGTAGGAAGGACAGCGCCAGCGTAAAGTGCCTAGTCAGCACCCCATGGGTTACGTTATTGTTGTGCGCTGCAGGGCAGAAGGAGCCCGCTACTTTTCCTTCTTTTGCCGCGCAGAGTGCTCTGGCTTGAATACGCTTCAAAGGGTCTGAGAATTCCGGTATTTCACGTTAATATACTACTGCTGTTCGAGTGGACTTGATTCTTTTCTCACTATTTCACAAGCTAATGCTTCAGCAAGAAGGTTTCCCACAACAATCTACGTGACTGAGGATATTTTCTCGTTGAAGCATTTAAAATGTATCGTTTTAATGCAAGAACAAATAGGAAAGGGTATATTTCTTAGAAGTTGTCGTGTTTTGTGCAGACACCTTCGTTGAATGAATGCAGTGACAGATGAAGCAATAATAATCAAGATGTTACCTGCCACTGAATGATGCACAGCGCTTCAGAACATTCACCCACACGTTATTATACACAAATTAGTTCGAGGTAGAAACCAATTAATCAATAATTAGAGCATAGGATTACACTGAACACAAATACTGTCGTTGCATCAGGAGTAGCAAGCGCAATCAAAACAACCGATGCCTGTGTTCATTCAGGTCTAATATTAAAGTTAAACTCTTGTTTCATATGGTACTTCGCACTTTACTTCCATGGGCTTTGGGCAAGGAAAGCAACGTTAAATAAAGAAAGCCAATAGTTAGCACCAGGAAAGTATGTCTGCAGTTACTCAGCAGTTAAGTGTTTGCCTATGTTAGAAAATATCACTCAATAATTACACACGTTTAACAGTAATCAGCCAAGAATTCGCACAACTAGTCATTATGCAGTGGGAGTAGCTGCTCTTAGCTATTGCGGATGATATGCAAGTAAACACAGCCGTTAAAGTGAAACTACGACATTGTCGGTGAAAAGTTTTGTGAGTTCGCGTGAGTTTTTTAACTGTGAGGCATGCATTACCCATGAGGACTTGCTAATTTGTCAATTACCCTACAGAGGGCAAGAAAGGTGTAGTAATATAGTTCTACATGGTTACTTAACAGTCAAAACACGCACGTTATATATGAATAATTACTTGTATTCTATAATAAGGCGTAAAACACCAAGCAACGTTGCTGAATCAGCGTTCTGGCGCGATTAGACATTATTTCTTTATCCAAAGATATTGTTTGAATTTTTCTACTCCTTGAACTTTCTGTCAGTTGAGAGATGATTTACCACGCGACCAGTTAAACCACAAGAATGCAACGTTATGCACGTTAAGCTTCTAATCTAGCTAATAAGATTTTATTCCAGCTTAAGCGCAAGTTTATTTCATCATAATACTTCGTTTGAGCTGGGGCAAAGAGACAGCTGTTTCGACCACGAGCCATATCACAAACATCGCGCATGCTTTGATAATGTCATCGAAAATATTTTCAGAGCAGTGTTCTATAAAATGCTAACGACGTGAACAGTGCTTTCAATGGTGTGTGGCACATACGACCAGGCCATCTTCAGCTACCCAGGCACTTTGCCTCCACGGGTAGTCGCTTTACGATCGAAGTCACATGCCCGAATCGCTGCAATGTCTAAGCAACGTCTATGTGAAAAAAGAGTTTTGTTGAGTGGAGTTAAATAACTAAATAGATATGCAAATTTGACTGAGACTGATATTTAGGAATATATCGTCAACATACACAAGAAAAGACCTGTACACTACAACTTCTAATTGCAGGACAAATATTTTATGGATGCTGCTGGTGTATACTTTGTGGATGCATCGGTGAGACACCCGACCAGTTTTACGGCCGGTGTGTGCGAGACCTCCTAGGTCGTATGGCACGAAGTGGCAGAGGAAATTTACCTGAATAGGGTAATGGCACCATTGCTGCGGTGCATTGTATGTCTTTGCATTCAAGTTTCATTCTGTTTGTACATGGTAGCTAGCAAGGGCAAAATCAGGTTGTATGTACAGAGAGGCTTACGTCACGTCTTGACTGTATGCTTTTTCGGTTGCTCTGATCCTAATGGAGGCGTCGTCGTTGCTGACAACGAGCCTCTCGTTTTAAAAGAAACCTTCCCCTCGCAGCTGTGCCAGGTTCAATTTGTCAAAGTGGCCTTTCCGCCCGAAACGTTTTCTTTTTCCTAGCTGTTTTTAAATATTTTAAAATTTTTTGTCTCTGTATTTTTCCGTCTTTTCTGACAATAGCACCAATTTTTACGAGAAACACTTTTATGCATAAAGGCTGAAATTTTGCCTATGTTGGAATGTTTGTTCTTTTGTAATATTGCTTGTGGTTGCAGTTAGTAAATTCCATCTTCAATTAGAACATTTCTGGTATCCTTAAAATTCAGCCAGCCTAACTTATATTAACCCTTGTATACGCGTTTTGTAAGCAAGTGGTACAAGTAGTAGGCTATCTTTATTTGCATCATATTCACTGCGGTGGTGTAGTAGCTGTGATGCCCGGCTGCTGACCAGATCGCAGTGGAATTGTGTGACAGCTGCGGCGGTTCGAATTTTTGATTGACAGAAAAAAGGTCGTCGTTCATGTATGTAAATTTAAATACATCTTAAAGGGACAAGAAAGAAAAAAAGTATTTGTGGCTCAGAACTAAAGGGTGATTCTGCCATCTCTCACAGCCACTCAGAACAAACTAAACAAATGAAAAAGTAACACTATGTGATTCAGTTTTGCATGACATTCTTGCAGCATATTTGTACATAATATCAGTTGATGATAATGTATAGGACTTAATGGTGCAAGGTCCAATCGATGGCCAGAGACCGCCATTTAAGGAGACAGGAGATGTGAGCAATGATATGGTATGTGGCTGTAAAGAGGCCTTAAAATTTCTCACCCTTACGGGGGTAAAAACGTAGGGTTATTAAAACATGACAGTGGCGTGAAATGTGTACAGTAAAACTTAAAAGTGAATTGTCGTGACAATAAAACTATGCTGAAGATGTAGCCATCGCAGCCGCGACCTCAATATTGAGGTCGTGCTACGGATCAGCTCGGTATATGGGTTGAAAGCTATATATATAATTAAAAATGCAAACAATGATTGGAATTTAAAAAGCGGATCCCTACCGATGAGCATGGCTGGATGTAGCGGCAGCTGCTGTCGGTAGGGAAGTAAAAAGTGCTTGTTTCTCAGAGCATCTCGTTCATTGCACTGCACAAGAATGTGGAAAACCGTAAGTTGTTCTCCGCATCTCTCGCACAATGGCGGATCGCCACCAGACAAAAGGTGTGAATGTGTTGAGTGAGTGTGTCCTATTTGTAACCTTGATTTGTTTTATGGGGTTTAACGTCCCGAAACCCGCATATGATTATGAGAGACGCCATAGTGGAGGACCTCGAAAATTTCAACCACCTGGGGTTCTTTAACGTGCACTGAAATCTGAGCACACGGGCCTACAACATTTCCGCCTTCATCGGAAATGCAGCCGCCGCAGCCGGGATTAGATTCCGCGACCTGCGGGTCAGCAGCCGAGTACCTTAGCCACTAGACCACCGTGGCGGGGCTATTTGTAACCTTGTAAGTGTGACTTGTGTGTAGCGGGATCTAGATACTGTTGGTCAATTTTCAAGTCTCGGTTTGATACCGTGCAATTTATTATCCGTTTCCCTATCCCTTAGGTGTTGCCAGAACGCCCTGAGCTCCCGTCATTGGAAGGGTTTTATGTCAATAGCAGGGACGGCTAAGAATGTATTGGCGGGTGCGTGATCGTGCACAGACCCAGCCAGCTGGTCAGGTCAGCCACTACGTTTTCAGCAATCTTGCGGGGCCCTGGCACCCAGCACCCTACAACCTGTCGCTTGAGGCGTAAATGTGTGCATAAAAGAAAGTAAAGTGGTATAAGGAAAGAATTTTTATGTTCTATCAGCGTTTTCAAAGCTGTTACGACACTCAGCGAATCTGTGTACACAACCGCACGTGGCAGTTGTAATTCCTTGATATTCTTGACGACCACAGATATCACACGGGCTTCTACATAACTTCAGTTAGTCTATGAAATAAAATTAACATTGGAAGTGCAAGCCCTGAGGTGAGGCCTCATCTGGTATCCTCGCTCTTGTTGCTAAGACCACGGAAGCTTCCTCACACAATGGCCACGTTAACTGCGCTTGTGAGTTTCTTTTCCTTTTAATAGGCAAACAGCTGCAAAATATAAGAGAGACTGAGAAGGAAAATTGTCGCTGAAAAAATATACAGGACCACGCTCCAGGAAAGATTGCAGAATTAATCTCCACATTTTTAGAGAAAAGGACGCACCCTCCGGAATTGACTATTTTTTTAGGGGCGAAGCTCCTTAGGGCGTTGGTCTTTACATCCTATGGGGTTTGTTGTTGGTGATTTATGTAGCCATTGGTGGCACATATGCGCTCTAGAGCGGGTACGTGCCACAGGGGACGCGAGATGGGAGGTGTTGGTATTTGGAGATCCCTGCGAGAAGACGTCGACTCTTCCAACGACTTTACCACTGCCCTCCTCAACGTTCTTTCTCTAAATGCACATGTGGATTTCAACAATGATATCGCAGACACTACCAATAATTGGCTTATCCAACATATGGCTTCTAGATAAGCACTCAGATGTATATTGTATGACCATATAAAACCAACCACAATCCGAGGAACATGCATTGACCTATCATTTTCAAATTTTCTACTGCAACCTATACATAAAACGCTCACCCTTTATTCCACGGCCCATAAAGCCGTCATAATGAACGGACATAGCAAGCCATGCATCGTCTCTAAGAACAAATAAACATTGATTTCTATACTAAACACATCGTGTTTTTATGATGTCTATACATTATGATCGACTGTGTGAAATACAAACGGAAGATTCAAGGTTTTACCGGCGATTCTCTTCGGAGCTTCGCCCACTCGTCATCATTCATGCCGTGGATATGCTGTGACTTTTTTTCTATTCCATAGCTTATGTGTTCGCACTCTATCACACATCCAGAAAAAAGCCAGCCAAAACTTTTCCTGAGCGTAGCCTTGATCACAGATGCGCGCAAATTAAGCGACAATGAGAGGAAGGATGCCGCCCTACCTCCCCGTCGAAAGGGAATGTCGTGACTTTATCGTACCTTTGCAAACTCGGGAAGATCCCACCATTGGTTGATTTTTTTGAAGTGCAGGGTTTCGGTGATGCAGGCTGTTGGGGATATTGGCGTTTGTGCAACCATGATGAGGCATTTTAAGAGTTCTCACACTTACCGCCAAAAAGGTCCGAGCCAAATTAGACCACGGTGGAAGCCCGCCATAGGTTCATGATTCTTTTTCTATTCACGGCAATATTTCTATTATTGTGACGCGTCAAAAGGTGGGTGGAGGGGGGCGTCTTCACGAACACTTTGAATACATTCACATCTTATTTTGTAGATAACTATGCGCAGGTATGGTCTCGGCCACATTATTTACACGAAATTATTGCCACTCACCTATTATAACTTTCACAAGTTTGAGGGAGAAAATGCAGAAAACAGTTCGCGTTTTTTCCGGAAACAATCTCGAGAATAGACCTAGAAGGCGCATAGAGCCACGTCAAGCCTCGGAGCCAGCCACCGGTTTGGTAGAAGCCATCGAAAAATGACAGTCCCTATAAGCAGACAAATGACCTGGGCGGGAAACATTTCTTGCGCATGACACTTTTCTCTCGTGCAACCATTCTTAGCGTCATCTTGTTTCAATGAAACAGCAAAGCGATTCGGCGAAGGCAACAACTTCTCGTTAACGAGCTGCGCGAGCATGAGAATCTACTATTTTACTTGTTCGCCATATGACACTTCTTTTTTTTTTTGAATGAAGGAAACGGTCTCACGTTAGGCTGCGGTTTGGCGCAACCAGATTGTCGACACGCACGATGATGTCTACCGCAGTTTCATTTAATATTACGCTGTCTACTCTTGGTGCACTTGACAGAGCGTTCTTAAATTTGCAGAAGAGGACAAGACGTTTTAGTATTTAGTGGCAGTTCTTTAGACACCCCAAGTAACAAGAGATGGGTCTTTTTCGCGTTGTGTCACTATCACACCCTTGCGAAAATATAAGCCCATCAGAAATGCATAGTAGTTCTGATTCAATCACTAATAACACAAATTTCATAACATTCCGAAATGTATATCTCTGAATTGGTACACTCGTGTCGAGAACACTAAAAAAGTAACGTAGTGCTTAGAAAAGCTTACTACTTTAAGAACATCACTTTCGGTTTGAATATCGAGCGTAATTTTCACAAACTTGTGTGAACACACACTTAGATAGTTCAAACTCGCGTGAAAACCACTTTTACTCTTAGTCAGGTACTCGATAGAAAACTGCACTGAGGCGGGGCGCTCCTGCGTAGTGAATAAAATCCTGTTTGTTTGAAGTTTGAAGTTTATTTTATTTCTTTTAGATACAGAAAGAGGAGTAAGAGCTAAAGACCGCATTGCCTGACAGAGGCTCCTACTCCCATGCGCATTCGGCATGCGTGTACATGTTTGCATGCGATGCGAGTATACAAACAATAGAGCAACCAGAAAAATCAAAACATGCATGTACATAATTGTCACTGCAAATAAAGCAACACAGGTAGACATCATAAATGAAAACTCTTCATGAAAACAAACATATCATACAGACACTCCGAGAATATATACCTATACTCATTAAATTGTGAACTTTCAAATTCTAGCACAAACTGTATATGTGGTACACGTGGAAAATTAGACCGACATATTTTATTGATAAGTTATCGAGGAATGTATCAGAAAGTTCTTTATAAATTTTAAAAGCGGGGTGCATGAAAATCTATATGATGTTGAACAATGTTCAATAGCCGGGGTACTTGATACTCAAGGTCCTGACGCCCGTAGTTAGTTCGCATAAGTGGTGGCATTCTCGTTTGGTGGCGTAATTGATATCGAGGGGGAAAAACGGGCAGGCTACTAACATGGAGCCTGTGCTTTTTATGTGCAAATGTAATCTATAATAGTAGATTTGATTTGCTCTGATTAACGAGTGTTTCTCAAAAAGATTGTGTGTGGGTAAATCTCGTGGTCTACCGTGATAGTTTTCAAAATTCTCATTGCCCTTTTTTGCAGTTTTATTTTTTGTTGTAATTTTTTGCAGTTGTTGTTCCCCATAATAATGCACTATAGCTAAGTTTTGAGTGAAACAGGGCATAGTACATTGCCTTCTTTAGTGTTAGTGGTATAGGACTGCTAATTTTATACATAGAGCCTACTACTTTACTGAGGTCGCTGCTGAGTTTATTGATATGATTGTCCCAAGAGAGGTTTTCTTGAAACCATACCCCCAAAAACTTTTGCGTTGTTACCTGTTATACCTGCTCTCCTTTAAATAAAACAGTAATCTTGACAGGCATTGGCTTATTTATCGGTTCAAATATTATATACTTAGTTTTGCTGACATTTAATTGAAGTTTGTTTAACTTCAGCCAGTCAGATAACAAATCTGAATAACCATTAATTTCTTTTTCAATCTGTTGTAGGAATGAACTTGAAGAGAAAAGATTAGTGTCATCCGCATACATGACTATGTTCGGTGTAGGTGAAATGCTTGGGAGGTCATTGATGTATATGTTAATTAATACCGGGCTAAGTATGGAACCCTGCGGTACGCCAGTCTGTACTATAAGATAAGGAGAGGTCACCTGATTAAGTGAAACATACTGAAAACGATCCGTTAAGTAGCTTCGCATGAGATCTAACGTTGTACCGCGTATCCAATAGCTATGAAGTTTTGATAACAATATTTCATGATTCACACTGTCGAATGCTTTACGGAGGTCAAGGAATAAACCGATCGTGTATAAACGATTTTCAATGTTTTGTAGTATTTGATGTTTTATTTTGAGGAGGGCATCCTCACATGATTTATTTTTCCGAAATCCATACTGAGATGTACTAATTATAGCATAGTTATTTAAAAAACCTTCCAGTCGTGAATTATTAACAGCCTCAAAACGTTTTGAGAAGAGTGGTATTATTGAACTAGGTCGGAAATTGTTTACAGAATTGTCTGCACCCCCTTTGTGAATTAGAGAGACACGGGCTGTTTTAGGTTTGCTTGGGAAAAATTCCGCATGCGAACATTCTATTGAGCATATCAGCTAGGACTGTAGATATGATATCCGATACATATTTTATGGGAGATGCCAGTATACCGTCAAATCCTGCAGCTGCATTGCATTTAAAACTACTGATTACCTTTCCAACTTCACCTGCAGTCGTAGGAAATAACACAAAAGAAATTGGCACAGATTGCTTCGTTACAGCGAGTCTTACATAATCGGAATTTTCAAAGGAATTGCTGTTACAGCATTCAACAAAGTGAGTATTTAGGGCACTGGCACCTTCACCGTCTGAAAGAGCACCATTTACCGAAGATATTCGTACGCTTTCACAAGTAGCATTCGCTCCAGACAACTTCCTAATTTCTTGCCAAACTTTTCTTGGATTCGTATATATACGCGACAAAACCCTTTCGTAATATTTTTCCTTTGCTTTTCTTAGCTCTGAATTTGCTTGGTTACGATAAGTCTTAAATTCGGCTAATTGATTAATATTTCGTGTTTTAATGAATGTGTGGTACATTTGATTTTTTCTTTTATTTTTGTGAGAAGCGCAGCATTAACCCATGGTTTCCTAATTTTTTTAGGTCGTTTTGTAACACTATGTTGCGGAAAGGCTTTATCGTAACCAGCAATCATTTTATCGAAAAATAAATTGCATGCCTTATTTGGGTCACTTTCAAGCCGTTCAGATTCCCAGCTTATTTTGCTAATAAAGGAGCGAAATAGGGCTATCGTCGTTTCATCAATGCATCAATGAGACGATAGGAAAAGGTGCTACGCTTGAATTTTTTGGAGCAGGGCAGAAAACAGCAAACTGGAAGATGATCACTAATGTCGACTGACATGACACCAGCAGCCACAGTAGGAGCATGTACATTGGTGATACAAACATCCAACAGGGTGGCACTAGAAGCGGTCATTCGTGTTGGCAGGGTTATCATATTCGAGCATGCGTAAAAATACATCAACTGCTTATATTCTCTAGTTATTCCATTTTCGGCCATCATATCTATGTTAGTATCACCTAGTACGGCGAACATTTTGCCTGCTTCGCTGAAGTTAGATGAAAGTTTATCCATATAGGAAAAGAAATCCTTTTTGTTTCCGCAAGGTGGCCTGTAGAGTACTGAAAGTGTTGCTGTTTTAAGACAAATAGTGAGGCATTCAATGTTTTGATTATTCAGCGAGAAATCCGAAATTATCTCCGAATTCAGATCATTTTGTACATAGACAGCCAAGCCGCCACCCCGTGCGTAGGTGTGGTTTAGTCCGTAATATCTGTAGTTATCGATTGATTGATTGATTTGCGGGGTTTAACGTCCCAAAACCACCATTTGATTATGAGAGACGCCGTAGTGGAGGGCTCCGGAAATTTTGACCACCTGGGGTTCTTTAACGTGCACCGAAATCTGGGTACACGGGCCTACAACATTTCCGCCTCCATTGGAAATGCAGCCGCCGCAGCCGGGAATCGAACCCGCGACCTGCGGGTCAGCAGCCGAGTACCTTAGCCACTAGACCACCGCGGCGGGGCTATCTGTAGTTATCGAGCCGGAAGGCATAATCCTTATCAGAAAGGCACGTTTCAGTAAAAAGAAGCACATCGAGATTGGTTTCGGTTTGTTGAAGCAACTCTTCAACTTTATCTTGCTTATTTTTTAAACTTTGGGAGTTTAAATGAAGGACTGAAATATGTTTTTCAAGTGCGGCAGATATATTTCTAAAGGAAACGTAACCATGATAAAGGCATTTATCGATTGAAGCCGTGACTATACTGAAAAAGTAAAAACATGCTTTGAGTCAATAAGATTAGGCAACAATCTTTCTGATGTCATCAATGCTAAAAAATATGCAGAACAGGGGATGTTTCATTACGTCTGGCCATTACTTTCCTCTCCAATGGTCCACACGTATTTCCAACCAACCTCATTTCTCTTTTGTTTCGCCGCACTCGGTAACTGTTTGCCTTGCCTTGTCAAATGCTCATTGATGAACACTGAACGATTTTCATTAAAACCAAGCATTCTGGTATCAATTGTTTTCTTTCGTGCTTTAGCAAGGAAACCGTTCCTCTTGATGCGGCGCACAAATTGAACAAATATGTTATGTTCATTATGCTTAGCTGTTGGCACTTTGTGGCACATATCAATGTCAGACTCTTGTACTTCCTCTGCAACTAGTTCGCCAATCTTTTTAATGATAGCTATCGGCTGTCAATCAACAGAAACACCCTTGATTTTTAAGTTATTGGAGCGTTGGTACGTTTCTAGCTCCTCAAGTTTTCGTGCCAACTTAGCATTTTGCACTTTAAGTTCCTTGTTTTCTGTTAAAACGGCGTGGATAACTTCTCGTAAGGCTCCAAGGTCTTTAATTTCCTGTTCGAGCTCTTTCAGTTCTACTAGACTGTCTTTTATCTCCTTCAATTCATCAATTATCTCAGCACGCAGTTCGTCCATTGCCTTTTTTTGACATAGCGATATTGCACTAGCGTAAAAAACAGAGAAGGTACAAATGCAGCTTGACGCAGTCCGGCAGCAGTGTATAGAGTGTAGGAAATCGAACGTGTAGTTCTTACCTGCAAAAGCAGATAGCTTTAGTTGTGTGCTTAAGATGCACTGCTGCCGAACTGCAAGTCCGGTTGTCGATCCGTCGCCTTTTAAAGCCAGCAGTGTGGTCCTCCTGCCCTCTTGTGGTAGAGAAGGCGCACAGGAACCACGTGAGTGTTCGACGAGAGCGTTGCAAGGCCAAAATGAAGTGGTTCCGCAGTCTTGCAGCTATCCCCGTGTCCTGTTCAACGTGCGCGAAAAATCCAGCAATGAAGCGATCTTCAGCTGCAAAAGCAAATAGCGTTAGTTGTGTGCTTAAGATGCAATGCAGAGGGGGAGTGAACAAAAAAACTAGCGTCTCCACAACGTTTATGATGGTGAGGTATCGCGATGCTCCCGAAGTTTTTCGGTGGTACCATAAAACCTCCGAGAACTCCGCGCGAGAAAACTCCGAGAACATTCACCGCTCTCCAGTTTTCAGAGTCCTCTTCTCGTTGAGCCTGTTCGCAGCGGCTTACTTGGTACGCACCATCTCGGGATCTGCCAGGCGCCGCAATCACAATCCAAAGCATATCTATCTATCTATCTATCTATCTATCTATCTATCTATCTATCTATCTATCTATCTATCTATCTATCTATCTAGCCACATATGACATTTAGCTCTCCTGGCAGTTTCAATAATGCTATCAATACCAAACTTGATAAGGCATTATAATGACTGCATGAAGCACATATTTGACTAGTCATAACATGAAAATCATAGCATGTATGTCATGAATGTCATGATTTACATTTCATGGTCCTGAAGCTCTTGCGGTTGTTTCGTTCACGTGGCATGATGCAAAACTGGTATAGTACGACATGATTGCATGGCAAACACAAGCGACAGACCCTAACATGAAAATCATGACATGCGTGTTATGTAACAACATGACTACATGCCATGATCATGATGCACTCATGATCGTTTCGCTAGCGTAACGCATACCAAATTTGGTATTACGGTGCGTGATTGGATACCGAAGGTATATATATCAAAACGTTTGTTTGAAAAAAAAACAAGGAAAAAAATAGATACGGGGAGCATGTGGGTGGGGCCCCTATTCCAGGGCTCCTCTGGCTTTAGCGGCCCGCTGCGCCTGGTCGAGGAGCGCTAGTTGCACTCCCAGATCCTCACTGGCGAGCTAAGTCTCCCACTGCTCCTTTGCGGAAATTTTGCCGGCTATTTGCGGCGAGTTAATTTCGGTTGGCCTTTTCCGACAATCCCACGTTATGTGGGTGAGAGTGGGCCTGCTTCCGCAGCACGGACAACTATCGCTGTACATCGCAGGGTGAATAGCATGCTTCAACGAAAGATTTGAATATTGGTTAGTTTGTAAACGGCGCCAGTCATAAAAATTCCGGCCGGGTAAAGCTATGTGTGGTACACTGTACCTTCGTCGCTGAAGCCGTTGGTTTTCAAGGATATCTCGCGGTAAAAAGGGGCTGTCGTCGGAGTGGTAGGCCGCTCGGTTGGTTGAAGCACGAGCTGCGCCATCCACTCTCTCATTGCCATCGAGTTTTGCGTGACCCAGGCACCGGATGATAGCATGGTCCTGCGTTAGGTCCGGTCCTAATAGGCGAATGGTGTTGTGTGGTAGTCTTCCCATGACAAAGAGTCTACATGCGACCATGGAATCGGTGAGAACAAGGGACGATCGTCCCAGAATATCCTTAGCTTTAATAGCAAGCGCGATAGCTAAAGCCTCAGCGTTATTCGAGGACGCGGCTCATGCCGTGGCGCAAGTCATAGGGCCTTGACCCGGGGCTGCTCCTACGACTGCGAGCACGTACTTAATCGTGCCGCATAGAGCGAAATCTGTGTACACCGTGTCCGGATTGTTTCCGAATTGCCGCTGTAACTTGCGAGCTCGTGCACTCCTACGACCTTTGTGATATCAGGGGCTCATGTTTTTGGGGATAGGGGATACTAGAATCTTTTCACGTAGCTGTTTAGCCATGGACTCCAGTTCCTCTCTTGCAGTTTGAGGACGAGCTGGGTAACCTACACGGCGTAGCAATTTTCTCCCAGTAGTGGTTAAGTTAAGCCTCTCCCGTTGAGAAATGAGCACCGCTGCGCGTAACTCTTCATAATGATTGTGTATACCTATGGCTTCGAGACCTTCTGTGGATGTTCCAAGTGGTAGGCCGAGAGACGCCTTGTACGATGTTCGTATCAAAGAATCTAGGGCCTTTAAATCAGTTTAATTGATCTCCTGGAAAGGAAGACTATATGTTATACGACTGAGGACAAAATCATGAAACAGCTGGGGCGTCTCAGCTTCCTTGAAACCTTTCCGGTGATACGTGACTCCATAAATCATACGGGAGATCTGCTTCGCCGTTGTTCTGAGGGTTTTTTATTCTGTTGTCCACTCGTTTGTTGCTTTGTAGCCACAGTCCGAGGACTCGCATTTTCTGTCCCTCTTTTATCTTGTGCTCTCCTAGAAATATGTTGACCGGCTCTTGAATGCGGCGGCCCTGCCTCGGATTCTTATAAATTCACATTTATCGGGAGCACAGCTCATTCCGCTCTGATAAGCGAAGTCGTCAACAGCGGTCACTGCGTCTTGTAGGATTTGTTCTTTTTCTCCCAAAGAACCACTGTTGACCCATAGGGTAATATCATCCGCAAAGAACGCGTACCCTAGCCCTGAAACGCTGTCTAGTCTTCTTGCTAAGCGTCTCATGCCGATGTTGAAGAGGAGATGAAATAGTATCGCCCCTTGTGGTGTGCCTCTATTGGGCATAGGAAACGGATCTGAGCGTGTATTGCCTAGGCCTATTGTAGCAGTGCGAGAGGTTAGAAAAGAGCGAACGTAGTCATATATCTTTTGCCCGCAACCGATGTCATTTAGCTCAGATAAGAAGAGCTCATGGGACATAGTGTCAAAAGCACTTTTCAAATCAAGAGCTACGACGAGATGTTCTGCACCAACCGTGGTATTGCAGAGTACCTCTTCCCGAAGTAGAAGGAACACGTCCTGCGTTGACAAATGTTGGCGAAATCCAAACATGCTTGTTGGGAAAAGGTTCCGATCTTCAATGTAAGTCGTGAGACGTGTGTGAATCGCCTTTTCGAATAATATGCTAAGACAGGATGTTAATGACATTGGTCTTAGATTTTGTAGGTCGGGTGTTTTTCCTGGCTTCGGAATATGAATAATTTTGGCTTCCTTCCATTGTTGAGGAACCACGCGCTTCTTCCATACCTGTTCATTAAAATACCGAGTAAGTTGTTCCAGGTGTTCATCGCTCAGATTCCGAATCATCGCGTTTGTTAGCTGGTCAGGTCCGGGGGCAGTATTGCGCTTTGCTGCTTGCGCAGCCGCGAATCGTTCTGCCTTGGTGATCGGTGCGTCCAGCACTGCGTTTTCCTTGCCTTGGTATGCTAAAGTGCACGGGGGAGTTGTGATACCGAAGGTATGTGACTGGTGGGAACATTATAATCATAAGACGCGTGTCATGTAACAACGTGACTACATGCCACGCTCATAATGCGCTCGCAGCCGTTTCTATAGCTCTACATGTACCAAACTTGGTGTTATGGGACGTGAATGGTTGAAATAAGTAAATGACACGTCCAAACATGATAATCACGAAATGTGTGTCATGTAACAACATGACTACATCCCATACTCATGATGCGCTCACGGCCGTTTCGCTAGCTTCACATATGCCAAATTTGGTATTACGTGACGCCAATGGATGACGAAGGTATGTGACTAGGGCAAACATAATAATCATGAGTTGCGTGCCATGTGAGAACATGACTATATGCGAGAGTTTAGGCGCCGATACATTTCGACATGACGCGGTTCGCGTGCTCACCGGCGTATGTTCGTCGCGTCACGCTGGCGTTTCACCGCCAGGCGCCGGTCCTGCCATATACTCGCTGGCGCACGCCGCGCTGCGTTGCTTTCACGCCAGCGCGCTCCAGTGCGGCCAGCGTCTCGCCGTTACGAAAAAAATTGCCCGCAGCTTCCCTCGGGGAACACTGAGGAGGATGCGGAGCATATAATTGGTTAACGGGGTGTTAAAGTGCGACTTACTTGGGTCGATGGCTAAATTGGTTAACGTGGTTGTGAAATGGGGTGTTAAATTGCGACTTACTTGGGTCGATGGCTAAATTGGTTAACGTGGTTGTAGGAGGGGGTGTTAAATGAGTGAACACGTACACACGTATGCGAAAGGACGGCGCTGGTCGAAGGGACGTCGATCATTTGTGTTTGTGGATTCGTTGGAATTCATTTCACCGCGACCTTGGACGTCAACGCGCCGTACAAACCAACCGACGAGCGGCAACTGAGCGAGCGAGCGCCGAACTTGAGTATATATACAGCGCGACGGCGCATGCACTGTCAGCTGTTGAATGTTCTCGAAGGAGAAGCGCGCGCGCGGCACAGATGGCGACGGCGCGACGGCGCATGCGCTGTCAGCTGTCGAATGTTCTCGAAGGAGAAGCGCGCGCGGCACAGATGGTGGGCGATGGCGCGACGGCGCATGCGCGCGCCTCAGCTGTCGAATGTTCGAGAAGCGGTGCGGACGGCGCGGACGGCGCACTACAAGGCGCGAGTATAAGATGCTTCCGCATCTAAAAGGGAGAGGCATTGTTGTCTGCGTAACGCATCGGCATGAAGCAGTGTTACTCTATGGCATCGGCGCAAAATGCAGCATGTCGCATTTCGCGCCGGTTGCCGTCGGGCCGCGCCGACGGACGCTGGTCGCGCCTGGCATTAGACTATAAAGTGCTCGCGTTTTGCTAATATACCATCGCTGTGCGCAGCGTGCACGCGCGTCGACGCTGTAGTGGAGTATATAGGGCCCTTCAAATTGCGTTCGTGGCCGTTTTGCTAGTTCCGCATATTACTCAGCTGCTGACCCGCAGGTCGCGGATTCAAATCCCGGCTGTGGCGGCTGCATTTCCGATGGAGGCGGAAATGTTGTAGGCCCGTGTGCTCAGATTTGGGTGCACGTTAAAGAACCCCAGGTGGTCGAAATTTCCGGAGCCCTCCACTACGGCGTCTCTCATAATCATATGGTGGTTTTGGGACGTTAAACCCCACATATCAATCAATTAGTTCCGCATATACCAAATTTGGTGTTACGTGACGTCAATGAATGATGAAATATATGACTGGTGCAAACATGATAATCCTCATACTTGTGTCACGTAAGAGCATGACAATATACCACGCTCATAGCATTCTCGCGGCCGTTTTGCTAGCTCCACATATACTACGTTTGGTATTACGTGACGTGAATAGTTGACTAAGGTAAGCGGCACATCTAAACATGGTAATCATGACGCGGAAGTCATCTACGGCATCATTTTTTTTCACCACCTAACGTTGTGCTGATTTTAAAGTGGCATATCACCATTTATCATTCATGCTTCGCATATCGTCCATTCCCACTGTTCGTTTGATCTGCCAGATCGTTTTTTTCTATATATAAGACAAAGTAGCGGCGGCACCAGTGCGCGAAGATTAAGGGGGGGGGGGACGCACGAGAGCGGAGGAAAACTGTAGCTGTCGTAATGTGGGCTCGCCTGCCTTAGGTAGCTCAAGCCTGACATGTCTGACATGTGCCGGCACGACGCGAGACGACGCCTCGCCGGCTAATGAACATACAATAATTGTTCTTGGGGAACGGTGCGCCACAAACCAAAGTCTGAGCTGAAAGCGCTTACCGCGGTTGTTTCTAGTTCATGCCCTACAAACTACGGTAGTGGCTGACCAAATACACGCGCAAGAAAATGCATACGACGCAAAAATGGTGGAGGATTCTGCCGAAGGTTTTCGAAACCATTTGGTGGATATATATTCGCAAAAAAGGCAAGCCTTTTTGCGGTGGCACATTGTTACTGCTTGCGGAGTGCAAAGCCTCGTCCTGATACTTGGCCACCCACCACTTTGCCTTCGGTGCAGTGAAGTTGGACACATCCGTCAAAACTGCAGAACGCGTCGCTGCGACGAATGTCGACGCTTCGGTAATTCATTAAAGGATTCTGATATTGCATACGTAAGCAAGCTGCAACAGCGCACACTACAGCGAGATCACACCCTTCAAGAGCATATCTGAAGGCACTCTGTCAACTTCAGATTCCGCGGGCTCTACCGAAAAAAATTCAGAAGTGGAAAGAAAGCCAGTCGCTGTTGACACAGTTGAAACTTTGCCGTGGAAAGGACCAAGTGAATCGTGCAAGCAGCTGACACAAAATGGCCCCGCACAACCATTAGCACAAGTAAAAGTCCCTCTGAAGAGCGCCGTTGTGCTGACTCATCATGGCGCCGAACAGCAGCTATATAGTACAGACCAGAGACTGTGGGCTGAGTCTCACTGAAGTTTTTTCACCTGCTTGCGTTGCAGCTCCGCAGCAGCTCCTTCATCATGGTGCGGTGTTATAAAAAGATATGCAGGCCTCTAAAGATGCTACAATACCTAGGTACCGTGCATCTTACAGCTCGAAATAAAGCAACGAAAGAGACCCAGCGTTATCGTCTAGGAAATCACGCCGTCGGCGAACGTCCATGCCCAGAGAGAAGTGTCGGCGGTACCGATCTAGGAGGCCTGTTGGGGTTTGACTGGAAGCGTCACCGTCAACCCTTAGGACGGATCAAGTGGCAAAATAAGAGCTTAGATAGTAGTAAACATGGCACAGTATGAGCGACATTTCTTTGCTACCTTGTCCGCATGTGGCCTTAGGTCTTCGCAGATACAGGCGACGCTCCACAGACTTCTCAATCGAAAGCATCTCAGCATTGTCGCAATCCACAACACAAAGATCGAGAGTGAGATAGGGACTGATGAGGCCCTGCAGCCTTTTTTGTCTGTTTATAGTGCGTGTGTTTCAAAAGCAAAAGGCTTATCTGCAGGCTGTTGGCAGTTTCTGAGAAAATAAAATTGGCATATCCCATGTACAGTGGGAATTGATAACATGCAAAGCACGAATGAGGAAGGTTAATAGGTCACTTTACAATTAGCCCAACATTAAGAGGAGGAGGTAAATAATGCCGTACATGACTTCCGTGTCATGTTTGGACGTTTCATTTACTTGCGTCATTTATTAACTTCACCTGATACCAAATTTTGTATATATAGAGCTAGCGAAACGACCATGAGCATGCTATTAGTGTGTAGCATGTAGTCCTGCTTTACATGAAGTCCATATTATGATTATCAGGTTTGAACGTGTCGTGTTTATGCATCGTACATCACGTCACGTAATATCAAATTTGGTTAATGTGAAACTAGTAAAACGGCCGCGAGAACGCTATGAGCGTAGCATGTAGTCATGTTTTACATGAAACGCATATTATGATTATCAAGTTTGGAGGTGTCATTTACCTCTATTCACTTCCCGTGATACCAAACTTGGTACCGTGGAGCTAGCACAAAAGCAGCTAGCGCGTCATGAAGGGCCCAATATACTCGGACGCAACACTGACGCATGCGCAGGCTTGTTGCAGCGACGCCACGCTAGCAAAATGCGAGTACTCTATAGTGGGACGCCAGGCGCGACCAGCACGACCAGCGTCCGTCGGCGTGGCCCGGTGGCAACCAGCTCGAAATGCGACAAGCGGCGTGTCGCGCCGACGGTCTTACTTAGACAGCACCGCGTCTGCTTCTCGTCGTGACGTAAGTACGCCATGTGTGCTAAATCGCGCATGCGTCAAAGCAACGCAGCGCAGCGCGTGCCTGCGAGTATATGGCATGCAGATCGACAATGAAGGTCAATGGCCATATCCACTGATCTCTACTTGGGGGATATCGGCACCTGGCGTGACATCACCAGCGTGACGTGATAAAACGGCGCCAGCGCGCACGCGCGCGGGCTCACGTTGAAATGTATTGGCGCCTTGAGTGTGGCGTGTACTAATGTTCTTGCAAGACCCGCATCTGATGATTATCATGTTTGCCCCAGTCAACATACCTTCGCCATCCATCAGGGGACGTAATACAAAATTAAGGCATATATGAAGGTAGCGAAATGGTCGCGAGTGCATCATGAGTGTGCAGCTAGTCATGTTGTTACATGAGATACATGTCATCATCATCATGTTTGGACGTGTCATTTACCTATGTCGTCCATTCGCGTCACGTAATACCAAATTTGATACATGTGAAGCTGGAAAAACGGCCGCGAGCGCATCATGAGCGTAGCGTGTAGTCATGTTTTTACATGACACGCATCTCATGATTAGCATGTTTGAACCACTCACATACTTTCGTCATCCCTTCACGTCCCGTAATACTAAATTTGGTTCATGGGAAGCTAGTGAAACGGCCGCGAGCGTATCATGAGCATGGAATGTAGCCATGTTGTTGCATTACACGCATCTCATGATTTTGATGTTACGGTATGTCACTTGTCTCCGCCATTCAGTCATGCCATACCATACCAGTTTTCTAACATAATATGTGAATTAAACCACAACAAGAGTAGCAAGACCTACACATGTAAATCATGACATTTATGACATAAGTATCAAGATTTTCATGTTATGGATAGCCAGTTATGCCCGTCATACAGTGATGTTACATCATACACTGTTTCGTATCAAACTGCCGGGAGAGCTAAAAGTCGTAGGCGGCTAGAGAGATAGATACGCTCAAGGTCGCTGAAGTTCGCCAAGAAATGCTTCGCATCTAGAAAGCTTGCCCTGTCCAGCATTCCGCACTAGTGGTAATATTGAGGGCAGATACATATAGTTTGATTTTTGTTGAAAGGATCACTGGGGAGAATTATGAACTGTCACATGTCTACTAAGGTTGCGAAATCGCTTGAATTATTTCGAAGAAGTGTCTACTTTTTCACTCGGACAGATGCACTTTACTTATGGGAGACGTCAACTGCCTATGCGATGCTGATGATCGTAACAATCCTCATAACAAGCGAGAAAGGAGTGCCGTGTTTTTATCCGGCATTGTAGATAAGGCAGTTCTAAATAACATTGGTGTCTCCGATCAGGCAACGGTATATGCAAAAGTTCAGGACATTTCTTATGCTCACCTTGACCGTATTTATGCGTCTTTTCACTATTCTCTCGTTTATGTCCTATAACACTATAGCAGTGTTATTCTCACACCATTGCATTGTTTTTGCGTAAATCGGCTAAAACTGTCACAAACTATTAGGTCCCAAGCGGGCTCTTTGAAAAACCAACATGAAGCTCCTCTGTAATCAAGAATTCATGAATCGTGCCTCGCCGGCATCGAGTCAATCTCGTTCAAATGGTTTGCATACATTCCCTGCTTGGGAGCTTTTTAAAGACGTCCGTGGTATATCTATATATGTTGGTGCTTTCAAGTCTTACTATAGCAGGAATGGAGGAAAGAGACTCCCTAAAAACATTTTCAATCTTTATGAATATGAACGTGAAATACCAGTAACGTACGTCAATGAAATTGATTATATGAAATGCCAACTTCTAAAATATAATACTGCTCGCTGCAAAGGGATCCGTATTACATCTTAGAACTGGTGCACTTTAAATTCTGAGACACCGACTCGCGAAGCTTTACTTGACGAGAAACGCCATGCTGTTTCAAAAATGATTCCAGACTTATACTCTAACGGCGTGCTCATAAAAGATACAAGAGACATTCCTTTGGCGTTCGAAAAGCGCTATGAAATTTTATTTCGCTCTCGCTTTGATTATCCTGAAGCTCACCTCAAGGCTAGTTTTGTTTATCTTTTCAACTCCTTGAATGACGATGATTGTGCAATCATTATTGGACACATGACTATACAGGGAATTGAGAAGGCAATTGACAACTTACCTTTGTTGAAAACACTTGGCCCTGATGACAATTTCGGCACACTTTACTAAGCATTAAAAAGCGCTATATTTTTTCAAATAGGCTACAACATGAAGACAATTCCACGATCATTTTGCAAAAGCCACATTGTAATAATACTAAGAACTGATAAAGAAAAACTTTGCTTTGTCAAGAGTTAACATCGCTGTCAAGCGTGCGCTACAAAATATCCGTAAAAATATTATCAAATAGATTGCAATTCGTGATGTCGCCCTTCATTGGGTCTCGTCGGAAATGTGAAATTTGGGGCCAATGCATACAAGGCAATATACATGTCGTTCATACAGTTCTTCAATACTGCAGTGGTTGCAAGATGTGTTGCAAGATGTTTATTGTGCTCCAAATCTTCCATGCCACGATGTATTAAAACAAGTGCGAAAAATGTGCAATCAACCAAATTCAAAAACATTCTTCTATAAACTCCACTCTGAAACATTGGAGGAAAACACATGGCTAAAAATAAAGGGTATTTATGTTTCGTCTGTTAACTGCTGTCAATTTAGTGGGCCAGAAGTGATTCAACATTGCTTTGTTATCTGCAAAGACACCATTCTGTTTTGGAATGTCCTTGGGAGTGTACTGAAATAACGTTTCGTCATAATTTTGACAAAATCTGTTATCTTCTTCCAGCATCGCTTGACGAAGTGTTATATGATACCCTTTTCCTGATGGGTATGCACAGCATATGGAAAATACGTAAGTGTGCAGGACCACCATGCAAAAACCACCACCATTTCAAGCACACTTCATTCAAATGGCTATTCAGCTTAAGGGCGTCTATGATGACCTAGACTTTACACCGGACTGGTACTTCATCTTGGTGAGGTGTTTGGCCTTAACCCCTTCTTGTTTTTATAACACGATGTGACTAACTCAAGTAAAGTGTGGGATTGGGCTAGTTGGTAAGCCATTATTAAACTTCTCAGCGCTAAAACGTCCGACAAATAATACAAGAGACGAGGACAAGTGCACACTTTCGACTAGTTCATTACTACTACGAAAGACATATATATGTTACAAAAAAGACGATAAGATCACTTGATTAGGCAGAAACTAAAAAACAAAAAAACGAAAAAAACACACAAAACAAAAAAGTCTAACGAGATTGCAAGAAACCACGTGCTCACCCTGGACCCTTACGTGCCGAATTTAAAATGCCAATTCTTTTTCAGATAACGCTATCTATAGTTTCCTGATGAAGCTGCGTCGAGCAATGGCTCTAGTTTCGATTACAAGTCTTGTGCCTTCATTAGGTGTAAGACGCGAGAACCCTTGTCTTTTCGAACAATGGCTGGCACCCACATTTGGAAATTTCTGGCATACTTCCTGAAGTCTTACATTAAGGCTGACTGACCTACGTACTGAAGTCCACAAGACAGCGGTACACCATAAACTATCCCTGTTACCCACTCAACAAACTTTTTAAGGTGCTTAATCTTGCAGCTGCCCAAGGTGGTTCCTACGGGACTAGTTTGGACAGATAACTGAAACAATTTATTCGGTGTAGAAAAAACCGCTGACGCGCCCGCTCTTTGGCCTATTTTCTTAAGTTTATGCGAGATACCATGCAAATGCGGTATCACCCCCACCCTCTTGGGAGTTGCTCCTTGAAAAGTGTCCGCATCGGTACCTACTCTATACTTTCTGCGCAGCTTCTCACAATCAGAAACTAGCAATGAACCAAGATAGCCCGCTGCCTCTAGACGAAGAATCTGCCTTACAAACTTCGCTCCACTAAGTTGAAGCAAGATTTCGTTAAAGCGTTGTGTATAAATGCATTTACAGTTCCACGCTTTGCCAGTTTGCTGTGAGAAGACGCGTACTGCAAAAGGGCTTTCTTCCCTCGTGGCTTATACGTTCAAGAAACGTGTCCAGGTGAAAATATTATTAACAAACATAAAAACCTCAGGGAACCATTTCCGGCAGCTCATGCGTGAGAAATAGGGGTTCAAGGCATTCCTGGAACACTTGCAAGACTTGCGGAAAGCTCTAAATAAGGACATCAAGATTCCAAGCAAACAAAATCAAGAAATCATCGACAAGCCGAAAGCACTTACTAACATTCATCTGTGCCAACCGTTCATAAATTTTTCTATCAAAATGAGCTATATACAAATCGCTTAAAACTGGGGCGATGCATGAGCCAATACACATGCCTGATTTTTGCAGAAAAACTTTACCATTCCACTCCGCAAAGGTAGAGGCGTGGTAAAGCTTCAGCACATTCAGGAAGCCAGGAACCAAACTACCACATTCGCTTGAAAAGGCGATTGCGCCAAATTCAGAAATTATCTTTTCAATGAGAGCAACAAGTTGTTTTTGAGAAAGAGAATAAGAGAGATCCTTTATGTCGATGGGAAGATCCATTCGACGAGTCTAAACGTGTTGACAAAGATAACCGGCATTCTGCGAAGAATTCTTCTCTCATTGTTCACAGCTAGTTTTGTTTTGAATGAAGGACTTTGTGTCTTATTCATGGATACTGTTTTTTTTTTAATTTATCATTGGCGCAAACCTAGCAACGCGTCGCATTACGGCTTGATATAATTCAGTCCCCATTCTATCGACGTCATTTTTTCTGCGCAGTGCTGTCTTAGCATAGCAAAGTGAGAACAATTAGGCTTGTGTCATCAGCTCTGTCAGAATTGAGAACATGCGCACTTGTTCCACGCCCCGAAATTCGAGCGCTCTTTTTGGTCTCAAAACACGTGCAAGCTTGTAGCATTAGCCGGGCATCCTATGATTCAGTTGAACGGAGTGAGGTTGATGGGAATGTTCGCATTTATCGGCTTTCACAAGTTTTTAAAAATAAAAAATGACACCCCTGAAGGTAATTTTTTGTTTGTGTGTCTTTTTTGTTCCTTACTTCATGGATAATTATTCAGGCGGTTCACGGGAAGTGATTAACTTGCGTTCGTAGCACAAGCATCTGCTCCTCGCCCTTCGCTCATCGATATTAGAAGTTGGGTCGCACTGAGTTATCTCGCTCGTTTGGCTTGTCACCTAAGGCAAAGATAAAGACAGCAAGTTAAGGCGGGCAGAAAGCGTAAGCTGCAACGATCTGTGCCGAGCATTTCAACCATGCATTCATTGAAGGTGGCTTTATCGTGCAATACATGCTTCCCGCGTCTCTGCGGTACACTAACCCGGGGATTTCTAGTTCCGCGAAGGTTTTTCAGCGTTACCCTAAAGCAACGGTTGAGCACAACAATTTCAACTCATTATTTGAACAGGTATTGATATTGCATAAGTACAGTACTCACGGGTTGATATACGACACTTGGAACGCGTGGCCCCATGCAGAGAAAGCGAAACTCGTGGGTGCTGCTGAAATCACGGGGTTGGATTGTGGTATACGCCTTTTCACAGGAAGGAAAAAAAAACACCGCCATTATGGGCTGTGCGCGGGAGTATAAGGGCTAAGGACGCAGCGTTTCCAGTGCATTTTCGAGCGGACGCGCCAATTTGCACAGCCCAAGGAGGGCTATGGCGGCGCCCAGGGAGGCGTTTATGAAAAGGTGAATAGAGTGAGGGGCAGAACACCTACAAGACAGGACTACTACTTCCGGTCGCTAAAGAGTCGGCCTTTAGTTCACAAAGTGCACAATGCTAGCGCGGCAATGCTAGGCTAGCACGCTTTTGCATGGCGACAGAAATAGATCGCCGGTGCACACTACTCATACTGTGGCGCGAGTAGACGACGCTCTCGTTCAGCGCCTTGCATTGATGCTGCACCTATAGGCTCTGCAAGTAAAAGAAAAAATCATGATTCGGGTACAAGATTCTGCCTTCTGTGCGTTCGCAGACGTTATAAAAATAACATATGCAAGCCCAAAACTAGAGTGAGTTTACTTCGACCTTTCTGTCGCGACGAAAAAAAGAAGCAGCAGCCACGGAGCTTTCTTCGTGTTACATTGAAACAGTGTATTAGAGATAATGTCCTTCCGACAACCTATGGGCTGCCGTCGATGAAGAATGGCAGAAGCTGGCACGATTATTCGTGGCCGATGGCCTCTACAAAAGTTTCTTGTTTACTCGTTTTTTTTAGGACAGAAATCACATAATCAACTTACTAAACTTTTATGCATGTGTTTGTGAATACATGTAAGGCACAATCTCTTGACCGAATCGTGTTTCTTACTTACAGAGCTTCGTGCCGCATCACATAAAAGCTTTTTATGTTGTGTTCGGCGCTTGTTATTAAAAAGCGCAGAACACGAGCCGTTTCTGTCGGCATGCAAAAGCGCATTAGCGTAGCAGGGCCACGTTGGTAGTGGGTGCCTTGGTAACTATAGGCCGATACGTTCGCGATCGGAAGCGGCTATCCTGCTCTGCAGATGTTCTCGCCCTCGCTCTATACCACAACGCAACACCTTGGTTCCTCGAGAACCCACGAGCTGCGCTAGCTGTGCCGGTAGCCACGCGGTCAAGGTGTCCTATTTTAATCTGTGGGTACTGTATACATATGAGTGAATCCAGTTCTCTGCGAGCCTAACTTAACTGGCAGAAGTGCAGTGTCACTTTTATGATTGATGAAGACGACCGCCAAGCCCCTGTCATGATAATGCGTGTATTTGGAGCCTTGAATTCAAATTGGCTTTGCTCATAGCTTTAGTTTCTTTTACGTTTTGCGTGTAGTTCAAATCATTCATTGTCAAGTAAAGACAGGCTGCTGTAGGTTTCCAGGCAACTACCACCGGTAAAAGTGGCGCTGCCGCTGTGGATACTTACTACATGGCAGGTATTGGGAATTTCCGCTCCCTGCTTCTGCTATCATCCTTTGGGTACATAGTGGTATGCTATCTCCAAGTAAAGTAACCAATAGTTCGAAATCCCGGTCTCTACCTATAGGTAATATTCTTGAAATCGCCTCTTTCGGAACACTGAATACAAAGTTGATCCTAATTTCCCGACTGCACGTGTGCACTCTTGATGTGCCTGTTCGAAATCATGACTGAACTCTAGCTCAAGAAATATAGTTCAGATTAGCGTAGGACAGACGTCATTGCGTAGGGCGATCTCCATCGGGTTACTTCGTGTGAACTAAGCAATCAGCATCTTATGATGTGGGACTATTTATGATGTTTCAGCCGGAAGGCGTCGCATCAGGTTGTTTAAAGCCACTGATAATTGCTGAAAGATGGTGCGTAGCCACAAGCAGGTGCGACTATTACAAAATGTTCTTAGCCTACGTGTGCTGCCGTGTTTTGCCACACTAGCAACGCCAGTGTATTATGCACCTCTATCGAAGCAGTTCATTGCGCTAGAACCATCAACTAAGTGGCCTTCTTACACATTCGTAAATAGAACATGAAGACGTTTGCTATTTGTGCCTTAGAAACTGAATTGTAGTGTTTCTCACTTACATCAATAAAAACTAAAATGATTGATTGATATGTGGGGTTTAACGTCCCAAAACCACTATACGATTATGAGAGACGCCGTAGTGGAGGGCTCCGGAAATTTAGACCACCTGGGGTTCTTTAACGTGCACCCAAATCTGAGCACACGGGCCTACAACATTTCCGCCTCCATCGGAAATGCAGCCGCCGCAGCCCAATAAAAACTAAAATGCACGAAGAAGCACACTTTTCTCTGGTAGGATCTGAACCCTCAATATTCAAATTTGAAGGTAGTGTTTGTAAAGTTCGAGCGTCGTTAAATGAATTCCATCAAAGGAACAGCTGACTTTTATTCATCTTAGGTCATTTATAAGTTACTTCATAATCATTACACTACAGTTCAGAAGTCACAAAGAATTTTTCCTTTGTTTTTGTATATCTAATTGTCCCTCAGGTTTCATTATGTGGCAAGTAAAATTTTATAAGTTATGGTGAAAATATTTTTACCGAGCACTACATAGAGTTGTTGCCGTATTCAGATATCAGTTTCAACCTCACGTCCGAAGAGGCGTGGCAAAGAATCAGCTATTTCCATACCTTCGTCGCTCCAACACCTTTCTGAAAAAAAAATCTTGAAAGGGAAAGTCATTTCCATGATCATCACGGCTGCGTAACTTCTGAAGGCATGGGCTTTGCAAACCAATCTGTCGCGAGGCGAGTGAAGGACCACGCTTAATGAGTACGCGTCATCACTGCGAGTCGAAATTGCTTAAAACCTTTGAAATAAAGGCTTCAATGCCTCAATGGTTTATAGGTGCCTTATAAGTGAACAATGAATGTGCCCCCTTTCAAGTGACTTTCCTCATAGGCACTTCACCCTGTCTTATCCTTGCGCATGCCCCGCCATGGTGTTCTAGTGGCCATGGTGCTCGGCTGCTGACCTGCGGGTCGCGGAATCAAATACCGGCTGGGGTGGCTGCATTTTCGATGGCGGCGAAAATGCTGTGGTTCCTTGTGATGAGATTAAGGCGCTTGTTAATGAACCCCAGGAGGTTGAAATTTCTGGAGCTCTCCTCTATGGCTTCTCTCATAATCAAGGTGGTTTGAGGACGTTAAACCCTACATATGAATCAAGCAATCCTTGAGCATACAAAAGTCATGAGCAATGCTGGCGCCACTTTCCTTTCCGAGAGCAATTCAAATTATCCCAGCATATCCTTCTTCAGCTGTGTTTGCGCTTCATCGAGCACCTTTGCCTTTTGTATGGACACAAATTTAACCGTTGCGAAAGCACTTGATTTCAATACACATTTTTCGGTCCTCACAATTTATTCGCGAACAACTGTACTGCTCCATTGCAAGTCATTTGGCAGCTTTACACAAAGTCATCGTCGGGCGTCACATAGATAGTACTTCTAAGGTCAGAGTAACATTGTAAGAACCTTCATCGTAGCTTATCTTTTAAGAGTGGAGCTCTTGCATTTTTTGTTTGTAATTAGGAAGTAATGCAATGTTTCACAGTCAATTTTAATATTACTCTGTCTACTTGCCTGTGCACCTACAAATATTCAGACAATCACAGTAGAATAATCTAGAGTCTACGAATAAAGATTAATTCAGAATATCTCTACACATGTATAAGAAGTCCGCTCTCATAATAGTATTAAAAACTGTAATGTCAGTCCAATGTATGTGCAAAAAGTTTGTACATATAGAAAGTAACATAATGCGACAATGGTCGAGCTAAACTTTGCGCACACAATTATTAGGCTTCACTTTGATGAAGTTCACTCAACATCTTTATATTATTTTAAAACTACGAATTATGTATGGCAATAACTCAAAGTAAATGCATTGTGTTAGGTTCACTTCAATAGAAATATGGTAGAATATTTGTCATCGGGGCAATGTTGGTGAATGTCATAGGTTAGCTCTACATGCCAGCCTAGTTTTTGTTTTTGTTTGTTCGTTCAGATATAACAAGCCGTATTCAATTATCTTTAAAACAGCAGGTATGGTAGGTGGTAATCTAAAGAAAATAAGCCTCATTTCGAAGAACACTTTTCTATCACATCACTTTTCATCGTTTCCAACTGAGAACTTTCCTCAGAGTTTTAGATAACAAATTTATTCGCAATCTGAACACGTGCAAAGCAATTCTGCCACTGCCAGTTGTCCTGCATGTTTAGAAAAATGGAAAGGAAACAGATCATAGTGTAGTGATTTGAACACTGATAAGAGACTACGGCCTCAAGCTTCAACAATTGCTCACAACGCAGGCGTGCCCTAGTTCAATGTCTGCACTAATAAGTTAGCGAATAATGCTAATGCGTACAGCTTGAGTGCTCTTTATTGCGTGTGCTTGCAGACTATAAGCTATTTTCTTATTGACTGAGCGACCGCCTTAAGGCGGGAATGACTCTGTCTTTGAGAACAGTTTATTTGTAATATTTATTGCGACTTCAAAATAGGCTTCTTGTGTCCACGCCTTCAAACTTTTTGGAGGTTTGATGCGTAACATTGATATTGCTAGCTTTTTTATTTTCATAATCTGAGATGTTCGCAATTTTCTAAATTTGTTCAATTTGAATTCACGGGAACGGATGCGTGCTTTTTCTTCATTGAAGATGTTTATACTAGCTAGCAATTCAAGACATCACTTTTTTTTACTGTTTTTGGCATGACTTGGCACGAAGACCTTGAAGGTTCCAAATTCGTGTGTATAGCCCGCATGCGTTACCACTTTGCACGCGAAACTGCAAATTACAAAAAAAGTCTAAATGAAAATTGACGCGTATTGCCGTGAAAGCACGCTTTTATTGTCACTGAAAGAAGCACGCAAAAAACTACTTGCGCACGAAAATTCGCATAAAAATGCGCTAAGTTCCATTATATGTTGTATACTGATGTATAGGATATATTGAACTAAATATTTTCTGTTATATCGTGAGTTCAGTATAATTTAGTTTAGCTGTACCATCTACGCTATGCATGTTCTTGCACAATTACAATTTGTTTAAATAAATGTCATTCCTCATAAATTTCAAAGCTTAAATTCATTATTACTGTTTATTAGAATTTCTAAATTTAGCGTGCCAAATTTAATTCCGCATGCACGCTTTTCCTGAGTTTTAAAGGGATGAACGTGCACTTCCTCAACATATTGCATAAAAACTTTCTTTTACCCCAGTAGGTCTGCTTTGTCGAAGTATTATTTAGGAAAAACTGTGGGCATGTGGCTTGGCAATAGCATTGTGAACCTCAAATAAGCCATGGAGAATCAAACAAATCTTAGTTTTAGCCCTTCCTCTGAGAATGTAGCTTTAATTACGCACCAGTTCCTCAGTTCAGTTCATAAAATAAGGAACCAAAGGCGCCTGCACGATTACAATGACGCGAGCACGACTACACACCTTAGACCCAACTCTCAGCCTTCAAATTTCTCCAGAACTTCGCCAAGGAGACGCTACTATGCTGTGCAGGTTATGGTTGGGTGTTGCGTGGACCATTACATACGCGTCCCGCATAGGAACGGCCAACACTGCAGCATGTGACCACTGCAGCAGTGACGAAACAACTTGGCATGTTTTGTGCAAACGCCAACAGTACTTCTCGCAGAGACATTCACTCTGCAATGCACCAGATCAGCTGGACAACCTGTCTGTTTTGAAAGAAAGAGTCCTGCGCTATACGGACAGAAATTTGCATCGCAGAAGAAGCTGTGAAGGCGCTGCTGGACTTCCTGCGTTCAACTGGTCTCTCCGGACGACTTGAATTGAAATGCCCTACATGTGTGTGAATGCGTACTTTTTCTCTAAATTATTTTATCTATCTCTATTCTCTAATCCTCTTTCCGACCCTTATTTCCCCACCCCTGTACAGGGTAGCAAACCAGTTCTCCTAGGTTAACCTCCCGGCCTCTTCATTTTATTTATTTCTCTCTCTCTCTCTCTCTCTCTCTCTCTCTCTCCTAAAGACGATAGTCATTCGGGGTAGTTTAAGGCAAAAAGCTTGGTCTCTCTGTATGTCTGTCTTTCTGTTTGTCTCTTTGTTAGGCGAAATGACTCAAGTACATCCAAATCCGCAGTGCGCACCAATATTGCTCTGCCTTCTGTGTTCATATAATGTGCAGTTCTCCAATTAACAGCAGTTATTGCGCTTATTTGAAGCATAATATCAGCACAATCTGACAAAAGTGTGACTTATTGTGCATAGTAGATGAAGAATATTGTTTAGGTTAAGTAAATTCCATGTTAGCCCTTGAGCGTTCGAGTCCTTGTTGCAAAATCCCGGTGCCTGGGTTTTCGATAGTGAGCGGAAATGCAGAGTTATCCAAGAGCATAAAATTAAGAAAGATAAAAATCTTCAGTCTGAGCGAGAATAAAACCTAAGCTTTCTGCATAACACGCAGGTATTCTACCATAGAGCATGACCTTACACTTCATGTAGCCAGGGAAGTCCTTTCAACGTATGTATACTGTCTGCCAGAAACGTGGAATCGCGCCAGGCCTCTGAACATAAGGTTATCGCAGCGAGCAGGTGTTTTAAATGTTTTAAACTTAGCTCTCAGGCATATTTATTCACCATAGTCACCAAAAGCATTAACAAAGTGAGCAGCTGCGTAAGTTCGCGTGTTGCCTGACGTACACACAGTGGGCCCTTGGGTGATTCGCAAAAGAAAGACTTGTAGCGTATTGGGCACTGCGTGACTTGTACGTGTAATAAGAATTGCAGGAGAGCTTGAAATAGCCAATGTTACAAGCACAAATGTTAGTTTCTTTGCGGCATGACTGAGGCATGCACCGAAAGTCGAAGCCAGCTTGGCAGTTTAGAAGGTGATCGGCACGGGGCCCTATGACGCTAATGCGTTTTGCTTTTGAAGGAGAAGTTTAGTTTCCTTTTGTTTACTTTGTAAATGTTGCTTGATGTACATTCTCATGAGCTAAAGTGTATTGCTCACAAAAAAAATTAATTCATTGATTCATATATTGCTTGTTAAGCAGGTGGAGACAACAACAAAAGAGAAGGGAGGGAGGTTAACAAGCCACATTCTCGGTTTTCTACCCTATGCTGGGGGAATGGAAAAAAGAAGAATAAATATAAGAGACAGAGGAAATAGAAGAGAGACAAAAAAAGAATTGTCCGTCAATGGGATGACGCGTAAGCAGCCGTCACCCTTCACAAAATTTAAATGTGTTCACATAAGCCAGTAGCCCTCAAAAAGCCCAAGATGGCTTTGACTGCCTTTTGAGCCGACAAAAAGGAAGGGTGGTTAAAGTGTTAAACAATGCTCCCGGCTGAGCGCCTCTTCTTATGGGCCGACTTTGTCGCCGTTTTTAAAGCCCTGTATTGCTACAATTATATGCATAAATCTATAAGTCATTTATCAACGAGAAGCGCTGCGTGTTTTGCGATACGAATAACTGGTAATCATTCTATATTTGTTTTTGACAGCGAAGCAGATCAAATTACAGTAAGATATGTGCCATATCACATTTCACAAACGGGGATGTGTCCCAGATACTGGGTCAATAACAGCCCAGCCGTCAGCACCTTTAGCACGAACACTCCGTCGCCTGTCCTGAAGCAGTTTGATTGACGCTGACACCACGTAGGTTTCGGTTCTGTTGCCAAGATGCTAATCATACATGCCGACATGCTATCTAAGCCTACCTAGGTATTATCTCGGCAAAAGCGACCAGTTCTTCGCGGCTGGCATCAATCAAACTAGCCCTAGCTACGCATCGATGTGTTTGTGTTAAAGGTGCTGACTGCTGTACTATGATTCACGTTAAAATAGGATGACAAAACTTAACCAATTCATAAAACATTGATAAGACAACAGTAGCTGTGAGTAACTATCATACTCATAAGCGGATATGTAACACCAAAATACAGTAAAATCGCTACTCACCACCAGTCTGCGAAAAATTCGGCAGATCCCACGTACATATGAATCGATGTTTTGCGAAGCGTGCGGAGAGAAGGTGACCATGTTTCAATTTTTTATTGAGCGAGACGCCATGAAATGACGCTAAATATAAGTAAAAATGTTGCACGCACAGACATTTGTTGAAGAGTTGCAGATTTTATATAACCAGTTGTGTGCAGTTGCGCAACGATGCCAACTGGAACAAATAGGCATATTAGCAACACCAGAAGCTGATATGAAGTGTCGATGTTCGCGAGGATGCTCGCCCTGAACAATGCCACATAAATCAACTTCAGCGCAAGGCGACTAACCACAGTTGGCGTAAACCCGACGTGACGGCTATGTCGAAAGTGTACATATGTAATGTTTATAAAGTTGGGTAGGCAGCACTGCAACCACTATTGATGTTTCACGAAGATCAGCATCTACTTCAAAAGTAGTTCCGAGACCTGGCACAGCTCTGTGGTAAAACGCTTCATTGCCACGCAGAATGTTTGGGTTTGATTCTAGCTGAGACCCTAACAATTATTTTTTCGATTCGTCAGGTTGACGCTACCGATGTCGGGTATTTCTTAACGCTCCCGCGTTAAAACTGCCTGTGTATGTTCTCGTCGTTCCTAGGTAGATGCTAAGTGTCAATCACCTGTGGAACATGTCCGCCCGTGGGTATGTGCTACTGTCTGACGGAGAGTTCTTCACGACGTACGTGACGGGATTGTGACATTATTCACGTCTTGACTAGCGCATCATATTCGTCAAACCATCTTACCCTCCCATGCTAACTTTGCTTCTGGCCAAGGGGATGACCACGAGAGCACCCAACGTAAGCGGTTAGATAGATAGATAGATAGATAGATAGATAGATAGATAGATAGATAGATAGATAGATAGATAGATAGATAGATAGACTCAAAGTCACCGAAGTTCGCTAAGAATGCTTGACATTGAAAAAAAAATCGGCAGCATATTCACGGAGTGAATGATGGAGAGTGGGGCGAAGCATTTATCCGTCCATGCGTCCGTCTGTGTGACCATTTATTCGCCCGTCCGTGCGTGCGTCTGTTCGTGCGTCCGTCCCTGCGTTCGTCCATGCATCCGCCCCTGCGTCCGTTCATGCGTCCACCCATGCATCTGTCTGTGTGTCCGTTCGTCAATCTATTCAACACTCCAAGTACTACCATCTCGCATCTTTTTATCATATATTCCCCATATAGAAGCACCGCCATCCAGCGGACATTCCAAGGACTAAACAAGAGGTGGCACATGCACACTTTCTTACGGTTGCGCTTCAGGTCTAGTTCCCACCTTTAACCACCTCGAATTCATGGTATATACTGGTTCACTGTATTCATGGCGCTGCGGCCCAACGCTCGCTAAACCTTTCTTAAACTAAGGAGGTTACGCCCAGCGAGTATAACGTAGCAACCTTTTCCTCTCAGATAGTGCTCAATGTACATGCCAGTGGATGCTAATGGGGATCGCAGCGTGTGCGTTAACTGAAAGCCGAATGCTCTTGTCTCTCATTCCCCATTAGCTGCCATTGACATGTACATTGAGCACTATTTTTTGTTGTTCAACAACGCACAGAGGAAATCCCTCACCGGAACCACATTGGAGGTCAAAGTTTTATACTCGTTACACTCTACAACGGCTACGAGGGACGAACGGGTGACGCTATATAGAGCTTCGCCCCTAAAATTCGAGAACAGTTTACTTATAACCTGGGAACGGGCAAGGCTACGGTGGCTCCACGAAAAAGCGATCGGATGAAAGTTGTGCTGTGGTTTTCCGCGAAATGCGGCCCCTTTTCGGACTGCTTATGGACAAGTGAGGTGATTTGAAATAACTGCTGTTCTTTTTTTTTCTTTATACCTTCCTTGCACTGAGCCCTCTCTTGCTCAGTTCCGGTACATATCACGTCGGCGTGCAACTCGAAAATACCGTTGACGTGCGAGGGACGACAAAAAGGTAATCATAGAAGTGTGTAGCTGTTAGGAAACATAAATTAAGCAGATCATAATTAGCGGTTCAGACGGGATGCAAAAGAACCGTAGCCAAACTCGGTAGTGGTAAGAGAGCACAGTTAGAGCCTTTAGGATACTATATATATTTTCGCATATTTGAATGAAAGGGACGGTTTGAGCCTTTATGGATACTATATATATTTTCGCAGATTTGAATGAAGGGGACGGTGAGCTGCGCTTCGACACTGAAATCCAAATCAAAAAGCAAAAACGTCATGGCATGGTGATTACGGATAGGATTCTGAATGTAGTGTTGTGGTCTTTGTACCTCTTTTAAGTTTAGGTTCTTTTTCGGTACGGCAGCGTTTTTTGGTCGCCATGCTACCTCCGAGTTATAGATAACCAGATTATTCTTGCGGAAACTATGCTTACTCTAGGTGGGCTGCATTTATTACGCTTTCGCGCGTCGGAAAAGTGGCCCAGGCCATTCATGACGACGCTTCAATTTATTTTCTATTTGTGTTCTTTTTTTTGCAATGCAATCTTTGCATCTGACGCACAGTGAACAACACAAAAGCAGACTTTGCTCAGCGCAAAAATAACGGCCAATTTATCGAATCGCAAAGCTTTGTTTCAGGCACTTGTATAATGAACTGAGGCTGGTAGAGGGAAGCACTGGAGAAATAAAAATAATATTTGTGCAAATTTTACCAAAACACTGAAAAACAAATGAGTCGACTAACATAGCGGAAATAACTCGATAGTAGAAAAACCAGCTTTTGATATAATTTAGGCCGGGAAAAGTGTGTGTTTCCCCTTTCAAGCAACTTTTGTAATATTTAGTCTATACAAGGCAGAACACAGGAATGCAATGTTTGTAATAGGTTACTTTAAAGAAGAGAAAAATAATTTATGACCGGGTAAATTTTGCGCCTCTTATATTTTCGTGAACCGTAGTTGCGGCGAACAGAAAGAAAAAAACACTATTGCAACTGGTGCCCATTTCCGATAGCTCGAATATGCAGGCACACCGAATTACTCGAAACAATATTTTCGTAATTACGAGGACAAAGTTGTATAGACACACATAAGCACCCTCAAGAACTGTTTCCTCCTCTCCACATTCTCTCTTTCATCACCTGCTGCTCCAATGGTTCGCAAGACCACGCCGTCAAAGCCCCGCATCTCTCAACTTTAGTTAAGAGATGCACTCCGGAAAATTACGTACGTTTCCTGAACGCTTGATCATAAAAAGCTTCCGTAAACATAAATATTTACACATATCATAAAAAATCAGAGTTATTGAAGAAAATACGTGTTTTTCTGCAACCCAGATGCTAACCCTGCGCTTGTACTTTCTCAAAATACTCTGTGTAGCAGTTGATTTATCGGAAATGGTCAGAGAACGCGGGTTTCGCATTTGGTTTCAACTTTAAACTCGGCCGAATATGGGCATGACTGCACCCGAAATGTATGCGTTAGCTGACTCCACTATATTAAAATTGTTTTTTTATGTAACCGCACCTTTTCGCTTCATCAACTGTTATATATATAACTAGGCGTTATGCGTTCACAAAACGAAATAGTTGGCTTCCTTTAAAGCCACCGCGTCCTGCTTTCAGTGTCGCCAGCTGCGAGAAAATTCCTTTATATTTGTAGCTTGCTGACAAATATGCACAAGCTTCGTCTCCATTCCTGTTTGCTCCTGGTTCCCGAGCTTGCGTTCCCATTGACGTTGAGGCTGAAAAATAGCAATACTAATTTTGGCGTCTAGCCCTATTACCAGTGATAAATGTAACCAGACTGGAGGCCGGCCTTAGCTCGCACAAGCCGACCGCATGGAGGCTGCAGCAGACGGGGGTCTCATCTTGTTATATCGCTATATATGAGAGAACAAGGTTGCAGATAGCGTCAGAATGGGAGAGGTGGAGGTCTTGCAGAATGCTACACCACTTTATGGGTGATGGAGACCCAGAGTTCGCGCGCAGTCGCATCAATAATGCGCCAGATGCGCTTCTCTTGAAGTGTTTGCTTCGGTTCACGTCGCTTAAAGTGCTTGCAGGGTCTATGCTGGTGAGTCCTACGTATGAAAGAAGCATACGTACAAAGCACAGAGACAAGTAAGATGGCTACTGTCATAAGGCTTGACACGTGAGCGTCAGTTAGAAGAGAGAGTAAAAGCGCTGTGATCTTTTGTATACGGTATTCATATGTGTGCATAGGTGCGTATTGACATCGCTTCTCGAAAGACACTGATATTCCACCTAAAAACTTGTGCTACGGGCAATGCCACGAATACGTCGTGCACCGCAGTATGAAAAACTAAATTTTTGAAATGATTTGTATCAAACTTGAGCATACAGAATAAATACTGAACGAGCAGTGAGGTTAAGGGAAAGTACATATAGAGACGTAAAATTTGAATTTCAATCACGAAGTGGCATTCACCATTGGTTGCGATATTTTTTCAGATATGACTGAGAAATTTTGTTGACGGGTTTACACATTGTTTACTGATGGCGTTCAGGATAAACAATTCAGCCAAATTGTGCTTGTTAAGTGAAACAACTCCCAATGCTGTGACAGTAAATGGTCGCTAACTAAAGTTAAACGCAAGATAAACTAAATTATATCTGTTTCTGTAACATTTATGCCTCAGCGCTGTAAGATGTGCGTGCACGGTCGGAATGTGCCAATATTGTGAAGTCTGCTCTGCATTGAAATAAGGTCGAGTGCAAAGAAGAAAAACATTTTTTTCTCAAAAACAATTTTTCTCTTTCTTTGTGTACTTGAGAAGGTATACACCAATCAGTATACTGCGTAAGTTGCTGTCTACGCAGTTTCTCTAAACATATATGCAAAAACTTTACACCACCCATTGGGCAGGAAACTAAACTTAAAAGTTCCAGTTTTTTGTGCATCATAAGATTAACTTGTATTATAGAATTTGTTTTTAGATGCGTCATATCTTATGAGCGAGCTTGATCTGGTGTCCTCAAGCTCTACTCCGCATACACGTCCCCTCCCCCTCTATCTCCCTCCTGCGCTTTCCCAATTGTCTCCTCTAGACAGCCCTCCTCGCCGCGTTCACTCATTCATTTCGAATGCGCGTCCCCTCCCTCTTTCTCTCTCCACTCAATGTTCCCCCCTTTAACGCTTTGTAACGCCGACGCAGGCAGCGTCAGCTTAACAAGTTTCATCTCTGAGAAAAATTGGTTCCAAATCTGCATGTTACACCGCAAATGTCATCGAACGACGATAGTCTTGCGCATGGAAAGAGTGAAGAAAACGTTTATTTGATGTTCTGCGCAAGAAAATCGGTGAATGGTATTCTGGAGGCGCTGTGTTAGAGTGCCTCGAGCGTGTAGCGGAGGCGAACGAGCGCATAGAGGCACGTTAGACACGAGCGCCATCTGGCAGTTATCTTCATAAACGAAGGCGTGCAGCCCGCGGAGAAAGATGAGCGCCAGTCTCAGAGGTGATAAGATGGAGAACGCAAAGCGACGGGTAGGTGCGAACACCGTGACGTCGTAGCAAAGCGTTCGGAACACTTTTCTGAGCATCGCGTTGCACTGTCAGAGCAGGGAGATAAACGCTACATTCCTTAGAGTTACTTGTATGTGCCTCTTCTAGTATAAAGGGAGACATACAAAAGATCGAAGCGTTGACGTAGCGCCTCAGATATGCGCATTAATTGCTTTCTAATTGACAATCGCACAAATATGAACGCTAAACCTCGAGCAATATTGGTGAGCGCTGCGGATGGGGTTGGCCGTTTGGTGCCATTTGAGGAATCGTTAGATCGGACAAACAGACAAATGTGCAGACAGACAGACAAACAGACAGACAGACAGACAGACAGACAGACAGACATACAGACAGACCAAAATTTTTCTGTCGAAGGTCCCCAAAAAGATTATCGTCTTTAAAAGCCGACTGCTCGCGAGGCACAATCGTTCGGTGGCAACACCATATATATAGCACTGACTCTTACGTTCAATGTAGTGCTCCTGAGATATTTCTTCTATGTGTTGTTGTACAATGAAAATGCGTAGCGTGCGCTTTAAAATAAAGTGGACTGCGGGTTTCTTTGGCCAATCGAAGTCGTCTGCCCCTCATTGCCATTATCAGCGAATGGCATGTTCTAGTGGGTGGTGTTGCCAATTTCTAGTAATAGGGAGGTGATCATCGTTGCAAGGAAATAATCATGATTTAAGTTTGCAGGGCTATACCTCAAACTACCTGTTAAGCTACCAAGGTAAGTGCAATCATTCTAAGTTGAGTCCATGTGTAATCGAAGCATGTTCATCATCTTATGTATAAAAAAACAAGAATAGTACTTGAAATATTTAACTTGCGTGTAATTTTCAGGTGAACAAAACATCCCTTCTATCTATCTATCTCTATCTATCTATCTATCTATCTATCTATCTATCTACCTAACTTACTGACTTCATTATCTGTGGCGAAGGAATAATTAAAAAGACCTGTATCAGTTACTGTGAATATTTAAAAAGACCTGTAGCATTTGGTCAAATTTGGATTCTTTTGGTTTAGCTTTGGCTGACTTCTAAATGTCGACTTCAATAGCTGCAGTGTTGGCACACCATTATTTGAAGTTTAACAAGCCAAAACGAACATCTTATTATAAGAGGCACCATAGGATAGTGGCCCAGCAATGTCGACCATCTGGTATTGTTTAACGTGTACCGATATCGAACACGTGCCTCTAGCATTTCTTCTTCATCGCAATGCGACTGCAGCGGCTGAGATCGAACCCGTGATAGTAGTGTCAGGAAGCGATAGTTTACTGTTCACACCTCCACGGTGAACCTTGCACACAGTAGTTCAGATCAGTGACTCAACTGATAAGTGAAAGAAGACCGTTGGGTCGCAGCTTGCACCTCCCAGTTAACACATGTCCACTTCACAACTCTTTATTGTTCGCACGTATCACAACTCGTTCACAACATTTACTTTGCCCTTCAATTTCTCCTCCTTTTCTTCGCAGTCGATTGAACTGATCCTCGACGTGTGCACCTCAAAATGCTTTCTGCAGCTAAAGCGATTCCACATTGTCTCGGGGATCTGAGTCGCCGCAAGCTTTCTACACTTCGCGTGCGCTGCCTCCACCACTTTGCCCCACGACGGCGTCGCTGAGTATCTTATCGGGTGACACCGTGTTATGACGGTTTGTTTGTTCACTTCACGATGACGTCCAAAAAGTTTGTAATTGGAGAACTCCTGATGACGCAAAAAAGGTAGCGCGATCAAATGGCATCACGTGACATCGAGGACAAGTGACTTTCAGTGCGCCATTGGCACGCGTATCACACGGCGCTTTGCGGGAAATTTTATTACGGAGGTTGTTTTGCATAGTTTATGTTGTTGTGAACGCCGACAAGGTCTGGCGATTTGCCGTCAAGGGAGATAATTTTCTATAGAACACAATTCTGATTCAGCCTGATTTTGTTAAAGTGCGTTAAAATAAATAGCAAGAATTGTTCGTGTAATCATGTGGCAGCGTTAAGCCTTACTCAAGGGCTATAATGCGTTCACAGAAAGGGCTAATGCATGGCCTGCGATATTAGCGCATCGAGGAGCGAGTGTCTGAGGTCTGCATTCACTTTAATAAACAGTATTTCATTGTTCTCATTCGTATCGGTAGTTAGAAAGCTCTATCACTTCGAAATTACGTTGACGAGGAACGACCAGATACAGGGGTGCACTGTTTGACAAACTCCCGCCAATCGACAGACTTCCTAATGATCATAGCCCTAAATGGACAGTTAGATAGAAGCTCGATACGTCTCGCATAATCACAAAAGTTTCTTCATTATTTAGGCATATAAGCTTTCCATTCAAACTGCATCTTCCTTCAATGAAGTTATTCAATTAAGTGGCTGAAGACAGTTCCGTCTTCGGTGTGTAAAACTTAGACGGAGGCGCTAAGCTTCTGCAGAAAATAGTACTTTATAAAGCAACCCATACTTCTGTTAACAATTCCTAGAATCATATGACACTTGAACTAAACGACTCAAAGTTCGTTGTAGTATTCAGAGCTACAGGAGGTTCTCCTGAATCTTTCAGAGGTGTGTTTAGATAAAATGCTTATTGATTTCGAGTACTTTGTACTCACTATGGGAGAGCACTCAGCCATCCAGCTTTAGAATAAATGATTGTGTGTTTAGAAATAGACGTTAACGATTTAGAGTACAAGGTACCCTACTATGGGAGAGCATAAAACCAGTTCAGACCAATCGTTTTTCTTAAGCTATCAGTTGCAACAGAAGTTACTTGAGGTGTATTCCACATTATATTTTCCAAATCTTTCTGACATGTGACAGCAATAATATAAATAAAATAATAGGGAATGGGAACAAAATTTACTACATTTAAACTCCCTTCTAATATTTGCTTGGTATTTTGTTCAGTGCATATGACGTTTATAAGAAAGTTTTTTTTTTCTTCGTGGGTGGAAGAATTTCGTTATAATGACACGTGCTTGTGCGCAGAACTCAAGCGTAGGACATACGCAGAACTGAAGTGTATGTTATACTCAGGACAATGTTAAATTTCGCCATATTTGCCAATTATGTTGTGGCACTATTTTAAATCAAACAGAGCATTCAGGGAGATTCGGAGTTGCCAAGATGGTGCATTTCACAACGTAAGTCAATTGACGCAAGCCGAGACAGGACGGGGTATGATAAAGGGAGAGACAGGAAAATCGATATTCTATATAAAGAGGTGGGAGGTGGCCTGTGCAAGCAACCCGACACAAACACTAGGTCGGCTTCTCGTTGCAGACGCACAGTAGCATTCATCGCAACTCAGGCTTGGTTGACCAGGGCTACGAGAGAATACTCCATAAAAACAAAACAATAAAGAATCACATACATACGGTTGACATATTAAAAAGTACAAATATTATTTATGTATATCCACTTTTATCATTTTTATCATTTATTTCATCAAAAGTGCAACCAAGTACCATGGGCCGAGAGTGAATTCAGAAAGGCTGAACTCGAGAAGCTGTGGGTGCCTCTGCTATTGAAACATTTTTCATCCTCATGGTCGTCAACACCGTGGATGAAAAAAGAATTGAAAGGATGTTTGGGCTGGACGTCAAGCACTGAAACACAGAAACGCTATATACGTATTAAGGAATTAGCGTCTGTACATTCATGTTCACTTGCGTGCTTCAAGGAAGTAATACCGCATGACGCGTATCAGTTTATGACCATAAAAGCCGTGGGTCGCAGTGGAAGCAAAATATTTGTCACTGCATTTTTTTACGGAGCAGCTCTGTTTTTTTAGTTGAATATTTTGTCCATATTTCGTAAAAACAGCAGCTTCTTTTTCCAATAATACACGTTCATACATAGTAGCAGCTGGTGGTTTTAAAACACTTCTCTAAATAGTGGTCACTTCTAATTTGCTGTGAACTCTTGTCAGCCTATAGGTCAAGTAGTGTACGAAATTAGAGTTGTCTTGTAAAACGTTTCGTAGGAATATTAAAATGTTCAGAAGCAACTTTTTGTGCACTTTTATTGCACCTTTTATATATCCATCAATCAATTAAACAATCAATCAATTTTTGTTTGCTTAGCCGTTTTTGTTCCTGTTCAAAACAAATAGTTTTTTTTTTTGAAAAGTCGGTGAAAAAATATTTGCAAGAATTTTGAAGATGTCTTTAGAACTAGCGGGCAGCGCAACTCATTCCCATAAACTCCTCACGCATAAACGAGCGCAATTATTCATGTTAACATGGGCACCACGGTCCTCTTTGTCAGCCTCTTGGATCCAGAGCATTTTAAGCATACTTTTATAGTAGCCTCATTCCAGAATCAATCTGTTCCTTTGGATTGAAGATGTCGAAATTATATTCAAACACTTCATTACTAACCACAGCTGGTGGTTTCTGAGCTGCGATCTCAGCCCCGTGAATATCAAGAAAGCAAGAATGTTTTTAAAGTAACAGCGCACGTATTTCATTTTACCGGACATTTTGTATTCAGAGTTGATGGTAGGGTTATCAGCGCTTGTGTGACGCTCTTACTGATGTCCGCAGATTAATTCCACAGTGCTTAGGTTTATACTGCCTAAATGCCTAAAAAAGTTTTGTGGCATATGAAGCAGATAAAAATACAAGTACAATTTATAGCTGACAATCCGCATATAACTTAGCATTTACGCTATGTCTGTCTTACCTGTCTCGAACTTATTGTATTGGGCACACCTGTGCGACTCCCACAAAGAGTTTGCTAAAAAAATACCCGAATATAATGCAACAAAGGATTGCGAATTCATTACAGTAAAATCCTTTAATGTTAAACCACAAGCGCAATTTCAGCATAAGATTCATTCTTGCTGTCAACCAGAGCGATGAGAAATATCACTATTCCTTGAAGATTTACCCGATCGACGTGATAATTATGTCTGTGTAATGTTTTCAACGCTTCTAACAGGCTTTGCTGGTACATGAGGTATAAACGCATCTAACGTAATCCAGGGCATTTCCGAACATCTCCTGCCTATTGATCCTTTATCAACCTAAAATATTGTGCACTTTTGTTCCTTTACTTTTCTCCACTTTATGTTGAAATGCGACGCTGTTTTGAGTGAGTTCGAGTAAAATTGATTCGTGGAGAAACAGTTGCCATATATTTTATTGCAAAGACACATATCACCATTAATAGTGACATTACAAAGTGACATCCCATTGGCTTTCAGTGGCTTCTAGCTATCTACATGATTTTCTAAATACTCATTTCACACAACTTTGTCACTGACAGTACTCACACACTGAAAAAGAACAAATTAGGGCCAAGAAACATCCATAATTTTGTTGCCATTATCTTCAGCTTAGATCACATCGGCTTAATTTTGAATCAAACGCGTAGAGTTGAGTTAGGATTGATTATCTTTAGAGACCAGATTTATCGACACATGGCGCGCTTATTGCAAAGAATTGCACACGCAAGTTGTTATACTACAAAGTTTGATGTCAGGCTTAAATATGGGATTAATACACTTTGCTTCGAATGCGAAAAAATAATCCTTGAATTATATACACTGGCCTACTCCGAGTATTGCGGGCGAAAGCCAGAGAAATAACACAGATGTCTCTGAAGGAGTAGGCGACATAGGATAAAAATGAAAATGTATGACGCAAGATGGCTTTCTCCTCCTAGATACACATGCAGAAATGCTGAACACTTAACTATTCTTGCAGCTACCATAGAGGACTTAGCAAGCAGGCTTCCGCCCGAGTGAACAGACGGGGACAGAAAGAGTTGCGACAAACCTCTGGGTGAAAATGCGTCATAATATATGCTAGCGACCAGTGGTATGTCGTTGTTAACTGGTCGCAAGAGACAGGCAAACCGTGGACTTGTTCGTGTACGAACAAGTCCTACGTTGTAGTTTGCGCTACTCGCACACAGATCATCAAAGTGATTTCGTATATTTGTGGTGCATTACGCTGCAAAAATATTTGCACCAAATTCAAAGACGTCTTCGCAACTAACGGGCAGTACAACTCATTGCCACAAACTCCTAAGGCATACACGCGCGTGACGGGTCATGTTAACCAAGAATACGGGACGCGATTGCAGAAATTCAGCATAAAATCAAACTGTCGAAAATCAAGTCATAATAAAGAACTCCAATGTATAAAGTGTGCTGCCACCATACTTCTACCATGCCCTAAGAAATAGGCTGAAACTTTCTGTTGTGATACCTGGTATGTTCGGCAATCTTCATCGTGCCATCTACAAACTAGTTTGTTTCCGCATCTCATATCTCTCCCCTTCTCTCTCTCTCTCTCTCTCTCTCTCTCTCTCTCTCTCTCTTTCTCTCTTTCTCTCTGTACGTAGCGCGAAACAAGTCGTGCCAGAGAAAATTTAATCTGAACGTATAGTTCACACCGGTCAACTTATCTCAATCTTTGATTACCACCCGAGAATCTGAGCTGTGCTTAAGAACAGAAAGAACAGAAATGCTGTGCTTATAAACAGTATACGAGTCGACACTCCACTTTCTGTGTACCGGTGTTCGGCATAAAATCCATAAGTGCAGCGGACGCGGCGTATTGTTTGGAGAATTGTGCGAAGTACTCGACGGTGCTGTGAAACTCGTCATGGCTCTGAAGAAACTTTGGCGAGTGGATGCTAAGAACATTTCATGAGGCGCTAGCAAAATCATACACAAAACTGTGTTTATTTGGGACGGCAGGTTAGTCCACACCACGTAGTTCTCTCGGAGAAGAAAAAATGAAAAAATTATCAAGCACAGAAAGTGACGGTAGCAGCGAGAAAGTGCGTAAGGGTGCAATAATGGCGGATGTTTTGGATGCCATGGTTTGTGAGCAGTGATGTTCAGGTAATTCATGTTAAAAGAGGAATTAGCATAAACGTATTCAGCTTTTTTATTTCTCGCATATCAAAGCATTTAGTGCAACGTATATTTAATTGCTATATCTAATCAAAATAACAGGGTGTGTAACAAAAAAAATGATACTACCTATTGATATTAAATTTACCCTTGAAGACCGAAACGCTGAAAACGGTAGCAAGTTCGTGTAGTGTGGTAAAGCTATTTAGCATAGATCTTGCCGATGCGTATGCTCTAGGAGCTTCTCGACATATATAAGCTGCGACTGCACCCAATCTTTAGTGTAGCCTAGAACGGATAAAAATTCTAATTGAGCCGAGATGGTTCGTACCTTCTGTGAGGTAGCGCGCTTCTACGCATCGCGTTCAAGTTATGCGAACGAAAAATTTGGAAGTGTTTCATTACGCCAGTATCGCAACAATGAGCATTCGTAGCCGTGAGCGTAGATAGTTTTTGTTACATTTCTGCCGAAGCTATTAATAAACGAGCTGTTGCTTGCAACTTCTACTGGCTAACAAAGTGGTAATATTCTCAGACTGGAAAGGCTGTGGTTCTTCTCAGACAATACCTGAAATTTGTTTCCTGCCAACAGTTTTAGACACACCGTTTCATCTAACAATAAACCTTTGGTCAGTACTACCAGTCAACTACCTGTGTAGAATCGGCATTGTCGGAAAGCTGCATTGATAGAATAATTTACATAGAAAGCCAAAATTCCTCTCCCACACTAGTTGACAATACCTTGATCAGGTTCAATTGAAGATTCATTATTTGTATATAATATTTTTATCGATATTTTATTTCTTCTGTTCTAGAATAGTTCAGCCTCATTACCCCTTTTCATGCACAGTAACATTACAGCGTTCAAGAGACGCCACAAAATTTTGATTTCAAATAAAGAGTTACTTCGTTCTTATCTCTAATGTAATATCGCCACTTGTGGGCTTGTGACAAAGTAGCGAAGTTTCTGCGCAAGCGAGAATACTTATCTCGTGACTTACAAACAGGTTCTGCAGTATATAGAAAGCAATCTCTGGAAAAAAATTGGCAGATCTCACGTATAGCGGGATTCGATCTTATGCGAAGCACAAATGAGAAAGGATTATATGTCACTTTAAAGTCAGCAGAACGTTACGAGGAGGAAAGAAATGATGCCGTACATGACTTCCGTGTCACTATTATCATGTTTGGATGAGTCGTTTACCTTCGTCATCTATTCACGTCACGTGATGTCAAATTTAGTATATGTAGAGCTAGCGAAACGGCCACGAGCACGCTATGAGCGTGGCATGTTGTCATAATCTTACACGACACGCGTGTCAGGGTTATCATGTTTGCACCAGTCATATATTTCGTCATACATTGACGTAACGTAACACCGGAGTTGGTATATGTGGAGCTAGCAAAACGGCCGCGAATGCATCATGAAGGGCCCAATATACTCCAATGAAGCGTTGACGCTCGCGCACACTGTGCACAGTGACGCTACGTTAGCAAAGCGCGAGTACTCTAGTCTGACGCCAGGCGCGACCAGCACGACCAGCGTTCATTGGCGGGGCCCCACGGCAAATGGCGCAAAAGGTGACATGCTGCATTTCGCACCGATGCTTTACCCAGACAACACTGCGTCTCCCTCTTTTTGTCACGGAAGGACGCTGAAACGTGCTGAAACGCGCACGTGTCAAAGCAATCAAGCGCGGCGCGTGACCGGCACTGTTGGGCAACGCCTGCGTCACGTGACAAAATGAGCGCCGGCGAGCACGCGCACCACGTCACATCGAAAGGTATTCGCGCCTTGACTGTGGCCTGTGGTCATGCTATCATATGACACGCACCTTATTATTATCATGTTTGCATTAGTCACATACTTTCGTCATCCATTGACGTCACGTAATGCCAAATTTGGTATGTGCGAAACTAGCGAAACGCCCGCGAGCGCTCCATGAGTGTGGCATGCAGTCATGTTGTTACATGCAACGCCTGTGGTGATTATCATGTTTAAATGTCTCGTTTACCCCCACGTCGTCCGTTCGCGTCCATAATACCGCGTTTGGAATGCGTAATACCGCGTTCGCGTCCGTAATACCTTCGCCACCCATTCACATCCCGTGATACCAAATTTGGTATAAGTGAAGCTTCCAAAACGGCCACGAGCGCATCATGAGCGTGGCATGTAGTCATGTTGTTACATGACACGCATCTCATAATTATCATGTTTGCACCAGTCACATACCTTCGTCATCCATTCACGTAGCGTAGTACCAAATTTTATTTATTTTGCGCTACCGAAATGGCGGCGAGCGCATCATGAGCGCGGCATGTAGTCATGTTGTTACATGACGCGCATGTCATGATTTTATGTTAGGGTCTATCGCTTGTGTTCGCCATGCATTGATGTGATACCATACGAGTTTTGCAACATGCCTTGTGAGCGAAACCTTGATCATGACATGCGTTTCATACATGTCATGATTTTCATGTTATGACTAGTCAAGAATGTTTTTCATACTGTCCTGTCGTGCCGTAGCAAGTTTTGTATGAATACCATTATCGAAACGGCCAGGAGAGCTAAAAGTCGTAGGTGGCTAGACAGATAGATAGATACTCTCAAAGTCACCGAAGTTCGCTAAGAAACGCTTCACATTTTAAAAACACTGCTTTGCAGCAAAGGCGAAGCAAAGAACGCGATAGCAACAAATTGGAATGTCACGCGCAGATTGGCAAGCAGATCAAAACATGCCCCATGTTTCACACGGACAAACGACGCGCGAAACGTACTCACAGGTACAGATGAACGCGAATAAGCGTCTAAGTTGTTATTTCGCTGTGTTTGAAAAGCGCGCCCTTTGCGCAAACGGATCCACGGATGTGCAACGATTGCCGTGACGTTTGTGTGTGTCGCATGGTCAATTTCTTGAATAAATTTGGTGTGAAAGCTCACGCGCAACAAGAATTTAACAAACACAGGCCAACAGAAACAGCATTCTGTCAATAAAAAACAATAATAAAGAACACAAATCAAAAGCATTCACACTGGCAATATTTCTAGATTTTATTAAAGCATTTGACTGCCTAATATAACAACATTTCTATGATACAAACTATAGTGCCACGAAGTGTGTTGTGGCTGCTAATCACTGTTTATTTCCTACTTAAGTTACAGATAGCAGTGTATTTATTCCAACAATCACACGACATCTTTCCTTAAAAACAAACTTGACGTGCTTCAGTGACGTGTTTTACAGCCGCTTTTATTTTTTATGTACATTAGTGATGTTGTTATTTTATTGTTGAAGTCAAATTTATCATATACAACTGATTGTAATAAATCGCTATGACAGTTATCCATCTGGTCTCAGCTAAGTCAACTTAAGATCAACGGAAAGAAAACTCAGGTAATTATCTTTCCCTCCAAAAATAAATTCCATCGGTGTAATAGTGCTGTTGCTTTTGAAGGTCAAGGAATTGGATGTGTAGCAATTCACCAAATTGTTGGCGTGCATATTTCTTCGCAGCTCACTTGGGACATGCATGTGGATTACCTATGTGAAAAGCTCTCCAACGTGACAGTTGTCTTCTCACGATGTCGTAGTTTGATGTCTACAAAAGTCAATATACATGTTTACAATGATTTATTTTATGCCCAGTTAAAATATCGCGTCTTAGTATGGAGCACTATTATAACTAGTATACGTACACCTACTATAACTAACATACGCTATATTGGTAACATATATATGAACTATTATTCTAGCACTAGATGAACCTTTTCTAGATATCATGTCATTAAGATCGATTACCTTTATACTTTCTGTATATTACATACTGCGTGACACGTTCTTCAATCCTTCAAGAACCGCATAAAACGTTTCTCCTCTTTAGAGCATCGTAGATGTATGCCAACACTAAGAACCCTGAAGCATGGTCACTTTCATAACTCAGGACGCATTGTGAACACTAATCCTTTAATATAATCCGCCAATCACTTTAAATAAATGTGATGTAATTCACGTGTTTAGTAAATAAGACTTGCGCTTATATTTCATTCACTTGTAATTCCACATGCTCTGACACTTTTTGCAATAGCATTGTGTGTTTTTTCGTCATTTTTAACATAGTTATTATGATTACATAAATTATTTGCAGCGTAAATCGTTATATAGCCATGCGTTCGATTTTGTTTTAAATAGGTAGTATCGCTATAGTAGTACGATGTCAATATTCTCTATTGCTACCATTGCCCCGCCGTGGTGGTCTCTAGTGGCAGAGGTACTCGGCTGCTGACCCGCTTGTCGCGAGATCTTATCCCGGCTATGGCAGACACATTTCAAATGGAGGCGGAATTGCTGTAGGCCCGTATGCTCAGAGTTGGGTGCACGGTAAAAATACCATATAATCGAAATTTCCGAAGCTCTTCTTTACGGGGTCTCTCATAATCATATGGTGGCTTTGGGACGTTAAACTCCATATATCAATCAATCATATATTGCTGCCATTTACGTTTATTCCTGATACTGTAGAGAAATTTTGAACTATGTAACATTTTTTTAGCTTTTCATTCACATGTATTTATTTTATTCTGCTTTTTTCGTGCATTTTTTGTGCTGGAAATGTATTGAACCTGCTGAATATGTAGTTAGGATATTCTATTTAAATTTTTTTACTTGTTAGTTTGCTTGCTACTGCAACGGACTGCTTGTTCTCACTGCATGCACTGTATAATATAGAATAGTCTGGTCATTAGGTCCCCTCATTCTGCCTATGTAAATTTTAACCCAATGGAACCATCCAGCATATATATACTAGAGAACAATAAAGAAAGGGATTACCAAAATGAAATTGCCACAAAAATGATTTTGCAACTGCTCCAGTGCTGCGGGTGCTTTAGCCTCAGCGTGGTATTCATTTACTGTGTTAGGCCTATAGGATGAAGGATCAAAAAGCCATGCATAGGACATTCGTTCATGAAAACATATTTCTTTTCCATAAAGACAATACATCGTTCTTGACGCCTTCCTAACTGAATGACTTATACATCTGCAGAAAAAATAGAGGAAAGCTCTTCGCCGTTTTTAAGTCATGTTGATCGTGTGCGTGCGCGTAAACGTTCCACTCACTTAACCAGTACAAGAGTGCCCTAAAAAGATGAAACAAAAAAATAGTTGCCACCAGAAAAACATTTGACATTGTTTGTTTTTGTTCGAAGCCAGCAAATTGCATTTAAACGTGAAAGATTTGATCGTGACAGCAGGCCGCTAATCTTGCAATGCAGCGCTGTATCGACTGCTCCAGCAACCGAAACAAGTGTTGTCTATAGAGAAAGAGAACCACAACAGATGCAAAGGAGCCTCAGGAGCACTGGCTCTCGATGCAGCATCGGCAATCAATATTTTTCATCTCCGACGAAAACTACAAGAGAAAATGAGAAAATTAGAAAAATCTTTCAAACGAATGGCCCTAGCTTTTGTGAAATTAGAAAACTTGCATTGTTTGGGTACCTCCTAAATTGTGTCCGTTACAGGACGTGCGTTGAGTGTTAGGTACATGATTTGTAGTTCACAACATGATGATATGGGTTAGACTTCTGTGACTAAGACATTTGCAGGGTAGTCACTGAAGACGAACGCTCAAGGTGTGTATCTGTATGTGTCGATCTAATAGCGAAGACGACCATTTTTGCGAGAACGGCAAAAAAGGGGATTTAGTTGTCTCTGAAGTTTTTCAGGGGGGACTACATGTTATCACGGCAGACAAAGTGGGCCGCTTCATGTTAATGCCGCATGGTGTCTTTAGAGAAAAGCAAATCAAGCTGCTGCCAAAACTTTCAAAGAAACTGGTGTGAAACCCTGAAAAGTTGAGGAACAAGCTGTCGCGTTTTTAGATTCGCTCGAACTGGCAAGCTTGACTTCAGCAGTCAAGAAATGAAGAGCTTGCACTTGGAGGTGTTCTTTCCTTGTGAAACTCACAAGCCCGATCAAAGATTTAGAGCAATAGTTTCTGAAATAAGCACGTGACAATTGCAAGTAGCTCGCTATCTTCAAAAACACTTCTGAACTTTGAAGATTCATGACCCGCTAGTAACACCTGAGTTGAACGTTGCCTTAACTATTTGAGCAAGCAAAATCCAAGAAATTGCAGTGCTTTTATTGTTAAGGTGCAAGACATTTACTATTACATCCCCTACGCTTAACTAATAAAAATTGTCAAGTCATGCATCTGTAATGGCAATAATGAGTGAAATCTACGAATGATACTGTCGTTGTTTTTTGGAAATCTTTGTCTGTTATTTGAAATCTTTATTCGTTGGGTGGCAGAGTGAAATATATGTCCAGAATTCAGGGGTCTGCATTGGCTCGAATGTTGCTCTTGTTTTCAGCGCTATTTTCTTAGCCAGAATAGACAGAATTATTCATAAAAAATTGCTTGGCCCTGGGAAAAACTTTTTGGTTTCTTCATAATTTTTACTTATATCTAAAAAATACGTGCAAGTTCGCAGTGTTATGAATGTTGTGCAGGTGTTTAAGGAATATGAGATGGATCAGGTTGACACAAGATGTTGCACACAGTAACAAGTTGTAGTTTCTTGATTTAACACTGCACCTACAATTATGACACATTAGTTGGTAGTATGCTGCGAGGACAGTGAATTCTTTCATAAACTTCAGCTCAGGTAATTTGAAATTGTGAAAATTGGAGTCACTGTGTCTGGTCTAACGAGTGCCTTGTCGAAGTCACGCATTAATACTACGATGTTGCATCTTCACATCAAATTTAAACTTTGAAAAATAGGTGCATACCCAAAAAATGTTGTTAGTGGAGCCGTCAAAAAATTATTAGGTTATTTAGTGGTGCAACGAAGCACACGTCTTAATAAGACACACAACAAAAAGGCATTATTCTTTGATCTTACATTCATCGGTTTTCACATCTGCTCAAGCTATAGCCAAGCGTTTTGGTAGAGGTTGTTTTTAGTGCACGTAATAAGATTCGACGCATCTGCCATGTGCTGGACAAAAAATTTGGCAAAGCTAGCAAAAAAGAAAAATTTTGTTTGCCCTGCAAAACAATGTGCAATATTTGTCAGGTGCAGGACATGGGTAGTTTATTAATTGCCGTTAGCTTGTGGTCGTGTATATTTATATCAGACTAGCCGGTGCAGCAACATTCGCATTGATGAAATTCAAAATCTTTGAAGATTAGCATTCACTCCCTGCTGAGTATTAAGGCAGCTGCGAATGTTATCCGGTTTGGTGTGACACGATTCTTTTTTTTATCAGAAACACAAGGTAACTCGAAAATAGCAGAAGCGTTTCGTACCAAAATGTTTGCTGATAAATGCGCAAGCAGCCCTTCCATCTCCCTAACAGACCATGCGTTCACCTTTTTGAGCCATACTGGACTTTCACATTCTGCTGAACATTGTGGATACCCCTTATGAAACAAATTATGCCAAGGCGTGCTGTCATTTTTTTCCTGTCGTTTGTTTTACTTGCTTGTTTTTTTTTCAACCATACGCCCTCTTGAGCTACCCTGGGATATATATTTCGTTACATTTTTTTTCGACATACTGAGTTGTGAGTTCATGCATGTTCGTCTTCTCGCCTTCCACTTTCCTGTCCACTGTGTACAAGTCGAAATGTTTCAAGAATGTCCTCATAAGAACTCACCCAAATTTCCATACAAATACCCTAAGTAAGTGCCCTTGCTTACACACTGACTGAGCCTCTGTCGCTAACATTGACAATGAACTACGCATGTTAGCTAATTAGCTAGGGAAAAGAATATATTAAGAAACAGAATACCAGCTACAGATGGTGTTAACAGCAATTCAGTAAAAAAAAACGGGTCAGAGGAAACACAAAACTAGTTTGCATTGCTCCCTCAGCATCAAACCAGCAAACCATGAAAAGGGAAGGACAAAGGCGGGATCTAAGTAGCCAAAAATTGCAATATTACAGAGCGGGGACAATTTGTTCAAATGCAATGGAAGCGCAGGAACCACCAGTTTTCATCTAACTTTGTCCCGGGATTACCCCTCTGTGTTTTCTGTTCTTCACTGGGTTTCCAGCTATGCCCGTTGCTGTTTGTTCGCATCAGTGGAGCGTGCGTACTCGGTAAGCAGAAAACCGAATCAGAATTTTCGCTGCCTCAACCCCTGACCTCAGTGTCTTATGTTCGCTGTTGTCTCCCTCTCTACGTGCGTAGCAATAAAGAAAATGGTTTATGCAGTGGGCTGAAACAAATGGCACGAATGAATGTGTAACTGGCGGTAGTACTGTGTTTGAGTGACGAATATACGGTTTTAATATAGTTGCTTTTACATGGTCTCACGTCATGACCTAGCACCCTCACCACCATTCAACCGGTGATGTACGCCTCGTCCATTCTGTCGCGTTGCTTATGCAAATTCGCTCCTGTGAGGTTTACTCTTCATGCTTTTCGAATACAAAAAACAAAAATCTTCCTAATGTCACGCGCGATTCATGTGAGAATCGGCAGACTCCCCCTTCTAGTAAAGAAGACGTCCTTTTTCAATGTAAATGGCGTGATTTGAGCTCTCCTTCCACACAAAAAGTTCACTTTTTTGTCAGTTTTAATCAATTAAGAGAAAAAAACGCGAGACCGTGAAAGAGAAAACATATATAAACCTTTATTTAGAGGCCTGAAAAAACAAAACTAGGTTTGAGGCTTGAATATATCGCTAATGCTAGGATGAGCTGAGCGAGAACAAAAAAAAAAAGAAACAAGACTTGAGCCACTAGTGTAGAAGTACATTATCGCAAGCTTGGGTATGATTTCGTACAGTTTCTACTATATGTGTTGCTTGTAAATGGTCACGAAAAATCTTTGTCAATTACCTGTGATGAGTATCAAACATTACAGTAATATATTGTTACGTACCAGACCATTTATATTACTTTAATCGGCTGGCATGTTTATATTATCCAGTGCCCAAAAATGCGCAACTTTCACAAAAGTTCTTGACTGAAACAGAAATAATTTCATTGATGAGATGCCGAAACAAATTTTAAACGCGTGTTGACAATTTTTACTCCAAAATAAATCAAGTTTTACAACAATACGGAGTTTTTCATTGAGGTCCTCAAAGAAATAGGGTCAAGGCCACAGCGCATGCGCAAAACACAAACCGCGTTTAAGGCTTTGGTTAAAAACGCTACTTCACGAAGTTAGGGGGAGCACCAAAACTTGCCCAAAAGCATTGCGTCGGACAAACGTGACCACAGCCATTGAAAAGAGGGCGGTCGTCCAGTACTATAGAGCGACCAAACATTGCGTGAGGGTCCAAAGCGTTGCAGACCCTATTCGAAAACTCTTCGCTCCTGCTTGACCCGAGGCATGTATTTGCAAAAGGCTTTGGGGACACGAAGTGTGGGGACTTCTATTCGAAAACTCCCGAATATGTACTGCACTATCCGACTACAACAATTTCCCGCGTAAGAACCGTCTATTTATTGCGAAATTGGATATGATGCTGTCGTGCTTTAAAATTAAACAAAAGCTGAAGACGAAGTCTTTCAGTGAGGTTAGACATTGCTTCTGGAAAAAATAATATGCCCATCAAATACAATTTTTTGCGCCTGTGAAACGTGCACCTCCGTTCGCGTATCCTTTATGTTGCAAACTAGAACAATAACGGAGGGTTGCTCATTCAGAGGCGCGTTCTTGTATGATGACACAGCAAGCTAAAGGTGAAACATGGCGGAACCCAGGAAAATATAGCTGGCAAAATGTACACCTTGCAATCCGAATTTTGTAAATATTTCATTAAGAAAAACGGAAATAGGTAAACATACTCTTTGTGACTGCGCTAATTGAAGCCACAACTACAACTTTACAGCTATTCAGCCTACTTAGCACTACCAGTTTGCAACGAGGGCAGCTGCATTCTTGTATAATTCCTCGACTGCAATCTAACTTTGAAAAAAAGGTTACTGATACGTATATATGGTAAATTGCTTCGTTGCACAAAACTGTAACGCGTCTTTCACTGTCGAGAAGCAAATGTTCAGAACTCATCTAAGAATTTTAGTGAGGAATGACATTGAGAACTGACATTGAAAGCCAGTAGTCATCTTTTTGATGAGCGTTGTTATCTAGAATGAATTACACCCAGAGCAAAATTAGTTATGCTGTAAAGCTGTGTATGCTTATCTCAGGGACTTATTCCTTCCAGCCAACAGCAGTACTTCATCTGCGCTACATATTGGTAGAGTATATTATCTATGTAAAATTAACATACAGCACACGAAGAGGTACAAATCAGCGGTCACTGGAATATTTAAAACAGAGGAAATACGAGGTATTATACCGAGTGTACCTTTGCCCAGCCTTTTATCTTCATATATAACTGTCACTTTTGCAATAGGTGAAAAAATATATTTTGAAAATTCTAACAACAAAAATTTGAAAACTTTTGGCAGCATTTGCTTTTTTTGAAGGTGTCACCAACTATAGTAATACTGATTTACCTGCGCTAAGAAAGTGCCCATAAATGAAGACTTCGGATGTTATCAAATTGTATCATCACTGAAATTGGATTTCAGACAAGTCCTTGACAGCTCGTTTCATGTATGACACAGACTTTTACGCCATATCGACCTGGTTCATTTCTATATTGTTCTATGCTTTTTTATACAATGCCAACCTAAATCAACGTTTGTTTGTCTTGCACATTCTTGATGTGGCTTTATGTACCTTCAGTGGCAGAAGTCTTGACATTGTTGCCATCTTATTGACAACCATCTCATTCTTGTTTTTCGGCACAGTCCTCAATTTTGTCCTCCGATCTGCCTCTGGTGCCAAAGCCTTTCCTGTTGTTCTTTTTATTCCTGATTATTTTTATTCCTGTAATCCTGCTTTGGCGTGCTAGGAAAGTTTTTTTTCCTTTATTCATGAAATGCTTCTGCTGCTTCTACTAGGGAAGGGTATAGGCCGGAACTTAGGCTGTCAGATGGTCACACAAAGCCCCCACAGAATAAAGAGATCTCCACGCGTGGCTTGGCAATGCATCGGAGAACCATAGGGGGGATAAGAGACGAACAGAAGGGCAGCGTAACAGAGGAATCTTTGCGACACATAATTACAATACGCTACCCACGATGTACAGACGACCAATGTAACCACTGAGTAATCTAGACACACTGGCAACATGGGCATTTATGCCAATTATACAACTGCACTGCTATAAGCGAGAAAACTAGAAGAAATAGAAAGGTAGCCAAAATAAAGATAGTGAAAACATGAATATATCTAGAGAGAAATAAGTAGATCAGAAGAAAGAGAAAGCGAGAGGTAGGCATGTAAAACTAGGCTTTTCTAGGCTTAACTGGCCTTCACATTATGGGCACAGACTTTACTTTTCTCCCAGCACTGGTCAAGGTGTTCAATGAAAAGCAAGGCTTAGCTAGCAAATCAACAGATGATGGACACGGTATTGTGTTCTTTTCTTAAACGCGAAGCTCAAGCATCCTCCAAGTTTTTAAGTTCAGACACGCCGAGGGGTTCTTTTTCTTAAGTATCACTGATACAGATCCTCTTTTCTGTAGCATAGCAGTGCCTCCCTTATTTTTGCTTATAATGGGTGTTTTTGTCATTCCAAATAAGGTTTTTTTTCAACAAAGTCCCATCAATGTCCTTTTGAAACCCCTATTTACAGCAAAACGTGGAATGAAAATCAGTAGCAAATTTTGCTAGCGCATACCTGTTTATGAGGCCCGTGGACACATGACATGCCGAGAAACCGAGACCCAAAGGTGCATCTGCCCTAAAATTTATGCCAAAATACATGTCGGTAAATGTGTCCTTGTATACCTACAGATACATCACATATAAGTTGTTAGAAACAAGGGTACACGAATAACTCAGTTTTTATTCATGAGCCGGGAACCGTAAATGCGTGAATAGGCGCCGGCTAGTGCTGTTTTTGTTCTGTGCACTATCACACCTCTAAACGCACGTGACAAATTCTAAAACAAGGGGTAGGGGCTGTAGCCGAAGTTTCAACAAGCGGGTTCCTCTTTTTGAAGACAGCAACTGAAACTTCAATTTTAACACTGAAAGCGAAGCGTCTATCTTCCTCATCTTGCCTTTTTTGTATTACTTAACGCTCAGTATGTTGGCTTTGATGGTCAATGTCATATTTTTTCATTCGCTTCTCTTTGGACACTACGTTAACAACATTGAAACCAGGGCACTGTACAGCGCGTTTCTTTTTGTCACTGAACCTTTCTGTCGGTTCAAAGAAGTCTTGTTTATTGTTGTCTTAACATGCTCTTAAGCTGACAAAGCTGAGCAATCCTAATAACACCAGAGACAAAACAACCGTAACGCGAAAGCGACGGAGTCTAGAATAAGAAAACGAGGCAGCATTAAACAGCAAGATTCAGCTTTCGTTTCTAAAGTGCCGAAATGCACGCACTGTGACACGCGCAGGAATAACTTATTGTAAGTTCAGTGATATTGCGAAGGTGTCAAACGCCTATACTCCGACCAATTCGCGGATAAGTTCGCTAAATGTATATTAGTGGCATTGTTGTCATCTCGTCGAAGCGGTCACCCTCAAATGCTTTCTGAGGTTCGGGTTGACTGTGATTATATTTGATTTCATATTGTCGGCGCTTTCAATCACTATGTGGAAATAATTTGAGCTGAGCCACACGTTATTTCAGATCCTTCTTGCGGGATAAATTCTCTTAAGTGGTGTAGAATATAGGTTCTATTTTCAATGGAATATGGTGGTCCAATAGTTGGAAGATTGTGTACGTCTTCAATTCCTCGTTTTCCATCTAATTTATGAAACTTTGGCCCGCATCGCAATGACGCACTCGTGTACAGTAGCGCCACATTGAACTGGAAGTTTTAAGAATATAAATAATGTAGCATAGAACGCCTTCAGTGGCAATTAAACGAAAATATAGTGGTCTTTCAAATGGAAATGTAATCACGAAATTGTATGGCCTGTGTTGAAGACGTGACTTCCTGTTATGAAGTAGCTGTTTCAATATATAGACACTCAGATGTCTGGGACATTTTGGGAGCGCTTGCATACGCTTGTATAATGAACTTTCAATAATACACAGACACTGGCGACCAAGAAGCGTTAGTTGCTGTTGTGATTACATCCTTCTAGGTCGCGCTAAGGTTTACGGTAAGGAATATTTCGTGAGTCCGCGCTCTTCAGAGTAGGACTACAGGATAGTCCAATGCTAAAACTCCATTCCTTGTGAAAATGCACGTTGCATAACGATGTCAATTGTGGGAAGTCATACTATGATAAATGTAGGAGAGATGAAAACTTATGCGCACCGACATTTCAGCACCGTTAGAGTGAAACCTACAGGATCGGATTTTGTAGAGCATATGCTCTCCGGGAACGAATACCAGAAACACAGTCTCAAGGCGTAGGTACCCTCTACGCTATTAGTGATTCTCTGTTTGCGAAGTAAGTAACTACACGTTGTGTCATCATTCATCATTCGATGAAAAAGCGAGATACCGGTAACAAATCTGTAATACAATATGTGAACTTTGCGGATGCTATTTTTGATGACAATGAAGAATCATGGCTCGGTCTTTTGTGAAGAGGGCCACGTTTTAAATGGCCAACTTAAAGAATTACCACGCTTCGCCACCTGATTGCTATTTTTTCCTAGTACCGTACTATGTTAGGTTGGGGAACATGAATATTTTCCCGACGTGGTGGCGGCACATGGGATTTTTGTGAAAAAATTTGAAGGCATGGGCTGCAAGCCTTCTCTGGGCACAGAATCTGTTTCTTTGCGAGTGCTGCCTCACGATGCTTTACTGAATTGTCCTTTGAATTTCGCAAATCGAAGGTACTCCGTCAATCCCATGCATAACTCCTTTCGGGAATAATTACCATCGGGTTTTGCTCTGCCAAGGCGTGTTTTTAATAAAGTAATTACTGCAATACATGGAAGATGTCAGAATAACTCAAGTGAAAATTCAATGTTTTCTAGATTTGAAGTTCAAACAAAGGGCCTTTTCCAAGGAAGCAGAAAAATGTTTTTTTTGTTTTTCTTGTATCCAACAGTGCAATATTCGCTTCGCTTTGTACGCAAAAGTGTTGCAGTGAAGCTCTACGACATTTTGAAAACGTACAAACGTACAAACAGTTCCCGGCTTTTCAAACCCCGAGAACGTAATACGAGGAGACATGCTGCAGCCTAGCCGTCCAGAAATTTAGGCCGCGTTCAGTTCTTTAACGTTCATCTAAAAAACGTACTTTATATATAAATATATATATATATATATTGCTAGGATACTGAGGGGACGCGTGGAAGAAAAGGAGAACGAGGTTGGCAACAGTGGTGATCTACCAGATTTCTGGACTCTCGCATTCATCATCTCTCGTAAATAAACGCATCTCACCGTAACAGGATTGGTGGAGGTGCTGGGTACAGCGGAGCGATCGCAGGCGAACGATCACGGCAGCGCTACCTCAAGAACTACGCCGTAGCTGCCGACTGGCTGGTCTACCACCGCTCTCTATGGATCCGGTTTCTGACGGCGGCACCACGCACTCTTCTTCTGGCGCTACGTGGCCCCGACACAAGGTACACGAAGCTTGTCTGGGAGGGTCGGAGAAGATGTCAACGAATGACTGAAATACTTCAACCGTGTGAGTAAGTACAATTGTTCGGATGCGGCCTCCCGGTTGTCCAACGTAGAATTGTTTCTTCAAGGTACAGCATTGGTGTGGTTTGAAAACCACGAAGAAACAACAACCTGGGAAGCGTTTGAGAAAGAAATAGCAAGCTGCTTCGGAGACTCATTTATGAAAAAGAAGCGCGATGAGCAAACTTTGATGCAGTGTGCTCAAGTCCCCGGTGAAACATGCACAACGTATACTGAAGGGATTCTGAAATTGTGCATGTCTGTAGACCCACGCATGAAAATGACAAGGTTGGGCATCTCCTCAAAGGGGTTGCTGAGGACGCCTACTATTGCCTCATCGGCAAGAACACCTTGGCGTCTGTAGCGGACATAATTCAACACTGCTGCACCTTTGAGACCCTGAAGGCTAGGCGCATCACTCCCGAATTTGGTAGACTTGCCAACGTCACCACCGTTGCAAGTGTCAACGTCCCTTCAACGTCACCTGTGATCTTGCCTCGATGATCAGGCAAATCGTACGCGAGGAACTTGGACGACGAGATGTTGCCAACATGCCAAGGGCACATGCTAGCAACGCCTTCCCCCCATACGACGCAATGTGTGCTGCCGTAAATGCCACGCTATATCATGGGCCCCAGTCAAGAGCGCCAGAGCTCCCAACTGACAACCTACATCATCAGCGTGGTTTCCAGAACGCCTCCCGCCAACCACCTACAATGGTGTCTTCTTGGGGCGATCTTGGGTACCTGGCGACTCGTGGAAGGTTCGGCGACGTGCGTGAGGCCCCTGTATGCTATAACTGTGGTCTAAGTGGACATGTGGCTCGATTCTGTGGTCAGAGGCGTCGCCCCCAGCAGCGCGACTACGAGGGATCAGCTTCTAGACAAAACCGCTGGCGCGGTGGTATGCGCTCGATGCGGGACGCGTACGTTGGGGACGGCTTCCAGCAAACCACCCACAGTGATACACATGTGGGACGCAATTTCCACCGGAATTTACGCAATGACTCGCCTTTTTTTGAGCGAAGCTTGACGCCCCCCGCAACACGCCGGTTCCGTTCCCCGTCTCCTGGTCGATGCGTCAACTCCCCGCCTCCGGAAAACTAGGTGGTGCGGCCAATGGAGGTGAGGGTCGCCGAACATTTTTCACTACATTCACCTATGCCTCCACCCGTTTTTATGACGCAAAATAAGGTCCCCGTGCTTATCGATGAACTTCCTACGATAGCTTTGATAGATACTGGAGCAGCTGTTTCGGTGATGAGTCTTAACTTCAAATTGCGGCTAGGACACAAAGTGAAGTTTCGCTGAGACAGTTGTGTATCGTTTCGTGCAGTAAGCGGGGAGATGCTGTGCCCGATCGGTGTGTGTGTGTTTTTAGTGTCCTTTTGGGCGACAAAGTGTTCGAGGCTGAATTCGCTGTCCTGACCAGCTTCACCCATGACATCTCCTTGGAAATCGATTTCCTACGCGAGTGCGGTGCTACTGTAAATTGCGGTGCTGGCGAGATTATGCTATCGGCAATTACTGAAGATGCCAGGCGCTGTCAAGTATCTATCACCGTCATTGAGGATGTTGTCTTGCCGCCCAACTCGATGAAGACCGTACGCGTTGACGCCTCTGCCTCGGACGCCGAAAAGTTTGATGTTCTTGTGGAGCCAATTCCTCTGAATTGCGCCAAGAAAAATGTGCTCGTTTCACATTGTCTTCTGTCGATCAGTGATAGACTATCAGCCTTATGGGTGTCGAACTATTCAAATGAACCAGTCATGCTACCCTGCGGATTGCGACTCGCCCGCTTCGAACAAAATGCAGCCAGTTTCATTGCATCTTTAATTGACGAGAAAGTAGATCCTATTCGTGCAACGTACCACACAGAAGCCAACTTCCTGAGTATGGTAAACAAGTCGCTATCGTCAGAAAAACGTCAAGCTTTGGTCGAAGCCCTTGCGAAGCACGCTACTATATTCGACTTTGCACAGAATGAAGAGAAAATGAGTGTACCAGAGTCGCGTAATCGCCACGGGATTGCCACAGAATTCGCTCACCCTATCTGGCAGAAGGCATACCGTGTCTCATCTTCGGAGCGCTAAGTCATTGCTCATTAGGTAGAAGAGATGTTAAAGAAAAGGGTCATACAAGAGTGGTGTAGCCCTTGGGCTGCCCCTGTGATTCTTGTCCCAAAGAAGAATGGTACATGGCGATTCTGCGTGGACTACAGACGGCTCAACTCTGTTACTAAAAAGACTGTTTACCCGCTTCCCGGGATTGACGACTTTAACGATTGTTTACATTCGCATCGTACTTCTCCTCGGTGGATTTGAGGTCTGGTTGTTGGTGAATCCCCATGCGCCCAAATGACAAAGAGAAAATGGCCTTCATTACCCCAGATGGTCTATTTGAAATCAATGTAAGGCCTTTTGGCCTATGTAATGCTCCAGCCACGTTTGAGCGCTTCATGGACTCTATATTACGTGGACTAAAGTGGGAAGTTTGTCTTTGCTACCTAGATGACATTATAATTTTCGAACGTACATTCGATGAGCACAACCATCGTCTAGACATTGTACTCCCCTGCCTTCAGAGAGCTAAGCTCACCCTGGACTCTAAAAAAGTGTTGCTTCGGCAGCCGTGAGACTCTCATTCTCGGTCACCTGGTGGACAAGCATGGCGTTCGACCTGACCCCCAGAAAGTCGCTGCAGTCAGCAGCTTCAAACAACCTCAGTAGGTACGAGAGTTGCGATGCTTTTTGGGGCTATGTTCGTACTTCCGTCGCTTCGTGCCCAAGTTTGCCGACCTCGGTTACAATTTGACGTCCCTACTCAACAAGAACGGACCTTTTGGGTGGTCAGCGAAATGTGAGTCGTCTTTTTCGCAACTCAAGTTTGTTTTTATGTGAGGGCGCGTACTTCGCCACTATGTCCCGTCTGCTGCCACAGAAGTTCACACCGACGCCAGTGGTGTAGGTATCGGCGCCGTCTTGGTCCAGCGCAGTAGAGATGCTGAACACGTCATTGCCTATGCCAGTCGCTGTTTACGTAAACCAGGACGAAACTATACTGTCACAGAGCAGAAATGTCTCGCAGTCATATTCGCCATGCACAAGTTTCGCCCTGATATCTATGGACGCCGATTCTCAATTATCACGGACCACCACTCGTTATGTTGGCTCACTGGACTACGGGACCCATCTGGTCATCTTGCTCATTGGGCATTACAATAGCAAGAACATGATTTTGAAGTCTGTTACAAGAGCGGTAGTCGTCTTGCTGACGCCGATTGCCTTTCACGGCTTCCCCTTCCGACAACCGAGTGTGACGCTGACAACTTTGATGAATATTTGGCAGTAGTGGATACTCCGTTTCCTGACCTAACAAAGTTTCGAGCAGAGCAATGCAGTGACAACAGTCTCGCTTCTATCTTTATTTCCGGAACGACTGGTCAATGTGGTTTCATCGTAAAGTATGGCGTTCTTTACAAAAAGAATTATTGTGGCGTAGGCCCTCGCCTACTTCTTGTTGTGCCTACCACTCTGCGACAACACGTACTTCGAGCAATGGTGACGGTGACCCAACTTCTGGCCATATGGGTTTTTCTAAGACATTTTATCGCACGCAAGAACGCTTCTTCTGGCCGAAGATGCGTAAAAGTGTGACTCCATATGTTGCGAGCTGTGAGCAATGTCAACGCCACAAGCGTCCTACAACTCCGCCAGCCGAACTATTTCATCCTATAGCACCCCCGGGTTTACCATTTGACGTCATCGGTGTTGACCTGCTCGGCCCTTTTCCGCGATTAACGAACGACAACCGATGGATTATTGTGGGCGTTGACCACCTCACACGTTACGCCGAAACTGCGGCGATTCCTGTGGCAAGGGCCACTCATGTTTCACAGTTCATGCTGTCAGACGTTATATTACGCCAAGGATCCCCCCGTATCATCATCAGTGATCGCAGGCGGCAATTTGTCGCCGATGTAGTTGAAGACCTCCCACGTCTCGCTTCGTGTCATTTCCGTCACACTACTCCGTATCACCCGCAGGCTAACGGTTTGACGGAAAACACTAATAGGACTCTCGTCAACATGATTTCCATGTATGTCGATTCCGGACACAAAACATGGGATGCGATCTTGCAATTTATAAACTTCGCCTACAACACTGCACAGCACGAAACAACGAGATACGTCCATTTTATCAGTTCTACGCACGCCAACCCGCCAAGCTCTTGACACTATTCTTCCTTTTTCCGAGACAGATCAACCTACTCTCGCTAAACCATTTGGCGCGCAGAAGAGGCCCTGCGTATCGCCTGTCTTCGAACTTTCATCGCCCAGAAACGCTCTTATAACCGTTACGACAGATGTCACTGGCACGTATTGTTTGAGAAAGGGGATTTGGTGTGGCTTTGGACGCCGCTCCGCAAGCGCGGCGTCTGCCAAAAGTTTTTTGCCAACTACACTGGTCCGTTTGTTGTCCTGGAACGTGTCAGTGATGTCCCATACGTGATATCTCGGCTGTTGTCAACTGGCCGCCGCTCCAGCAAGACCAACGTCATTCATCTCGCCCGTTTAAAACGCTATCATCATCGTAACGAAGCCTAACTCGCCCGGTGGGCATCGTCTGCAAAGGGGGAATTGCTACGATAGTGAGGGGACGGGTGGAAGAACAAGAGAACGAGGTTGACACGAGTGGTGATCTACCAGATTTTCTGACGCTCGCATTCATCATCTCCCGTAACAATATATATATATATATAATCTTGTACGTTGGCTATCACGTCAGAGATTATGTTTCGCATCCATAGTTCTGCCTTCAAGCAAGATACCCACTATACCACCACGGCAAATGAAACGGTGTATGAAAGCCATCTATACCGCATGCAACCCGACCATTTCTGTTATGCATGTATTTTTATATTGTCACTGCAATTCGGTATTGTTTTGACCACATTAAAATTATTTTTAAGTTTTCTGTATTAGTACATCAAACTGATAATTACGAGAGACCTGGTGTCGGGTGGTTTCAAATTGCCACAACTTGGGGTTTTTTTACTGTGCACCTAAAACTCAGCGCACGGGCGTTCAGCACTTTGCCTTGATTTAAATGAGGCTGCTTTGGTCCGTATTGCATCTCACGAACATAGGGCCAGCAGTAAACTGCCATAGCTTGGACATCACTTCAGGGGTCCCTGATAGTATGCAGGTCTATTTGTTATCCACAGCAGCGTATTCAATTTGAACCAGTTACCACTTTGCCCTCTGCCGCATGACATTATACGAAACCCATGTAAAATACCAAGCATACCTATTTCGCATTACTGTACTCTAAAATTTATATTTTAAATGAAGATTGGCACATTCACCCGTAGGCCAAAAATACGACTTCATTCCCACATGGCTGCAAGCTTTGCAACACTGCCACGCATGAACTAACAACACTGTACTTCGATAGAGAGAAACAGAGGTTTATTATGAGAAAAAAAGCTGAGATAATGGTCTGAATCAATTTTCTGACATGATACTAAGTGTTTGGTATGGTAAGCGGGTGGTAAACCAAGTATAGAGAGAATTTTGATGGTGATGATCGTGAAAGCAATAAGTATACTAAACAATTTATCCCTAAAAGTTATTTAGTGTCTTTTTTGAGTCTTGTCTCAGGGAAAAACTTGTTCCGAGTTTTGAAAATAGTGCGCTAATCACAATGCGTAGTGTCTAAAAGAACGTAATCGGATACTTGTTAGTTGACAGTGTTCAATAAAAACGTAGAGAGTGATTTTCTTGGTGTTCTGAAGTTGTAACTGAATGTTCTCAACGAATGAGCACACTTTCAGATGCATACTCAAGGTGGCCAAAATTCTACTGATGCAAGCTGGCTTACTTGAAAATTTACACACCCAGACTGGTTCACCATATTTCAAGCCTTTCCTCTTGCTTTTAGTGTTTATTCTTCGTGCGAAGGGTTATCATGTTCTTCTTGCAACTGATGTACACCAATACCATTGCAATATTTAGGATGAGAATTTGATACCTACTGAAGGGAATCTAGGCAGTACGTAGCGTAATGAAGAAATGAAAGCACTCAAGTGATAGCCTCTTATAGGCATGGATCAAAATGATGCTAGTAAGTGATTCTGAACAAGACCTTTCTGAAATGACGCGGGAATGTAACAGATGCGGAACAAATATGCGTGCGGCTGTATCATAACTGCAGCAGGGATATATCAAAGAAAGCAGGCGAGCTCGAACCAGTGGGTGTAGGTTTCAGAAAGCGTACAATAAAGACAAGCTGAAGTAAGCGAGGCGTAATAGGAGATAAAAAGTCTTCGGGGATAAACTGGCGCTTACTTTGAGCCAAGTAAAGACTATCTTCGAGTGCTGATCCCAAAGGAGAAACCCGACAACCACAATGGAGCCAGCTTTCGTGGCGGTGCTCCACTGACAGCTTCATAGAGAAGGGTGGTTCTCAGATATCAATTTTCCTTAAGAATATCCATCAGTGCTTTCACGAGGTACGATGGAGATGCAAAAAAGTATCAAAGTAAATAAAACCGTCAATACCGATAAAGAATGAGGACACAGCGTAGATGTTTTTTCTATTACTTAGCTTGGGAAACGGGAACACATGTGTTGTAATGCATGTTTTTTTGCGTGCACAATGAACAATGCACCGGCCAGTACAAAGCACCAGGCGCAAGTTTAGTTTCGAGGACTATGACCATTTCTTTCGGTATGTGCACCCAACAAGAGAGATCAGACAAAAATTGTGTGGTGGGAGGCACCCTTAAATACGTGTTCTTTATGCGACACTGGGATTACATCAGACTCAGCAAAAAAAGCAAAATGTGCGCTTTCTCATATTCATAGCTTACGTTGCAACAGCGCAAGATAGCCTCCATCATGTATAACCTCAGGTTAGTGTGCCATCAGCTTGCAAAGGTATTATGCCAAGGTAGTTTAAAATGACAGCACACTTGACGTTCGCTTTCTAGAGTGTACGGAACGTGATTGCGTGAACAATGCCCATCAGCTTATAGATTTCTCAGTTGTTTCTTCCTCTCCGTGGGTATCATAACCGTGTCACAATGAAGGTAAATCTGTGCGCCTTCAAATGGCCGTTTCGGACTATTTTAAAGTGGCCATTTGGGCCTAACGTGGTGGTATAGTTATTTTAGTGCCCGACGTCTGACCTGAAGGTGGCGTGATCGAATAATGGCCGTAGAGGCCACAATCTCCGTTGAAGCAACAGTATTGTAGGCCATTTTATTGTGATTTTGCTGAGCGGCACAACCGGCAGCTGAAATTTCCGCTACGTTTGCTCAGTTTTGTTTATATACACCAAAGTATGCAGACGCTAAAGCTTTCATGTTTAAATAAAAATTATGATAATTTGCAGCACAATGTAAAACGTTAAACCTTGGTGTGTTACTTTGTCGCGTTTAGAAAACTTCTGGGCATAATAGCGGATATTGATTTATCATATATATCTTCACATTTAGCGTTATATGAACAAATATATAATATTTGTGAGTCTGTATCATGTCTCTTCTATAGAAGTGACAAGTTAGAAAGTTCGGTCTTATTATTTAGGAGAAACATACGAAAGAAGGAGAGAGAAAGAAAATATGCTCAGGGCCTGGCCATTCTCGGGACGTTTCTAAACTGAATCCTCCTATTATCCGGTTTTAACGGAAAGAATCTCACACGCCCTCTTAAACATTCCGTAAGGACACCCACAAATGAAGTAATGACTTATATACGCGTGCACATTACGCATGTCCTAATACGAAAAATTGCGGGACTCAGCTTTAAATGTTGAATGCGACACCATTATCCGGTCCTGCGTGCGTACTTTCATCAGCAAAACCACAAGTGAACATGCCCGCGGGAATTTGAGAGCTTCCTATGCGCCGACCATGAGGCCCTAGAAAAATACGCAAAATAACATGCGTGTTTTCTGTATTGGGTGGCTGCCTTTAATCCGCTTAGTTATTAGGATAATGACATGTTCTGACGCCCGATGGCAATGTACACTTGTACCAGGTAATAGTACTGAGACATCCCATGTTATATTGTGAAGGCTGTATACAGGACGCGTTGTTTTGTAAAGCAGAAACGCTACTTTATTTGCGTTTATAAGGGTAGGAACCTATTTATCTGTATTTTGAAGCAGACATGTGACTGTTAATAAAACACCTGCTTGTTACGGAAAAGGTCTCGGTTTTATTCTCCCTCGGAGCTGGAACTTTTGTTATTTTGTGGGTACATTTCTAGATTTTACGACCGCACACAAATTTAGTTTTTGCTCACAACCAACGCTGGCAGGGCCGATGCCGGAAACTAGCTCTAAGGCTAACGCGTTGCAACAAGCAACTCGAAGATGATGAAATGGAACGGTATGTATGCAAGCGTGTTTCAAAACCTACATTTCAAAAAAGCATGCGCATCTATCTGCACTCTTTGGGGATTAGGGGGCGTGGTATTTACACTTCTCACATAAACCCGATATACGGCAAAAAAGACCTTCAACGAATCTTTTTTTTGTGTGTGTGTGAGTGCTCACCGATCCACTATCAGAGTCAGAAGCGGAGCTTCCAGACGCCTGTTCTTTGCTACCCTTTCAAGTACAGCATGAAAACATTCGAAGGCACGTTTGCTAGTGCTGCTCCCGTACAATCGGTTTCTTCATCACATACAAGAAGCTGAGTCACAAAGCCTACTTTTAAACATTATAGTTTATCTTGTTCAAGTATTGCTTATGTTGAAATAGGGTGAGGAACAATGAACAGCTCTTTGCTGTGACAAAGGAAACCTGATAGAAGTAGGTGGAGAAACAATATGTTGTGCATTTCTTTCTGATGATAGAGCCTGCCTAGACTGTGAATAAAAAGAGACAAGTGTCCCCATGAAGCCGATAATTCAACGAAGCTAAAGAAGCTGTCATTGTACAAAGTTCAGCAGATGAAGCGCTCAGCAATATTGACAAAAATAACATGACTGTTTTCTTTTCTTAGGAAACGCGTCCTGGCAGAGGTTGTTTCTTCGCCACAGTCTCACACTTGCCTTCATTACTTTACCACATGGGCAAAGCAATAAATGCTACAGCCAAACAAATCGCAATGTCACGCGAGAAACGGCGAACGGCTGGAAACTTGCAGCGCACACCTCAAGCAGAAAGCATGCACGAAAAGAGTATACAGAGGGATGAGCATAGAAAAACAAATCTCACAGCTTGACGCCTAAAGCACGCTGCTCAAACAGAAAGAAAGACGCACAATATCAACACATATGTACACACACGACCAGCATGAACTGTTAAAAATTCTCATTTTTTCGTGCATGAACAGCGGGCTCCTTTCGTAAGCACGGTCACGAGAGCAAGAGAAGTGACCTTCGTGCTCTCATGAAACACGAGACTAATGAGCGCGCGCGCAGGAGAGACCACGCTCCGGAAAGGCGAGGCTTACCAAAACGCAAGAAGTGACGCCCTTTAGAGTGCACCCAAAACGAGAACGTCACGCCACCTCTCTACTGATAACGAACACGCGCTGAAGTTGCGGGGCTCAGAGGACTGTAAAACTGTGTATGGTGTATGTATGCCTTGGTGTTAACAAGTAGCAGAAGGTTAACTCTGTGGCGTAGTGCCTGGTGTCGCACACTGAGAAGAGCGAAGTCCTGGTTCGACGCCCGGAGCTGTTTTTTTTTTCAATTTTTTTAAAACCCGATAGTCTTTCTTGGAGACCTTCGACAAAAAAAATTTGGTCTGTCTGTCTGTCTGTCTGTCTGTACATTTGTATTTTGTCCGCCCTTAAAGACACCCCAAACGGCACCAAACGGCCGATCCCATCCGAAGCACCAACCAGTACTGCTCAAGGTTCAGCGTTCATAGTTGTGCGATTGTCAATTAAAGAGCAATCATTGTGCATATCTGAGGCGCCATAACAATACGTTAATGTTTTGTATGTGTGCCTTTATACTAGACGTGGAACACAAGCAACTATAGGGACTGTAGCGTTTATCGCGCTGCGCTGACAGTGCAACGCGATGCTCAAAAATGTAAGTGTTTCCAACGCTTTGCTAAGACGACACGGTGGTAGCACCGGCCCGCCGCTTTGAAATCTACACCTTGTCACCTTCGAGACAGGCAGGCATCTTTCTCCGCGGGCGTGCACGCCTTCATTTTCGAAGATAACTGCCAAATTGCGCTCTTGTCTAACGTGCCTCAACGCGCCACTTCGCCTTCGCTGCACGAATTGCCACTCTCTAACGCAGCGCCTCCAGAATACAATTCACCAATTTTCTCGCGCAAAACATCAAATTACTGTTTTGTTCACTCTCTCCAGACGCAATACTATCGTCGTTCGACGAGATTCGCAGTGAAACTACGGGGCCATATTTTTTTTGAAGCTTGTTAGTACAACGTGACAACCGTGACAGAAATACGTCAGTGGAGCCGTGGTGGACCCAGAAAAAACTCTTTTGTGTTGAAAGCAAAGCAATCATTGGGATAACAGGGGAGTTTAGACAGGTATAAATGGCTAAGAAAAAATGGCAGCATATTCACGAAGTGAATGATGGAGAGCGGGGCGAAGCATTCGTCCGTCCGTTCGTTCTTGCTTCCGTCCGTCCATGCGTCCGTATGTGTGACCGTCCTTGCGTCCATCCGCCCGTCCGTGCGTGCGTCTGTTCGTGCGTCCATCCCTGTGTTCCTCCATGCATCCGCCCCTGCGTCCATTCATGCGTCCGTCCATGCATCTGTGTGTGAGTCCGTTCGTCCATCTATTCAACACTCCAAGTGCCATCATCTCGCATATTTTCATCATATATTCTTTATATAGAAGCACCGCCATGCAGCGGACATTCCAAGGACTAAACGAGAGGTGGCACACGCACACTTTCTTACGGCTTGCGCTTCGTATGTACTCCCCACCTTTAACCACCTCAAGTTCATGGTATATAGTAGTTCATTGTATTCATGGCACTGCGGCTCAACGCTCCCTAAACCTTTCTAAAACTAAGGAAGTTACACCCAGCGAGTATAACGTAGTAACCTTTTCCTGTCAGATAGTGCTCAATGTGCATGCCAATGGCTGCTAATGGGAAATGAGAGAGAGGAGAATTCGGCTTTTACTTTCTTACGGCTTGCGCTTTGTATATTCTTCCCACCTTTAACCACCGCGAGTTCATGGTATATACTAGTTCATTGTATTCATGGCACTGCGGCTCAACGCTCGCTTAACCTTTCTAAAACTAAGGAAGTTGCACCCAGCTAGTATAACGTAGCAGCCCTTTCTTGTCGGATAGTGCTCAATGTGCATGCCAACGGCTGCTAATGGGAAATGAGAGAGAGGAGAATTCGGCTTTTACTTTATTACGGCTTGCGCTTCGTATATTCTCCCCCCCTTTAACCACCTCGAGTTCATGGTATATACTAGTTCATTGTATTCATGGCACTGCGGCTCAACGCTCGCTAAACCTTTCTAAAACTAAGGAAGTTACACCCAGCGAGTATAACGTAGCAACCCTTTCTTGTCGGATAGTGCTCAATGTGCATGCCAATGGCTGATAAGTGGGATCGCAGCGTGCGCTTTAAATAAAATCAGAATGCTCCTGTCTCTCATTCCCCCTTAGCAGCTATTGGCATGTACATTGAGCACTATCTTTTATATTCCCGCAAGAAAGCAGGAATGGTTAGTAGAAGTAGAGGAGGAGGAACAAGCCACTATGGAATAAACGTGACGTATCCAGGCCACGTCTCTTAGTCATCAGTGCATCACACACACACACACACACATATATATATATATGTGTGTGTGTGTGTGTGTGTGTGATATATATATATATATATATATATATTGTGAGATCTAACAGACAATTATGCGAAGGAATGTATAGGAGAAGGTATTGGAACCAATGTGGTGTAATTAAAAGGAAAGAAAAGTGATTGAAAAAGTAACTTGCCGTGAGCAGGCAAGATCCCATTATATTGTGTCAAAACACGGAAAAATGAGCCCTTAGGTATCTAACAGACAGTAATTGCAAGGAATGTACAGGGGAAGTTATTAGAACCAATGGAATGTAATAAAGATGAAAGAAAAGTGGATGTAAAAAATAACCAGCCGTGAGCAGGAATATATATATACATATATATATATATATATATATATATATATATATATATATATATATATATATATATATTCGTGTCTTCGTGCGTACTGCAAGCCAACAAAAGTTTAAATAATAACAAGTAAATAATGATTTGGAGAAGCAAGCTCACAACTCGCTGCCTGCCTTGGCACCGTCTACCCAGCTCTTTTCTAGAGACACTGCTCCCAAAGCTAGCTCAGCTTAGGTTATAGGCTCCTGCTGCCAAAGTTGAACTGTAAGCTTGAAACAACTAGAGTGGAAATTTGCTTGTTAATTGGGCTGTAAAGAGTGCAGGTAACATCTGATAAATCACTTTTCGCTGTATTTTTCGGTGCGGTGAAATGCTCCTTTTCTATTAGCATCTGTTGCTATGCCACTCCCACTTTCACCGTGTGGAAACTAATGCAATATCCATGTTTTTAAATACTGGCTCTTGAGACTGGTCTGTCATAGATGTGGAAGACATGAACCACCTCACATCACCTTCTGCTTTCTTAGGAAAAAAAGCCTGAATGATATTGCTCTCATAACTACGTCGTGGTTTCCTGCGCCACAATTTTTTCGCACCAATACACTAGTCAAGCACACTGCTTTCTATTTTAAATTTGAGAGCAAACATAATTTCAAGCAATATTAAGAAATATTGCACACATACATTGTAAGCACAGTGCTTCTGGATACCTTGTGACATAAGTTGTTGCTCTAGAGAAAGTTTAACGATTGACAGCGTCACTGTGTGTCCATAATGCATGCTATATTTTATAATGCCTTAGGAATGGTGAGATATAAGTCTCCGAAAATATTGTGTAGTCTTACCCATCTCACATATCCACTCTCGTTATCTTTCATAGAACGTTGCAGAGAAAGCTATTCTTTGTGAATCCTATACTACCACTGTATGTCGATCAAGCTGTATGTATTTGCGGCAGAGAGCATGGAGCACTTTCTAAATCTGCATCACAAATATATTTTCATTTGGAGACTTCGCTCACAGATGCGCGTGTCCTTTTTGCTCAGATACTTCTGTTTATTGCCTTCACGCATATGTCAAGAACATCTTTCTGTTCCGCGCTGAACTAAGAAGTCATTTCGGAAACAGTTATTGGTTTGATAAGTTTGTCGACACTTTGTTTTTTTGTAGGCACAGTAGAGAAATTAGGAAGAATGCGAATAATTTCGCTCCGGGGCTTAATTGAGCTAGATGTGCCCCTCAAGAACTCATGCTGTGCTTCGCGAAGAAGTTCATTTTATGGCCGTTCAGCTCCTTACTTCTGGCGCGAACTTCTGGGATACGAGGGCAAAATGCAAGTGGGATCGGCTTGGCGGGAACCTGGCACCGAATGCACAATTGGAGCTTGGACAAACAGGTATAGCAATATATATATTAACACATACATACGCAGTTTCATACAAGCTGAACAAAACGCCTAGTCTTGCAGTAATAGAGAAAAAAGTTCTGTAACACAAATCGGAAAACGTAAGGAGCATAGAAATTATTGCATCCACAACTTAATGTACTTAAGGACCGGAGATATGGTAACCTCCGTCAGTTTTGTATAGTTCAAGGACAGTGATTTCTTATCATTTTCGCGGCCGGTGTATGTTTGTTTAGAAGTCTGAGAATGAAGTATTTTAGCATCTGCGTTCTCTTGTGGGTTCGAATAAGTGGATTCTGGTGTTTCGCTCAAAACCAAAAGCAGGCCCAGGAAACTGCTACCACTGTCGCTGTAAATCAGCTCAGAAATGTTTCAGCTGTTGATGTCTTCCGAGTTCGTTATCACTCGTGTAGTTTTTCACGCCCCTTTTTTCCCGGGAGCAGAAAACATCATTTCGATGCCACAAATTTAATTACAAGGCCATGTAAAAAGAAACGTCCCCTTAAAAACACTGCAGCAGATCCAATGCTTTTGTATAACTTTCGTCGTTTATCTTGGTGTTGACTTCATTGGTAACGTTCGTGGTTCTGAAGATTTACTTTATATTTTTCTTTGCTCGTGCAGCAACTAAGAAATCTTTCTCAACTGCCACCTCACGTACGCTGTTTCACCATCTGGCGTGTTCCTGATAGATTTGGCGCAGCATTTCGGAACCCAGAAGCCTTCTGCCGGTGTGTTTTCCGCATGTCTCAACTGAATACACGTAGGCTCTGCAGCGTCACCTTAGTTCTTCGTCTGAGTTCCGTCCATCTTAGTTGACAAGCCGAGTGCTCTTTTGGGAGAGTTACTAGAGAACTTGTAAAAAAGTTGAACCGACTCTCGAAAAGTTTGTTTCTCTGGGACGGCTCAGGAATGTTGTTTACTCTTGCTTGCACTGGGGTGCTACGCAGGGAATCTCTTCGAGCATTGGTAACACCCTCTTTTGAAGCAACAAATATAGGAAAGATCAGATCTAGCCCTTTGTACACGCCACGTTCTATTCATTTGATGGAACGCAGTGTCACGTGACGGCTGGTCGCCAAGTTCGGGTAGCGTCAGCGAACAAGCCTAATTTTTTTTTATTTCTTCGTAGTTTCACTGAGTGCTGATGCTCACCCGTACAAGTGTCAGAAATAATTACAAATATCTGTTATAGAAGCACGTGCTGCGCAAGTTCTTTTTCAGTGGATAAATATTTGTGTGAAATGTTCTTGATAATATTAGCAGAGCTTCTAGTATGAAGTCCGGCCGAGCGCCTTTCAACTGCGCGAGCTTAAGGCTGAACATCGAGGCAACGTGTAATTTTATGCGTTTCGTAACTTGTACGTTGGAATGCTGCGGTTTTGCGACCATCTATCTAGATAACGTGACGGCGTTTTAACAGTTAAGCTGTGAAAATATGACGCAAGGCCATGCAGACTGAAAAAAATGTATCATCAATAGAGACTGGATTATAGGCAAATGCCTATTTTGTTTCTTGCGTTCCTATTGCGCCGTTTTGCCATGTGAGCATAAAATAGAGGATCAAAACAGCTATTATAGTGTTTTATAGTACATATAAACGTCTATTTTGAACGTTGGTGTCTAAAAATTTATTAGCGCCTATAAATGCCTCTTTTCACAATCGGTGCCTATATACATGCCATTTACACTCAAATTCTGCTTTCAAGTACCACTGTAGTCTAGTATTCATGTTACTTGCGAAATGGAGCGTTTGCACACTGTTGGGTGCAACCTATACTCCATCTGTTATCAGTTACATTCAGCGCTGTCAAGCCTACGAGGCCTTTTAGCCAATAGGAAGGTTGATTAGTGTCTACGCATGCAGTCATCCGCGTCGCGTCATCTGCTTGGCATCTCTGCGGCGTCTGCTCGCTTGCGTAGGAAGCATGAACTGCTTCTTCACAGCAGCAGGACGATTAGGAACTAATTCGAAACCATGGAGTGTCATAAGGGGGAAGTAAAGTGTAGATGAAAAAGAAAACAATATCCATGCAGTTTATTTCATTTCTCATTTGCTTTTGAAATGGGGCTTCACTATGTCCCACGACAAATTTTGCTTAGACAGTGGAAGTTGTTTCGTGCCCATTAAAGTGCTTTGTATCACTAAAGTTTTTTAATTGGTTCATTACAAGCTGGGAAAGCATAATGGGAGGAATTGAGCTTGAAACCTTCGCCACTCATTTCATATAGACTTCTCAAGCACAATTACTTCCCTGCCTTCTTTGGTATCGGAGCAACTCGGAGCCCGAGGATCACACGACGCGGACGCATCAGCACGCATTATGCGCGTAAGGTACATTCGCATGACATGCCTATGCCAGGTAGTAGTGCACGCAAGCGGAGTTCTGTCGTTTCGACGTTCTCTGTATTGTAGTGCCTGTTTCTGTGGGATGGATTCCTCTATGCGTGCGCGTTTAGAGAGGCTGGCATGAATCCCGTATCCTTATCACAATGCACAGAATCGCATCGCTGCAACTCCTCTAAGCGACAGCGCCAACTAAAACACGCCAAGCGTTGTGAAATCTGGGACCGGCATGATGCGAGAAAGGCGAGAACACCAACGCAAACGAAATGAAGGCAGCTTAGTCACGCATCTCACTCGATACGAAGTTAAAAAAATAACACGCATTGATTCCGTCTGTGTGTTTTACATTTCTGTCAACCTTCATACTTCTATTCAGGCAACAAATTGCACAAATTACACGCGTCATCTCGTAGAGTTCTCACAGTGTCACGCACTACTCTGACGTGCTCAGGGCATTTTCATCACCTTGACCATGCTGGTGCGCACGCCCGTGAGATGGAGGTCAAGTAGTGTTTAGTTTGGTATTTCACCTCTTTAAGGCGCACGTAGAACTGCAAATCTTGGCAGATAACATTAGGAGCACCCATTGCATGCATTTCTTTTCACTTCTCCAAATTTTCAAATCTGCGTAAGGGCCCTTTAAGGTGTTCACAGACAGGAAAATATTCAGCCTGTGTAGTTAGATGAAGTTATTACGAGGTAAAAAGATCCTTCTGGCATATTACACTTTGCCTATTTGCACCTGCGTAGCCCTTCTATGCCATGCCGAAAAGAGAGAGTCCCAGAAGACTGTTTAATCGACGGTGAGCACTTAACTCAACATGCTGGTCTAGAAATATTCTGCTGAACGACGTAGGTGTCGACATAAGTAATAACAAATTTATGGGAGATACATACTGAGGCATAAAGAAGGCATCACTAATATCACACAGCGCGATTAAAAAAACTAGGAGCTTCGTTAGGAGGAGCACACTTACTTCATATTCTCCCCATTGCACTCGAAACATTAAGTGCCCATTCTGCTGTGCGTGATTGTCGTTATTTTTTTCCGCTATAGCGTTAGAGAGCTCGTGTCGCATAAAAGCCGCCGTCACTGTCAGCACCTTTGGTTGGGAGGGAAAAATTGTCCGTGAGCGAAAAGTCATAAAAAAGGAAATATTATTTAGAACAAAATTTTTGGTCTCATTGAGAGATCAAACCCGGACATTCGCGTGGCAAGCACGTGTCCTACCAAAAAGCCATGATGTTACTTGCAGCTGCTTCGGAAAAAAAAACACTACGTAAATGTAATGTAGTCGACGATGAAAACGAACGTATTCGGCGATTTGTAGGTGCATTTGAGACGCCATCAAACTGCGTCAAAAAAGGCCAGAATAGTGCAGCCATTGCCACTAGAGGCACTCAAGAACTTTGAAACAGTTCTAAAAATGGACAACTATGTCCATCTAGCGGAAAGCATATCATGCCTTCCCAGAGGCAACGATGAAGCAAACAGCAAACGCAAGGTAACGTGCTTCCATCTGTGAGTCATTGTGAGACTCTTCATGGCCTTCGAGATGGTGAGCGCACGGCGTGTATCTTGGAGGCCGTGCGACTCTTGCTTTAGATCAAAAGCATGTATCTACCATTCACGCGTACACGCTGCTTCAATTTACTGTACGTGTGTGTGTGTGTGTGTGTGTTTAACAAAACACATTATTAAGTGTGCACTTAGTGGTTGAACGGCGCACTAGGGGCCGAATTTTGCAATCGCGTTCAACTCTTAAATGCGAAGATTAAAGTCACGCATTTGTTTAGCATGCTGCGTGATAGCTAGGCACCCTCTACAAGTCATCAACTATATTCTGCCTTTTAGGCTCCTGCTGTAGCCACCGCTTTCTCTTTCATATATCATTTCATTTTGTAGAGCCTTATTCTTTTCTTGGTTTTTGCAGCGCATCTTATGCGCAGCTTTTACATCAATGCATTTGTGAAGCAACTTTTGAGACATTGGTTCAGTAGTTTGTTACTTTTAGCTCAAGCAAGAGAGAGATAATAAAATGAATGAGGGGAAGGCAGGAAGCCTAACCAGATAATATAACATCCGGTTCGCTACCCTGCACAAAGGGAAGGGAGAACGAGGAATAAAGATGTGAAAGAAAGCGAAGAGTGAAATGGACGCGCGAAAGAGAAAAGAAAAGGAAGTGAGCTGGGGTGCTATAGCCTATTCAATAGGCCACTACTATGCAAAAAAGGCCTTCGCTGATTTTCTGTGCGAAGAGAGATTATGTCGCCTTTCAAGCATCACTGATCTGACAAGGGCCTCTCGTCAAAACGAGCTAGCGCAGCAGCTAGCTGCTGTCTTTGCACGTTGTAACGACGGCAGTGACACACAACGGGCTCTATCGTTTCATCGCTGCCGCAATGGTCCTAAGCAGCACTGTCAAGTCAAGCAAGAGATGAAATGTGCTACCCCACGACACGCATTACTTAGAGTATCGCATGCCAGAACTGTGCAACATAATTCAAGTTTCGTAAAACGTTGTCGAACTTTTAGGCTTGTATTCACACACCAACTTTACTCTTATTTTTCAACTTTTGGTTATCGCTCTTCTGCTATTAACATACTTTCAGTGCATCAAAACGGAAACCGAGTTTAGCTTGTGAATGTTGCTTCACACTTGTTCATAATAAGGGAACATGAAGGGTAAGCAAAGCGAGCGATATTGTATGGCGCACACATATGCTGTAGAGTCGTGCAGAAAGGAACTACTTTTGGTTACTATAGGTACTCCAAAACATTACGTCTCCCCGACATCTAGCGAACAATCACTGGCTCATGGGTTGTGGATTTTATTACCAAGGCCGTAACGAAGTTTTTCTTAATAAACATGCACTAACGCTGTATGTGTAGCGCAGCGCACTTTGGGTGGTGTTTCTTCGTGAGCACGATGCAATTTACATTCTTATCATTTAAAGCACCGACATCGCTCCGAGGCATCAATAACGCTGTAGACATGCGAGCGTACCAAACCTTGAAATGAACTGTTCAATCTTCATGCATTATAACTGTATGCTTTACCTTACGATCTGCTGTCCATTTGGGGCCTATACACATTTGCGCACCTGGAAAGATACGTGGAGGAAGAAGACGAAGTGTTGCTGTAGCTGAGTGTTTGCCGTTCATCTTCAGACTTTTCACTTATTTTCGCAGTTATACAGGGAACGTAGTTCCCTTTTTGGTGGTGATGGAAGTGGACTCATCTGAACGCCCACCTGAGTGGCCGGCGACAGCGCCGGCAGCCTCAAGGAAGCGAAACTGCCTTTCCAGCGACAGCGAGGCTACCCTCAATGACACTGCCGAGAGCGTCGACAGCTCCGACTACGAATACGTGACCGTCATGAGCCAGAAAGCAAAGCGGAGGATGCTCAGGGCATCCATGGACGCATCTGCTGGGAGGGCCCCGCAAAGCCCGCTGAGATACACCATCCTATTCTTGCCTACGCAACCATTCATCAACATGAGACTACTGAACAGGCAAGCTGTATCTTCAGAGCTCGAGGCACTGGTGCCGAACAGTATTAAGGATATCAGAGTGAATCCCCGGAAAAATGTTGTAGCAGTGGACGTTGCTCAAGCGTCAGCGTTAGATTCACTGAGCAAAGTTACCGTCCTTGGCGGCATGAATGTTCACACTATCATTCCGCTAGGAAATTAGGCAACTACAGGCGTCATATATGACAACGATGTGACCATCTCGAACGAAGATCTGCTGATTCTTATTAAGCCTGCTAATGATGGGCCCCAAATACTGCAGGTGTGCCATCTGGAAAAGTCGAGATGTGTGAAGAGAGACTTTACGAGTGATTGCCTACCAACACATGTTAAGGTGGGTCACTTCCGACATGCTGTGCGACCATTTGTCCCTAAGCCTTTTCAGTGCCCGAAATGTCAGAAATTTGGTTATGTGAGCGCCGTCTGTGGAAATCCTACAACATGTTCTCGTTGTGGTGCACCACAATCTGCCGAAAACTGTAAAGCTAATTCCAATAAATGCCCGAATTGCCAAGGGCCCCACGACGCCACATCAAAAGAGTGTCCGAAAATAAGGCAGGAGATTTCGGTTTTGAAGAAAATGGTGAGGGACCGTTCGACTCACCGAGAAGCGGTTGCTGTCGTCAGGCGACATTGTTCTCGTCGCCGACGCTCATCTAGAAAGCCTGCCCACAGCATCAAGTCTTCTGTAAAGCCTCATTTCGTTGAATCGGCTTCACCACCACCGCCGAACCGAAGAAACACGGGCACTGAGAATGCTGCCCCTGAAAAGGAGGCTCTGGAAGAAGCATGGCCATCCCTTCCAAGGATAACCCCTGCAGAAAAACTGGAACGTGCACCGGTAGCACCACTTTCTGCATCTCGCCAAGGTGAGGCGACAGAGCGTGACCGAGAAATTTTGACGATGATTAAGTCTTTCATCAATGCCATTCGCACGCTTATAGGCAACATGAACACGCCTACAGCACGATGCGCAGTGCAAGTATTGGATGCCCTGAGTCCAGTGCTTGCCAAATTCGCATAGACAAAATGGCTCTTTCACTACGGTCATTCCGAGACGAAGTACGTAGTGCGACAGTTTTACAGTGGAATGCCAGAGGACCTAAATCACGCATCTCATGTTTCCGACATTACGTTTTCCGCAACAGATTTCCTCTATTAGTAATATGTGAACCAAGTTTGGCAAAAGCGATCAAGCTTTCTGGCACTTCATCGGCTTGTGGTGAGCTCAGCATAGTAATTATATATATCCGCACAGATTTAACCTACATTCCACATTTGGTGAAACCCCATAAGGGAAATCAATACGTATGCCTCCGCGTTGCAAAGAAGGTAGCCTTCACACTTATCGGCGCATACATCTCATCATCTGGACAGTTCGATGGTGAAAGACTACATGACATCTTGACCGCTACACCTGGACCTTGGATTGTTGTTTGTGATTTTAATGCTCATCACTTGCTTTGGGGAAGCACAAAGATCGACTCCAGAGGCCGGAAACTTGCTGAATTCGCCTCACGCCACGAACCTAACGTTATGAATGATGGCAGTCCAACGTATTTGCGTGATTCGAGATATAGCAGTTGCTTGGATCTTGCATTGGTGTCACGGCAATTCGCTAAACAAGTGCGATGGTTCACGGATATTGAGACTCATGGCAGTGATCATATTCCAACGTATCTGAAGGTCACAGGTTTTGCAACTTCCTCCTCATCAACTAACAGAAGGGTTAAATGGACAATGTACAAGGCAAAGGTGGAAGAGGCATGCGATGATATCGCGTGTGGCATCGAGGAGGTAATTAAAAATGTGATGGAAGAGGTTACGTGCGTCTTTAAATACACATCAAAGCGTACAGAACTTCATATAGAACTGCAACGACTACGAACGATTCGTAGGCGGGCGCAGAGGAGGTACAGGCGCACTAATTCAATTCATGACCTCAGAGACGCTCGACGTCTACAAAAGAAAATCAAACGTCGAATGGACAAGCTGGAGGACCAACGGTGGAAGAAATTTTGTGAATCACTCGATCCACGTAAGCCTATGTCCCATATATGGAGGACGGTGCGTGGCCTTGGCTCGACTCCACAACAACGTCCATTCAGCACATTGGCTCTCCATCAAGGCCGCCTGCAGGTTGACGTTGCTGAAGATTTCTGCGTGAGGATTGCGGGCAATGTGGTTACCATGAGTGACGAAGTTCTCGGGGATGTTCCCGTAGCACAAGTTTCTGAACTGAATATGCTTTTCTCACTCGAGGAACTGGATGCAGCTCTAGCCACCTGCAGGCGTTCATCGTTACCTGGGCCGGACGGTATTACATACGCTGCTTTATGCCATCTTGGAAGACGCAGCCGAGACCAGCTCCTAAAATGCTACAACCAGTTATGGAACGATGGCTTCGTTCCAGAAAGGTGGAAATCCAGCCGCTTGGTACCAATCCTCAAATCTAGAAAGTCGCCGCTTGATCTGGCATCATATCGACCTACTGCGCTATCCAGCTGCGTGGGGAAAATATTTGAAAGAAAAGTTCTGACACGCCTCGAGTGGTACCTTGAACGCTGTATTATATACCCAGAGACCATGGCTGGTTTTCAAAGAGGCCGCTCTTCTATTGATAATGTCATCGACCTCGTAACCTCTGTGCAACAACAGAAATACCTCAAGCGCATCTCGGTTGCAATGTTCCTCGATGTGAAAGGGGCATATGACAACGTAACGCACGATGCCATCCTAGATGCCTTGGCGAACATTGGAATCGGTGGTGAAATGTTTCGATGGATTCCAAGCTACCTACAGGGGAGATCCTTCTTTGTGCTCACTGCGGAAGGCCGCAACGTAGATCATTACACCGCTCGTGGCGTTCCACAAGGCGGGGTTCTCAGCCCTACGCTGTTTAACCTCACGATCATTGGCCTTATACAAAGCCTACCTCGATCAGTCAATATCTCTACATACGCCGATGATATATGTATCTGGGCTTCAGCAATGACACGACTCCAGGTACGCGCACGGCTCCAGAAAGCAGCGAGAATAACGTCGACGTACCTCCATGCCCGAGGCCTCACAATTTCCACCGAGAAGTGCGCCTTAGTACCTTTTACCCGCAAGCCCATGATCTGTTATCCTGTTTTTATCGACAATGCGAACCTTTCGTATATGAGACGTCACCGATTCCTGGGCGTCACTATCGACAGAGATCTCTCGTGGAGTGCTCACATCTCGCACTTGAAGAAGAAGCTCAGCTCTATCACACACGTGATGAGATTTTTTGTTGGTAAAACGTGGGGCACATCAGTGTCATCTATGCTTCAGCTGTACAGAGCGCTCTTCTTGGGATATTTGCGGTATAGCACGCCCATGCCTTCCAACGCCGGAAAAACTAACATCAGGGTCCTGCAAAGCATTCAAGGTCAAGTCCTCCGCACATGCACATGCTTGGGGCTACCTCGGTGTGCTAATACGTTAGCAACAATTGGTATTGCTAAAGACCATCTGATCACGACATATATAACTGTCAACACGCTCCGGACGCATATCCTTCACATATCCAGAGTGCCTAACCACCACCTTGCTAGCTTACCACTAGAAAGACCAAAGGCAGCGTTTTCCAAAGTTGTTGCGGCTAACCAGAATTCCATCTCGTGGAGTTTTTCGCCCGCAACCATACCACTATCTTCAGAGTGGTGCATGAAAAGACCGACTGTGCACCTTGAAGTGCCGGGGATATCTAAAAAGGCAAGCCTGTCATCTGCAGCCCTTAAGCAGATCTCACTGGACCTCTTGCATTTCTCGTATGCTAACCGAATTCATGTTTACACGGATGGTTCGGTCTCGGGAAGTTCGACAGGTGCCTTTGTCATACCATCTCGATCAATCACCGTCAAATTCAAGACATCACACGTCACGACATCTACGGGATCCGAGCTCGCCGCTCTTCGAGCCGCTGTGGAGTTTGTTACACAAGAATCCCCTAGTAGATGGGCCATTTTTTGCGACTCCAAGGCAGCCCTTCAATGCGTGCAAAGTCTACGACGTGCAAACTACCACCAGATGGTGTATCGTATTAATGAAATTTGTCATCGCGCTGCTGATCAAGGGCATGACATTGTTTTACAATGGTTGCCGGGCCACTGTGGCATCAGTGGTAACCACCTCGCCGACGACGCTGCCCGATGTGCCCACGATGGAGCGCCCACACTGTTAATACCCTTGTCAAGAGTAGACGCAGCTGGAGAACTTCGTCACATCGCGCATATTGCCACGCTTGCGCACTTGAATTCTCCACTTAACTCCAATCATCACTCTAAGAATCTTAAGTCCTTACGTCAGAAACAACAGCCATCCAAGATTTCTCGACGTGACGCTACAATGCTGTGCCGGCTGTGGACTGGGGTAGCGTTTCCTAAGTCAATCAGCCATCGCATTGGCATGGCGGATTCATCCATGTGTGAAAGCTGCAACTGTATAGAGACTATTGAACATCTCTTTTGCCACTGTGCCCAATTTGATGAAGATTGCCGGACTCTCCAGTGTGCCTTGAATAGACTCGATGACCGGCCATTTAATGAAGCAAAGATCTTTAGGAGCCTGGTCGCGCAGCACATCAGCACAGAAAGCCACACGAGTCCTCCTGAGATACTTGTCAGCAACTTCATTGAGAGAGCACCTGTGAAACTCGGCATTGTGTGTGTGATGTGACATGTGTCTATCCTTCTCTCTCTCTTTTATTCCCCCTCCCCTCCCCTTGTGTAGGGTAGAAAACTGGACGCATAGTCTAGTTAACCTCCCTACTTTTCCTACATTCCTTCTCTCTCTCTCTCTGGAAAGATACGTGGCGTCTGTGCCACCAGGTGCTACGTTGGGTCTTTTATATTGAATGATAATTACTGGCCGAGAGTACGATGATAATTACCATCGCTTCTACACCTTTTCTTGTTATTGCACATATCTTGCACGCTAGTTCAGTGAACTCATGATACGGCTCAATTTAAGCGGTGTATATCCTTAAAGCAAGCACCTTAGCTTCCTTCCGGAATCTTTTACCAATGAAGATAGAGATTTTCGGCTGGTAAAGGCTCTCGTAATTACGAGTGAATATGCAGAGCGAGAATCGCATAGTGTCTATGTTTGCGATTTTTTTTCATAGCTAGTTGCTTCTAAGCTTCATCAAGCACCATATCACCAAGTATGGCTAAATGTGGTAAAGCGACTGTTTAGGCGTGTTGGTACTTCCCAATCAACAGGAGAAAAGCAATGAAATCATGTAATTTATTAACAATTTCAAAAAGCTCGTCTTGTCAGTTAGAAAGAACTACTTAAGTTTGAAGCGATACTTTAAAACGTGTGCATGTATAAAGTATCCCTAACAATTGCTACGAAAAATTGTCGCAGCAATGCAATCTCACTTAGAGTGAGGCATCTGATTACGCGTCAAAGCTAACGAGCCAATTAAAGAGACTCGTAAGTTCGGCTCCTCTAAAAGAGAAGTCACACGATGCTGTGGTGGTCATCAGAGCTATGTAACCTCGCACACCGCAGGCTCTACAAACAAATTAGTTGCAAACAACTGAATTGCAAGGGGAGGCAAAGAAGACCCGTGCGTTCACCCTCGATTTTTTTCGCTATGTCGTTAAGAGCCCCAAATGATACTTTACCACATCTGGCGGCCTAGCCGCCTCTTCAAAAGAAAATGGTGCCCTCTTCCCACTCCCACGATAAACACTTTGCTTATGTCCCTGGTTGCAAAGCGAGCCGAGGATCAACGCATAATCAGTGCGCGTCATCACTGGGAGCTAAATTGCGTTGAAGATTTGAAACGAAGGAACTGGCTTTGGCGTTGATTATAGCTGCATGACAGTTAGACCAGTGAGGAGTCCACTCCGAGTCTCTTCTCTGAAGAGCACTTCGATCGGTCTCGCGCCTGCCCTCGTCAACACTCGAGAGTAATTTAAGAGCCAGTTTCCTTCGGGTTAGCCACCTAAATGATCCTAGTGCTAGCTTTGGCAGCACTGACTGAACCATCGCACCCTTTTGCTTAGGGCACTAATCTGTAGTATGTGAACGTGGTTCACTGTTCTCTACACCAAATAATTCTGTACGCCAGAACTCATCATATAATTTTCTGAAGCCAGTATTTACCTTCCGAATGATTTCAATGACAACAGTACTGCTGCAAAGCGTGGTACGTGGGAGTCTTAATAAAATAAATCAGTAGGCGCCACACGAGTAAAAATAGTTTCGAAGGGTAGGGCAGCTTTTTATCAGGAATTATCATTGCTTTAGAGTGAAACCTGAGCATTCCTTCTATAATAACAAAATGGTGCAATTTGGCGTGTCATTTTTTCAACATTTAGTGTTTTATTTATTTATTTATTTATTTATTTATTTATTTATACATACAATACTGCAGACCAATTTAATGGTCCAAGCAGGACGGGCAGAAAAAAAGAATGTTCACGCACATACAATGCAATGCAATGTAACAAAAACAATGAAGCAACAAAACGCAGAATTCGCAAGGAACTACAAAATAAACAAGCCACGGTAAAACCGACTATTCGCACAAACATAGCAGGGTTTCCAATCCAAATAAAACTAGAAAATCACGCACAACTTCAAGAAACATTGCTAAAAACCTGAACGTCAGTAATTAAATGATTCTAAATTGATCATGTAGGGGTGTCATAAAATTTCCACTAAAAATTCTTTCTGGCAATTTATTCCAGTCATCTACCGTGCGTGAAAAATATGAAAACTTAAAGGTATTTGTTCGGGCAAAGAATGGGGATAAACTGTGGCTATGTGTGTGTCGTGTTTTCCTCGTGGTGGATGGACTAATGAATGGAGTGGTTGATAATACAGTCTTACACTTAATCAGGGATTCCATAAAAGCTAAGCGGGCAATTCGGCGTCTAATGTGTAGTGGTTGGATTTTATTGAGTGCCATGATACCTGACGGAGAATCACTTCTTTTATATGTATTATAAATAAAACGTACAGCCCTCCTCTGAACCTTCTCCAATTCGTTAATGTTTTTGTTCTTGTGCGGGTCCCAAACAACCGCTGCATACTCCAGTTTAGGCCTAATTATGAAATTATACGCTAAAAGCTTAACGTTACTAGGAGTACCTCGAAGTTTATGCCATAAAAGACCAAGTTTTTTTAGCGCAGAAGAAGTTACCTGCTGAACGTGGTCGTTCCAATCTAATCTGGAGTTCAATATGATACCTAGGTATTTAAACTTACTAACCTCCTCGATTAAGGTGTTTTATTTTGTACCGGAAAGTTATGGGGTTTGTTTTTGTAGTGCTAAATTTCATGCCCCATTTGTCGCATCAAGATGATATATCACATAAAGCCCTATCTAGCCGATGTTGATGAGAAGCAGACTGCACTTCAGTATAAATCGTGATATCATCCGCGAACATACCAATATTCACAGTATCACCAACCACAGACACTAAATCATTAACATACAACAAAAAAAGCAGGGGCCCCAGCACACTTCCCTGGGGCACACCTGATGTCACTGTTAGACCATCAAGTACCATCAATGTTTACAAATTGCGTTCGATCTTTCAAATATGAATTAACCCAATTTACAAGTGTACAAGGAATTCCTGCTTGTTTAGGTTTTGAAAGAAGGCTACCGTGAGGAACCCTGTTGAATGCCTTGCTTAAGTCTAAAAACAAAACATCAATTTGCCCGGAGTGATCTAAGATTGAACTAAAACTATGAACGGCGGTGACCAACTGCGTAACGGTAGAAAATTCCCTTCTAAAACCATGTTGAAAGGGACTCAATGTTTTATTTTTTTCCAGTACATTAAGAATATGGTTAGCTACAATATGTTCTATCATCTTGCAACAACAGCACGTTAAGGAAATCGGTCGATAATTGTCAACATGGAAACGGTCTCCTTTTTTAAAAACTGGAATTACCCTAGCCATAAGCCAATCATGGGGCAGCACGGACGTCCGAAAAGATGCACGAAAAATGACTGTCAAAAACCGAGCTAAAGATTCTGCATAGCGACGCAGAAAGGCGTTCGGGATTTCATCCGGGTCCGTAGTGCACTTAGGATCTAATCGCAGAAGCATTTCAAAAACTCCTTCAAAAGAAACAAGCTCGATCTGTTCCGAATGAGCCTCCATATAAAATTCATCACCTTGATCGTTTGAAAACACAGAATGAAAAAAGAAATTGAAAGCATTAGCAATGGAGAGACGAGATGTTTCCATCTTGCCATCAACCAATAATTGATCGACCGATTTACCTGCACTACGGATGTGATTCCAGAACTTTCCTGGATCGTTTAAAATGAACTGAGGCAAACTTTCGCAAAAATACCGTTTCCTTGCGGATTTTACGCTGCTCGAAAGTTTGGAGACTAATTTATTTAAGACATCACAATCGGGACTGCGAGTCTTCTTGATACGTTTAATTCACCGTTTTAGGTGAATAATATCTCGGTTAATCCATGGATTGTCCCTTTTGGTTCGTTTTTTCTTATCAGATATAAAAGACTTTAAACAAAATTTGCAATGCTCTTTAAACATTTCCCACAAATGCCGCACATCATTACCTTGAAAGCTTTCGTAAGTTATGTCAAGGTAATCCAAAACAGACTCATCCCTCGCCCTGGAGTAGTCTTTGACATATGTATGCTTAACTCCCGCCAAACGTTTTTTAGGTTCTAGAAAGACATTGGTAACTACAACCTTGTGATCAGAAATCCCGTCACTTACATGTAATGAATAATCAGAAAAACTGCGATCTAAGAACACAAGATCGAGAACGGACCTAGCTGTACCGCAAATTCTGGTGGCCTCAAGAACAACCTGGTTTAAATTATGAGTTAGCATAATGTCGGATAGAATATCAGAGTGCTCTGCGGCTCCGACACATCCAGTAGGCCAATCAATACCTGGTAGATTGATATCGCCAACAAGCATAAGCCTGGTTTTGCGGAAACTAAACAAATGATCTTGGAGCTTTCGCAAATAAGAAGAATCAGAACTGGGAGGTCTGTACAGCGCACATAGGACAAAAGTGAAACTAGAAAATGTTATTTTGAGAAGCAGGCTTTCGTGGTCTTCTATTTGATTTAAAACCACAGCTTTCACATTTTTCTTTAACAGAACAGCCACACCCCCCCCCCCCCCCTTCGTGACACACGGTCACGTCTGAAGACCGAAAACGATAAAGGAAAGACGCAGTCGTCAGTGATATCGCTGGTTAACCAAGTCTCAGTTATTATTGCTACGTCGGAGTTGTGCGCAAGTAATGCAATTTCCAGGGACAGGGATTGGGATTTATTGACAACACTTTGGGCATTCATATTCAATACAATGAGCCTGTTGCGATAAGAATCGCTGCCGGGATCATGTCACTTCGACTGCGACTGCGCGGGGGACAATATGAGCTTCATTCGTCTACCTGTTAAATCATCCCAAACATATGTTTCGTCATTATTTTAAGTTTATCGTCATAAAGTTTTGGATCCAGCCCTTCATCCTTATCATTGCGTGCCGATTCCCAAAGAAGTTTTCGCTTGCGGAGAGTTTCCTTGGAATAATCATTCTGAATGTAAATTTTCGAGCCTTTCAGCTTCTTAACGTTACTGAAAACAGCCATCTTCTCATTGAAGTCTTGGAAGTACAAGATTACTGGTCGGGTTTTTTGCTCACCTCTACCGCTATCATTTTCACTGTTACCGGTCTCCTTGATGCGTTTTCCCAGTATGTGGATACGCCCAACGGATGCAACCTTCACACCAAGCCGTTTATAAAAGATGTTGCCAATAACCTTCTCCTTCAGTTCATTTTCAGATTCTGATTTAGCCTCGGGTACACCAAAAACAAGCAAATTTGACTGCCGGCTGTAATCTTCGAGATTCACTATCTTTTGCTGTTGCGAAATAACCGACTTATGGAGCGACTGCAGATGTTGTTCGATTGGTGCTATAGGCTGCAGGGAAGTTTGAAAACCTGTCACATGTTTTTCTATCTGTTCAAGTCTAGCCATTACACTGCAAAGCGAAGCATCAAGCTTGCATTGCAAGGCTTTCATTTCAGATATATCGTTCTGCATTGACTCCTGGGATTTTATAATCTTATCTAAAGATTTCTGGATATCCGGACCAGGGTTACTCTCAACATCGCCACACAACAATATTTTGAATACAGAAAAACACTCGTACGCAATGCAAAGACAGCGCCGAGGGCACGGCAGAACCACTAGTAGCATGTCATCACTTCAAAAAGAAGAATCATGACCAACCTGGATAAGCAAAACGGGTGGCATGCTTAGAGCCAAGTTCGACAGCGGTTCGCCGTGCCCAGTGAAGACGAAGCGATGTAGCTCTTCTTTTATACCCGGTGGCCCTGGTGACGTCACACCTCCAGCGAAGTGGCCGATAGGCGCACAGTCAGGCGCCGGTGCGTCATGCCAAGATGTCACGTTCGTAGTTGATACCGGTGGATTGCCGAAGTTGCAGAGCACGTTGTTGAAACCAGCGAAACTAAGAAGAACCTGGATAAGCAAAACGGGTGGCATGCTTAGAGCCCAGTTCGACAGCGGTTCGCCGTGCCCAGTGAAGACGAAGCGATGTAGCTCTTCTTTTATACCCGGTGGCCCTGGTGACGTCACACCTCCAGCGAAGTGGCCGATAGGCGGACAGTCAGGCGCCGGTGCGTCATGCCAAGATGTCACGTTCGTAGTTGATACTGGTGGATTGCCGAAGTTGCAGAGCACGTTGTTGAAACCAGCGAAACCAAGAAGAACCTGGATAAGCAAAACGGGTGGCATGCTTAGAGCCAAGTTCGACAGCGGTTCGCCGTGCCCAGTGAAGACGAAGCGATGTAGCTCTTCTTTTATACCCGGTGGCCCTGGTGACGTCACACCTCCAGCGAAGTGGCCGATAAGCGGACAGTCAGGCGCCGGTGCGTCATGCCAAGATGTCACGTTCGTAGTTGATACTGGTGGATTGCCGAAGTTGCAGAGCACGTTGTTGAAACCAGCGAAACCAAGAAGAACCTGGATAAGCAAAACGGGTGGCATGCTTAGAGCCAAGTTCGACAGCGGTTCGCCGTGCCCAGTGAAGACGAAGCGATGTAGCTCTTCTTTTATACCCGGTGGCCCTGGTGACGTCACACATCCAGCGAAGTGGCCGATAGGCGGACAGTCAGGCGCCGGTACATCATGCCAAGATGTCACGTTCGTAGTTGATACCGGTGGATTGCCGAAGTTGCAGAGCACGTTGTTGAAACCAGCGAAACCAAGAAGAACCTGGATAAGCAAAACGGGTGGCATGCTTAGAGCCAAGTTCGACAGCGGTTCGCCGTGCCCAGTATTACGTCAGGTTTATCATGGCTGTGCTGATGAACTTTTGTCACAGATATGACGTTACAGTATATGTATTATTACGTTGCAAAGATAAGACGTGTATGACAGGTTACGTAGCGCGATGTCGAACCGGAAACCTCGCGATCTGCAGCACGTGGCGCTAACTACCAGGCCATAGAGCATACATTATTAACGGCAAGCTACCTATATACACGCTATATCATTTGGTGATCCTCATAACATCAACAACGTTTGCTGGATTTCGTCATCAGTGGGGAGATGGCGTCAAGGGTGCACGTTGGGCCCGCTCTAATGATCGTCGCCTCTTGCGTTTCAAAAAGCGCCGCCTCCACGGAGCATGATCTCTCCGGTACGCGCGCTTATCAGACTCCTGAATTAAGTGAGCACGAAAGCCACTTCACTCGCTCCCGCAGCTCCGTTTCCGAAAGGAGCACACTGCTCCCACACGAAGATTAAAGGATAGTGATAGTTGTCTGCGCTTATTCTGTTTGTTTCTGTCGGCGTGTTTCTGGTATTAGTGTGCGTTTTAAGTGCGGAGTTGTGGCAGTTATTATTCTACGTTCATCCTGTGTATGCTCATTTAGTACGTGCTGTCTGCTTGAGGTGCGCGATGCAAGTGTCAACCAACTTCCGATTGGTTGCGTTACTTGGCATTTTGTTGTTGTGGCATGCATTCCTACACCGTTTTCGCGAAACAATGCAAAACAAAACACCGCTAAACTACTTCTACAAAAACACGTTCCGCTTCCAAGCAGGTGCTGCACACAGCAGTCATGTAATCTTAGTTACATAAATTAAACTCACACGGAGAAGAATTATTTTGCCATATCGCTACACAGGAATATATCGCCCAGCCACATAATCATACTTACGTTATAAAAATCCAACGTACATGCCTAATTTCAGACTTTAAACAGTGTATTTTTAGCAATGGTCAGGCCAAACTAGTAAGTGCATTTTTAAAAACATTTAACCTTACTTTTCGTGAGCTTGACGAAAATAATGCGCATAAAACAATAATCATGTATAGTCTTACTCGAAGGTATTGGGCTAAAATTGCTCCATTACGAATAATGTGGAGTCCAAGAGTGGAAGAGAGAGAAAGCTTGACAAAGAAGTCTGGCAAGAATGAGTAATGGTACTCAAGCCCCTTTCGCGCCTTAATAGAGGCTCCCTTTTTGACCCTTAGAACAAAGAGTACCGTGGCAAAGTTGCGCTTCCAGACTGAAAACAAGGAGATGAAAAGGCAAAAACTACACAGCATCGTGACAGAAACCTAAAATAGATGTGTAGTACTGTCACCATGGCAGTTTCCGTAAATGTGCATTCTAGTTCTAAGCCTACACAAGCCGTGTCCACCCGCTTGGCCGTGGACAATAACCCCGTTCTTGCGGAAAGTGTGCCTACCTTAGCTGTGCTCTTGTTACTGCGCTGTTGTGCAACAAAGTTACCACGCCCATTTGGGCTCCCGCTATAATTCATTCTTGGTCTGTGCTTTCGTATGCTCTACAGGCTACACGCGTTGAGCGCTTCAGCGTAGTGAATAACAATCAAGTGTGCCTCTCTTAGTGCTTAAGAAACAAGTGATTTCTGGAGTAGGTAGCATGATCCGTTTCATACGCTTGCACAGTAAACGAAGACTAGTGAAAGAGAACGCCGGAGAAAAAAAACAATGTAATTTTTCCACCAGAGTGATGAAAAAACGACAAAGTTCATCAAAGAGCAATAACGACTACGCCTTATAACACAGGCCATCCATTCATTCTTGAAATTTATATGAGTTGTAAAGAGGCGTTTTAATATTTACATGAGCTGCAAAGAGGCGTTAGTTTGGCTTGACGTCAATTGTGGCTACAGTGTTCACTCCGCTTCTTGAGCAGTATGGTGTACATCATATTTGTATTTCTTGGATTTAGAAAACGGTGGCCAAGCGTAGCTCAACTCCAGAAAATGTGCCAATGAACGTTACGAATGCAATCCACATAATCGCGCCATATAGAATGCCCATTTTTTTTTATTAAACCAAACGTGAGTGCTGACGCTTGTCGGAGCATTAGTTGTTAAATATTTCATGAAAATGACAATGAAGTATTAGCGCGTGGAGCGTGGGGTGCTAGTCACGGACTTGAATTTTAGAACGGCCAGAAATGCAAGCGTCGCAAGAGTGCTGTGGGCAATAAAGTAGCCCCATTTTCCATCGTACCAATGAGGAGGCTTCCTGTCCTCTACATCTTGTGGTACCGAGAAACCCGTGTATTTTCAATTCAAGTGATCCAGCGACGAAAACAACTTCCACATAAACAAAAATGGGTCAGATTAACGGCAAACGAGCAACCCAACGAGCTTTGTGTACGCGTCATGATAACAGAGCAAGCCAACTCATTGCATCTAGCCAGTGTAGCACTCCGGTGCTCTGAGTTCAGCACGGTATTCTGAAAAACTGCAACGATAGACTACGCACGCTCAACGAACAACTGGAGGTACTTCTCACGGAGGAGCAAGTAGTCGAGGACTACCTATCGATCTCTGAGTATGAAGACAACGCAGTGGTAATGTTGTCCCCTCTATCTTATTACATCGATGAACTTCAGCCGGAAACGACAATGCATTGAGGCCTGCCGACACCTAATGACGGCGCAACCCCTGGTATGCACTCGGGATGTAGTTCCGTTGGTGATGCTTCAAGGCCGGTTGCTGGTGCTTCAAGACTGCTGAGCTTGACTTCGTTTGCTTCAACGAAGCAATGCTTTGGCAGCGACAAGTATAAGTCCTCGCAGTGTGAGCACTTGGATACTGCTTCGGCGGTACGAACTGCTGCATTCTAGCGCCGGCACTGCTGTGCCTGTCTGCGGTAAGCCGCAATACTTGGCAGCAGCCGCAGACGCAGAACTTTCAAATGTCGACTAGCTTATAGCATGAAAAAGAGCCGACTCCCAATTTATTACATTATCATAAAGGTAAAGCTGTGAGTATCATGAATGGTTTGGGCTATACATACTGTGTGGCGCATACGACTGATGTGTGGACTCATATCAAAGCGCTCGTCACTGACAAACGTTTGCTCCTACACAGCTTTTTTTATTATGGTAAACACAGTAGAGTTTCATCGGTTGATAGTGTTCTCCCTCAAAATCTTGCTCAGTTTTTTTCACTGTCGATGTGATTGTCTAGCACGCTCGACATTCGTCCTTTTGTCGTGTTCAACGCATTAAATTATTTGCTTGATTTTGCCCATGAAAGGCCACATCTCTTAACTGAAATTGAAGAATGTGTTATAAAGTATTACGAAAATGTCCTTTACACATCTGCCAATATATTGACGAGATGAGCCTAATAAAGATAGAGCATTAGACATAACATTGATTTATCAGGGCAATAACAAAAGAACGATTTTATTTTTGAAAATTAGGTGTTAACCTTGAGCTAACCTTTTTTCATAAAATGCTTTGTAATGTACCACTTCTCGGCGATGGTCAGGCCACAGAGGTTTTGAACGCAGTTTAAACTCAGATGAACTGGAGGAATGAGTGCATGCGAAAGATTTAAATGCCAACTAGATTTCAAAAGCGTTATTGTTTTCTATAGTAGACTATCTTCTCCTTTCACTACCTTGTCTACATATAGCAAGAAGGTGTGAATTCCTAATACAAAACGTTGCCTTCTTTTCATTCACCACGTCTGGAATTCAGTGCGTCCGGCTGCGAGAAAGTTCCTTTATACTTTGCATCTTACTTGAATCTATGCAAAAACTTGGCCCATTCCACTATATCATCTTCTTCGCCGAGTTTCTGTTTCCTTGAATCTTGACGCTGAAAATAGCACAAATTAATTTCGGTATTCATCCATCCAAGAAGTGATAAATGTAGCCACGCCTAAGGATGGCATAAGCTCGCACAAGCAGACAGCGCAAGGACCGCAACGCACGGAGGCCCCTTCTCTTTGTGCCGCTCTATATGGGATGGCAAGGTCGGACAGCGTAGGACAGAGAGTTGGGGTCGTGCAGATGCCGAAGCTGCTTTATGAGTGGTCGTCGTGCTGGGTTCGCGAAGTCGCATGCACATTGCGCTGGAGGCGTAATGTTGAGGGCTCGCTACATGGACGCCCTCTTAGTCACTGTGCTGAAGCTAGGACCTCTGCTGGTCAGAGCTTGACTGACGCTGCAGTAAACGTACGCACCAATTATGCAACCATTACCACTACAGCTAGAAGGCTTCGTACGTGAGCGCCACCCAGATACTGGCGAGAGACCAATGCGTAGGTGGTGCATGTAGGATTTCTATTTGGCGGGAAAATTTGGCAAGTCTGCTAAAAAATACACGCTCATAATATTATCGCTGACACATACATGAGAAACCACCGCGGTGTGTATGAATACCGGTTTACTCAAAAGCAAAGTATGAGTAGCATAGCAAGAAATACAGTCAGAAATGTGAAAAAAATATTATAAAGGCTGAATAATGCTACACAGCGCAAAGCAGAAGCTCAACTTGAAAATATCCGTCGTGCTATGTTCTGACGATCAATCCGGTATTCCAGCAAAATTAATAATTTTTTCGCATTTGCATATTATTTAAAGGTGCTTCTCTTATTAAAAAATATTCATATGGAATTTATCCTTTGATTTGTGACATATAGCAGTGCTTTGGCAATAAATGGTGACTAATTCAACATAAAACAAGAAACTAAGTTACGTGTGTCTCTGCGGCATCACTTCCCATGCCAAGCACTTTAAGAAACGTATGCACTGTGAGCATAAGTATACACTGTAAGTACGGCCAATTTTTTAAAAGGGTGATTTTATTCACCTAAAGGTAATATAGAGGCGAATAGAAACGAGGTAATATAATCGAGGAAATAAAATATTTAGACCATTCAGGAGCACGGTGCCGAAGCGTGCTCCTGAATGGTCTTTCAGAGCGAATCAGGCAGCCGACGTTGGTTGGACTGACTAACCGTGTATTCTACACATCGCAGGAACAAAAACCACAAGCATCGAATAGCCTGGCTCGTCATTCTGCGGCAACGCAGAATCATCAAGTAGACTACGCGCAGGCACACCTGTGGCTCTGTTCCTGCAAGTGCCGACTGCTTCGGATCAAGAGGCGTCGACAGTGACACTACAGGACAAGGGGCACGCCCCCTAAAGAGGCAACCTCGGATAGACATCTTTCAGAGCGGATCGGGCAGCTGACGTTGGTTGGAATGACTAACCGTGTATTCTACACATCGCAGGTAGGAGTCTGATCATTTGTGTAACTTAACATAAATCCTCTGCACTCACGGTTACAGATCCACCCTGAACTTGCATTTGTTTTATGACCCTGTCATTTTGTTGTAGCTATTTGTGAACAAAGTGTGAGCCGAAAAAAGAAAAATAGATGCCCTGACGGATTTCGCCAATGCCTTTGGTTAAAAACTACCAAGTACTGTAAAGGAAATAGAGAAGGCAATGCAGAAGATGAACACGAAGCTTCTTGACGTTCTCTCTGATATCAAAGTAGACGTGAACACTACTGATTCATTGTACAATGCTATCAAGGCAGAATTGATATCCATCAGGGCATCTGTTAGCTTCGCTAGTGACCGCTTTGACGATCTAAAGACTGAAATAAAGCCGCTGCCTAAGGAACTGAATGAGGCGATAAATCAAAGCATCGAGTGTCAGAAAGAAAACATGGAAATTAAAAAAGAATCAAGAGATACAAGAAAACAGTTGATAGATCTACAGCAATACTCGAGACGGAACAACATTGAACTGAAAGGCATTCCCTATGTTGAGAAGGAAAGCCTAATGGAGATAGTGGAAAAAAACGGCCGAATGTTTGCGTGTTGAGGTCAGTGCCAAAGATATTGATGTTGTTCACAGAGTACCGACGAAGGCAAACAATGTTACAAATATTGTCGTTAAGTTCTCGTCTCGCTTCAAACGTGATCTGAAAGTAAAGTCAGCAAGAAAGAACAGGCTTAACACGTCAACTCTTGGTTTCAGTACAAATCAACTTGTGTTCGTGAACGAACATCTATGTCTTGAAAATAATGTTCTATTAGGTAAGGCTATACAGAGAAAGAAAGATAAGAACTGGAGATTCGTCTTGGTTTCCGAAGGAAAAATCGTTGCTAGTCCGAGAACTCGAAGGTAGTTCCCGTAACATGCGAGGATGATTTCGCAAAACTAGTGTGGCTGTTCTTCTTGATCACTTGCCACAAGAATTTTCAGAGAAATGGCTGTCACAATAGCTCAAGTAGATCAGCTCATAGATTAGACATACACTAACATATTTCACTGCAATATCCGCAGTATAAGAAAAAATCTAAATTTGCTCCTTGCTTTCTTATCTAAACATACAAACCACTTTAATGCGCTAGCAACTACAGAAACACGGCTAAAAAAGGAGAGAATGTCAACATTCCCGGATACGAAACCATATCACATTAGCGAGACTCATGTTCACATGGTGGTGGAGTGGCACTTTTTGTAAAAGAAAGGCTGCGCATATGCAGTTATATCCTTCCTGAACCACAGCTCTACCAATCTGGAAGCACTTTTTATCACACTCCACTGTTTTGGCACAATGGGCCCGGTTTACTGTCACCAAATTGCAATGCAGCGCATTTCCTCGATAGGATGGAAGAAATTTTTTTCTGTCTTTCAACTAAGTACCAGAACCGAGATGTCATCGTTGGTGATATGAACAGAGACACCGCAAACACTAGTTACACTCAATACACAAAATTGGTTAGTTCATTCAATTTTCGTAATCTCATACAAAACCCCTACAAGAGTAACCAGTACGTCGGTAACAAAGATTGATCACATCTTAACTAATGTATCATCGAAAGTGAATGCAAGTGTTTCTAATGAACTGATAGCTGATCACCTTTCTACCTTTGTTTCCATAGGAAAAACTCCAATCAAGAATGCACAATTTTTCAGCAATACAAACAAAATCAATTACAACTTATTACGGAATACATTCTTTCCTTCGAATTTGAAACATTGTATGACGATGACGCCAACATTGAATTAGGGAAGATAAAGAAAGCCTTGAATGCAGTCGTTCAAACGTGTCCGCACGCTCATATAACACCCCGCTAACTCCTTGGATGACAACAGAGATCCTTGCATTGCTGAAGAAAAAAGACTTCTGGTACCACAAGTGGAGACAGCACAAAGAAAATAAATATTATTGAGGTCCATTCAAACTGTTAAGAAACCAATCCGTGAATCTATTGAGGCAACAAAAAGGTCTAATATTCTCGACTCATTTTCCAAGCACAAGGCGACTCAAGGAAACCTGGCAAATTGTAAAAGAAGTTGTCTGTGAAGAACCAATACAGCGTGCATCAATGATGTAGTCAATGCGCATATACTTGATAAATTTAATCTATTCTTTACTGAAATCGGCTCTACCTAAGCCACGAAACTTCCTAGTAGAAAAATGAAATTTTTTTCAACCGCCTTAACAAATACGTTTGCTCTTCACTACGTCAGTGAGGATGAAATTCATGACACCGTCGCCAAAATAAGCACGAACAAAGCAAGTGGAATAAATGGTATTAATGCTCGCTTAGTGAAAGATAACATTGATATTTTGAGTTCCATCTTGTGCCACGTATTTAACCAATGCTTGCGTACGTCGACGTACTCATCTTGTTTAAAAAACGCCAAAGTTGTGCCGGTATATGAAGAGGGCGATCGCTCTGATCCTTCAAGCTATCGGCCCATATCTGTGTTAAGCATTAAAAACACCATATTCGAAAACGTTCTTGGAAAACAAATGACCCTATTCTTAGAAAAATACATTCCTTTTTTTGCCCGGAGCAGCATGGATTTAGATCACACCATTCCACATCAACAGCTGTGTTATCGTTATCACAGAAGATTAACAAAGCACTGCACAAGAACCTTCTTGTGGCAGTTGTCTTCACTGATTTAAAAGGCATTCGATACCGTCGACCATAATATTCTGCTTATGAAATTAAAACACTATAGAGTCCGCATCAAAATTTTTAGCCTCTTTTCTAACTACATTGATGGACGTCATCAAATGGTCAACATGCAAGATCTTACGTCACCATTATTAAACATAAAGACAGGGGTACCTCAGGGGTCGGTTCTGGAACCACTGTTATTCTCACTATACGTAAATGATATGCCACGCATACTCAAATCGGCCGATTTGCTAATGTACGCTGATGACACAGCTTTAATAGTTACCGCCGATAACGTAGCCCATCTACAATGTAGAGCTAATGAAGAACAAGAAAATATTTTAGGTTGCTTACAGTGAACCAATTAACACTCAATGCAAAGAAAACCAAATACACCATTTTTTACTCTCGTTACCAAAATGTAAACAGTGAGTCATTTCGACTTACAATGAACAACTGCCAACTTGAGCATGTAAAAGAAATTAAATATCCCGGTGTTGTGTTTGACAGCCAATTACACCGGAAAAGACAAATTAACTTTGTTTGTACTAAGCTAGCATCTGGCTGCAGTATGCTACTGGCTGCTAGAAAATATTTTAGCAAAAATATTCTCAGAGTCCTTCATTTTTCGTTTGGGTATAGTCATCTATCATACTGCTTAGACTCATGGGGATGGGCCCTTAAAACTTACCTAGATCCTATACAAATATTACAAGAACGTGCACTTAGAATTATAGATTATGCGGCATATAATAAACCCAGTGCGTCTTTGTTTCACAAATAGATATTCTACCTCTTGATTACTTACGGCAGCATAAAACCACAGTCACCATCAATAATGTTATGGCACACAGTGTACCTTTCGATGTATATATCTTTTCTTCCTTATCCCGCGTCACTAGATGCATCACATTGCGGAATTTTAATCTTCCACCTACTAAAAACATGAATGGTGAATGCTTACTACAGTTCGTAGGAGCTAAAGTGTGGAATAACATACCACTTCAGATTAAAGATTCTAGGGCTTTCTCGAGCGCACTCAAAAAATAATTGCTACATGTAGATCAATAGTAATTACCATGTACTAAGCCTTACACCTAGTTTGATGTTTTGTCTGTACTTGATTATTTCATTATTTATGAACAAAGTGCAACAAAGTGTTCTATATACATTTCTGAGCATTTACGTCACCTCAAATCCCAATGATATCTTGAATTTTTGTTCGTTTTTTTGAAAAATTAACGTTTTTTTGATGTTCTGAATTTTTTTTATACGAATTGTATTCTGCTTGTGTACTTTCTCCCGTTAGACCCCCTACTAGCCTAAATATATAGGTCTAATCAGTGTTATGCATTTCTTGAAATGTTGTCATAACAACCTCAATAAAATGAAATGAAAAAATGAAATTCGGGCCATACAATATTCGGACGCATGAGACCTAGAACGTTTGGGGCCTACAACGTTCTAGAAGCGCGTCGAATTGCGATGACTGTCTAAATTAAGGCTGCACTTTACGTAACCTTTGCCCAAACTTAGGCAGCAATAAGAATTTGTCTCATTCTCTCATTCTCTAAACAAATCAATTCTTTCTGCTTTAAGTTTGAGAAACGGAGATCCTTTGAGTTTAAAACCTCGTAGACACCATGCTCAAATCTAGTTTGAAGAAATCGCCCCTTTTTTCCACGTATGTATAGCACTAGACGTGATACATTATACACGTGACACGTGGCAACCTGTGACGTCAATATAAAGTTGTCATAAGCAAATGTTTATAAAGGGCCTGGTGGGGCAACTTATTTATGTACATCAGAGTTGCACGAAAGTAGAAACTTCTCAATGGAAAACCTTTCGACTTCCTTTTTGTGCCTACCAGTTCATTTGAACTGCACCGTTTAATACACATCAGACTGGATTGGATAAACTTTTATTTGGTCCTCCAAAACACAGATCACTGTGTTGCGGGCAGCTTCCACGTGGGGACTGAGATGCCAAGCTCCTCAGCCGCCTCGCGGGCTTGGTGGACAGCCCAGAGCTGATCTGCCAAGGACGAGCTGCGGACTGCCGCCTCCCATCTGGCAGAGGTGATGTGCGATAAATGAGCGAATTTGGTGCACTGCTAGAGCATGTGTTCTAATGAAGCTATTTCCCCACAATGTGGACAAAGATTACTTGGGTATAGGTCAGGGTACATGATGTGTAACATTTTCAAAGTAGGGTACATCCGCGTTTGCAAAAGCCTTAATGTAAGTGCTTGGGGCCGGGTTAGATTTTTGTGAGGTGGAGGGAAAATCCTTCTAGACAGGTAGAAATGTTTAGTGAGCTCGTTATATGTTGTAAGAATTTCCCGGTTATCCCCTTCACCGGTAGAACGCATCCCCGGGGAGGCGCGGTTGGAGAGTTCTTGCGCCGCCTCGTGTGCTGCTTCGTTGAGATTGGGAGGGGAATCGTTGATTTGTCCAAGGTGAGCTGGGAACCAGCTCAGAAGATGATGTGTTATGTTCTTGCCTTGCAGTATTTTCAGCGTTTGTTCACAGATTGTCCGCTTGGCGAACGCCCGTAGTGCTGCCATGGAATCACTGTAGACGACTTCAATGTTATCCATCTTGAGTGCTAAGGCGATGGCCACTTGTTCTGCAATGATTGGGTCTCTCGTCCTGACCGTCGCTGAGTTGACGACATGGCCAGCCCCATCGGCTACCACTGCCACAAACGCTTTCCCATTGGCGTAGGAAGCCGCGTCAACAAATGCGACCCCTCGTTCCTCGTTTGAGACTTGACGAAGTATAGTCCTGGCCCTCGCTACTCTTCTTCCGACGTTGTGTTCTGGATGCATGTTTCTCGGTATAGGAGATACCGTGATAGTCTCCCTGATGTTGTCAGGGATATCATTGTAATTTCGTCTGATTGCTATTGGGTGTTGGCCCAGCTCCTGCAGGATCATTCTCCCCGACCTTGTAGTAGATAACCTTGCAAACTGTGCTCTCTCTTGGGCTTCTGTTATTTCTTCGAGCGTGTTGTGTATGCCAAGCTCACGCAGACGCTCGGTGCTGGTATGTATGGGTAGGCCCAGGACCTTCTTGATAACTTTCCTGAGGAGCACATTCAGTATCTCGGAATCTGCTCTTGACCAGTTTGTGCATTGCTGCCTCGTATGTGAAGTGACTTAGAACAAACGCATGCATCAACCTGATCAGGTTGTCTTCCTTGATCCCATTTCTTTTGTTGGCCACTCTGCGTATGAGGTGCACCGCAGTGTCTCTTTTCCGAGTTAACTTGGCTATAGACTTGCTGTTGGCGCCGGTAGACTCTATCAGCATTCCCAGGACTTTGATGGAGTCGACCCTCTGGATGGCATCCCCTTGATTTGTACGGAGATGGATGTCTATCTGGTTTAACGGCTTCCATCCCCTGGGCGTCGGTCCCCGGCGTGCAGTCCGATAAAGCAAAAGTTCTGACTTACTCGAGGAGCACTTGAGCCCGGAAGGGCGAAGGTAGTCTTCTACGGTGTCAATCGCCTCTTGCAGAGCGCTCTCAATCTGCCTCTCGCTTCCACCTGTGCACCAGATGGTAATGTCATCTGCGTAGATGCTGTGCTTCAATCCTTCAATGCTCGATAATTTCTTTGACAGTCCAATCATGGCAATGTTGAACAGCATTGGTGAAATCACTGCCCCTTGTGGCGTGCCCCTTGCTTCTAGTTCGATTGCTGCGGTCTCGATATCTGCAATCTTCATCATGGCTTTCCGATCTGTAAGAAAGGACCATACGTAGTCACGGAAGGCTTTCCCTAGACCAAGCTTGGAAATTGCATCGAGTATGAATGAGTGGTGGATGTTGTCAAACGCTTTTTCTAGATATAGGCACAGAATGGCTCTCACGTCTCTGGTTTCTTTGTCAATGACCTGGTGTTTGATAAGCTTCAATGCATCTTGTGTGGATAGCCCTGCCCTGAATCCAACCATATTGTGTGTATATATGTTGTTATCTTCCAAGAACTTGTTTATCCTGCTCAGTATGGCATGTTCTGCGACCTTGCCGATACATGATGTCAAGGATATTGGCCTCATGTTGTCCAAGTTAGGGGGCTTTCCTGGCTTAGGAATAAAGATCGTGCTGGCCAGCTTCCACTGCTCTGGCACCCTGCCTTCTTTCCATGCTGAATTGATCATATCCCTCAGGGTTTCAATTGAATCGTCATCAAGGTTACGCAGGGCCTTGTTTGATATACCGTCCGGGCCAGGGGCCGACCTGCCGTTGAGATCATGCAAGGCTCTTCTGATCTCCTCGATGTTAAAGTCGCTCTCAAGACCTGGATTTGGCGTGCCCTGGTACTGTCTACTTGGTGGTGCCAATCCTCTTTTGATTGGGAGGTACTTATGCGCGAGTTGCTGGACAACTTGCTGTTCTGTAGTGCGCCCTATCTCTTTATGCAAAATTCGAGCGATAACATGCTTTTGATTTGTTTTGGTGGTGTTTTCGTTGAGGAGATGCTTTAACATATTCCATGTCTTGCCATTGCGCATCTGACCATCGACGGAGTTGCAGATTTCGTCCCATTGCTGCCTCGATAGTGCGCGACAATGTTCCTCGACTAATCTGTTTACCTCAGCTATCTTCTTCCTCAGTCTTCGGTTCAGGCGCTGACCCTTCCTACGGTTCAGTAGTGCTTGCTTTGCCTCAAGAAGATGAGCGAGCCGGCTATCCATTCTTTCAACCGGAAAATCTGTGGTAATGGTGGAGGAGACGGATTTGATGTCATCTTTATTCTGTTTGACCCACTGCTCCAAGCCTTGTCTGTGGCCATTTTGTTCCCTTTCCATCCTTATCTTCCTGACCTTATCCCAGTCTGTGAAGTGAAATTCTCTCTGCTTTTTACGCTCCACGGAGAAGATAGTGGCAAGAATGCAGTGGTCACTCCCTAGGTCTGCAGCAAGGTTCATCCACTGGGCCTTCTTGATGTTCCTTACAAATGTAAGGTCCAAGGTGGAATAACTGCAGCAAGATGTACCAAGCCTTGTTGGTTGGCTGGGGTCTGTGATTAGGTTGAGATCAAGTTCACTGGCACTTTGCTAAAGTCGATTTCCTTTCCCATTGTTGTACTTGTAACCCCATGTATGATGAGGGGCGTTGAAATCACCTGCTATGACGAGTGGACATTCCCCGGCGATATTAACAGCTTTCTTTAAAACCGTCTTGAACCCTTGATTTTGTTCCTTTGGACTGCTGTATATATTAAGAATGAAAATGCTCTGACGGTTGCTGGTACCCGGCACGATCTCTACCAAGACGTGTTCCAACCGGCCTGCTTCTATCTTGAGGTCGTGGGTTACGTGCGTTAGTTTGTTGCATACGAAGGTGCAGACTCCCCTCCCTTCAGTATCCCCTATTACAGGCCGAAATCCAGGCAACGTTGCTTGCGGTGAAAGGGTCTCTTGTAATAATATAATATGAGGCTTTTCTTGGCTGCTCCTGATTTACTGCTGCAGGGTTCCCTTCTTTTTAAGGTAAGCTATACAGTTCCATTGCCAGATACGAAATGCTTCACGTAGCGCTGCCATCATGGTCATTACATGGGCGGCCAGAGCCTGATGGAGCACCTGTCGACAGGTTTGGTACCACTAGTATTGGTGGCCGAAGGGGTGAGCTTGGTGCATGAGGAGGCCTTGCTGTGTTGTGCAGATCTGCTTCGAGCTTTGTAATGCGCAAAGTCATATGCTCTTCCAGTGCCGCCACGCTTGATTGTAACCTACCCATCTGCTCACTAAGATTGGCTACTACTTTGCTGAGCGTGTCAAACACCTCTTTCATATCTGACATGGTCGTTTGGTTGGCTTCCACGTGTTCTGCCATGACTGCCCTCTTTTTCGCGGTTCTCGAGTCCCCCACGTTTTCAGCCACAGGGACATCAACTGGCTGAGGCATTGGCTGTGAAGATTGCGCGCTGGTTAGCTTAGTGAGAAGAATTTTTATTTCCTTTTACTCAGCTGATAGCCTCTCATTCGATTTTGTAAGTCTCGCGTTTTCTTGCTCTAGCTGTGCAATTCTATCATGCTCTGGCAGCTTACCTGTCATCACCTCTGCCCCGCCGTTGCGCACTCGCTCAGCCCAGCTGCCTTCCGAAGTAACTGCAGGCGTCCTCCCCGGGTGTGAAGCCGTGATCTTGAACTGAACGCCAGGCAGCTGGCCATTCGGGGTCCGCCCAGGCTGATCCCGACCCTGATGGTGGCCTTGAGAACTCGAGCGCCCACGTAATTGGGAGCGGGCCTTGGGTCTAGAACCTGTTCTGGAACGCGACCTCCCCCTGGAGTGGGGCCGCCTTCCTGTTCTTGTGTAGTCTGGATGCTCTGGGTCCCGTAGGCTGTATTAAGCTGCTTGTCATTGATGTCTGGACTAGATGTGATTGATGCGTCCCGGGCTTCTGCGGCTGCTCGCAATCTTTCCCAACGTCTGCGTCTGACGACGTATGGCACTAAGAACCTGTTCTTGCACTCCTTGTCTGCCGTGGGATGGTGACCGTCGCACAGCCTGCATCTTGGATTGCACTGGTGCAGGCTATCTGGGTTCTTGATCTCGCAGCCTCTGCAGATTGTTTCAGCTGGGTTCGGACAGACGTCAGACCGATGTCCCAGCTTTCCACAGACGTAACAAATATCAATGTTCTTGCGGTAAAGGGAGCACTGCAAAAGTGAAGGTCCATATCTCACGAATCTGGGCACCTTGTGTCCTTCGAACGCTATGATGATTGTCCCGGTGTCCTTGATTCTCTTCGCCTGCAGCGCGAGCGGGTTGTTCGCGTTCACAATCTTTCGGGTCAAAATGTCCTGAGTATCGCTTACGGGGATCCCGCGAATCACTCCTTTACAAGTGTCGTGGGGTGCCGCGGCGTACGCGCTAACCTCGAAAACTTTGCCTCCAATGTCAATTTGCTTAACCTTGAGGTATCTTGAAGCTCTGTCTCGGTCCGGAGTGCTTGCCACCATAGTGTTCTGCTGCAAGTTGGAACAGATGATGTCCTGCATGGCCTCTTCCTCTTTGACGCCGGCCGCCAGTACTATCGCGTCTGCCACGGCTCTAGTGCCAATTCTCGAGATATTTAATCCTCCACGTGGTCGTAGCACAATTTTGCTGAAGTCCTTAGGTAGTGGCGGCATGCGTCCAGCTCGCACGATTGTATGCTTGGTGTCATACCTACTACGACTGGCTCGAGCGTCTCCCGCAACGCCGGCCTCGGTCGAACCCTTGGCAGCAGGAACGCTAACCGCGGCTTGCTTATTCCTTGAGCGTCTCATTTCGGCTTCCTTCCAATCTATTTTTTCCGTGCAATCCTCTGGAGAGATGTCCTCTCCATCTACTTGGTATTCCATTCTCAGTTGCAGAAACTGGAACGCGCAGAGCGTTGAGTCGCGTTGGCGCCGGGCCGGCGCATCGGCGACAATCGCCTCCTTGGTTAGGCCTGAATCCCCCGGTGGCGTTGCCGTGTAAAAATGTCCCAAAAGACGGTTTAAAAGTCCACTCACCGGCACAAAGGTGGTATCTGCTGATTTCTTGAGAACTTAGGCACACGATGAGAGTAAAAACTTGGCGACAAATTCGTGAATACCACAGGAAAGCATTCTTGAAAGCAGGAGCCGATCTTCGCGCGTCCGCACTGGTCGGCCCCTAGAGCGTCTCCCATACACATCACATGATATTCAACATTTGACGTATCTAATAAAGTTGTCGAAGGCACACAAATGACCAGCTCACTTCGCACTCCCAACGCGATGAGTGCGGAACAGGAGGGAAGAGAAATGCATTAGGCATTCTGAACCTCTTAATCCCAGTACGTCGACCTCAATTGCGAAACCCATTAAGCTACGAGTTGATGAAAGTCCTACCTTTAATCTTCCTTAGGCTCAGCAGTACGTTAGGCAGTGGTGATAGGTTGAAAAATGAATTTATATGTCTTGGCTGTTAGATGAAGGTCACGAGCGAATTTTACACCTCTGAAGCTTGACAAAAAAGTAGATATTACGATGGTTAAAAGAATAAATTTTCGATAAAACGACGAATGCAGTTGATAGAACTCGCGGAAAATGTATGACTGCCTTTGGCTGGGACCGTTATGGTATATAAATTCTGTATGCTCGTAGCGTCATATTGAAGCACTTTGAAATGAAAGCGAATTGATCATTAGCATATTTTTGCTGTCGGAAGGAAGACAGCCGCAGTAAAAAAGCTACATGTTGAGACGATGGTAGCATACAGAGACGAATAGACCGATGCAAATTGCGTTGCAGGCCTATTGCGTAGCACCCAGAAGTGAAGTCATCATAATAGGTGTCATTGCGGACAGGAACTTCGCTTTTAGCAGCCAAATCATCATCTTAAAATAAAAACTGCTTTTAGTAGCAAATTTGTCGGTACTAAAACTAAAAGACACAGATAGGTAGAAAGAGACAGAGTCTATCAAGAAAGCAGGATGGCTTCAGCTTCTACGCCCATGCTGGTTAGTCTGTACTGCAGAAAAGGAAGAAAACAGACTGAAAGCATGTTGGTAGATACAAAAGCTCATGCCTATTTGTAGCACCCACACAACATGGTAGCTTCATTTATTTGATTTTGCGGTCCAGTAAACTTTATATAAATTTACAACTGTCTTGCAGCACTGCCTGATAGTATCGAGTAGGACACTGCGAATGCACTACAACGTTCCGTTAATGTGTGCACTTTGGTGTCTGCATGTGTAAAAACCAGCGTTTCCCGCTGTGAACAAGAGAGGGTTGTTGTTAAAATAAAGTCCTTAGGTGTCTTATACACTTGGTTCACAATTCATAGCTTGGGATGTCCGCATGACCGATGAAATTCGCGCAGCGTCGAATAAAGGTTCGGTCCCCGTGATCCCGTTCAAACACACTAGTGACATGGTTGCGGTTGATTTTGCCAAGTAGGCAAATGCCATGTCAGGATTCGAGGAACTTGCCTTATTCTCAGAGTGAAAAATTGGCAGATCCCACGTACAGTGGGAATCGATGATATGTGAAGAATGAATGGGAAAGGTTGATATGCCACTTTAAAATCAGCACTACGTTACGAGGTAGACATAAATAATGCCGTACATGACTTCCGTGTCATAAGTATTATGTTTCATGTGTTCCTTACCTTCGTCATCTATTCATGTCACGTGATACCAAATACAGTGTATGTGTAGCTAGCGAAACGGCCGCGAGCACACTGTGAGCATGTTATAATTCATGTTCTTACATGACAAGCATGTGAGGATTATCATATTTGCACCAGTCATATATTTCGTCATCCATTCACGTTACGTAACACCAAATTCGATATACGTGAAGCTAGCAAAACGGCTGCGAGCGCATCATGAAGGGCCCATTATATTTCAATGTAGAGTGGAGGCGCGCGCACGGTGGAAACAGCGACGCTACGTTAAGGCTGGTGCACACCAATGACTAGCAGCGGTCGCGCAACCGTTTGCGACTGGTCGCAAACAGTCGCGAACGGTCGCAAACGGTCGCGAAGCGACTGCTTTGGATAGTCACTTCCTGACCAATTTTTGAGTCGTGCAACTGCAGTCGCACAGCTGCTCTAACATGTCAGCGATGCTCAATTTTTGTTTTTTTATTTTTTTTCATCGCGCTGGCTTCCAGCCGCCAGATACAAACGAGTGCGTTCCTCTGGGTCTGTGGCACCATGGCCACCACGGAATACTTGGCTTAAGAATGGCGGGGCGCAGCAGCTCGAGCAAAGTGTCGAATTTACGTGGCGGCATTAGCAATAATCCAGGCAGTTACCCTTAAGAACCAGCGGTTATCCTGTCTACGCGCTACATGCCCGGCTCATGTCCATTTCCTCTTCTTGATTTCAGCTACGATATACACCTACCACTTTTCTTTCCATTGCTCGCAGCGTCGTCCTCAATTTAAGCTGAATTCTCATTGTAAGTGTCCAGGTTTATGCTCCGTAGCTAAGTACCGGCAAGATACCTAGCCTTCTCTGGATTCCCAGAGGAGGCAAGCGGATTAGGGGGAGACAGAAGGTTAGGTGGGCAGGTGAGATTAAGAAGTTTGCGGGTATAAATTGGCAGCAGCAAGCACAGGACCGGGTTAACTGGCGGAACATGGGAGAGGTCTTTGTCCTGCAGTGGACGTAGTCTGGCTGATGATGATTATAATTCGTAAGAAGCTAAACACCGTCAAAGTAAAGAGAAAATAAATTGTGCGCTATCTTTTCCCCGTATTCGTAAACGTTTTTTTGTCTTGAACTTGAATTGTCAACGCCTTCAATACAGCGCGTTAGGAACGGGCTTGAGCTTCATGCCTTCGTAACGACTAAAGGAACCGCGTTCGAGACGTGTGTGTGCTGCATTGTAGGCTGTGGCAAGTCAAGTCAAATTCAAAGACCATTTTAGAATACGTACGCATCTCGCAAACACTCTTCGTCGTCTCAGCGCAGCTCGGGAGGCTGGCGGCTTGCATGGCCGGCCAACTCCCGTGATCGAGAGGACGGTTACATCCACTACCGGCTTTTTTTTTCTTTGGAGGCACCTGTGATGCCAGCGCTGACACCATGGCACAGCGCACCAGCACCGTGAAAATGTCTTGTTCTTCGCTTGAATCGAACTTGACGCTGCTGAGAACGCTGTGCGAAAACAGACGAAAACCGAAATTGGAAAATCACACGTCCAGTGGGAATCAATGATATGAGAAGCACGAATGAGACATGTTGATATGTCGCTTGAAAATCAGCACAACGTAAGGAGGTGGGGGTAAATAACGTCGTACATGACTTCTGTGTCATGATTATCATATTTGGATGTGTCGTTTACCTTCGTCATCTATACACGTCAAGTGATACCAAATTCAGTATATGTGGAGCTAGCGAAACAGCCGCGAGCGTGCAATAACTGCCGTATGTCGTCATGTTCTAACATTACACGCACGTCAGGATTATCATGTGTGCACCAGTCATTAATCTCGTCATCCATTGACGTCACGTAACACAATATTCAGTATATGTGGAGCTAGCAAAACGGCCGCGAGCGCATCATGAAGGACCCAATATACTACAATGAAGCGTTGACGCGCGCGCACGCTAGGCACAACGACGCTACGTTATACAAAACACGAGCGCTCTAAAGTCGGACGCCAGGCGCAATCAGCGTCCGTCGGCCAGGCCCGACGGCAATCGGCGAGAAATGCGACATGCTGCATTTTGTGCCGATGCTTTACCCAAACAACACTGCTTCTCCCTCTTTTCGAGATGAAGGGACGCCGGGTGCGCTGAAACGCGCATGCGTCAAGGCGATGCAGGGCGGCGCGCGCTTGCGAGTATATGACAGGAACGGCGCCTGGCGTGGCAACGCTGGCGTGACACAAGGAAATGAACACCGGCGAACACGCGCACCGCGTCACGTCGAAATTTATTGGCGCCTTGACTGTGGCATGTAGTCATGTTCTCACAGGACCCGCATCTCATGATTATCATGTTTGCACCAGACGCATAGCTTCGTCATCCATTGACGTCACGTAATACCAAATTTCACATACGAGATGCTAGCGAAATGGCCGTGAGCGCATCATGAGTGTGGTGAGTAGTAATGTTGTTACATGACACGCATGTCGTAATCATCATGTTTGAATGTGTCACTTACGTATGTTTTTCCGATCGCGTCAGGTAATACTAAGTTTGGGACATGAGCTAGTGACACAGCCGCTAGCGCATCTGGAGCGTAGCATGTAGTCATGTTGTTAATGACACACATCTCATATTTATCATGTTTGCACCAGTATCATACCTTCTTCATCTGTTCACATCCCGTAATACCAAAGTGTTTATAAGTCAAGCTAGCGAAACGACCACTAGTGCATCATGAGCGTGGCATGTAATCAGGCTGTTACATGGCACGCATCTCATTATTATCTTGTTTGCACCAGTCATGTACCTTCGTCATCCATTCACGTACTGTGATGCCAAACTTTTTATATGTGATGCTAGCGAAACGGCCACGAGCGCATCATAAGTGTAACATGTAGTCATGTTGTTACATGACACACATGTCATGATTTTCTTGTTAGGGTCTGTCACTTGTGTTCGCCGTGCAGTCATGTGATACCATACTAGTGTTGCAGCTTGTCATGTGAACGAAACCACCGCAAAAGCTGCATGACCATGAAATGTAAATTATTACATTCATGGCATACCAAGTTTTGTATCTATACCATTTTCGAAACGCCCAGAAGAGGGGGCTAGATGTTCGTAGGGAGCTATATATATATTTATATATATATATATATATATATTTATATTTATATTTATATTTATTTATATATATATATAAACACTCTGACAGTCGCTGAAGTTCGCTCAGAAATCATCATCATCATCATAAGCCTGGCTACGTCCACTGCAGGACAAAGGCCTCTTCCATGTTCCGCCAGTTAACTCGGTCCTCTGCTTGCTGCTGCCAATTTACACCCGCAAACTTCCTAATCTCATCTGCCCACCTAACCTTCTGTCTCCCCCTAACGCGCTTGCCTTCTCTGGGAATCCAGTGTGTTACCCTTCACGACCAGCGGTTAGCCAGTCTACGCGCTACATGCCCGGCCCATGTCCATTTCTTCTTCTTGATTTCAGCTATGACATCCTTAACCCCCGTTTGTTCCCTAATCCACTTTGCTCTCTTCTTGTCTCTTAAGGTTAAACCTATCATTTTTCAATTCATTGCTCGCTGCGTTGTCTTCAATGTAAGCTGAACTCTCTTTGTAAGGTTCCAGGGTTCTGCTTCATAGCTGTGTTTAGAAAGAGTGGTTAACGATTTCAAGTGCTTGTTACTCGACTATGGGAGAGCCTAAAGCCGTCCCGGCCGAAGACTGGCCGTAAGCCGTACACCAGACGCATATACCGGCAAGATACAGTTATTATATACCTTCCTCTTGAGGGATATTGGCAATCTACCTTTCATAATTGAGAGTGCTTGCCAAATGTTCTCCACCCCATTTTTTATATTCTAGCTTTTTCAATCTGTGGTTCGGCTCTGCGGTTATTACCTGCCCCAAGTAGACATACACTTTTACAACTTGAAGTGCACTATTACCTATCTCGAAGCGCTGCTTTCTTCCGAGGTTGTTGTACACTATTTTCGTTTTCTACAGATTAATTTCAGGTAACATCACATCAGCTGAACGATGAAGGACAGATTGTGCTGGAAAAACTAGTCGCCCGGTTTACGAGGTGTCTACTGACGAGAAGAATACCAGAGTAATGGAAAATTGATTGATTGATTGTTATGTGGGGTTTAACGTCCCAAAACCACTATATGATTATGAGAGACGCCGTAGTGGAGGGCTCCGGAAATTTAGACCACCTGGGGTTCTTTAACGTGCACCCAAATCTGAGCACACGGGCCTACAACATTTCCGCCTCCATCGGAAATGCAGCCGCCGCAGCCGGGATTCGAACCCGCGCCCTGCGGGTCAGCAGCCGAGTACCTTAGCCACTAGACCACCGCGGCGGGGCAGAGTAATGGAAATATGCTAACATCATCTTAATACATAAAAAAGGACATGACAAGGGCTTCAAGAATAAGGCCAATCAGCTTACTCTCTGAAGTATACAAGCTATTTAAAAGTTAATGGCCAACAGAGTAAAGAAAATATGGCTGCATATCCACGGAGTGAATGAAAAAGAGTAGGGCGAAGCATTCGTCCGTCCATGCGTCCGTCTGTGTGACCGTCCATGCGTCTGTTTGTGCGCCCGTCCCTGCGTTCTTTCATGCATCCGCCCCTGCGTCCGTTCATTCGTCCATCCATGCATCTGTTTGTTTGTCCGTTCGCTCATCTATTCAACACTCCAAGTCCCACCATATCGCATCTTTTTATCATATATTCCCCATATAGAAGCACCGCCATCCAGCGGACATTCCAAGGACTAAACGAGAGGTGGCACACGCACACTTTCTTACGGCCTGCGCTTTGGGTCCACTTCCCACCTTTAACCACCTCGAGTTCATGGTATATTCTAGTTCACTGTATTCATGGCACTGCGACCAAACGCTCGCTAAACCATTCGAAAACCAAGGAGGTTACGCCCAGCGAGTATAACGTAGCAACCTTTCCCTGTCAGATAGGGCTCAATTTACATGCCAATGGCTGCTAATGAGAAATGAGAGACAGGAGAATTCGGCTTTTACTTTCTTACCGCTTGCGCTTCGTATCTACTTCTCATTTTCAACCACCTTGAGTTCATTCATGGTATATACAAGTTCATTGTATTCATGGCACTGCGGCTCAACGCTCGCTAAACCTTTCTAAAGCTAAGGAGGTTACACCTAGCGAGTATAATGTAGCATCCCTTTCTTGTCCGATAGTGCTCAATGTACATGCCAATGGCTGCTAATGGGGATCACAGCGTGCGCGTTGACTAAAAGCCGAATGCTCACGTCTCTCATTCCCCATTAGCAGCCATTGACATGTACATTGCGCACTATTTTTTATTGTTAAACAACGCACAGAAGAAATCTCTCACTGGCACCAACTTGGAGGTCAAGTGTTATACCTATTTTGGGTATGTGCCACTGGTGGTTACATACGAGGGACGCCCAAGCCACGCCATAAGGAGCTTCGCCCCTAATATTAGAATTCAATCAACCAACGAAACAAGCAGGATTTCGAACAGGCTACTCAACATTCGACCACATTCATACTACCGATGAGGTAATCGAGAAATGTTCAGAATATAGCCAACCACTATACATTGCCTTCATTGATTACGAGAAGGCGTTTGATTTAATAGAAATATCAGCAGTCATGCAGACACGGGGGAATCAGGGCATCGATGAACCATATATATACATCCTGGAAGAAATGCACGGGGGATCAACTGCTACCATTGTGCTTCATAAAGAAAGCAACAGAATACCGTTAGGAATCGCTTCGCATTTATTAGTCAATTATGCGGCAAGGAAGTAGTTGTATTCAGCTATATTTCGTGCAGCCCTTGTTTGCTACCTATTGCATGTGGCTAATCTTATTTAGTGCAGTCAACGAGTTTACACCTCAGGACATCATTACTGGAGTAAAAAAAACAACACCGATTACTATCGCTGTTCTCATTTAAATGAAATCAGTTGAATTTAGCGGCAAAATATTTGTCAACAATTTTCAGAACTCTCGCATTCATTTGCCGAGAGTGAACTATAGCTTTATCCTGTGTTTGCGTGTATTTGTGAATTATAAATCTTCGTTTGAAATTTTGACTTATAAATGGAAAGTGACTGCACCGAGCACAAATTCATTTAATGAATTACCATATACATACATTAAAAAAACACCACTTCTGCAGCAGAGTCCAGAATTTTTTATGAAGGCTTCTTCATAGATGCCGTTTAATGTAATCTCTAGGGAAATATGCTTCGATAGCGCAATAAAGCAAGAACAAACTCACACACTCGGTAATCTAATTTTGTGACATCATATGCCCAATGCTATCCACAATATGTTGGTAGCTAGGACAAAATATTTGCCTGTATCTGCATATTACACTGCAAATGTCGTCGAAAGACGATAGTCTTGCGTCTGGAGAGAGTGAACAAAACCTTTTGTTCTGAGCAAGAAAATCGGTGAATGGTGTTCTGGAGGCACTGCGTTAGAGGGCCTCGAGTGTGCAGCGTAGGCGAACGAGCGAGTGAGATCACCTGAAGCGCTATCTGACAGTTATCTTGGAAAACAAAGCGCGCCTGTCTCAGCGGTGATAAGGTGCAGAACGGAAAGCGACGGGTAGGTGCCATCACTGTGTCGTCTTAGCAATGCGCTGGAAACACCTGCCTTTTCGTGCAAGTGTCGCATTGTCAGTGCAGTGTCATAAATGCTATTATGGTCCTTATAAATACTTATGTATGCATTTCTAGTAAAAAACAAATATACAGAATATTTACGTGTTGTTAGAGTGCCTGAGACATGCGCAATAATTGCTTTTAAATGCGAAGCATTTCTTTGTGAACTTCGGCGACTTTGGTCGAATCTATCTATCTATCTATCTATCTATCTATCTATCTATCTATCTATCTATCTATCTATCCATCTTTCTATCAAGCCGCCAACTACTTTTAGCTCTCCAGGCCGTTTCGATATTGGTATCGAGACCAAACTTGGAATGGCATAACATGACTGTACGGAGAACCTAATTTTACTAGTCATAACATGAAATTCATGACATGTATGTCATGAATGCCATAATTTACGTTTCATGGTCGGGCAGCTCTTGCGGTGGTTTCGTTCACATGGCATGTTGCCAAACTGCTCTGGTATGGCAAGATTTCATGGTGAACACAAGCGACAGACCATAACAGATTGATCGATATGTGGGGTTTAACGTCCCAAAACCACTATATGATTATGAGAGACGCCGTAGTGGAGGGCTCCGGAAATTTAGACCACCTGGGGTTCTTTAACGTGCACCCAAATCTGAGCACACGGGCCTACAACATTTCCGCCTCCATCGGAAATGCAGCCGCCGCAGCCGGGATTCGAACCCGCGCCCTGCGGGTCGACAGACCATAACAGAAAAATCAAGATATGTGTGTCATGTAACAACATGACTACATGCCACGCTCATGATGTGCTCGTGGCCGTTTACGCGTCACATATACTAAACTTGGTATTACAGTACGGGAATTGATGACGAAGGCGTGTGACTGGTGCAAAGATGATAATCGTGAAATGCGTGTCATGAAATAACATGAATACATGCCACGCACATTATGCGTTGGCGGCCGTTTTGCTAGCTTCACTTATACAAAATTTGGTATTACGGGAAGTGAATAAATGACGAAGGTAAGATACTGGTGCAAACATGATAAACATGAGGTGCGTGTCATGTAACAACATGACTACATGCTACGCTCATGATGCGCTCGCGGCCGTTTCGCCAGCTTCACATGTACCAAACTCAGTATTACGCGAAACGAACGGACTACATAGGTAAATGAGTCATCCAAACATAATAATCACGTAATGCGTGTCATGTAACAACACGGCTACATGTCGCACTGATGATGCTCTCGCGGTTGTTTCCCCAGCTTCACACATGCCAAATTTGATATTGCGTGACGCCAATGGATGTTGAAGATATGTCACTGGTGCAAACATGATAATCGTGAGATGCATGTCATGTGAGAACATGACTACATGCCACATTCAAGGCACCAATACATTACGACGTGAAGCGGTGCGCACGCTCACCGGCGTTCGTTTCGTCGCGTCACGCCGGCGTTGCCGCACCATGCGCCTATCCTGCCATGTACTCGCAGGCGCGTGCTGCACTGCGTTTGCTTTGACGCCTGCGCGTTTCAGCGCGTCTGGCGTCCCTCCATCATAAAAAGAGGGAGACGCAGTGTTGTCTGGGTAACGCATCGGTGCGAAATGCAGCATGTCGCATTTCGCACCGGTTGCTGTCGGGCCGTGCCAACGGACGCTGGGTGCGCCGGGCACGCCTGGCATAAGACTGTAGCGAGCTCGCGTCTTGCTAACGTAGCCTCGCTGTGCCCAGCGTGCGCGCGTCAACGTTACATGGGAGTATATTGGACCCTTCATGATGCGCTTGCGGCCGTTTGCTAGCTCCACATATACCAAATTTTGTGCTAAGGCACGTCAATGGATGACGAAAGAATATGACTGGTGCAAACATTACAATCCTGACACGCGGGACATGTAAGAACATGACAACATACTACGATCATAATGAGCTCATGGTCGTTTCGCTAGCTCCACTTATACTAAATTTGGTATCACGTGACGTGAATAGATGACAAAGGTAAATGACACATCCAAACATGATAGTCATGACACGGAATTAATGTTCGACCTCATTTACCTCCACCACGTAACGTTGCGCTGATTTCAATGTGACACATCAACCTATCTCTTTCATGCTTCGCATATCATCGATAGACACTGTACATGGGATCTGGCATTTTTCAAGGTTGGGGCCATGAAACCCGAGAACTGGTCAGTGCTGGACAAAAATATCTTCACCCGAGCGGCTTCGAGTGCGTGGAAATGCCAGGGCCAGCGTGTCCCGGAATATTTCGCTTCTCGCAGGACTGCTGCATGACCTCGACACCAAAGCGAGCAAGGTTAATAGGTAAGTCGCCATTTTAAAGACGAAAGAAGTTGAGCTCCGCCAGCTGGACAAGGACATTCTCGATCTGACGGAGGACGACGCTATTGAAGGAGAAGTCGACGGTGCAACTGAATCCCACGAGAAGATTTTGTATGAGATTGGTGGTGTTCAGTTCTTTCGGTCAGAACACTATCAGGCTACCAGTCTCAGCAACCCATCGGTGAGTGAACGCAATTGCGACCAAATGCGAGCAATGCAGAGCAATATTGATCACTACAGTACGCCCCGCTACCAATCTGTCGTGATTCCAACGCTTCAAGTCTCGATGTAGGTCGGAGATTTATGTCAGTGGCGAGAATTCTGGGACCATTACAGCAACACAATTCGATAAAACACCGAGTTGCCACCCATCAAGAAACTTAAGTATTTGCAGACGTACCTGACGGGAGCGTACGTGCGAGCTATCGAAGGCATCAGGCTGGCTGGCACTATGAACTATGAAATTGTCGTTACCACACTGAAAGAGTGCTTTGGTCGACAAGAATAATTATTCAACGAGCACATCAACCAGCTTCCTGCATTGTCACCCGTGAGGAGTTCCAATGAAGTGGAGAAGCTTCGGGTGCTGCATGACACCACGCGTTTCCACGTAAGTGCGCTCGAAGGTCTTGGTGTACCACCTGAACAGTATGGTTCTGCATCGGGTGCTAATGAGGTGCTTGTCAAAAGACTTGGCAAAAATGTACCGACAGAAGAAGGAGGAGAGCATGCGCGGTACTAATACATCAGCAGAGTCCACATCCCATGAAGCGAGAACGCACAAGGCGACATACATTTAAGCGTTCCTGAAAATCGAGGTTGAAGTGCGTGAAGAAGGGAAGCAAGCAGCGGTGCCATCGTACACGCGCAACACGATCACGGTACCTGACGACACAAGGTCGCTGACAAGATGTTCACAGGGCATTCTATCGGCATCCGCACTAGCGGAGACGGAATCCCCCCAGAAGCGCGCACCTTGTGTACTGTGCGACAGCCGAGGTTACAGCCTGGCAGAGTGCACGGTCGACTTATCCGCCGCCGAAAAACAGGCCAGGTTGCTTAACACTCGGTGCTGTTACAAGTGCGGAATGCGCAATAATGTCACACGGTTTTGCAGACTCTCCCGGAACATTACGTGCAACAAGTGCCAACGCTGACACCTAACGGTCCTTTGTGAGCTGTCACGAGCCGTCACCATGACCGCTGCTCCTACACCAACATCACCGATCGGCTTATCCGGCTCTACAGCACTGACGAAAACTACGGCGTCAACCAGCGCTACAGAAGCCAAGTCGGTGCTGCTTCTGACACGCCGTGTTTGGGCGGAGGCACGACAGCTCCTGGTGCGTGTGATGCTTGACAGTGGCGGCCAGCGTTCATTCATCCGCACCGCCGTTGCCAAGAGGTTGCAGTGTAAAGTCATTGGCACGGAAGAGCTGTCATTGGTAACGTTTGCAAATGCCGAGCAACGTAATCCTTTACGTTGTCGACGCGTCTCTGTCATGCTGCGTGGACGATTTAACGGCGGTAGCATAATATTAGAAGCACTGGAAATCACCGAAGTGTGTACTGTGACAAGTCTACCACTGAACAGCGAAGGGCTCGAGTTGTTTAGTGCCCGGAAGTTTGATGCTGCAGACATGTTTGACCCGGAAACTTGGAACCCAGGGGACGTCAGCATATTATTGGCTCGGATGCTTATTAGAAGGTAGCCAATGGAAAATTTGATCGCCTCAACGAGCAACTCACTTCCGCGGAAACTTCGCTCGGGTGAAATGTACAGGGCATTATCTCACGCTACAAAGCTACAGGAACTAGTGCCCTTTTCTTATCGGCTCATTGTTCACCTCAAGAGTGCAATTAATCAGCTATGTGGCGCCTCGACACTCTTGGCACTGAGCTTGCAGCACGCTGATTCAATCAGCAGCTGAATTGATTCAGGGAACCACCTGAACTGCTGAAACAGTGCGACGAAGCCATCACCGCTTATTTCGTGGATAGTCATGCCGAAAGATTTGATGAAGAGCAGATTCCAGGCCCTAATATTTAATATATGTTGCATCATGCTGTGATCCGCCGAGATGCAGTGACCACCAAGCTCCGGGTTGTCATTGACGCGTCGTCTCATGTCGTCGGAAAACCGTGCCTGAATGAAGTTTGTTCAAAAAGGGTGAAGCTTGGTGTTGACACCGTGCAACTATTGCTGTCTTTTCGTTGCTACCCAGTGACTCTTGCAGTAGATATTAAAAAAGCGTATTTGCAAATGCTCATTCGCCCAGAAGAGCGAGATTTAATACATTTTTTATGGGTTCAGGAACTGCCAACGAAGGAAGATCCCAGCCCACTCATCGTCGCATGACGGATGACTAGGGTTGCTTTCGGAGCAGCATCAAGTCCTTTTCTGCTTGCTGTCATGCATCTTCATCTTTTTGTGTCATGTCGAGAAAAATTTCCCTTCATGATGGCTCTCCTGGAGAAGGCATTTTACGTCGATGACCTCATCCTTGGTGTGTCTAGAGCGGAACAAGCCATGACTGTGTACAAGAAAACACGCGCCATTTTCGCTTAAGCATGCATGAAGTTACGGAAATGGGCATCAAACTTCGACCAGCTAAAGCAGCAGTTTCTCCAAGATAACGTGGCTATAGATGCTCAAGCCGTATATGACCACCTCATGAAGGTTTTGGGCGTGCCATGGGAACTTAAATGCGATACCATCGCACTGACAGTGTGCTACGCAGCCTTCTTTGCCACAAACAGACCGGCCACCAAGCGCACAATTCTTCAAACAGTGACCAGAGTTTATGATCCACTTGGTTAACTTTCCCGATTTACCGTGAAAGGGAAGCTGATCTTTCAAAACTTGTCGAAGTGGAGGCACTCCTTGGATGACACGCTGCCAGATGAAGTACAAGCTGCATGGAACGCGTGGTGTGCCGAGTTGCCAGATGTCCAGGCACAGATACCTCGCTACGTATTTCTGCACGATAACAGCGTAGAACTGGCATTTGAGCTGCATATATTAACTGGTGCCAGTCCTAAGGCCTATGGTGCGTGCATCTACTTTCGGGCGCTATGAAAAATCATGCGTCACATGATTTTTCATAAGCCGAAGTCGCGTCGCTGCGCTAAGGACACTGTCCCTGTCTCGACTGAAGCTGATGGCCTGCGTTAGAGGAACACAGCTAGCTAAGTATGTAAGGTCCGTTCCACGTCTCCAGCACGCATCTGCTCATTTGTGGTCCGACTCCTCACCCGAACATTTCGTTCTTGTGCACGCAGCGTCAAAGCGGTCATCCCTGCATTGCAAGAGTACGCCACCACTGCGCGCATACAGTGGAAATTTATTGTGGAACGAGATCCTTGGCGGGGTGAATGGTGGGAGTGCCTCATCCAAACTCGAAACACGCTTTGAAGCGGACCTAAGGGCACAGCACCCTTGAGTAGAGGGCCTCACAACAACAATAAGCAAAGTTGAAGCCGTCAATATTAGCAGAACCCTGACCTATCTGGAGGAGCACCCAATTAAATACAGATTTCAACTCCGGTGCACATTCTGCTCGGAAAGCGAGCCATCGCAATGCCAGAGCGGGGTGTCATAGCAGAGACATCTACTCGCGCTGTGCTACGACAAGTACAGTACTGAAAGCGGAGGAGCATATAGTTTTGAGGAAGTTGGAAAAGTGCCTACTTACTGCAGCTGCGATCAGCGCATTGCCGAATGAATCAAGGTTCGTTTCCGATTTGCATCGTGAGTGATAGTGCACGATGACAATCCTTCTCCGACGTTGCTGCATCCCGGACGAGACGGGGTAGCTTGAGCATGCTCCGTGCGTTTGGCTACAGGCCACGTGGTAAACCGGCCGGTGCAAAAACTGTGTCTAATAGAAGCAACAAAATTACTGACGGCAATTTCGTTTTCTTCCCTCAGGGGATGTTGAAAATAGACGAGTGGGAAATAGCCTTGGGAGTAGGTATATGGACGAGAGGAAGGGAACAATGAAGTTGGATTCAGAGCTAGGCCATGATTCAGTAAAGACGTGACCAGCTCTAATATCACGGGCCCTTGTTTTTAACAGCTATGTCATCTGCTAAAACGTACATGCGGCTGCACCAAACTGGCGCCATCAGTGTAGAAGGTACTGGAAAATCATGAACCAGATTTAGTGCTGTACTTCTCCTGCACCATCTGAAACAAATGGCGTGGTTAAGAGGCCGCTATTGCTGCACTACTGAAAGAATGACTAGGTGCAGCATCTTTTAAAATGAATCATGTGGTCCAGGCGAATCCAACCAACCCTTAAGCACACAAGCGCCTGCATTTTACCTCCATAGAAAGTGGCCTCTGTAGCTGGGATCAAACCTTTGTTGTTGAGCTCAGCAGTGCCACATACTGTATCTAATATACAGAGCTTGTGTGTCAGTGTCAACGTTATTGAAGTGTAGATTTGATATCATGATAGAAAGCCAATGCTTGTCCCCAGTAACAAGCATACGTCCATGATGTTCGTGGAAAAATGTTCCCAAATACAGCATTGCAAGTGTGAGGTTCAAGATGACCTGTTGTAGTGGAGGTACAGATGTTTTACGTGCTTTGAGAGTGGACATTCTAGGGTAAACATCCTGTCATTGCATGGCAGTCTGAAAAGGCAATACTGTTAAGCATGCTCAATGCATGATAATTTCCAAAGTAAACAAATAAACTTAGCTAGTAAACTGTAGTATGTTTTACATATATGTAATGGTACCTAGTCATCACACATGTATCACTCGCGGCTGCTTTTTCCCAATGCATGTCACGTAACAGGTACCTTGCACATTGTACACAGCTGCTTCCTTGTGAGGTAGGCCAGGAGGCTATGGCAGAAAAAAAAAATTATTATTTCTGACTTATGTGACGCTCTCTTCGTCACTGCATAGTGAAAACACACCCATAATAACCTGATGATTCTGAAGTGTGACTGCGGTAAACTACTAAATTGTAGGTCTTAAATGCTAAGCATTTCTTAGCGAACTTGGGCAACTTTGAGCGTATCAATTTATCTATCTATCTATCCATCTATCTATCTATCTATCTATCTATCTATCTATCTATCTATCTATCTAGCCGCTTACGTTTGGGTGCTCTCGTGGTCATCACCTTAACTTGGTGTGAACCAAAATTAACATGAAAGGGTAAGATGGTTTGACAAATACGATGCGCTGGTCAAGACATGAATAATGTCACAATCCCGTCACGTACGTCGTCAAAAACTTCTCGCCACACAGTGGCACATATTCATGGGCGGCTATGTGCCGCTGGTATGCGAGTATGTGGGACAGGTGATTGACGCTTGGTATCTACCTATGAACGACGAGAACACACATAAGTAATTTCAACGCGCGAACGTTAAAGAATACCCAACATCTGTTTAGCATTACCCGACGAATGCAAAGAATAAATGTCGGGTCCCAGCTGGAATTGAACCTAAGCATTCTGCGTGGCAACGAAGCATTTTTACACGAAGCTACACCAGGTCTTGAAACTACTTTTCAAATTTGCGCTAATCTTCGTGGCACGTCAATAGTGGCTGCAGTGCTACATACCCGATTTTATGAACATTACATATGTACTCCTTTGATACAACCGTAACGTCGAATTACGTCAATCGTAGTTAGTTGTCATGCGCTGAAGTTGATTTATGTAGCAGTGTCTAGAGCCAGTATCGTCACGAGCATCAGCGCTTCATATCAGCTTCCGGTGTTGCTAATACGCATGTTTAAGTTGGCATCGTTGCACAAGTGCAAACAACTGGTTATATAGATACTACGTATGTCTGTGCGTGCAACATCTGTACATATATTTACCGTCATTTCATGTCGTGTCGCTCCATAACAAAATTGTCACATGGTCATCTTCTCTCCGAATGCTTCGCACAACGTGGATTCCTATGGTACGTGCGATCTGCCGAATTTTTTTTGCGCTAATATATGAGCTAGCTACGAAGACGCATGTCAAGCGACAGTAATGTTTTTGCCTTCTTTCATCGCAATGGCCTGGTTTGTGTTACCTGTCGATTAAATTTCAGAACTCACTATTGAGTCAGCAACTTGCTCCCACTTGAAGGCACGCCAGAAGTAACGCACATTTTTCTGGTGACAGATTGTGGCAAGTTAAAAAAAACTATAATATTGCAATGCCCCGCCATCGTGTGACACCTGTGCAGTCATTTGCAAAAAAAATACACATGTTGAAAACAACCAACTAGCCCAGCAAACAACGAGTCTTAATAAACAGAAGTGGTTTTTACTCACCTGTCTGTAATTCTCGGGCTTCAAAACTAGTGTTCATCCGATGAAAGCTTCGACGAACACCTTGTTACCCCAAAGACACTATAGAAGGCACCTCGCGAAAACATTCGAAGAAGTCAAAATAAACAGATCAAAATCGAGTGTGTCGGCCGCTAGTGGCTCTAAATATTCACAGTGAAGCGAAACAGCGCGAGACCCATACACCGTGAGCCGTTACCTGCCATCGCTATACCATTGGCCACCGTTTATTTTGAAATGAGGATAATGATGTCAATAGGCCACTGATAACTACGAGTCAGCGGGGGCAAAAAACTATTTCAAAAGAATAATGACGCAGCAAATATTTAGGCAAAACTACTTGGCATAAGAGAAAACTATTTTTTAGGTGTAACGTTACGCAAAGTTGTAGTATTTGACCGTTTTGGAAGTGACATTTTGCCCCGACGAGAGAACTCTGCAAGAAAGTTCAATAGCGCAAATGATGGCCCTCCAGCGTATGGCATAGTTTAGTAGATCCACTTTCTGGGGCCTGACTCTACTATGAGAGCGCAGAAAGCATAATTACCGCATTCGTAATGTTCCTCTTCATGAGACAAGTTGTGACATATGGGATCTTCCACACACCATTAGACAAATCCTCCCTAAATGTGATGGCGAACTTACTTAAAGATATCAGCCTAGACGGCTAATATTCAATTGATATTTTTATCATTATTGAGATGACAAAACATTTCAACCACTGCTGATGGCTTTTATCTGACAGGTTGTTATGTCCCCAGTTTGAAACAATAGACGCCTAGCCACGCCGTTCAGATGGTAAAGTAGACAGACCTCACGCTTAAGTGCCCCTCTACAGAAACTGTGAAATGGGACCCTGGTGTCCAGTTCCGTAAAAGTGGAGTTGTAAACCGATCATAGGTTGACCACATATCAAAATTCGACAGTGCTCATAATGACACTCCTAGAAAACACTGACCCCTATATCTGGTGAACGTGTGCTCGTCAAAAATTAAGCATTCATTGTATAACTACAGCGATGAGTCTAGTGTTGGGTGGTCGATAATTTGAGCATCGGGTGAATATGTGGAATTTTATATATGCGTAACTGCGCATTCTAACGACGTCATTGCTACGTGTGCCAGCTTTAATAGGAACTAACTTCATCCCGAGCATTACGCACACAATCTTTCGGGAAAATTTGCCAGCACGCAAGTAGCTTCCAATGCATTCAGGCGTGGTCTGAAAGCAGTAATTTCGTCGACAAAACATATCAGAGTTTCCACAATAAAAGCTGCTTGCATCATAGAGTGAACAAAAACAAATTCCTCTGCTATCATGCAATCATTTACTTTATAAAGCTTCGTAATGATAATGCTTCGAGTGAGTGAGTGAGTAAAAACTTTATTGAATATGTCCGGCGTTATTGAGCGGGGTGGGGCTACAAGCACCCCGGCCTAGGTGACGGCCTCGAGTCCTTGGACCCGGGCGGCATCCTGGGCTTGCCGGACGGCCCACAGTTGATCGGCAAGGTCGTGGCTTAGCAGAGCCGCCTCCCTTCGTGCCTCGCGGTTCGAGACCACCATGTCTACCGGGTTCGTAGACATGGCGCGTTACCGGTACACTTCCACGGCATGTGCTGCAGCGTTGCTCTGGCTTCGCACGCCTTACACGCGTCGGACGTATAAATGCCTAGGTAGCAGAGGCGAAGGATCACCGGATTCGGGTACGTGTGTGTCTGTAGGCGTCTCCAGGCAACCTGCTGTTTCTTGTTTAGTTTGGCGTGGGGTTGTGGATATTTGCATCTATTCAGTCTGTAGTGTTGCGTGATGTCTCTGAAAGTGGTCATGCGATCCCCCCCCCGTCCATTCCCGCATCGCTGTCGAAGTGTGCGAGACATCGGGACTGTCAGCAGGCGTCGCAGCTCGGCGTGTAAGTCCTCGAGCGACGGCGTGGGCAGTCGCGTTGCCCGCAAGCAGAGGGTCCGTGTGGGCGGGGGTCCATACGAGGAAACGGTCATTTTTGCGGCAGATGCTGCGTTCGTGAATTTTGAGAATGCGGGCAGCTTCGCGGGAGATCTGGCCGCTGGCGTAGTTGCGTATCGCCGCCTTCGAGTCACCTATTATTACCTCAGCATCCGTGGTGGCTATCGCGAGGGCTATGGCAGCTTCTTCGGCCGCCTCCGTCTGTTCCGTGCTTATCGTCGCACTCGTGACGCAACTTCCTACGTGATCCATGATCGCGACTGCGAAGCCGCGGTGGCAGTCGTAACTGGCCGCGTCCACGTAAACTGTGTCTTTGCTATTGCCGAATTTCTTTTCAGGGTCTTGGGTGCGCCTGTTGCACCGACGGATGTGGTGTGTCGGGTGCATGTTCTTAGGCAACGGAAGAACGACGATGCGCTCGCGAATACGTCTGGGTATCCCGATCTTTTCGCCGCGCTGCGTATGGTAGTTGATACCCAGTGTCTTGAGGATGTGTCGACCAGTTCTGGTCTTCGCCAGACGTTCGTACTGCGCGATGTTGTGTGCTTCAATTATCCCATCTAGAGTATTGTGCAACCCCAGCTCGAGAAATTGTTCCGTGCTGGTATTGGCCGGTAATCCGATTGCGCGTTTGTACGCCTTGCGGATGAGACAATCTAGTTTGGTGCGTTCAGTCGCCTGCCACTTGAAGTAGGAGGTGACGTACGTTATAGGGTTCATAACGAAAGCATGTACCAGGCGAATGGTATTGCTTTCCTTCATTCCGCTATGTCGAGTTGTTATTCGTTTCAGCAACCGAAGTCTTTCATTGACCGCGCCCTCTACTCTGCGAACGGTTTCGCCGTTGTGGCCGTTGGCGGACAGGCGCAAGCCCAGTACCCTAATGGTGTTAACTTGTGGGATGACAGCGCCGTCTGATGTGTGTATATTAATTTTCTATATGCACACTCGAATGCGGAATCGGCGTTCTTGGGTTTACGGCCCTGCGCGAGGGTCTATAGAGCAGGAGCTCCGATTTAGCGGCGGAACATTCGAGGCCAGTGCCGCGAAGGTAGTCCTGCACCACGTCGACGGCTTCCTGCAGCGTTTGCTCTACGTGGCCGTCATTTCCCTCGGCAACCCAGAGGGTGATATTGCTACGTAGCTGACGTATCAGCGGTGAAAAGACGACAACGAGGAAGTGGTCTGTCGGTTGCGCGTGCTGCTTCCATCTTAGTCGACACCATACACATCATTTTGAATATAGATTTTAAATAGACACACCTCGTGTCATTTCTTACGTAACATCTTTGTGGTGGACGTGCTGGGTTCTTCCCCGTCTTCATCACGAAACTCTGCAACGGCCGCATCATCATAGGTCCAGCCATGTCACAGGTTGAACAACCATCGTCTTCGCCACCTGTCCCTACCGTGACTTCTACATACGTCATCTATCTCCTGCTCGTGATCTCGGTGAATTTTCCGGTCAGGATGGCGTTGACGTCGACAAATGGATCAACCGGTACGAACGGGTCAGCGCAAGCTATAGGTGGGATCCGACTCTTATGCTTGCCAATGTGCTTTTTTACCTCCATGGCCCACCGCGCGTGTGGTTCGAGACGCACGAAGCGGAGATTACGAGCTGGGACTCCTTTAAAGAGAAGATCTGTGACCTTTTTGGCGACACCATTGGGCGGCAGATCGCAGCGCGGAATCAACTGGCGGCCCGTGCAAAGACGTCGACGGAGTCGTACGTCGCGTACATTCACGACGTCATCGCCCTATGCCGCCAGATTGACGAGCACATGAGTGAGTCGGAGAAAGTGGCCCATGTGCTGAAAGGCATAGCAGACGACGCATTTAATCTACTAGTTTACAACAACGTTGCCACCGTCGACGCCATCAGTAAAGAGTGCCGGCGGTTCGAAGAAGCTAAGAGCTGCCGTATTACTCAGCGATTCACCCGGCTTCCCAACACGACCGTAACCTCATCGTGTGAAGCCGCCCGCCAGTCCCCCACGTATGACAACGTCACACGTATTGTTCGTCGGGAAATCGAAGCCACCTGTCCGGCTCCTCTTCAGCCACCCGTTTTCGCAACGCTCGCCTCTGACCAACAACAGCCGTCAGTGGCGTTAATACAAGCTGTGGTGAGGCAGGAGTTTGCGAACCTCGGACTTCCCTCAGCATGTCCCCTGACTCGCCCTGAAGTCCCGTCCTACTCCCGAGGACACGCTCGCCGTTCACCTCGAACAATGCCCTTCCGTAACCCTTCGGAATGGCGAACACCCGACGACCGGCCTATTTGTTTTTCCTGCCACCAGCCTGGGCACGTTTCTCGCTATTGCCGCCGCCGTTGGCCAAACCAACCACGTCAGACTTTCTCTACCTCGGCGCTCATGCATCCGACGAGCCCTCGACGTTTAGACGCCACACCCTTTAATTTCTATTCGTCGTCATCTTACGAACCTTCCACTGACGCCCCTTTGCCCGGTCGCCGCTACCCTGACGCCCCTTCGTCCGGTCGCCGCAGCTCTCGCTCCCCGTCGCCGCTACGTCGCCAATCCAGCTCTCCGCCACCTCGGCGCTTTTCCTCGCCGAGCTTCTCTGGACGACCGCAGCAGGAAAACTAGATATTGCAGCTTATAGAGGTGAAGCTGCAATACCAATGACGACCGAAAATCCTCTACTGACGCTTCCCACGCACCATAGCCTGCTTGAAGTACAAGTCGACCATGTTCCTGTGACCACCCTCATTGATACAGGTGCGCACCTGTCTATTATGAGCGCTTCTCTACGCTGCCGCTTACAAAAGATTATGACGCCATCTACGACGCAGGCAATACGTGTTGCCGATGGCGGTACTGTACCAGTAATCGGAATGTGCACTGCTCGTGTCAGCATTGCCGGTCGTCACGCCGTGGTCCTTTTTGCCGTGCTAGCCTCCTGCCCTCATGACCTCATACTTGGCCTTGATTTCCTTTCGGCACACTCGGCCTTAATTGATTGTTCGTCTGGTACCCTCAGCCTTGATCTACCAATCTTTGCCGACTACTCTGCAAAGCCCACCAGCCGCTTGAGCCCAACCACTTTCGTTCGCCTGCCACCTCAAGCCGTCACGTACGTGTCTTTGTCATCGACCTTCCCGTTCCTGACGGTGATTATATCGTTACGCCAATTACTCACGTTCGGCTGACGCGCAGTGTTACTGTGCCCATTACCATCGCGACCATAGCGGATAACTGTGTGTTACTTCCGCTCCTTAACTTTGGTTTCACCCCTCAAGTGTTGCCCTGCCAGATGTCTCTAGCCCAGCTAACTGCCATAACAGAGGACGATGTCAGTGTTGTCGCTGTATCTGCTCCTGATCTAAGCGCAGTCTCACGATCACCCAGCTCAGACGATGGTATGTTTCGGAACATGATTGGATTGGAGCTGTCGCCTCACCAGGCCGACGCTCTCTGCCAAGTTTTGGCCTCATACGGTGACATTTTTGACACCGACGATCGTCCCTTGGGCCAGATTAAAATTGTCACTCACCGAATCAACAATGGTGACTCTGCGCCCATTCACCGTCGGCCATACCGCGTGTCAGCATCTGAGCGAGAAGTGATTCAGAAAGAAGTGGCCAAAATGCTTACGAAAAACGTAATCGAACCATCAACGAGCCTTTGGGCATCTCCCGTGGTATTAGTAAAAAAGAAAGACGGCTCAAGGCGTTTCTGCGTTGATTATCGCCACCTCAACAAAATCACCAAAAAAGACGTGTACCCTCTACCACGCATTGACGATGCCCTTGATTGCCTCCATGGCGCCACCTTCTTTTCATCTCTCGACCTCCGATCTGGCTACTTTCAAATTGCTGTAGATGACATGGACCGAGAAAAGACCGCCTTCGTTACCCCTGACGGCGCTTTTACCGCCGGGGGGGGGGGGGTAATGCCACGTAGCTGACGTATCAGCGGTGAAAAGACGACAACGAGGAAGTGGTCTGTCGGTTGCGCGTGCTGCTTCCATCTTAGTCGACGCCATACGCATCATTTTGAATATAGATTTTAAATAGACACACCTCATGTCATTTTTTACGTAACAATATCATCGGCGTACAAGCTACGGTAGAGGCCTTCTATCTCAGCGAGTTTTTGTGGTAATCAGAAAAGCACGAGGTTAAAGAGCATGGGCGAGATCACGGAGCCCTGCGGCGTGCCCGTACAACCCATATATATGTCTTGCGATTCTAGTCCGCCGATCGCTAATTGGGATCGGCGGCCCGTAAGAAAATCCCGTACGTAGTGGTACGTTCTCTCGCCCAGTCCCAACGCTCGTATACTTTCAAGTATCGCAGCATGGCTAACGTGGTCGACAGGCTTTTTGAGGTCGAGTCCGAGTATCGCTTTGGTGGATGGTGTGGGATTGTCTACAATATCGTGCTTGAGTTGAAGCATAACGTCCTGCGTAGAAAAGTTACGACGGAACCCAAGCATCGTGTGTGGGAGCATGTTTCGGTCCTCGAGGTAGTTGGTAAACCGAGCGAGAACCACATGTTCCATGACCTTACCAACGCAGGACGTCAGGGATATCGGTGGAAGGTTGTCATTCTGTACTCGTTTGCTCGGTTTGGGGATCATAATTATGCGCGCCGTTTTCCACGAGTTCGGTATAGCGCCCGCATTCCTGCACTCGTTCATGTAAGCCATCAGTTGTTCTATCGATTCATCGTCCAAGTTACTTAGCGCTTTGTTGGTTATCCCGTCCGGGCCTGGCGCCGACTTTGTGTTGAGCCTGTGCAGCACCGCCCTCACCTCTGCAACGCTGAAGTCCTCGTCTAGCTCCGCGTTACCCTCACCCTCCCAGGCGTATGCCGAGTGTGCGAGGGGGCTACGTACTGAAAGTAACGGCTTCGCACGTCATCTAGAAAGTCCGCGTGGGTGCCTTTGTTGTCGTGCAGCAACTTGTAAAGCTTATGTGCGTGCGATGTTTTCGTCTCCTCCGGATCCAAGAGGTGCCGGAGGAGATGCCACGTCTTGGCCCGTCCCAGCTGGTTCTTCATCACTTTGCAGATCTCTTCCCATTGCGTTTTTCATACCTGTAACGCGTGCTCTTCCATGTCCCTGATTAGCCGTGCTTTGCGTCTGCGCAGCGTTCGATTGTGGCGTTGACGCTTCCACCTGTCTTGCAGGCTGCGCTTGGCTTCCCACATGTGTAGGAGTTTGCTGTCTACTACTTCGAGCTGTGCTTCTGGCGGAACCTCCCGCGTCGCCGTTTCTAAATCCCCCTTGAGCGTCGCAGTCCAGCTATCTATATCATCAATAGCCGCACTGCCACGATTTTGTTCTTTGCGGACTTTGCGAAACGCGCCCCAATCCACCAGCCGGTGGTTCTTGCCCTTGATACCTTCCCGATGAACGTGGTGGTGAGGTTCAGCGTCGACCTGGATCTCGATCACTGAGTGATCGCTACCCAGGTCCTTCTGTGTATTGTGCCATCGCGTGCTAGCAACGTTCTTGGTAAATGTGAGGTCTGGTGAGGTGTCTGCACATACGCTGTTGCCCCTGCGCGTGGGCACGGAAGGGTCTGTGATGAGCTCGAGGCCCTCATTCTGTGCATCGTCCCAAAGGCGCTTACCTTTTGGCGATTCGTAGCCGTACGCCCACGCCGCGTGTGGCGCGTTGAAGTCGCCCGCGATGAGCAAGGGCCCGTCGGCAGCTGCCTCGCGCGCCTCTCGCAGTAACGTGCTAAAGCGGTGTCTGGCTTTACGTCTGCTATACACGTTCAGCACAAACAGGCCGGGGCCGCGTCCTTTCGTCGGGAGGAGCTCTATGAGTGCATGCGGTATGCTAATGTTCATAAGTTCGCGTTGCGCCATGGTGAGGTTGCGTCGCACTAGCGTTGCAGCGGCCGGTGGTGCTCCCGCGGTCACAGCTTCGTCTATAGATTTGTATCCCGCCAGCTTGTCCGGGTCATTGGTATCCTGCAATAGTATTACGTCCGGTTGTTGCCGGCTACGTAAGAATTGTTGGAGAAGCGCCCGTTTCCTCCTGTACCCCCTGCATTTCCACTGCCAGATAGTGAATGTGTTCCGTGTGTTATGCTGTTGTGTGCGTTGTGTTTGTGTAGTTTCGTGTCGAGCCATGGTGACTGTACGTGTTATGATTTGCCGTCCGGCTGATCCTGCGCCTCTTCGTCACGTAAGGGCCTAAAGTACGGTTTCCCAGTCGTTTGTACTGGGCGACCCACTGCGCCCGGAAGTCGTATTTCGATATTGTCTATGCGCGTTTGCAGCGTCGCGACCATTTTTGTGAGCTGAGATATTGCAATGCTCAACTGTTCGGTTCCTGCGGTTTGCTGAGAAATTGCGTTGTTAAGTTGCGCGGTTTGCTGCGCGTGTTGGGTCCTCATCGCGTCGACCTTGTCGTCGAGTCTATCGACTCGTTCGCGGAGTTTCTCCTCGTGTTTCTGCGATTTGACGTCGAAGTGTTCCGGGTCAAGTGCCTTACGTTTAGTGGGTGCGGAGTGCGCGTTTTGAGCCTCCATGACTTCCTCCACACTCTCGGCTGTACTAGCAGCCGCATCGGCTGCGACGGGTTTAATTGGAGGAGGAGGAGGAAAGGGAACTGTCGGGGCGTCCCCCTTCAACGTGGCAATTTCGTTTCTTAACCTTGCATTTTCCTGCTGTAGTTTTTGGATTATTGATTCGAATTGATCCAATAGTTTCTGCAATAGACTTTCTGGGTCGCTGTTGCGTTTGTAAGCAGAGCTGCCGTATTTGTCTACATCTGGGTTTCTATCAATGGCAGTCTCGGTTCACGTTAGCGGTGCGCTGGGCGCGCGTCCGGAGGCGACGTCCACCCACCTCAATTTATGGGGGTCAACCACTCCTCCACCATTGGCTGCAGCTGTGTGGTTGGCTCGGGCCTTCGACGTGCTGCGAGGCTTCGCTGAACGGGGTCGGGAGACGCTGCGAGAGCGGGCTCGAGAACGAGTACAGGAGCGAGTGCGGCTCCGAGCGCGGGTCTCCCTCGAGGCCGATCGACTGTTGCCGCTACGTCGTCTTGGTGCATGGCGTCGTCTGTAGCCCTCCTCCCCGTCATTGACGGTGCTGCTGCTGCTGTAGGCGGCCTCAGCCTCCTCGCGCATCCTGTATTCCCACTGTCGGCGCTTGACCAGGTAGGGTGTCTTGTACTTAGCTCTGCACTTGCAGTCTCCGGTGAGGTGACCCTTTCCGCACAGTTGGCACACCGGCTCGCACCGATGATCGTCGGTCGGGTTGCCGCATCCGCACCCACGGCACTTCTTGTCGTTCGGGTTGGGGCACACGTCGGCCCTGTGTCCCAGAAGACCACACTCGTAGCACATATCGATATGCTTCTTGTAAAAAGTGCACCTTATCACCATCTTGCCATAACGTAACGAGGCACGTAACGAGGCACGTAGTAGCCGTCGAAATAGATTATCACGTTGACGTGTTTTCCATGCGCTTGGCATGCAGGACATTCGGGTTGCGGTGGTTAACCAGACTTCTCATGACGTCTGCCGGCTTTTCGTCTAGCGATATGCCCCTGATGAGGCCTTTGGACGTGTTCTCCGGAGCCGCTCTGTAGGCACTTGCTTCGAACTCGTGGTCGCCAACTCGCAGCTCGCAAATGCCTCCATATCGTCTACCGCGATCTTCTGACGGCGTGCTTACCACAATAACGTTTTGTCGCTCATTGAGACAGACGCTGTCCTCCTCGGCTACCTCGTGCCCCACCCCTGCAGCGTTGCGTATGCAGCAGTGGACGCGGTCCTTCTGGTAGTGGGATACGTTGAAGCCATCTCGGGGTTGCACGATGATCTTGTAGTAATCCGTCGGCAGGTTGGGCATTCGGCTCATCATGGTGATCTTCCGCACGTATTGCGTCGCTTTCTGTATAAACGCCGCCTTCTCGTAGACGCTGGCGTTACTTGCTGGTTCTTCGCCGGGTCGGCGTCTCCACCCGCCTTCTTGGTGATTCGTATGATCTCGCACCTTCCCTGCTCTTTTCCGAACTCCGTCGGCGACATCTCCTCCCCTTCGACTTGCACGAATTCCATTGCGGGCGCCGACGCAGCGGATGGGGCACCCGCTTGCTCCGACGACTTGTCAGGCCTACCGTGCCTTGTCTACTGGCTTGACTGTCGTGCCAGCGTGGCGGTACGGGTAATCTTCGAAAAGTGACCGAAACACGGGCTCACCTGCACAAATATTTACACAGTAATACTAAAATGTTCCAATAAATGAACTCGGTTCTCACTTAGAGAGCAGAGGGTGTTCAGGAATGCTGGCCACAAACAATGTCCCTGAACGTCTCATATTGAATGTTTCCAATTCGTATTCTTGTATAAGCAGTTTGTGTTGTGTATGTGCTGATTTTCTGTATAACACCTAATTAAACGGCTGCCATGTTCCCAATAAACCCTCGAATTCACATAGAGCAGCAATATCCACAAGGCACAAGTACTAAGTTCTTTGATGCCTCTATGTTCATAGTTAAAATTTATAGATCTATGTATTGTTTCTGCTGAAAGTTCCAATAACTCTCGCTTTTTGCGATAGCTTTTGAATACGCCTATGGTGTTCAAAGGACCGGTTCGATTTCGGAACTGTGTCTGTCCAGACAGGTTCCTGTCGCAGTGGCCTCAGTGCACTCATGGATACAGCTCTGTATCGCGAAAACGTTCACGTTGATGGCTATCCCTGCCGTGCTTCAAGATAAATGTGAGAGAAAAGGGTAACATTGCTTTGTCCTCCCACTCAATGAGAGTGGCACTACACCCACTTTCACAGGAAAGGCTCAACAGATGGCGATACAAACGACACCTGGAAAAAATTCGGCGGATTCCACGTACTAAGGTATCCACGTTATGCGAAGCATGCGGAAGAAAGGTGACCGTGTTGCAAATTTTTTATTGAGCGACACGTCATGAAATGACGCTAAATTATTGTACAAATGTCGCAGACACAGAGATATGTTGAAGAGTTGCAGATGTTTATATAACCAGTTGTTTGCACTTGCGCAACGATGCCAACAGGAACATGCATATTAGCAACACCAGAAGCTGATATGAAGCGCTGATGCTCGCGAAAATACTTCACCTGGACACTGCTACAGAAATCAACTTCAGCGCATGGCAACTAACCACATCTCACGTTAACCCGACGTGACGGCTGTATCAAAATAGTACATATGCAAAGTTTATAAAATTCAATAGGCAACACTGAAACCACTATTAACGTTTCACGAAGATTAGCGTCTATTTGAAATCTAGTTCTGAGACCTGGCGTAGCTCTGGGGCAAAATGCTTTATAGGCACACAGAATGCTAGGGTTCGATTCTAGCTGGGACACGTCGGGTCGACGCTACCGATGTCGGGTATTTCGTAACACTCATGCGTTAAAACTGCCCATATGTGTTCTCGTCGCTCCTGAGCAGATACCAAGTGTCAATCACCTGGGGCACATACCCGCATACCAGCAGCACATACCCGCCCGTGGGTATGTGCCACTGTCTGGCGGGAAGTGTTTGACGACATACGCGACGTAATTGTGACATTATTCACCTCTTGACAGTTGCGTCGTATTTGTCAGGGCATATCACCCTCTCAAGCTAATTTTGGTTCACGCCAAGTAAATGGGGTGACTATGAGAGCACCCAAATGTAGGCGGCGAGGTAGATAGATAGATAGAAAAATAGAGAGACGCTCAAACTCGCCAAATTCGCTAACAAATGCTTCGCAGTTAAAAGAAAGCAACAAAGAAACAATAAATATATATGTAGAAAGGTCAAAGTAGAAAGCACTGGTTCTCCAGGTAAGGAAAAGGCAGAAACTGTTAACGGCACTGCTTTTACGATGACTGACTGCTTTCGCTCAAATGTCTTCGCAGCCTCGGACCAGTATCGGCGCTTCAGTGGTATGACCGGATGAGCTAGCAAGCACACTTGTGCGCTCACCAGAGCTTTTTTTACGGGGTCATGTGAAGTGTTGAAAGACTCAGAAGTTTTTGTGCTTTTTTTTGACACACTCTTGTGACAGGAGAAGGGCTGTGAAAAACATAGCTTTGGTTATCGTGACCTTGTTGGCGAGTGGCGTGGGACACTGCTGAGGTTTATTGGTCATTCTTTTTATTCATTTACAAGTTATATACACATACTCTCTGCGCTGTGATTACCCACACCCTTGTTTTCCGGTGAAAATGTTTTCGCAGCTCAATGACGGCTGCTGTATACCTCGTCAGCTTTAGTCAGTTTGCGGTAAAGATTTTACTTGTGTCTGTGTTGTAACTGTTCTGTGATTGTGTTAGTAAATGTCATATTCCGAATTTAGCTTGGAGTAAAATAAAAGGAAAACCACCATTCATCATATTCAAGAAGAAATACTTGCTCAAACACACAGCTTTTCTAGCAAAAAGCTGTAATTACTATCAGACTCGATTGGATGGTTTATTGTGTCTCATACAACAGATACCTCATTGGTATTTTTAGGTTGAATACACACCCTAATTTAGTAATAAATCTTCATATAATTGCTCAATCACTAACGGTATAAAATTGTGAATGACAAGCCTAATGCTTGTAATAATAAAATGTTTTAGGACCACTAAAATGGATCTATTTGATAAAGCAAATGGGAAAAAATACACGGTCTCCCGCAATTCAACCGTACTTAAATGCGAAAGAGCCGGCGCTATACGCTTACACCGGCGGTGGCGTTCACGCTAGCTCTCGTCGCGGCGTTGCGCACGAGAGTACGCATGACGGACCGGTGCTTGCTGCTGCAACATGTCAATCGTTGCAAAAAGGCAATGAAACAAAAGGCTCTGTTCTGGCACAAATGACAGCATTCCGCTGTTAAAGAACGCGCACGCTCCAAATTTTCACTATTCAACAACTCACAGGAGAAATATCGCACTGCCACTACCTTGGAAGTCTTGACCTGGTGCATATATATATATATATATATATATATATATATATATATATATATATATGTATATATATATATATATATATATATATATATATATATATATATACGGGGTGGCCAATAGACCAGTGGTGCAACGCGAGCAGTCAGTTTTTTTTTTCAATCGAAAAATTCGCTAGAGGCCGCTGCTAGCATCGGCATTGCGAGGCGAGAGGGGGAAGCATAAGAAAAGAGAGAGAGGGTAAAGGGACACGCACGCGCAGCAAGGGCTGTCATGCCACACATCGGATAGAATTCCAGCATGAGATGTTTCGCATGTAATATACATAGATTTAAACCAGCGCTCGACTGGGCTATGGGACATTCACTCCCTAGCTGGATTTCGTGCCAACCGTTTGTGTCCCCGCGATCTCCGATGACAGCGCAGCTCTGGCGAACCGGCTCACCCTCCGTCATCTTCTGACGCCGTGAAGCTCTCACTGAGTGGTAACCGGTCCTCGGACTCCTGCGATTGTGTCCATCACTCATATCTTCTCTTTGCTTCCTTATGTGGGACTCTCTGTCCCTGCCCTTATCTATATCGCTATCTCTTCTATTCCTCCCCATTCCTTTGAATTCTTCCTTACTCCCATTCCTCGTGAGCCACTGTTGAGGTGTCGCACTATGATGCAGACAGTTATGGGGCTCACTTCTATCTTCTTGTCTCTCTTTTTAAAAATCACTTAAGTACTATGGGACATGATAGCTGCCGCATCGCGGGTTTCCATTCCCTAGAAAGTGGCACGGTTGGACGCGGTTGAGCACGCAGGAAACACGTGAAATGAGCAGATACATATGACGTTGCACTACCTCAAATATATGAATAAAAAAGCACGGTTCCATGTCAGATTGCACCTAGTTTTGCCCAAATAACGCTTTTCAGTCGTTGGCCTGTGTTGCGTTGTGGTGCTATTTGTTAACAGAAGCAGTGCGATAATCAAGGTGTCACTTACGTTGACGTCATACATGACGTTTCTGCTCAGGTAACAGAATACCGCCCCCCCCCCCATCTCCAGACTTACGTACCACTACTGCAGCGTTTAATACCTGAGAACACAGTGAGCGCCTGACGCTCTAGTTTCGTAAGCAAGACTGTACCATTCCTAATATATTGTTGTTCAACGATAATGTCCAACAAAAACAGACAGTCGTATTTATCTTTTCGTGCAAAAGCGTGTTCTGAAGACGAGTGAGCTGCCACTGAGAGTTTCATTATTGACATTGTTCTGTATCTAGTTACAAAATGCAAGCATGACTTAATCAGTGCACTCATCGTAAAGTGTTTTGAATACCGTTGTTTTATTATTTCATTGTTGGAACGCTACGAGCCTTTTGTTAAGTGTCAGGCGCTTGTGTGTTCAATTTTGAATGCCTATGAAGCTTTGTTTCTCGTAGAGGGGGAAAGAGTGGGAGAAAAATTGCCCGCAGCTTCCCTCGGGGGAACACTGAGGAGGATGCGGAAGCATGTAATTGGTTAACGGGTGTTAAATTGCGACTTACTTGGGTCGATGGCTAAATTGGTTAACGTGGTTGTGAAATGGGGTGTTAAATGAGTGAACACGTACGGCACGTATGCGAAAGGGCGGTGTTTTATTTATTGCGACGAACCAACGGACGAGCGGCAACTGAGCGAGCGAGCGCCGACCTTGAGTATATATACAGCGCGACGGTGCATGCGCTGTCAGCTGTCGAATGTTCTCGAAGGAGAAGCGCGCACGCGGCACAGATGGTGGGCGACGGCGCGACGGCGCATGTGCGCGCGTCAGCTGTCGAATGTTCGAGAAGCGGTGCGGACGGCGCGGACGGCGCACTACAAGGCGCGAGTATAAGATGCTTCCGCATCTAATATGTTGAACGATTTTGAGTACTTCGTACTCAACTATGGGAGAGCACTGAGCCGTCCCGCTAAAACAGTTTAGTGGCTGGTAACAGAGTTAGACACATGCCTGAATACACAGGCATGGTTCAGTGTGCACCGACGCTCGCGTAGGTTTTAAATAGCTAACTTTACCGTACAAGCTCATGTTTGTGTTACTGGTTTCCGTACCAATACTTTACCTTCCTGGTGCATTTAATGTGAAACTTTGACCGTTTTAACTCGGACACATGTATGCTTTTGAAGTGCAACAAATAACCTTATACTTGATGAACGCGTGAATATTGCAGTAGCAGAGAACGAGTGATTATTGTATCAGACGTAATGAATTAGCTCAACTAAGGCGGTGCGGACGGCGCGGACGGCGCGGACGGCGCACTACAAGGCGCGAGTATAAGATGCTTCCGCACCTAAAACATTTATTGAATTAAGCTGATAAATGAAGGCGGGAGGGTCTCTTATTCTAAGAACCATCTGGCTTGGACAGCCCGCCGGGCTCGAGCGACTTGTTGACGCTGCTCGACCAGGCCCGGCTGGGAGATGGCAGCCTCTCACGCTTCACTGAGGAAGTCTTTCTCGCATCTGGTCCTGCTGCTTGTAGTCTTGGGACGCTTACTTTGCACTGCAGTAGGATGTGCGCCGGAGGGGGAAATCATTATTTTTTAACAAATATCAATGTACAGCGCGCACAGGTGGCATTCCGAAAATTGGGATATTACAATCAATTTACACTACTGTAAAATCAATTGACGTTTCGACCGAACCGAGGTGCACCTCAGATAACAAACGAGCGTTGAACATTAACAACATGGAACTCAGTGTTGTTCATCTGAACACACATAAACTAAGTGCATTTTATATTTACTCAATCAGCGCAACAAGTAAGCTAAACTATATGCTGTGCTTTGAATCGCCATACAATTATTGTTATGAACTCGAGGGTACAGTCGTCGGTCGGCCACAAAGCAATCGATAATTCAACATTGAGTATGAAAATTGGGGATGTTAACTTCACATCTACTAAAATATACATTCTAAGTCGTAAAGAGCGAAAAAGAGTCTGTGGTTCGTCCTTTTGGGGGCAACTGCATTGCTACAACCATTACGATTCGTCCTTAGGGGAGTGATGGTTATAAAACGCTTCATTACTCATATTAACGCGACTCATTTCGCGATATGAAGCCCGTATTGGGTCATATCGCGCACAGTTTAAACCATTAGCTTGGTTCTGCGGTAAAATGTTGAGCTGGCCCACAGTGGTCCCGGTTTACAATCTGTCTTTGTTTTGTCCACATAGCTCTGTTTCCTATTTTGTGCAATACGGATTATAGACACCGGCAGTGGCAGCGGCGAACTACTACAGCACACGTGACCCTTCTTGTGATCCCATAATAGCTATCGTTGCAACAAAAAAAACTGCTAGATAAAATGCACGTATGAAATCACGCATTCGTGAAAGACAGTAAAAACATTTTGCCGGGCTCTAAGCAAACGGGCCCGTGCGAAGTTTGCTTTCAATCGTGAAGAAACGGTATTTATTGATTATATAAAACATTTTACGACCTAAACCAACATATGATTATGAGAGTCACCAAAGTGGAGGACTCCGGAAATTTCGACCACCTGTGGTTCTTTAACATGCACCCAAATCGGAGCACATGGGCCTACAGCATATTCGCCAGCATTGAAAACACAGCCGTCACAGCCGGGATTCGATCCCGCGACCTGTGGGTCGGCAGCTGAGTACCTCAGCCACTTGACGGTATTTTAGGCACGGCAAATGGTATTTTAGGCATGGGCTACAGGCTCCCTTACTTTTGCCATTCAGCTCTTACGATTCATTTAGAAACCTCAACGAAAGCTTTTCCATGTCATTTCTCTGTCGCAGGTTTACAAATTTTGTCGCACTTTCGACATCTTTACGTGGTTGCCATGCCATACAACATTGTAATACGTTAGCAATGTTCCGAACGAAGTTATATGTTTCGGGAGAACAAGAAAGGCGCCACGAAAACTTAAGCTTTTGTCTGCGCATTGAAACTTTCACGTGAAAAGCAAATAATGCTGAAGTCATGTATCCTGGGGAGGCTAAATGGGTTAAACTTCCTGACAGAAAAGTCACGAGTGTCATAGCCGCCGCAGTGGTCACGTGTTAATGAAGGCAAATTGGTAGCTTGAATAGTTTATATATTTATCTATGTTGATGTGATATATATTTAGCGTATGGAAGCATAAGTCCTTTTCACAGGCCAGTAGTATAAGTAAACACACTACAGCAGAACTCGCACTTTGAATAAGCCCAGTATCTCTGACGAGCAGAATGGCACTTCTGTATAAAGGGCTTCGTAAGTGCGTAATTATTAAACTTCAGTGTTCAGTGTCCGCTTGCGATCCTCCTAAAGTTCAGTGCCCGCTTGTGATTCTCCTTAAGAGTCACTCGCACGAGTTAAAATATTCTGATGGGCAGCGTGGAAACAAAAACTAAATGTTCACAATTTAGAAAACTTGCCCTCTCACATGCGCGCACACAGACGCTTGTCCTCAAGAAGCCTCATTATGCAGAAGAGCCGACTGCGAAACCTCTCGGCCAACATCTTTGCGTCTCAAATCCCGGCCAGTCATGAGGCATGAAGGATTATGCTCCCGTCTTGTTGCTTTGTTTTCGGAGCCTAGGGAATCCTAGTGAAGCGCCTTAATTATCCCTGCTGGTTTGATCGTGAGACAGCCACTTCAGGGGGGATGGTAGCGAGCAGGCACAGAACACGTGAAAACTAAGCATGCAAATTAGGTATTTTAACTCCTTCCGTAGGTTCACATTACTAAAATAATCTCGAGAACTCGCACACCTGCAGAGCAATTTTGTACAAAGCTCGTTATCATTTCCTACATTCGTATTGGTAAACACTCGTGAATAAATATCCTTGTATTGATGGAGTTATCGCGCAGCCACTTCTCGTTTTTTTTTACCGTTACCCGATGTAGACAATCCTTTATTATGGAAAATAAAACTGATACCAACACCTTCATTTCTGAAATAATAAACATCCTATGAGTAGACTAATATACTCCTCGTGAGGATAGTGCAAGGCTGAAGTATAACAAAGAAATGTTGTAATCGATGCGATATATATTCCAGTACTGTGAGCATAATCAATGCCCAATTTCTTTTTTGCAGCCTGTCCACTAACTCCCGCATTTTCTTGAACGTATTTATGAATGGCTGTTTCTTAGGATAAATCTACTTAAATTAAAATACTTTAACAAGGCGATGATACACGGGAAATAGTAAAGTTTGCTTAAGCTGATTGTTTTTTTCCAGATATCTGCTGTAGGCGCAGTATCCCGTTAGGTACAATGTACCTCACAAATTATGATAGCCTAAATATATTCCCTTTCACGAAATCCTACGTTTTCAACATGCTGAAAGTTGCGTGCTGGGGTGGTGGGATCCTGTTTTTCCCAATGTAGACTCTATGTCTATGCTATACGTCCGTTAGAAACCTGCTTGTTTAACGACTGAAATTTTGCAGCAGTTATAATTTTGTGGCAAGATTACAGAAAAACTGCTATGATAGACTAAGAAATATCTTAATGACTGCAAGATTGTTGATAGTCCTTGCTCTCATGGATAGGTGAAATGTATCAAAAATTCTTTTTTGACCCGTCTGTTGGGACTGCAGCTTTATGTGACATACATGAATTGAAATGAAGACTACAAGGAAGCGTGATGTATAAACGTGTACTGTTATAAAGACTTTTAAATGCGAAGCAATTTTTGGCAAACTTTGATGACTTTGAGCGTATTTATCTATCTATCTAGCGTCCTACGAATTCAACTATCCTGGCCGTTTCGAAAATGGTATTGATACCAAACTAGGTATGGCATAACTTGACTCTATCAAGAACATATTTGACTATTCATAACAAGAAAATCATGATGTGTATGTCATGAATGTTATGATTTACAATTTATGGTCCTGCAGCTTTTGCGGTAATTTCGTTCACATGGCATGTTCCAAAACTGGTATGGTATGGCATGGTTGCATGGCGAACACAAGCGATCGACCTTAACATGTAAATCATGACATGAGTGTCACGTAACAACATGACTACCTGCCGCGCTCATGATGCACTCGCGGCGTTTCACTAGCGTCACATAGACCAAATTTGGTATAACAGTACGTGAATCGATGACGAAAGTATGTGACTGGTGCAAACATAATAACCATGAGGTGCGTGTCATGTAAGAACAAGACTACATGCCACGCTCATGATGCGCTGGCAGCCGTTTCGCTAGCGTCACATATACCAAATTTGGTATTACAGTATGCGAATGGATAATGAAGGTACGTGACTGGTGGAAACAAGATAATCATGAGATGCGTGCCACGTAACAACATGACTACATGCGACGCTCATGATGCGCTGGCGGCCGTTTCGCTATAGCTTCACTTATACCAAATTTGGTATTACGGGGCGTGAATGGTGACGCAGGTATTGTGACTGGTGCAATCATGACAATCATGAGATGCGTGTCAAGTAACAACATGGCTACATGCAGTGCTCATGATGCGCTCGCGGCCGTTTTGCTAGTTTCACATATGTACAATTTGGTATTACGTGACGCCAGTGGATGACAAAGGTATTGTGACTGGTGCAATCATGACAATCATGAGATGCATGTCATGTGAGAACATGACTACATGCTACGGTATTTTCTTGAACTCCCGCATTTTCTTGAACGTATTTATGAATGGCTGTTTCTTAGGATAAATCTACTTAAATTAAAATACTTTAACAAGGCGATGATACACGGGAAATAGTAAAGTTTGCTTAAGCTGATTGTTTTTTTCCAGATATCTGCTGTAGGCGCAGTATCCCGTTAGGTACAATGTACCTCACAAATTATGATAGCCTAAATATATTCCCTTTCACGAAATCCTACGTTTTCAACATGCTGAAAGTTGCGTGCTGGGGTGGTGGGATCCAGTTTTTCCCAATGTAGACTCTATGTCTATGCTATACGTCCGTTAGTAACCTGCTTGTTTAACGACTGAAATTTTGCAGCAGTTATAATTTTGTGGCAAGATTACAGAAAAACTGCTATGATAGACTAAGAAATATCTTAATGACTGCAAGATTGTTGATAGTCCTTGCTCTCATGGATAGGTGAAATGTATCGAAAATTCTTTTTTGACCCGTCTGTTGGGACTGCAGCTTTATGTGACATACATGAATTGAAATGAAGACTACAAGGAAGCGCGATGTATAAACGTGTACTGTTATAAAGACTTTTAAATGCGAAGCAATTTTTGGCAAACTTTGACGAGTTTGAGCGTATTTATCTATCTATCTAGCGTCCTACGAATTCAACTATCCTGGCCGTTTCGAAAATGGTATTGATACCAAACTAGGTATGGCATAACTTGACTCTATCAAGAACATATTTGACTATTCATAACAAGAAAATCATGATATGTATGTCATGAATGTTATGATTTACAATTTATGGTCCTGCAGCTTTTGCGGTAATTTCGTTCACATGGCATGTTCCAAAACTGGTATGGTATGGCATGGTTGCATGGCGAACACAAGCGATCGACCTTAACATGTAAATCATGACATGAGTGTCACGTAACAACATGACTACCTGCCGCGCTCATGTTGCACTCGCGGCGTTTCACTAGCGTCACATAGACCAAATTTGGTATAACAGTACGTGAATCGATGACGAAAGTATGTGACTGGTGCAAACATAATAACCATGAGGTGCGTGTCATGTAACATCAAGACTACATGCCACGCTCATGATGCGCTGGCAGCCGTTTCGCTAGCGTCACATATACCAAATTTGGTATTACAGTATGCGAATGGATAATGAAGGTACGTGACTGGTGGAAACAAGATAATCATGAGATGCGTGCCACGTAACAACATGACTACATGCGACGCTAATGATGCGCTGGCGGCCGTTTCGCTATAGCTTCACTTATACCAAATTTGGTATTACGGGGCGTGAATGGTGACGCAGGTATTGTGACTGGTGCAATCATGACAATCATGAGATGCGTGTCAAGTAACAACATGGCTACATGCAGTGCTCATGATGCGCTCGCGGCCGTTTTGCTAGTTTCACATATGTACAATTTGGTATTACGTGACGCCAGTGGATGACAAAGGTATTGTAACTGGTGCAATCATGACAATCATGAGATGCATGTCATGTGAGAACATGACTACATGCTACGGTCAAGGCGCCAATACATTTCGACGTGACGCGGTGCGTGTGCTCGCCGGCGTTCATTTTGTCACGTCCCGCCGGCGTTGCTATGCCAGGCGCCTGTCCTGCCATATACTCGCAGGAGCGCGCCGCGCTGCGTTGCTTTGACGCTTGCGTGTTTCAGCGCGTCCGGCTTCGCTCCGTCACGAAAAGAGGGAGACCGTGTTGTGTGGGTAACGCATCGGCATAGAGTAAGGTTACTCTATGGCATCTGTGCGAAATGCAGCATGTCGCAATTCGCGCCAGATGCCGTCTGGCCACGCCGACGGACGCTGGTCGCGCGTGACGACAGACGATGAAGTGCTCGCGTTTTGCTAACGTAGCTTCGCTGTGCCCAGCGTGCGCGCGCGTTGACGCTACATAGGAGGATGTTGGGTGTTCCATGATGCGCTCGTGGCCGTTTGCTGGCTCCTCATATACCAAATTTGGTGTTACGGGACGTCAATAGATGACGAAATATATGACTGGTGCAAACATGATAATCCTGACACATGACAATATACCACGCCCATAGCGTGCTGGAGGCCGTTTCGTTAGCTCCACATATACTGAATTTGGTATCATGTGGCGTGAATAGATGATGAAGGTAAACGACACATCCTAACATAATAATCATGACACGGAAGTCATGTACGGCATCATTAACTTCAACCTCGTGACGTTGTGCTGATTTTAACATGACATACTGTAAGCACAATATTCACGACGTTTGACCTGCATCTTCTTCATCTGTATATAATCATCATCACAAAAAACGTCGTCTTTGTTCGAAGGGTTGATCCGGCGATTCGGCCTAATAAACGCCGTCGAACCTCCAACGCTGCTACTGTCCTACAGAGTGGTGGAGGCTGCTTCGATCCCCAAGTCCTCTCCGACGTCACGTTCCCCTGGAGCTTCGTTCGGGTCGCTGCTTGCTTCTCCCGTCCGCTGTCATGGCTCAAGAACCGCTGCCCGGAACATCCAGCATCCCTGTCCAACAAACCATTCCTGCGTGGATCGTCAAAGCCCGGCAGCGCGACCCACCCATCTTCTGTAGTCTTCCGCGCGACGACGTCGAGGTATGACTAAAATAATACGACTTGACCAGTGTTTATAACCAATGGGATGAGCCTCAAAAACTTCGTCACGTCGCCATCTATCTGTATGATGTCGCGAAAATGTGGTTTTTTAACCACGAGAGCAGCTTCCCGGATTGGCCTACTATTGCTCAACAAGTCCGTAGGATTTCTGAGAAACCGAACATCCATTCCGAAGTGTCGAAACGAAAGCTCGATGGGCATGCCCAACATCCTGGGGAGACGTACACTTCGTGCATTGAAGACGTCCTTGCCCTTTGCCACCGCGAGAACTCGGCGATGACAGAAGCTGATCGTGTTCGCCACATCATCAAAGGGATAGGCCATGTCGCATTTAACGCTCTGGCTGTTAAAAACCCCAACACCGTTGAGGACGTCATCACGACATGTCAGCATCTTGATGAACTCCAAGCCATTCGATTGCACCCAGACTACCCAGACGCCAGTGACAGCCGGCCTTTCTCGGATGCGGATTTGCGTGCGCTTATTCGCACTCTGATTCGCGAGAAACTTCAAGACTGAAAACAATCCTTTACCGCTTTGTCTTCCATCCCGAGAGACAGCGGTGTGTTCCTGTTGCTCCTCGTTCCCTAAGGGTGCAGATTTTGGAGGCGTTTCACGATGACCCCAAGGCTCGTAATCTCGGTTTTAAAAAAACCTATGAACGCATCCGCACTCATTTTGCTTGGCCTTGGCTTTCCAACTGCGTAGCGCGATAGGTTGCGTCATGCTCGCTATGCCAATGTCGCAAGCGACCCACTTCCTTCCCGGCCGGTCTTCTACAACCTCTTCCGTGTCCTGACGCTACCTTCGATGTCATTGGCATTGACCTCTGCGGACCGCTACCAATATCAGCTAGCCGCAAGCGCTAGAGTGTCACAGCAGTTGACTACTTAACAAGGTACGCTGAAACAGCAGCACTTCCTTCAGGATCAGCAGAGGACATTGCCACAATTTTTTCTGGAGGCAATCTTTTTAAGACAAGGTGCACCACGCATCTTTTTGAGCGGTCGCGGCAAGGCTTTTCTCTCGAAACTACACGAACAAGTCCTCCACGCATGTAATATGATTCATAACACGGCAACCAGCTACCATCCCCAGATTAACGACCTCACAGAGCGCTTCCATCGAACTTTGACCGACATGATATCTATGTATATCAACGCCGACCACACCAACTGGGATACGATCCTGCCATTCGTGACGTTTGCGTACAATACCACTACGCAGCGCACCACGGGCTATTCCCCATTCTTTCTCGTCTATGGCCGTCAACCAACATCTCCGCTCGACATATCCTTTTTTGACGTCCCTGTGAACTCGTCATCGTCATCGAGGGAGCACTTAATCTCTCGCCTGGCCGATTGTCGCCGACGTGCCCACCTCAATACAAAGGCAAGCCAACAAGAGCAGAAGACTCGCTACAATGGCGTCCACCGCGTAGCTCACTTTAGTACTGGAGACGAAGTAGTGTTGTGAACCCCAACGCGGGTTCCCGGCCTGTGTGATAAGTTTCACTCACGTTTCATCGGCCCCTACGCTATAGTCGAGCAGACGTCTTTTGTTAACTATCGAGTTACCCCTGTTGTCATGCCTTCCGACGGCCATTTTTGTGGTACGGAGGTTGTTCACGTGTCGCGCTTAAAACCATTCGTGTGACGTACACCACCGTCATATTCAGTGGCCTAATTGGCCGCTTCTCGCGTGAGGGGGAAATTAGTGTAAGCACAATATTCACAACGTTTGACCTTCATCTTCTTCAACTCTATGTAGTCATCATAACGAAAAGCGTCGTCTTCGTTCGAAGAGTTGATCAGGTGTTTCGGCCTAATAAACGCCGTCGAGACTCCAACGCTGCTACTGCCTTACAATATCAACATTTCTCATTCGTGCTTCGCATATCATCAATTCCAACTGTACGAGGGATTTGCCATGTTTTTTTTTTCATTCAGAACACCGCCTAGGTTCATGACTTACTCAGGAGATGCTGAGTCAGACAGACAGACAGACAGGCGGGCAGGCAGGCGGGCGGGCGGCGGGCGGACAGGTGGACGCCCGTGTCCGTCTACTATCCACAATATTATCCACACCAACACTGTCGAGTTATTTGCACTGCGGCCTTTCAGAGCCGAGTTTTTTAATCCTTGTTTACACAAAAAGAAATGGGCCAGAACTTCTGTTTTCATACCCTGTTGTGGTTTTATTCTACTTACGTCGAACAGCGGCTTTCGATTTGTCACTAGCAAATTCTGTATAGTCCACCTATTGCGTGGCTTGTGGTTGCTAAAACACGCCTACTTGAATGCTGAGGCATGAATTTCTGATTTATCAAAACTCGTAGTCTGGGTGCTCGGTTGGGGTCGACGTCCAGTGCTGCTGCTCGTGTAAACAGAAGTTGTAGTCTACCCGCATTGACGTGACATTTTCTGGTGGAGGTGCTGGGTAGTATTGTATGCAGTGCAATCAGCAGGAATACCCGGCACTAGTAAAGTCTTGGAAGAACCAGCTGACCTACGGCGTAGCCTGCGACGACTAGGCCTACAACCTGAATTTGGGCCCCTTCAACAACGCGGCAGAACTATGGCCAGTGCGCGAACGCAAACTCATGAGGCATCGACACTGCCTCTTCCACGGTTCTTTAACGCCCCGGTAACGCCGAAACCGTTCCATCGTAACCCTTACGAGGACGTCGATGACTGGCTTGACGACTACAATTGTTGCACCAGCGTCAACAAGTGGAACGACACCTAAAGTTTCGGTAAATGTCTACTCTTACCTCGAGGACTCTGCACGCACTTGGTTCGAAAATCAAGAAGCCGCTTTGACAACCCGGCCAGAGTTCTGCAAACAGTTGCGGAATACGCTCCGAGGCTCTGACCGAAAGGAGCAAGCGGAACGGCTTCTTGATTTCTCAAAAACAGCGCCCGAACGAGATTGTTGCTATGCTCGTTGAGGACATGTTGCGGCTGTTCAGGCGAGCTAACTCCTCGATGACGGAAGAGAAGAAGGTGCGCCTACTGGCGCGGAGAGTCAAAAAGCAGTTGTGGACTGGACTAGTGCGCAATCCTCCCTACACAGTAGCGTATTTCCTCCATGAAGCCATGACAGTGCAGAGGATGCAAATGTAGCGTTCGTCTCAAAAAGAGCGCCCTGGCAGTCTCTCATCAGTGTCAACGGCCCTGGCAACATTTGATGTCACGATTATAAGAGACCTGATGGTACTCGAGCGCAGTACCGTGCGCGAGGAGCTGCAAGAGCTGAACGTGGTGTCTCTCAGCCCTATGTTGCTGCTCTAACGGATGTCGCGCACGACGGGTCCGGCAGCTGGTGCAACCTATGGTGGCTCTTCGTCAAGCCGAGGGCCAATCTATCATGGCCCCGCGTCCAGCCAAACCTCTGCTATTAACGTATGCGAGAGCCTTACGTACTCCTGCACCGTCTGTTGGCTATTCATCCCGTCCGTTCAGCCTGCAGACGGCACCGTCCTTCTACTCAGGACCGCCGCCATACGGCAACCCACAACTTATACGGAAATCCAGTGTGTGACGTGCTCCCGACAACCAACCTTTCTGTTATCACTGCGGCGAACCAGGTCACATCTACCGTGAGTGCGCATACCAGCACATAGGTCTTCCTGGCTTCCGTCCAGATGCTCGTTGACACAGAGATGGCGAGCGGCCCCCATGCTATTGCCGAATACTCGGCAAGCCAGCAGTCCCTCACCTTTCCGCGTCGCCAATCCCGCTCTCTATTTCCACGGTGCTTTACGTCATCTGGCCAACAATCGGCCTTTGCGGTCTTACTAGCAGCACGATCGCCTAGATTCACGAGCTCACCCCAGGGAAACTAAAAAGGCGGCCTCTGGGGGTGAGGTTATTGTTAACCGACCAGTACAAAACCCCCCTTCCCTGCCAAGCTGCCTTCCGACATTCCACGACATCCTTCCACTGATGTATGCCATCGACGACAAACGTGTCTCGGCTTGCATCTCCGTTCTTGTTGACAGCCACACGGTAATCACTCTGTTAGATACGAGTGCCGCTTATTCCGCGATAAGCGCTGACCTTGTTGCACAACTGCGAAAGGTAGAGACACCTTGGGGACATGAACCCAATCTGCGGACAGTGAGAGGTCACCTATTGACACCGCTGGAAACATACATTGCTGGGCTTCAAATTCGTGAGTAAAGATACATTGCTTCATTTGACGTATTGCGCGAATGCTCCCAAAACCTAATTCTCGGAAAGGATTTCCTCCGCGAGCATGGAGCCCTTATCAACCTTCGCAACCTGCTCATAACGTTCTCAGACGACCATGCGATACCCAGATAACACTGCGTCTTCCTCTTTTCATGACGGAGGGACGCCGGACGTGCTGAAATGCGCATACGTCCAAGCAACGCAACGTGGCGCGTGCCTGCGAGTATATGGCAGGCCCGGCGCCCGACGTGACAACGCCAGCGAGCACGCGCCCCGCATCACGTCGAAATGTATTGGCGCTATGACATTGGCGTGTAGTCATGTTCTCACATGACACGCATCTAATGATTATCATGCTTGCACCAGTAACGCTTCGTCATCCATTGACGTCACGTAATACCAAATTTGATACATGTGAAGATAGCGAAACAGCCGCGAGCGCATCATCAGTGTGGCATGTAGTCATGACACACATGTCATGATTATCATGTTTGGATATGTCGTTTACCCATGTCATCTGTTCGCATCGCGAAATACCGAGTTCGGTACATGTGAAGCTAGCGAAACGACTGCGAGCACATCATGAGCGTGGCATGTAGTCATGATGTTACATGACACGTATCTCATGATTATCATGTTTGCACCAGTCACATACCTTTGTCATTTATTCACCTACTGTAATACCAAATTTGGCATACGTGACGCTGACGAAACGGTTGCGAGCGCATCATGAGCGTGGCATGTTGTCATGTGGTTACATGACACGCGTCTCATTATATTCATGTGCGGGTCTGTCGCTTGAGTGTCCCATGCAACCATGCCATTATATACCAATTTTGCAACATGTCATGTGAACGAAACCACCGCAAGAGCTGCAGGACCATGAAATGCAAATCATGATAGCTATAACACACATAAGATTTTCATGTTATGCCTAGTCAAATATGTTCTTCATACAATCATGATATGTCATACGAAGTTTGGTATTGATACCACTATTAAAATGGCCAGTAGAGCTAAAAATGGCAGCGATTCCATGGAGTGAATGATGGAGAGTGGGGCGAAGCATTCGTCCGTTCATTTGTTCTTGCTTCCATCCGTCCATGCGTGCGTCTGTGTGGCCGCCCATGCATTCATCCGCCCGTCTGGGCGTGCGTCTGTTCATGCGTCCGCACGTCCATCTGTGCGTCCGTCCCTGCGTTCACCCATGCATCCACTCCTGCGTTCTTTCGTCAATCCGTCCGTGTAGCCATTCGTGCGTCCGTCCATGCATCTGTCTTTGTGTCCGTTCGTCCACCTATTCAACACTCCAAGTACCACCATCTCGCATCTTTTCATCATATATTGCTCATATATAAGCACCTTCATCCAACGAACATTGCAAGGACTGAACCAGAAGAGGCACATGCACACTTTCTCATGGCTTGCACTTCGTGTATACTTCCCACCTTTAACCACCTCGTTTTCATGGTATATACTAGTTCAGTTTATTCATCGCACTGCGGCCCAACTTTCGCGAAACCTTTCTAAAACCAAGGAGGTTATTCCCAGCTAGTATAACGTTGCAACCCTTTCTTGTCAGATAGTGCTCAATGTACATTCCCATGGCTGCTAAGAGGAATGGAGAAACAGGAGACTTCGGCTTTCAGTTAACGCGCACGCTGCAAAATTTTTTATTCTTCAACAATGCACAGAAGAAATCTCCCACCGGCACCACCTTGTAGGTCAAAATGTAAGACAGGTTACCCACTACTACTACGGCTACAAAGGACGAAAGGGTGCCGCTATCGGGAGCTTCGTCCTAAAATCGTAGGCGGCTAGATAGATAGATACGCTCAAAGTCGCCGAAGTTCTCTAAGAAATGCTTCGCATTTAAAACAATCTGGAAGAACATCTGTATTCAGTGGTGAAGATACACACCTCGAGGAGGAGGTGTCTCCTGCTTGAGCTTTTGTTGCTCCTGTTAATCTCAGGACGCTACATCGCACTTCTTACAGAGCGGAAATAAGCACTATCCCAATCTTCAAAATATTCCTCCTTATATTTCTCTCTTAAAGGAACTAAAATTAGATTGTAGTTCCAAAAGTCCTAGGCACTACATTACACTCTTTTGAGTGAAGAAATAAGCCGTCTACAAAGTTTCTAAACATTTCACCCTCTATATTTCTGTTATCAAGAGAGTAAAAGTAGAATGCAGCTACAAAATTCCATGCCACAAGTTGGAACACTGTGTCAGCAATTCTGTTTCTACAAGCATTTTATTATAAATAACTTCTAAGTTACTAGTTGCACTTTGCACGTTCCTACCTATATGATAATTTATCGAGCCTGTGCGATTATTGCTGTGGTTATCTCTTTACTTCGAGCCGTACATGCCAGATTTCACTGCCCCAGAGTGAATCGCTTCGTTTCTTCTGGGCGTTGTTCGCGAGGCCGCTTCGCTTGTCTTCTCATTGTTGCCGGCGCTTTCTGCCTCTGGCGCAACCGCTGAGAGGCGGTTGCAGCGGGCCGCCGCAGCCACGCGCTCTACCCGATCCTAGAATGATTGTACTCGGAGCTGCTGTCTGTTTTGTCGGAGGAGCTCTTCTTCCTCGGTGAAGAGGAATTTCTTCGGCACTGGTCTTGCCCTTTTGTGTCGGTCTAAGACGGACGAGTGAAACTTGTCTTTCGGCCGGCTGGGTATTGGTAGGCTGATCTGTTGATGCGCCGGAAGAAATGGCATGCCAACATGTAAATATGCAAAATGTACTTATTTATGTTTTATTTGTGTCCCATGTCTACATTGAAGTATTTTGTGGTTGTGTTTGTTTGAACCATCGAATGTACATGTCCTTTCAACGTCATCTCATATCCATGTTCATGTAAATGACGTCTGTTTTTTCATCATCGTTAGAGTAAGTCTAAGAAGGAAATGTTTTGTTGAGTGTTATTGACATTTGTGGCAATAAATGTTTTCTAAACAGGACGACTTACTGCTCTCCCATAGTTGAGTTTCAAGTATTCAAAATCGTTAAACAATTTTGGGGTGAAGCAGCTTATAGCGGCACACGTTCGCCTCTCGTAACCATTGTAGTGTGTAACGAGTATAACATTTTGACCTCTAAGGTGGTGCCGGTGAGAGATTTTTTCTGTGCGTTGTTGAACAATAAAATATTGGGCTCAATGTGCATGCCAATGGCTGCTAAGGGGGAATGAGAGACAGGAGCATTCGGCTTTAGTTAACGCGCACGCAGCGATTCCTATTAGCAGCCACTCGCATGTACATTGAGCACAATCTTGCAATAAAGGGTTGTTACGTTATACTCGCTGGATGTAACCTCCTTAGTTTTAGAAAGGTTTAGCAAGCGTTGAGGGTAGACGCTCTAGGTGCCGACCAGTGCGGACACGCGAAGATCGGCTCCTGCTGTCAAGAATGCTTTCCTGTGGTATTCACGAATTTGTCGCCGAGTTTTCAGTCTCATCGTGTGCCTAAGTTCTCAAGAAATTAGCAGATACCACCTTTGTGCGGTGAGTGGAGCTTTAAACCATTTTTGGGACACTTTTACACGGCAACGGCACCGGGGGATTTAAGCCTAACCAAGGAGGCGATTGTCGCCGATGCGCCGACCCGGCGCCAACGTGACCTAATGCTCTGCGCGTTCCAGGACCTGCAACTGAGAATGGAATACCAAGTAGATGGAGAGGACATCTCTCTAGAGAATTGCACGGAAGACGTAGCTTGGAAGGAAGCCAAAACGAGACGTTCAAGGAATAAGCTAGCCGCGGTTAGCGTTCCTGCTGCCGAGTGTTTCAGCAAGGCTGGCGTTGCGGGAGACGCTCGAGCCAGTCTTAGTAGATATGACACCAAGCATACAATCGTGCGAGCTGGACGCATGCCACCACTACCCAAGGACTTCAGCAAAATGGTGCTACGATCACGTGGAGGATTAAATATCTCGAGAATTGGCACTGGAGCCGTGACAGACTTGATAGTACTGGCAGCCGGTGTCAAAGAGAAGGAGGCTATGCAGGACATCATCTATTCCAACCTGCAGCAGCACATTATGGTGGCAAGCACTCCGGACCAAGAAAGAGCTTCAAGATACCTCAAGGTCAAGCAAATTGACATTGGAGGCAAAGTTTTTGAGGTTAGCGCGTGAGCCATGGCACCCCACGATACTTGTAAAGGAGTGATTCGCGTGATGCACGTAAGCGATACTCAGGACATTTTGAACCGAAAGATTGTGAACGCGAACAACCCGCTCGCGCTGGAGGCCAAGCGAATCAAGGGCACCGGGACAATCATCATAGCGTGCGAAGGACACAAGGTGCCCAGATTCGTGAGATATGGACCTTCACTTTTGCAGTGCTTCCTTTAACGCATGAACATCCATATTTTTGACGTCTGGGGAAAGCTGGGACATCAGTCTGACGTCTGTCCGAACCAAGCTGAAACCATCTGCAGAGGCTGCGAGAGAACCCAGATAGCCTGCACCAGTGCAATCCAAGATGCAGTCTGTGCGATGGTCATCATCCCACGGCAGACAGGGAATGCAAAAACAGATTCTTAGTGCCATACGTTGTCAGACACAGATGTTGGGAAAGATCGCGAGCAGCCACAGGAGCCCGGATCGATCACATCGAGTCCAGACATCAACGCCAAGCAGCTTATTCCAGCCTACGGGACCCAGAGCATCCAGACTACACAAAAACAGCAAAGGCGACCCCACTCCAGGGCGAGGTCGCGTTCCAGAAGTTCTTAAGTTGCTTAAGTTCTCAAGGACATCATCAGGGTCGGAATCAGCCTGGGTGGCACCCGAATGGCCAGCTGCCTGGCATTCAGTTCGAGATCACGGCTTCCAACCCGGGGAGGACGCCTGCAGTTACATCGAAAGGCACCTGGGCTGAGCGAGTGCGCAACGGCACGGCAGAGGTAATGACAGGTAAGCTGCCACAGCATGATAGAATTACACAGCTAGAGCAAAAAACGCGAGACTGGCAAATTCGAATGAGAGGCTATCAGCTCAGTTAAAGGAAATAAAAAATCTCACTAAGCTAACCAGTGCACAGTCTTCACAGCCAATACCTCAGCCAGTTGATGTCCCTGTGGCTGAAAACCTGGGGGACTCGAGAACCACAAAAAAGGCAGTCATGGCAGAACATGTGGAAGCCAACCAAACGACCATGTCAGATATGAAAGAGGTCTTTGACACGCTCAGCAAAGTAGGAGCCAATCTTAGCGAGCAGATGGGTAGGCTACAATCAAGCGTGGTGGCACTGGGAGAGCATATGACTTTGCGCATTACAAAGGTCGAAGCATATCTGCACAACACAGCAAAGCCTCCTCATGCACCAAACTCAACTCTTCGGCCACCATTACTGTCGGTACCAAACCTGTAAACAGGTGCAGCATCACGCTCTGGCCGCCCATGTAATAACCATGATGGCAGCGTTACGTGAAGCATTTCGTATCTGGCAACGGAACTGTAGAGGTTACATTAAAAAGAAGGCAACCCTACAGCAGTATATCAGGAGCAGCCAAGAAAAGCCTCATATTATAGTATTACAAGAGACCCTTTCACCGCAAGCAACGTTGCCTGTATTCCGGCCTGTAATAGGGGATACTGAAGGGAGGGGAGTCTGCACTTTCGTATGCAACAAATTAACGCACGCAAACCACGACCTCAAGATAGAAGCAGGCAAGTTGGAACACGTCATGGTAGAGATCGTTCCAGGTACCAGCAACCGTAAGAGCTTTTTCATTCTTAATATATACAGCAGTTCTTCCCCGTGGAGCGTAAAAAGCAGATACAATTCCACTTCACAGACTGGGATAAGTTTAGGAAGATACTGATGGAAATGGAACAAGATGGCCACAGACAAGTCTTGGAGCAGTGGGTCAAACAGATTAAAGAAGACATCAAATCCGTTTCCCTAACCATTACCACAGATTTTCTGGTTGAAAGAATGAATAGCCGGCTCGCTCATCTTCTTGAGGCAAAGCAAGCACTACTGAACCGTTGGAAGGGTGTACGCCTGAACCGAATACTGAGGAAGGAGATGGCTGAGGTAAACAGATCAGTCTAGGAACATTGTAGCGCACTATCCAGGCAGCAATGGGACGAAATCCGCAACTCAGTCGATGGTCAGATGCGCATTGGCAAGACATGGAATATGTTAAAACATCTCCTCAACGAAAACACCACCAAAACAAATCAAAAACATGTTATCGCTCGAATTTTGCATATAGAGATAGGGCCACTACAGAACAGCAATTTGTGCAGCAGCTCGTGCATAAGTACCTCCCAATCAAACGAGGATTGGCACCACCAAGTAGACACTACCAGGGCACGCCCAATCCAGGTCTTGAGGGCGACTTTAGCATCGCGGAGAAAAGAAGAGCCTTGCATAATCTCAACGGCAGGTCGGCCCCTGGCCCGGACGGTATATCAAACAAGACCCTTCGTAACCTTGATGACGATTCAATGGAAACCCTGAAGGATATGATCCATGCAGCATGGAAAGAAGGCAGGGTGCCAGAGCAGTGGAAGCTGCCAGCACGATCCTTATTCCTAAGCCAGGAAAGCCCCCTGACTTGGACAACATGAGGCCAATATCCTTGACATCATGTATCGGCAAGGTTGCAGAACATTCCATACTGCGCAGGATAAACAAGTACTTGAAAGATAACGACATACATACCCACAATATAATTGAATTCAGGGCAGGGCTATCCACACAATATGCATTGAAGCTTATCAAACACCAGGTCATCGACAACGAAACCAGAGACGTGAGAGCCATTCTGTGCCTAGATCTAGAAAAAGCGTTTGACAACATCGACCACTCATTCATACTCGAAGCAATTTTCAAGCTTGGTCTGGGGAAAGCCTTCTATGATTACGTATGGTCCTTTCTTAAAAATTGGAAAGCCGCGATGAAGATTGCAGATATCGAGACCGAAGCAATCGAACTAGAAGCAAGGGGCACGCTGCAAGGAGCAGTGATTTTCGCCAATGCTGTTAAACATTACCTTGATTGGACTGTCAAAGAAATTATCGAGCATTAAAGGATTGAAGCACAGCATCTACGTAGATGACATTACCATCTGGTGCACAGCTGGAAGCGAGGGGCAGATTGAGAGCGCTCTGTAAGAGGCGATCGATAACGTAGAAGAGTACCTTCGTCCTTCCGGGCTCAAGTTCTCTTCGAGTAAGTCAGAACTTTTACTGTATCGGACTACACGCCGGGGACCGAAGCCCAGGGGATGGAAGCCGTTAAACCAGATAGACATCCACCTCCGTACAAATCAAGGGGATGCCATCAAGAGGATCGACTCCATCAAAGTCCTGGGAATGCTGATAGAGTCTACTGGCGCCAACAGCAAATCTATAGTCAAGTTAACTTGGAAAACAGACAGTGCGGTGCACCTCATACGCAGAATGGGCAACAAAAGAAATGGGATCAAGGAAGACAACCTCATCCCGTTGATGCATGCGTTTGTTCTAAGCCACTTCACGTACGAGGTAGCAATACACAACTGGTCAAGAGCAGAGTCCGAGATACTGAATGTGCTCCTCAGGAAATTTATCTTGAAGGTCCTTGGCCTACCCATACATACCAGCACCGAGCGTCTGCTTGAGCTTGGCATTCACAACACGCTCGAAGAAACGGCAGAAGCACAAGAGAGAGCACAGTTTGCAAGGTTATCTACAAGGTCGGGAGAATGATCCTGCAGGAGCTAGGCCAACACCCAAAGGCAATCAGACGTAATTACATTGATATCCCCGACAACTTAAGGGAGCATATCATGGTATCTCCTATACCTGAAACATGCCTCCAGAACACAACGTCGGAAGAAGAGTAGCGAGGGCCAGGACTATACTTTGTCAAGCCTGAAACGAGGAACGAGGGGTCGTATTTTTTGACGGGGCTTCCTACACCAATGGGAAAGCGTTCGTGGCAGTGGTGGTCGATGGGGCTGGTCATGTCGTCAACTCAGCGACGGTCAGGACGAAAGACCCAATCATTGCGGAACAGGTGGCAATCGCCTTAGCACTCAAGATGGATAACATTGAAGTCGTCTACAGTGATTCAATGGCAGCACTACGGGTGTTCGCCAAGGGGACGGTCTCTGAACAAACGCTGAGAATACTGCAAGGCAAGAACATAACGCAACATCTTCTGAGATGGTTCCCAGCTCACCTTTGACAAATCAACGATTCCCCTCCCAATCTCAATGAAGGAGCACACGAGGCGGCACGAGACCTCTCCAACCGCGCCTCCCCGGGGATGCGTTCTACCGGCGAAGGGGATAACCACGAAGTTTTTACAACATATAACAAACTCACTAAACATTTCTACCTGTCAAGAAAGAATTTCCCTCCACCTCACAAAAATCTAACTCGGCCCCTAGCACTTATATTAAGGCTTTTGCAAATGCGGATGTACCCTACTTTGAAAACGTTACACATCATGTACCCTGACCTATACCCAAGTAATCTTTGTGTACATTGTGGGGAAATAGCTTCATTAGAACACATGCTCTGGCAGTGCACCAAAATCGCTCATTTATCGAACATCACCTCTGCCAGATGGCAGGCGGCAATCCGCAGCTCGTCCTTGGAAGATCAGCTCTGGGCTGTCCACCAAGCCCACGAGGCGGCTGAGGAGCTTGGCATCTCAGTCCCCACGTGGGAGCTGCCCGCAACACAGTGATCTGTGTTTTGGAGGACCAAAAAAAGTTCATCCAATCCAATAGCGAGCGTGGAGCCGCAGTGCCATGAATACAGTTACCTAGTATATACCATGAACTCGAGGTGTTTAAAGGTGGGAAGTAGATACGAAGCGCAAGCCGTAAGAAAGTGTGCGTGTTTCACCTCTTGTTTAGTCCTTGGAATGTCCACTGGATGACGCTGCTTCTATATATGTAATATATGATGATAAGATGCGACATGGTGGTACTTGGAGTGTGGAATAGATGGACGAACGGACACACAGACAGATGAATGGATGGACGCATGAACGGACGCAGGGGCGTATGCATGGACGACCACGGGGATGGACGCACGAACAGACGCACGCACGGACGTGCGGATGGACGCATGGACGGATGGAAGCAAGAACGAATAGACGGACGAATGCGTCGCCCCAGTCTCCATCATTCACTCCGTGGATATGCTGCCATTTTTTTTCTAAACACATGTGTCTCGTTTGTAGCCGACAGTGTCTTATTATGTTTGAGGCCCAAGGTTTGGTTATGTGCTGTTCTATAGTAGAATACTAAGTACTCTAAATCATTATTCACTTTTGTAAACACAGTGAAAAAATTGCGGAGCGAACACGTACCGGAAGTCGTTAGAGAACTTGATTGGCTATGATGGTGAGACGCGTTGACCATACAGTTTCCTAAGATTATCTAGAGGGGACTTTGTCGCTGCGATCGTTCGGTGACCATGGAAATGGTGGGTAGTACACACATAGCCTAGTCTCCGTATTTGCGGGTGGCGAATCGTACTTGCAGCTTCGTTTATAGTGCGTTTTAGTTTTGTTTTGAGATAAATAGTCAATCCTTTTGAACTTCGTCACCCAATTCGGAAAGGCAAGTCTAAAAAAATAAGGCAGTGAAGTGCAACCTCTGAATATTTGCTCATTTTTGTTTCGTGAGAAAACAGCTCCAAGCCACACGAACACACACGGAGCCAAAAGCAGGCCACAAGTACGAAGATTAGACAAACGTGTGTACTATCCATCATTCCCATGCTCGGTGAAGCGCCGTGCGGTGCAGCTGCCGTAGACACTAGCGCCAGAGTTCCCTCTAGTGTATAATGGGAAACTCTGTGGCGTTGGCCACTCATCAGAGACTGTCATGGTGGGGCGTCGTTCCCAATTATCACTGCAAAACCACGGCAAAACAGAAACGACCCGCCATACGATGTTTGAATGCGTAGCGGACAAAGGCGTGTGGCACCTCGTGTGTTCTCTATACAGTCTCAGATGGTGCCGGCAGACAGCACAGAAGGGCCTGTTAGAGCAACTCTTACGTTACGTCAGGATGTTCGTCATGTGGCGTCGGTGCTGTACTGCTGAAGCACGATGATGACACCAACGTGCTGCATACTTAGCGTTACAGAAGGTTAAATGATCATGGTTCAATATTTTTCTAAAAATACAAAAAAGTGGCAGATACCACGTACAGGGGGTATCGATGATATGTGAAGCACGAATGAGGAAGGTTGATATGCCACTTTAAAATCTGCAAAACGTCACGAGGCGGAGGTAAATTATGCCATACAAGACTTCCATGACACGATAATTATGTTTGAACATGTCATTTATCGTCGTTCTATTCCTGTCACCTGATACCAACTTTTGTATATGTGGAGCTAGCGAAAGGGCTGAAAGCGTGTTATGAGCCTAGCATGTAGTGAAGTGTTACATGACACACATGTCATGAATATCATGTTCGCACCAGTCACATACTCTCTCCGTTCATTCAGGTCCCGTAATACCGAATTTTGTATATTTGGAGCTGGCGAAATGGCCGCGAGTGCATCATGGAGGGCCTTATATACTCCAACCATGGTGGCTAGAAGGAGTGGTGTCAGCATTGTCCTGGCCGCGCCTTGAAAGGAGGCGTGCTGGTATTTTATTTTGCCGTGAAGGGGCAGGCAAGTCGCCTACCGTGATCGGTCGAGAGCGCTTGCCAGCCGCCAGCACGGCACAATTAGTCGCTTGCTCGTGTGCTCGCAAGTCGCAACGTCTGCGCTTTGCCTATTTGCATTTGTTCAGGATCAATACGTACTAATGTAACCATGCAACAGTGATGAGTAAACAGCGAAGACACTGCTTTGCACCTGGATGCAATGCGAAATATGCTTCGGCCCGCAAACAAGAGAAGAAAGCGTCTCTCTTCTCTGCTCTTGCCGACGATGAACAGCTCAACGCCTGGGAGCGTACGATTCTTCGCGCTGACAAACCACTGGGAAAGAACTGCGTTGTGAGCGAAGCTCATTTCGACGAAAGATTCATCGTTCGTAGCTACAAGCATGTTATCAATGGGTTCTTAGCAACTTGGGAAAAGCTGTACCTAAGGAGGGTAGGTTCCTGAGTGAATCAACAGCCGAAGGACTTCACGTCACTCTCAACAGCACCCTTCCCATCCGGCACTTTGTCACAAAAACCTTGGGCTATAAATACATGATGACATCTCGCCTCTCCAAAGACGTATTTAACTTTTTTGGAAGTCTGAAGCAAATGTCTGGCTCGAGTTATCACCTTTCAACGACACAATCTAATCTCTTTGAATTGCCTCAGTTTTTACAGTTTGGCACAGTCACCCTCTGGAGGAAACATACCCTCTGGAGTTCCGAGTAGCCTTTTATGTCCGGGCATCCACAATAATTCAATAAATTTTCAGAATAAGCTGGATGAGCTGCTAGATTTAGGGCGCCTCAATGAGGCTCATGAAGTTATAGTTGCTTGTGAAGCTTTCTCTGACCACACTCTAATTAGACGCAAAACTGACTCCCAGACCACTTATAACGTCAGTGGCTATGTGGCCCTGAAGATAGTGAAAAAGACCAAGTGCAACCAATGTAGCAGGTTGTTGCTTCACTCGGTATATGCCAGCTTGCGTCCGGCAGAATAACGCTTTATGTACCCGTCCGAGTTCTTAACAGACCTGGTCGAAGCTATAGAAGATGCATTCACCTATTGGTTCAGTTTCAAAAAGTTGACAAGTGATAGCATAGCAGACCTTATCTCTTGCCTGACTGTAAAGAGGTTAAATATGGTCGGCTGTGAACAGAACAAACTGGAAATAACAAATCAGATAGATTTTTTACACTGACCAAAATGCAATTTCTCGTTGCTAAAGAAACGGCGCGTGCATGTTGCACTTCCAGAAAAGAGAACGACCGAACTCCGTGTTATGACTGCGTCCTGCGCTCAATTTATTTCCGCAGTCCTGCATGGAGCCTGGTTCTATCACCGACGAGATCTCACAGCTGACGATTTTAAATGCCAGGCATTTCTTAGCGAACTTCGGCGAACTTGAGCGTATCTATCTATCTATCTATCTATCTATCTATCTATCTATCTATCTATCTATCTATCTATCTAGCCGCCCATGACATTTAGCTCTCTTGGCTGTTTAGATGATGGTGTCAATACCAAACTTGGTATGACATAAGATGACTGTTCGAAGAGCATAATTGATTAGTCAGAACATCACTATCATGACACGTATTTCATGATTGTCATGATTTGTTTTTCATGGTATTTCTGCTTTTGCGGTAGTTTCTTTCACGCGAAATGTTGCAAAATTGGCATGGTATGACTGGACTGCATGGCGAACAATAGTGACAGACCCTAACGTGGAAATTATGATATGCATGTCATGTATTTCTAGAAACATGACTACACGCCACGCTCATGGTATGCTCGCAGCCGTTTCGCTACCTTCACTTATACCAACTTTGGTATTGCGGGACGTGAATGCATGACGAAGGTATGTGACTGGTGCGAACATCATAATCAGAAGATGCGTGTCATGTAACATGACTACATGCCACACTCATGATGCCCTCACGGCCGTCTCGCTAGTTTCGCATACACCAATTTTGGTATTACGGGACGGGATGTGAATGGATGACGAAGGTTTGTGACTAGTGCAAACATGATAATCATGAGATGCGTGTAATGTACCAACATGACTACATGCTACGCTCATGATGCGCTCGCGGCCGTTTCGCTAGCTTCACATGTACCAAATTCTGTATTACGTCACGCGAACGGATGACATATGTAAATCACACGTTCAAACATTATGATCATGAGATGCGTGTCTTGTAACATGACTACGTGCGACTCTCAAGGCGCCAATACACTTCGACGTGACCGGGCGCGCGTACGCGCCAGCGTTCGTTTCGTCGAGTAACGCCGGAAATGCCACGCCAGGCGCCTATCAGCCTGACATATGCTCGCAGGCCTGACGCATGCGCGTTTGAGCGCACCCGGCGTCCCTCCGTCACGAAGCTAGGCAGACGCGGTGCTGTCTGGGTAACATCGTCGGCGCGAAATTCAGCGTGTCGCATTTCGTGCCGGTTGCCGCTGGGCCTTGCCGATAGACGCTGGTCGCACCTAGCGTCAGACTATAGAGTGTTCAAGGTTTGCTAGCGTAGCGTCGCTGCACCCAGCGTGCGCGCGCATCAACGCTACGTGCACTCGCCGCTGTTTCGCTAGCTCCACATATACCAAATTTGGTATGCATGACTTGAAGAGACTACGAAGATAAATGACACTTCCGAACATGATAATCATTATATGCAAGTCATGCAAAAAATGACTACATGGTACGCTCATTACGTGCTCACGGCCGTTTCACTAGTTACCCATATACCAAATTTGGTATCACGTGACGTGAATGGACGACAAATGCAAATGACACGTCGAAACATGATAATCATAACATGCGTGTTATTTCGAACATGACTACATGCTACGCTCATAGTACGCTCACGCCCGTTTTGCTAGCTCCAGATATACCACATTTGGTATCTAGTGACGTGAATAGATTACGAAAGTAAATGGCACGTTCAAATGTGATAGTCATCACATGGCAATTATATACGGCATAATTTACCTCCGCCTCATAACGGCGTGTTGATTTAAAGTGACATATCAACCTTCTGCATTCGTGCTTCGCATGCCATCGATTCGCACTGTACGTGGGATCTGCCAAGAGTGGTACAAGCCTACAGCATAAACAATAAATAGCCTTTCACAAAGAGTTTCATTTTTCGTGGTTCAGGTTTATTTTTCTTTCCAGTGATTACGCCTGTGATTGAAACAAGGGTCTTTTATGGGCGTAGTTAATCCTGCGCGGCGCGCTAAAAAAAAGAGCGAAGGAAACGTGCACCCAAATCTGAGCACACGGGCCTACAACATTTCCGCCTCCATCGGACATGCAGCCGCCGCAGCCGGGATTCGATCCCGTGGCCTGTGTGTTAGCATCCGAGTGCCTTAGCCACTAGACCACCACGGTGAGCAAAACTGAACCCTGAGGTACTCCAGAACGCAACGGCATTACTTCCGCAGTTGTGGCTCCTGACTGGACAAATTGGCGTCGGTCAGTGAAATAGTACCTAATCCCGCGAAAAATTGGTCTATCCCCTAGAATATGTCTGAGCTTTTGAAGAAGTTTGGAATGACAAATACGGTCAAATGCAATTGAAAAGTATATATATTCGTGTCATTTAGTCCTTTAGAGAAAACATGCAGGATTTCTACAAGTTGAGTAACGGTAGACAGAGCAGCCCTGAAGCCATGTTGATAGGGGTGGAGAATTTCCTTTTCCTCAACAAACTGGGTACTAGTTTTCAATATAATGTGCTGCAATATTTCGCAGCAAGTGCATGTGAGAGAAATAGGCCTAAAATTGAACGGACAAGAAGTCTCTCCAGATTTAGAGACAGGCACTATTTTTGCAGTTTTCCATTCGGCTGGTAGGTACTGTTTTCAACCTAACTTGTTGTAAAGAAGACAAACGTATTTGCTTACAGGTTGAGCATTGCGTTTGAGGAAGCAGTTCAAACGCTACGCTTGATCAAAACAAGAGTAATTTGTGAGCTCCACCCTTATCAAAAAAGTCTCTTGCAGATTGTCATGGCGACAACGGAGATTGTAACGCTGTGCCACGTAGCTCAACGAGACTCGGCATATCATGCAGACTAATTGCAATGCTTGGGAAGATGTAGCCTGTTTCGTCAAAGGCGCACAATTATCTGGTGGGACTGAAAAGTCTGCTTTTACCTGCTTTAGGGGAGCGCTCCATTGCGTGTGGTATCTGCCTTTGCAACCGCACCAACAATAACGAATCAGAGATGAGGCTTTGGGAGTGCCACAGGTAATCGCATTTTACCTCTAGTTTACACAAGCTGGTTACACAAGCTTGATAACTGCTTCGAATAAATACCGCGAGCCCTACAACTACTGCGGGAATAGAATTAAGCAAAACCAGCTAGCGCAGCCGCATGCTCTACTGTGGCTTCACCTCATGTTTGCGCCCGTTCGAGCATTTGTGCGCGTGGGCGTTTCTTAAATTTCCTCTCTTTTTTCGTCGAGTGGCTCTGCACATTATACAAGATATAAGAAATGAGAAAAAGAATGCTAATAGAGAGAAGCACGGAGCATGAAAGTGTAGTATTTTACGCAATGAGTGATTCAAGGGAAGTTGCCGCTACGAGATGCCCACTAACCGCAGTGGTTTTAGGTAAGCAAGATATACTGAAAAACGACATATGAAAATAATCCTTGTCTCGTGTTTATTGATAGCGTTAAGCCCTTGGGCAAATATTTTATTAAACGGTTCTTTGATGAGTCTTCGAGTTCAACAGCACCAATATTGGAATTGTGAAGAGACCAGCAGGACCTCTGTTCTCATCAAAGGCCCCGCCAGGATCAAAAGAGGGAAGACAGATGCTAAAGCTTCCATTTCGAAAACTACCTCAATATACAGTTTTCTGGCCCAAAAGATCAAAGGCTCCAACTTCTGCTCCTGCATTATATAATATTCCTTCTAGGCAGCAAATGAAAAACAACGATGATCCGCAGAGTATGACGAGCAAAAATGCCTCAATTATACTTCCAATATTCATTGGGCATTGCTGCTGCTCCTGTTAATATTACGCACATAATCACAGCTGATGTATCATCCCAGTTAAAAATGATTTTCCTTTATTTGTTGACGATCTGCCATTTCAGTTGATTTCCGAAATTTTTAGTGTCATTTACAACGCACAAATAGGCTCTATGAAAGAGAGTCACCTAGAAGTACACCCCTTTAGTTCATCTGGTAGAGTATTCGATGCTCGTGAAGAAGTAGTTTCTAAGGTTAGAACAATTGTTCAAAACTCATGACGTTGTTTACGTCATTAAATTAAGCTCAAGAAATAACTTTAGTAACAGCATTTCGGATACTCAAAGTGGACACACCTAGAGAAAACTGCGCTGCAACACCATACAACTACGTAAAATCACGCCCAATGAAGGTGCTTAATGTAGACGTCTCACTCATGAACTTTGCTCTATGTGCCATAATTTTTCTTACGTGATTGACTCAGTGTTCCCCTTCGCCACCATAGTTTTACGCCTGGCAACAACTATTAACACAAAAATACAAAAAATATGGGGGAACCTTAAGCTTAAGGAGTTGAACGCGATAGTGAAATCGGACGCCTAGTGCGCCCTTCAACCGCTAAATGCATACTTATAATTATGTTTCGTCATACACACACACACACACACACACACACACACACACACACACACGCACACGCACACGCACACGCACATGCACATGCACACGCACACGCACACACACACAAATGCACACGCAAGCGCGACGTATCATTATTAATGCAGTGACTGTGCACTGTGGCCACTTCTCTCTGCTATCACGGCGCTCTGCTGTTGTCGAGACACGTTTTTCATAATATCTCACAGATGACACACACACACACACACACACGCATGCACACGCACGCGAATGGTACATACAGGTTTTTGATCTAAAGCAGGAGTCGCATGGCGTCCAAGATACACGCCACATGCTCGCCGTCTCGGATGGCCACAGAGAGCCTCACTGCGCCTCAAAGATCTCAAAAAATTATCTAGCAATAGCTATTTGCTTTATCTCTGAAAGCATAATATATTTTGTGCTATATGGACATATTTGTCCATATTTAGCGAAATTTAGTGAAATATGGACATATTTGTCCATATTTAGCGCTGTTTGGAAGTTCCTGTGTGTTTTTTGTGGCGATGGCTGCACTATCTCGGCCTTTTTCACATAGTTTGATGGCCTCCAAAATCTGCTAAAAATCACCTAATGGGCTCGTTTTTGTCATGAGACCTGTCGAACAAAATGTGTTAAGGAGACTCCTTCCGCTACATGGCATTTATGTAGTGTTTTCTTTCTATGCAGCTGCAAGTAACATCGTGACTTTGTGTTAGGACACCTTCTTCCTACACAAATCGCCCGGGTTCAAATATGAATGGTACCAAAATTTTATTGTTTGTTTTCTTTCCTTCTTTCGTTATTTTTAGCTCACAGACAATTTTTCGCTCACAACCAAGGGTGCCGACGCCAAAAGCAGAATTTCTGCAACAAGAGCTCTCTAACGCTATCGCGTTAAATAAACCACAAGTCCTGCGCGGACCGCGCAGCACAGTCATGGCAAAATCTCCAAGAGCAGCCTCCCAAGCCTTTTTTGAACACTCTTTGGGTAACTGCTACAAGCAGGCTTGCTTGGTATCCACTATGCCAAAAATAATAATAATTTCTCTGTAGCGTGTCACTTCGCCATGGAATTCTTTGTGATTCTTAGAAGTGTGGTATCCGCCACACACATGCAAGAAACTTTGTGCCAATTTTTCATACAGTAGCTTACCATGATGAAGAATGAGGCCTGTTGTGCGTATGCGCCAGAGTTTTTAGGTGATAAAGAACAAGCTTTTGTAATAGGTTGGAGCATCGGATGACCTACTCGTTTCGCAATTCACACCGTTTGCCGATTCATCTTTCTGTTTTCACGGAATCAGAACTGATTCCTTTTTCAGTTGCGTATACTCTAGCGCGCTTCTTGATATCATGTTAACGTGCGTTGAGAGAAAACCGAATTGTGGAGGTGAGAGGAAGGCAGAGGCTAGTATGCACTAGCTCGAGGTGTCGAGGTGTATGCACTAGCTCGAGGTGTATAATAATAATCACCGCACATTCACGAAGTAATATTCATGGGTGATTTGATTGATTGATTTGTAGGGTTTAACGTCCCAAAACCACCATATGTTTATGAGAGACACCGTAGTGGAGGGCTCCCGAAATTTCGACCTCCTGGGGTTCTTTAACGTGCACCTAAATCTGGGCACACGGGCCTACAACATTTTCGCCTCCATCGGAAATGCAGCCGCCACAGCCGGGATTTGATCCCGCGACCTGCGGGTCAGCAGATGAGTACTTTAGCCACTAGACCACCGTGGCGGGGCTAATATTCTTGGGTGGGCGAAGGGGAGGGAAGATCAGAAATACTATGCTTCTAACGTTCCTCTACGTTGTTGAAAGTGAAAAAGTGATCAGGTTTGTGTCGGTAGAAGTAGGTGGACGTAACGCTGATCGCCAGGACTTTGCCTGCCATCAAGGCGGCTTTACAAGTGCTCTTCATGCTTACTCTTCGCCAGCCTGTGAGGCCTATAGCACGACTTCATGCTCTCCCATAGTACAGTGCCTAGTAAATCATTGATCAGCGCCACCAACCTCAGGTAGCGACCGCTTTCGGCCTTTTAGAACGACTTCCCTCGTCGATGCCGCCTCCGTGTACACTTACCGGCGTCGAGATGCCGCTGCACTTTCACAAGCCCTCACAGCGCCCGAGTCAGCTTCTCTGTCTTCTCTGCGTTGCCTTCGCTGTCGAAATGAAAATTGACAGATCCCACGTACAGAGCGAATTGATGATATGGGAAGCATGAATGAGATAAGTTGATATTTTACTTTAAAATCAGCACAACGCTACGAGGTAGAGGTAAATGATGATGTACACGACTTCGGTGCCATGATTATTATGTTTGGATGTGTCGTTTATCTTCGTCATCTATTCACGTCAGGTGATACCAAATTTTGTATATGTGGAGCTAGCGAAACGGCCATGAGAACGCTAAGAGAGCGGTATGTTGTCATGTTCTTACATGACGAGCATGTCCGGATTATCATGTTTGCACCAGCTATATAATTCGTCATTTATTGACATCACGTAACACCAAATTTGGTATCTGTGGAGCTAGCAAAACGGCCGCGAGCGCATCATAAAGAGCCCGATACACTCCAATGAAGCGTGGACGCGCTCGAATGCTGGGCACAGAGACGTTACGTTAGCGAAACGCGAGCCCTTTATAGTCTGACGCCAGGTGCGACCAGCGTCCGTCGGTGTGGCCCGACGGCAACCGGCGCGAAATGCGACGTGCTACAATTGGCGCTGATGCGTTAAACGGACAACAGTGCGTCTCTCTCCTTTCGTGACGGAGAAACGCCGAACTCGTTGAAACGCGCATGCTTCAAAACAACGCAGTGTGGCGCACGCCTGCGAGTATATGGCAGAGTAGAGTTCCCTGAAATTAACTAGAGGAGACTATGGCGCTACGACCGTTCAGCGACCATGGGAATGATGGGTAGTAGACATTTGCCTAGTCTTCGTATTTGCCGGCGGCGAGTCGTACTTGCGGCTTCGTTTATTTCTCTGTTTCGGTTTTGTTTTGAAAGAAATATTCAACCTTTTTGAACTTCGTGGCTCAATTTAGAAAGGCAGGTGTAAAAGAATAAGATGGTGAAGCGCCACCGCTGAACATTTGCTAATAGTTGCTTCGTAAGAAAACAGCTCGAAGCCACACGAACACACACGAAGCCAAAAGCAGGCCTGAAGTGTGAAGATTAGAAAATTGTGTGTACTACCCATCAATCCTATGGACGCTGAAGCGCCGTGTGTTGCAGCTCCCATAGACACTAGCACCAGAGTTCCCTCTTGTGTATATTAGGAAACTCTATATATGGCAGGATTGGCGCCTGGTATGGCAACGCTGGCGTGATGCAACGAAATAAACGCCGGCGAGCTCGCGCACCTCGTCACGTCAAAATGTATTGCCACCTTGACTGTGGCATGCAGTCATGTTCTCACTTGACACACATATCATGATTATCATGTTTGCACCAGTCACGTACCATCGTCATTATTGACGCTACATAATACCAAATTTGGCATATTAGAAGCTAGCGAAACGGCCGTGAGCACATCACGAGTATGACAGGTAGTCATGTTGTTACATGACACGAATGTCGTGATTACCATCTTCGCATGTGTCATTTACCTATGTCGTCCATTCACGTCAGAGAATACCGAGTTTAGTACATGTCAAGCAAGCGACACGGCCTTGAGCGCATCATAATCGTAGCATGTTGTCATGTTGTTATGTGACACACATCTCATGATTATTATGTTTGCAACAGTTTTTTATTAAAATAGAAAATAAACGAAGGAGTTTTTGTCGCTGCTACTTGGTGATGGCTACCTATTTCATCTTAATTGGTAAAATAAAAAATATGAAAAAAACATTAGCACGCATACATACATACCGTCGTACATGGGTGCGAGCAAAAGTTCTCCTGTATGGGCAGAAAAAACACGTAGACGACACGCGCACTTTTAACTTGTGTTCGCTCAGTATTCGTCACAAATCTTCGTTTCTTCGAAGAACTGTTGCAGCACGTTCACTGCTTTGCCGTCTTTTTTTGGATGGCCATGGACAAAGTATATTAGTCACCCCGAATGGTCACTCAGGATCTCACCTATGCAGTTCTTGTTCTAGTCGCCTTCGGTGTGTGTCGTGTTTCGGACAGTCGAGCAAGAGGTGACAGATATCCTCGTCGTCGTGGTCGCATGAAGATGCTGACGATGTTGCACGATGAATACGAAGTAGAAAGCGTTTTGTGTAACCAGTTCCGAGTCGTGGGCAATAAATGAGTGTGTAGATACGTCTTGGGAGGTCACAGTTTAATTGGTATTCAAGATTAGGATCAACAGACTATAGGGGTCGATTCCTTTGTTTTGTCTGTTAACCAGGTAGACAGGCATAGTTCACGTTTTGTTGTTCTTAAAATTCTATTTACATCATAAAGAGATACCGGAATGACGCACGTTTGCGTAGAGTTATGAGCGGCTTTCGCCGACTCATCCGCCATTTAATTTCTCTTAATTCCGCAGTGACTTGGGAACCACTGAAATGCCACTCGATGATTTGACTTCGTAGCTTCTGAGAGCTCTTGAGTATAGCATATACTATACGCACATCAATGTGTCTTGAAGTGACACTTTCCACATATGCCAGTGCTGCCAGAGAGTCTGTAATTACCACCCATTTTCTTCGTGTCACTGACAGCCTAGTAAAGCTTACGGCTAGCAAAATCGCTGCGAGCTCCGACACTATTGAAGAATAGAGGTGGCCCAACCGACATGCATATTAGATGCGGAGCATCTAATACTCGAGGCTTGTAGTGCGGCGCCGTCCGCAAGCTTCCTCCTCCTTCTTCCACCATCTGTGCATCCCTTCCTTCTCTACACACCGCGCGCGCTTCACTCCTCTACCATCTGTGCACCCTTCCTCCTCTACACACCCAAGGAGGATTAAAAAAAATTGCTGGAGTGGAAATGATTGCGCAGATGTGAAGCCGTTCCTCTGGCAAGATGGCGGCTGTGGCGGCCATCTCACTAGGGGCATGATAAAGTGTCGCCGTTCAGCGATCGAAAACGAAGCGTTTCCCTCGCACGCCCAACGAGTTTAATGCAACCAACATTTTTGGGGCCTCATAGTGCTCCAAGTGCGTCTTAAAGTCACTAGTTTTTCGTAGTGAGCCTCTAATTGGAGGCAAAGTTCTTTGAAGATTCAGTCATCCATATTTGTTTCTGAGTGTTATTTCGTCAGGAACAACCATCCTTTAATATAGAACTACCGTAGTATTTACATAACGTATCAAAGCCACTTGATCTTTAAGCGGGCACTATCAGAAAAGAGCATGTTTCCGCCATCTTGGCAGTGGCAATAGGTGGCTTCACTTCTGCTGGCAAGGCATCGCAGGAGCTTCCACTCCAGCAACTTCTCTTTAATTCTCCTTGTACACACCGCGTGCGCTTCTCCTCTTCACGCTGCCCCGCCGCGGTGGTCTAGTGGCTAAGGTACTCGGCTGCTGACCCGCATGGCGCGGGTTCGAATCCCCGCTGCGGCGGCTGCATTTCGGTGGAGGCGGAAATGTTGTAGGCCCGTGTGCTCAGATTTGGGTGCACGTTAAAGAACCCCAGGTGGTCTAAATTTCCGGAGCCTTCCACTACGGCGTCTCTCATAATCATATAGTGGTTTTGGGACGTTAAACCCCACATATCAATCAATCTCCTCTTCACGAACATTCGCTAGCTGTATAATGTAGCGCGCATGCGCCGTCACGCTTCGAGAACATCGGCAGCTGACGCGCGCGCATGCGCCGTCGCGCTTCGAGAACATCGGCAGCTGACGCGCGCGCATGCGCCGTTGCGCTTCTCCCCCTTCTCGAACATTCGACAGCTGACAGTGCATGCGCCGTCGCGCTGTATATATACTCAAGGTCGGCGCTCGCTCGCTCAGTTGCCGCTCGTCGGTTGGTTTGTACGGCGCGTCGACGTCCAAGGTTGCGGTGAAATGAATTCCAACGAATCCACAAACACAATGATCGACGTCCCTTCGACCAGCGCCGCCCTTTCGCATACGTGTGTACGTGTTCACTCATTGAACACCCCCCTCCTACAACCACGTGAACCAATTTAGCCATCGACCCAAGTAAGTCGCAATTTAACACCCCATTTCACAACCACGTTAACCGATTTAGCCATCGACTCAAGTAAGTCGCGCTCCAACACCCCGTTAACCAATTATATGCTCCGCATCCTCCTCAGTGTTCCCCTGAGGGAAGCTGCGGGCAATTTTTTTTTCTTCGTGCAATAGGCAATATGCGAAATTAACAGCACCATCTAGTGAACGCAGCAGGTATCATATATATCCGCAATTTCGATGCAGGCGAGGCTTGACCACTACGCGCGGGCGACCCACATGCGAGCGTACGCGTTTCAACCCTTCAACTGCCGCAGTCAGATGTTTTTGCTGGCGAAATTCCAGTACACTGCTGTGTGCCGCTGCGCAAGCAGCGCGGAGTCACAGACATCGATGGGAGCAAGGTATGTGGCATGAATTACGATTTTGCAGCGATCAAATAAACACAAAATAGGGTATCACGTGCACAAGCTTATGGTCACAGTCTAGGATGCATGTATCTCCGCGGTGCGCGGGCTGCACCAGAGCAATGCAGGACTAAGCATTTTTCTGTGTTACGCGGACTGGCCGTGTTTTTATAAGTTTGTCAGCTTTGCGGCTAGGTGTTTTCACTACGTCAGGCCTCTACGCGACAATGGTGTTCTTCGATTTACCTTCTAGAACTCACTGATAAGCTGTGTAGCACTCAATTTTTCTAATGACTTCGGGGAAGCCTCGGACTACCCGCGGACTATCTGCGGTGAATACGATATGGTAAATCGAAGAGACCCGGTGATTCCCTGCAGTCGATTAGAGAGTCCGTCACTGCTGGTGGGGTAACTAGTGTGAAAGAACCGAACAGTTAGGACGGGCTTTTGAGGGGCGAAGCTCCTTATGGCGTGGCTTGTGCGTGCCTCGTAGTACGTAACCACCAGTGGCACATAACCGAAACAGCGGTCCTTACGATTTTGACCTCCAAGGTGGTTCCGGTGAGAGATTTCTTCTGTGCGTTGTGGAACAATAAAAGATAGTGCTCAAAGCACAAGTTAATGGCTGCTAAAGGGGAATGAGAGACAGGAGCATTCGGCCTTTAGGTAACGCGCACGCTGCGATCCCCATTAGCAGCTATTGGCATGTACATTGAGCACGATCTGACAAGAAAGGGTTGCTACGCTATACTCGCTGGGTGTAACCTTCTTGGTTTTAGAAAGGTTTAGCGAGCGTTGGGCCGCATAGCCATGAATACAGTGAACTAGTATATACCATGAACTCGAAGTGGTTAAAGGTGGGAAGTAAACCCGAAGCGCAAGCCGTACGAAATTGTGCATGTGCCACCTCCCGTTTAGTCCTTGAAATGTCCGCTGAATGGCGGTGCTTTTATATGGAGAATATATGATGAAAAGATGCGAGATGGTGGTACTTGGAGTGCTGAATAGATGGACGAACGGACACACAGACAGATGCATGGATGGACGCATGAACGGACGCAGGCGCGGATGCATGGATGAACGCAGGGACGGACGCATGAACAGACGCACGCACGGACGGGTGGATGGACGCATGGGCGGTTACACGGACGTACGCAGGAACGGACGGAAGCAAGAACGAATGGACGGACGAATGCTTCGCCCCACTCCCCATCATTCACTCCGTGGATATGCTGCCATTTTTTGTGACGAGATTACACCATGTAGGTAGACGACGCACAGATGTTATTTTTGAAGGTGATCGCGCACAGATACGTGCACAGCTTCCGCTACTCCGAGTAACATGCCGTACACGCATCCTAGAAAGGTGGCTTGGTTGCTTTTCCGCGTTCAAGCTCCGTTGTGTCCGCAAGTACGGTCACCGCGCAGCAATAAAGCAGTCAATCAGAAGATAAGGGCTATTCCCATTTTGGAACAGAAAATTATTTGCTCAGGCACTTAACTTCAATTCCCGCAACATGCGCGGACGCAACTTTTCTATCAAGGCCTCTCTCACTGGTTTTCCTTTACCAACGAAATAAAATCAAAAAGATAGCGGGGCGCACTGCCATAGGTTTCGAAAACTGGCACCATGAGTATCGCCAGGGCTAGACTGAAACTGAATGACGTTCTGCATGAGTTTAGAGCGCCGCAGTCCTATTTATCCGTAAAACGGGATTCATTCTCTGCATTTTAGTCTCTTTGGCTCAGTTGCGTTGAAGCTGTTTTTTTGTGTTGCAACTCACCTCACTTGAAAAATGTTTCATGTTGCATTATAAAACATACAGCTGTGGAGACAGCCATAACTTAGTTGTATAAGATTCAGCGTTCTGGCTGCTTTACACTCGCAGCTCCTAGAAACCTTTGAAGCTACTTAGATATAAAAAATAACTGATTTAAATTCCCCCGAGTGTCCACAAATGACTAATGCCTCTTAAGGCTTGCTGTGAAGGGTCATATCTAGGAAAGGCTGCTAGGAAACGGAGGTGTGCGCAGAAAAAAAAAACTGAGGGGGAGTGGGTCACATTACAAGTGCATCATTAGTCCTGCAATGCACATATAAGTGTGACCTCTATTCTCTGTGAGATGAATTTGTGATAGTGCCTGTGTTTGTGAACAACAATCGTTTAAACAGCTAAGAGAAACCTAGCTCATGACGTCGCACTGAATGTTTGTTTGCTTATATCTTGTGGGTATCCTTCCACCGCCTTCTGAAAGATGCAATTACATACAAGTGGCAAGATGTGGCAAGATTCCTAAACAGTTTGTCCACAACACAAGTTCGGAAACAGGGAAACGTCTCGCTGTGGCCATCGCAGTAGCTCAGTGCAGCGAAGCAAGTGTTCAGGTGTCGTACGGCCGTACTAGCGAAAGCGTTGCGTCGACCGCTCGCCCACATTAAAATGGCGGCGGGGGTCAAAATGCACAGTGTTTCCAGAGCACTAAGCGATTTCGCATATGGTCCATTCTGGAATTATGATAGCTGATGTCACTGTCTCTTTGGTGACGGAGCCGTCAATGTACACATGAGTGTATTCTTGGTACCTGTCAAACAGATCATGTGATGCCAACTGCTGAGAGGCAACGGTTGGCACTTCATGTTTGCTGCGAAGTCCTTCTATTGACGTTTCAATAGTTGGTAGCTCAAGCAGCCATGGAGGGTAGTTTTGATCCAGTGGCCAATGTGTCGACAAAGAAAGCCGGAAAATGTACTGTTGGTACACATGGTGTATTTGCGCTCCAGCATGGTTCACGATGTTGGATATGAGCGGATGGGAAGGGTGTTGCATGACTAGACGAAAGAGGTGCCGACATGTCTCCACATTTCTAATTACTATAAAGTTGGGTTCTCTTGCCTCTGCCAGTGTCAAAAACTTCATGTTGCCTGTGGAACCCCCCGACATATGCGTAAGCTTCGTGCTTGTAACAGCTGAAGTCGGTGTAGCGACATCTGAGAGATGTTGTGGAGAACTGGCGCAGAGTAGGCAATTTTCTGTCGGATTAGTGCACAATGGACCTGGAGGTGAGACGCTGATGTACCGCCCCATTTTGTTCCCGCGATGCAACGTATAACATTTATGGTGCTGTTCACTTGATTTTCTAGATAAGCAATATGCTTACTCCAATGGAGTTGGCTTTTTAAGGTAACGCTAAGGAAGCGATGCTTACGTGCGATTTCAATTTTCTGGCCTCCACAAAAGAGATCGCTCTCTCTGTTAAAGGTTGAAATATATATTTGTCTGTTATATAGGAAGTTGGCGATCCATTGAAGGATACGACCGTGAACCTTCAGTGAGGTAAGCCCGTGCAGCACAGAAAGGTGGCTCACAGAGACGAACGCCTTCTTAATATCTGTGAACGCCGCAACAGCCATGTTTCCACAGCTCATCTCATGTTCTACAAATGTAACGAGGTCGAAGACGCAGTCCATAGTGCATCGCTTTACACCAGTCACATACCGGCGCCATCCATTCCGTACTTTATTATCCAAATTTGGTATATGTGACGCTAGTGAAACGGCCGTGAGCGCATCATGAGCGTGGCGTGTAGTCATGTTGTTACATGACACGCATGTCATGATTTTAATGTTTCGGTCTGTTGCTTGTATTCGCCATGCAGTCATCATACCATACTAGTTTTGCAACATGCCATGCGAACGAAACCACCGCAAGAGCTACAGGACCATGAAATGTAAATGATGACATTCATGACATAGATATTATGATATCATTTTGTGACTAGTCAAATATGTTCTTCATATTTCATCATGTTATGCCCTACCAAGTTTGGTATTGATACAATTATTGAAACGGCCAGGAGAGCTAAACTTTAGCTCTCCTGGCCGTTTCAATAATGACTGACTGAGTCATAAGCGGCAAGATAGATAGATAGATAGATAGAAAGATAGATAGATAGATAGATAGATATATATATATAGATAGATAGATAGATAGATAGATACACTGAAAGTCGCTGAGGTTCACTGAGAAATGTCGCACTTAAAAAAGGCCCCGTATCTGCATGATAATCTGCAAACGTTGTCAAAAGACGATAGTCTTGCGTGTAAAAAGAGTAAACAAAGCATTTATTTGATGTTCTGCGCAAGAAAATCGGGGAATGGTATTCTGGAGGCCCTGCGTTTGAGTACGTCGAGCGTGTAGGGGAGACAAACTAACGCAACAAGTGACGTCACACGTGTGACATGAGCGCCATCTGGCAGTTTTCTTGAAGAACAATGCGCGCAGCTCTAAGATGGACGTGTGCGCCGGCCTCAGAGGTGATAAGTTGTAGAACACAAGATTATGGGTCGGTGCCACCACGGTGTCGTCTGAGCAAAGCGTTGGACACACTCGCCTTTTCGTGCAAGCCCAGCCGCTGTGGTCTAGTGGCTAAAGTACACGACTGCTGACCCACAGGTCGCGGGTTCAAATCCCGGCTTCGGCGGCTGCATTTCCGTTGGAGGCGGAAATGTTGTAGGCCTGTGTGCTCAGATTTGGGTGCACATTAAAGAACCTCAGGTGGTCGCAATTTCCGGAGCCCTCTACTACGGCGTCTCTCATAATCATACTGTGGTTTTGGGACGTTAAACCCCACATATCAATCCTCAATCTTTTCGTGCAAGCGTTGCATGGTCAGCGCAGCGTGATAAGCGCAACGGTCCTTAGAATTACTTATGTATGCCTTTTCTAGTAAAAGACGCACATGCATAACATATACATGTTGTTATGGTGCCTCAGATATGCGCAATAATTGATTTTTAATTGACATTCGTACACGTATGAACGCTGACGCTTGAGAAACGTTGGTGGGTGTTTTGGATGGGGTTGGCGTGGGGTACCGGCTGGTGCTGTGTTGAGTACTCAGTTCCAATAAGAGTGGACAAACGGACGAATGTACAAACAGACAGAAAGACAGCCAGACCAAAGTTTTTGCATCGAAGGTCCCCATGGAGACTATCGTCTTTAAAAACTTATCAAGCGCCAGGCACGAACGACGCCGCGGCGCTTTTAGTGCTCTCCACCAAACTGCGAGCACGTGGTGGGAGCCATAGAGTTTCTAATATACACTAGAGTAAACTATGGCGCTAGTGTCTATGGGATGTACAACGCACGGCACTTCAGCGAGTCTGTGAATGGTGGGTTGTACACGTATTTGTCTAATCTTCGTACTCCTGGTCTGCTTTTGGCTCCGTGTGTGTTCGTTTGGCATAGAGCTGTTTTCTCACAAAACCAAAATACGCAAATGCTCAGCGGTTACGCTTCTCCACCTTATTTTTTTAGACTTACCTTCTCAAATCGGGTCACGAAGCCTAAAAGGGTTGAATTTTTCTCAAAACAAAACCGAAACACAGCATTAAGCGAAGCCGCAAGTACGATTCGCCGCCCGCAAGTACGAAGACTAGGCGAATGTGTCCATATCTTTTTAACAAGAAACTAACAGTAGAATGTAACTACAAAAGTCCAAGCTACTATTTGTAACCATGCGTGAACAGTTTTTTAGCTACAAGCATATTTATACCAGAAACTTCTAAACTAACTGGTGACTCTTTGCCTGTTGTTATCTATATATTCATTTAGCTAGCTGCCTATGCGTTGTTGTTGTCGCGGTAATCACTCAAACTTCATTCTCAGACGTAGCTGAGGGATCTTTGTTTTGTTTCTTCTGACACTTTGGGGACGGCTTTAAGCTCTCCCATAGTAGAGGACCCTGTGCTCAAAATCGTTACCCTCTTTTTCTAACCCCCCCAATTATTCAAGTTATTTGGGCACGGGACGGCTTTAGGCTCTCCCTTATTGAGTACCAAGTACTCGAAATCGTTAACCACTTCTTCTAAACTCAGCCTAACTTCGATTTCTATCTCAAAAAAACTTCATCGTTGCACGCAGTGGCCATCGCTCCACGGGACGGCATTACGCTCTCCCATAATAGAGTACCTTGTACTCGAAATCATTGCCCACTTTTTCTACCCTCCCCCCACTTTATTAGCTGTAGTTCTAGACGCTGTCAGGCTTTTTGCTCTTCCAAAGTACTCAAACTCGTGAACAACATTTTAGGAACACAGCTTGTTTTGCATTCGAGCTTGGTAAGCCTCACTTGGTGTGAAGACCAAGGGACGGCTTTAAGTTCTCTCATAATTTAGTACCAAGTGCTCTATGTCATTATCATTTTTTTTCAATAGCTCTGCTATAAAGTGGGACCCATGGGACGGCCCGTGTGCTCCCGTGGGCCTCAAGTCATCCTATGCTTATTATACAGTACCAAGCACTCTAAATATATACCCACGTTTCCTAGAACACGGACCTCCGAGCAGTAGACAGCATCACTTGGCCTAAATTCTCCCTGTGTCAGCTCCTTCATCCCCTAGAGTAGTGTATAATCTACTCAAAATTGTTTAACATTTGCTCTAAACGCAATTTTCGTCGGTGCGGCCTCATCAAGTGTAAAGTCCACGGGACGATTTTATGCTCTTCCATCGTTAAGCACCAAGTACTCTTAATCGTTCACCGCTTTTATAACACACAAATTTACTCTTCTGCAATTGCTGAAAATTATGCAACGAATTTATGCTGACTCGTAATAGAGTGCAAATTACTCGAAATCAGTAAACACTTTTTCTAAGCAAATGCCGAAGCATATCGCTGTTTTAATCATGTGGCCTCATAAAGTGTGAGGCCCATGAGACGGTTTTCTTCCCTCCCGTAGTAGACGAGTATTCTAAATCGCTGAACACTTTTTTTCTAAATAAAAGGGTCTTGCTTCGCTTCAGTGAAACTCGCCCTCATTGGGATATCCTGAGGCTATCTGATAGTAGAGTGCATAGTTCTCTTAATCGTCAAGCATACTTTTTTTCTAAACGATTGAATACGAAATGGTAGGACAGGAGAGTTTAAGTAGTGTGACTGCCTTGTCACGATGTGAAGAACCTGAAAACCCCGTAGCGTACGTAGTCAAATTTACTTCTCCAGACACGTTGGGCACACACCTGTATACAACGGGCACACACCTGTACACAATGTGTGACCTGAGCGCGACCGCTCCTTTCGCAAGGTGCATGCGTTATGTTATACGTGAAATCTAAAGAATGGTTTGTTCGAAGCCCCGCCATGGTGGTCTAGTGGCTAAGGTACTCGGCTGCTGACTCGCAGGTCGTGTGATTGAATCTCGGGCATTTTCGATGAAGGCAAATATGCTGTAGGCCCGTGTGCTCAGATTTGGGTGCGCGGTAAAGAACCCCCGGTAGCCGAAATTGCCGGAGCGTTTCAATGCGACGTCTCTCGTTATATTATGCTGGTTCTATCTTTCTACAATACTGATTAGAATTCTTTATTTTTTCGTCTATTGATGTGTTAGCACGTAAGTTATCCCTGGTAACACCTTTCTCGAAGTGTCAAAAAATTCAACATAAACAATACCTTGCCAGCATCTTCACACGACACTTGTTATGACGACGCATCAGATCCGGCAAAATATTTGCGGAGCCTCCTAATAAATAATCACGTAAATGCCAGGGACATACTGAAGCACTACGCTTAGCCATTTTCACAAACAAACATTCTTCGAAGCAAGTACGTTTGTCTACGTTGTAGTTATCTGTAGATTAATGAATAAAGCTACACAGTAAAGACATCTTAAGCCTTCTTTCAGTGATCCTGCCATGAAATTTTGTTGTGTTATAAGAAACAAGTTTTTATTGCGTTAGAAAATAAATTGACATTCCCGGCTAGATTTCATCCACCATTTCGGTGACTGCATTCATTCACTGTATATGTGTACTCAAATACATGTTGGAAAACGCAAGAAAAATATTCTTGCAAAAAGACTCCGGCGTATGAAATAAAACGTCCAACCTCTTCATTGTGAGTGCGTATCGTTAGCCACAGAGCCACGAAGAAGCATCTGCTTCAAAAATTAAACAGCAAGCTATATTATATATCTGCCACTTACCGCTGGAAATGCCGCTCTCCGAGTAACTGTCACGTTTTCAGCATCACTAGCGGAATACTGCAATGAGCGCGCGTCGCCAGATCGTCGCGACGTGGTGACGCGCTCATGCGCTCATGCACTCATCTTTCACGCGTACTTTGCCCCGTGGAGAAGGGAGGGCGGTGTAGACGCTCACGCGTGGCACACTCATCTCACGATGGGAAAAATCCTACGCTTTGGGCTTTTACCGGTAGGGTTCTGTTGTAGTTATTGGACGCACAAATGTCACGGCACTCGCTGCATAGTCAGTGTTCCCGAAAAGGCCGTGCTTTTCAGACACAGTAAAGTAACAACTGAGACACTTCTTTGCGTTTAACTGTACTTGTGAGCTCGTTTCTTGCGTCATTTTTGCGTGAGGAAGCGGGGCTTGTTCTTTTCTGACCGCCATTATTCTTGTGACATTCTAATTTATTGATATTGCGTTCATTGCTTTGCCTTTGAAGCAAAGCTGTGACTTTTCCTGTTTCTACGAAAGGAAATACAAGCTCACATGACAAGAACGCAGAGTACAATTGAAGCATTCACTCACGTTCATCAACCACTGGTCGTAAACAGCACCACAAATTTTTTTAAAGTCTCTCGAAATTATATTCTGTCACCAGCCTATTCTATTTGGCCAAATTCGATTTTGCCACCATTGACCCTTTCGCCGTAAAACAGTGGATATCATGATCATCACGAGTGGAAGAACTGTTTTGTGCTGACTAAGATAGGTTTACTGCATGGTAAACGCGCCCATTTATTGTCACTTCGTCACACTTCGACAATGAAACGTATGACATTCTAACATGTCCCGGTTGTATTCCCTAAATGTGCTAAAAGATAAGGCAGCATTCACGAATCTCTGTCACGAATAACCATATTGCTAGGAATTTGCGATTATATACAGTGCTATCTCTAGTAACCTCAGGTGTTTGATATCTGTGTACTCGTTCCTTGATAACTTTCACACAAACCTGTCGGTGATTTTAAGGGCATTGTCGAACCCCGGTTGTCGACTCCCCGCGGCACAGCCAATGGCACCCGCCACACTTTTCGTCGGCAGCTGTCTACGCCAGATGCAAGCATTGCTGAGAACATCGATCTCAACGACAAAGTGGAGTACGCCCGCTAGAAGCTTTTTGTGCAGTTCATCAGACGCTGCCACGTGGTCGAGGCCTAGCACTGCGATTTAGCCAGCGTCACGTACTTACCCACTCCCGGCTGATCTACCATATAAGTGACAGCGTGCCCCGGAATGACCACGCTCGTCCAGTGTATACTTGTGCAATCTTTTTGAGCGTCATGTTTATGCCCCAGCAGTGCACTGCAAGTTTTGAACTGCATGTACTACTTGTGGTACAGTCTTCAGGCGAAACTAACTTTTATAATTATTTTGTAATGTTTTTTTTCATTAAGCAACACTGCTGATTTCACAGAGACCATTTCAGGGAGGGCATGCATACGACAAGTCACAAGGAGACAAAAAAAACTGAAAAAAAAACATTGACTGTGTTCGCGGAAACTACATAGCATGTACATTTGCTTACATCATTTTCAAGAACATATGTGAAGATGAGGTTTTCGTAACAGTAGGTTTCATTCTTTCAAGGTTTGCGGAAATTATCAATATTTAAAGCAATTTGATTTAGAAGTGTGTTCACTTGATGTTTGCGACTGCCTGTAACGTGTCAATCTAGAACTACTGAAATAAATTATTTTTCACGTGTCGATATTCATGTCCTCATGAATTAATGTAAACAAAAGCTTTACACTTGCTGTTTTGCCCGACTTTGCAGTGTTTGTAGACCAGCTTCATGTAGCAACTTAGTAGAGGAATAGGTCAAATTGTTATGAACTCAACTCACTGCCTTCCTCTGCACCCCTTCGATTCTTGCAATCAGTTCCTTTGCATACGGTAACAAAGCAATATTCGCCTACTCTGACACTGGTCAGCAAAGCATCTTGTATTCTAGCAGCTTTGTATCTGGGGGCAACAGATGAAGGCGTCCTCTCAAAAAGAAAAGTCGCTTAAGGCCACTTCAGGTTATGATGTTGATATGGGTTTTCCATCGAAAATCTTGTGTTAAAGTGACGCATAAATACTTATGCTCGAATACACAAGTGAAAGGTGTGTTAATAATAATGCGAATTGAATGGGATATTTCTTTTTTCTGGTAACAGTGCCCGTTAGAGATTTTTTCACATGCTTTTAGGCGTAGAAGAAGCAATTGATAGCTGTGCTTTAGACTGAAGATCATTTCAGTTGGAAGTTTATTCCAACACCGGCTACAGACATTTTTGTTTACACAGCAGCTGCATAAAAATTCTTGTTTCCATTGCCTACGTAAACGCAAAAGGTTTGTTTCTTTTGCCTGTTTCGAGTGCGTGCTTTTACTACTAGACTTGTGACAGCCTGATGTCCTAAATTTCAGGAACTAAAGGAAGATGAAAATTAGCTACTGAAGTTTAGAGTGTTTAACAAGTACATGGGCGTTGGAACTATGGTTTTAGTAGCAACTTGGACGTGCCTTTACTTCTATTCTCCTTATTTACACAGCAGCAGACATCCTTACCGCTGTTCCCAATGCCACTGCCAACACGCTGTTATAGAGGATGGGGCGAAAGTTAGCCAATGGTAAAGTACGCGAGAACCATTGCCTTGCAATCACGAGTGGTTAGGACGTCAGCCTTGTCGGCATCAAACATATGTGTATAACTGAAGGCCATGAAAACTTAAAAAACAGCAGTTGTGTCAACTAAAGTAATTAGTTTAATCACCGTTTTATTACGTATGAGGTTTGTTAAGCCAAGGAATTTTGTAACAGAAAGAGTTGGCATCATTATTTAGATAAAATACATTGAAGAAAGAACGCATAAAATGTACTGAACAGTAATACTGGGTAACCTAAAAATTATGAAAGTGGAAATTAAGAACTCTAGCCTTTTTGCTTTACATATAATCCTTCGATGACATGACAAGTTAACGGATGCTCTACGCGATGACTTAATATATTTATACATAATAACAATTTATATATGCTCTCGTATTTATGCCAACATTGATGTCACGAATCCAACGAGTTTCAAAATTTCTCTGAGAACGAATGCTGCAAAAGACCCCTTTGTCACTTGTTGAGCTCCTTGAATTCAGACCAGCGTTCCTAGACTTCACTTGTAATCAGTGGATTCGATGAAACTTCGAGCCATGCTGAAGTCGCTTCTAGAAAAAGAAAAAAAAGTGGTGATAAAAGGCGACCAGTTTCTATTTTAATTGTTTAACAACGTTACGTTCAAAAAGCGCACTATGGAAGAAACACTGGAGCCATTTCTCTAAACATAAAACAAATATTCGCTGGCCAACGAGAAAATTCCAGTCCTCTGATAATGCGCAGAATAAAATCATACTGGCATAAAACAGAGCAATATTACGAAATAGACGCACAAAAACCGAGAAGCATCGATGGATTGTGGCAATGCAAAAAAAATCTAAATAAATATGCTCTCAAAAGTTAGTCGTGCGCTCAGACTGCTTTTGAGTTGAGAGTGCTCGCTGCAGGCTCAAACTCACAAGGCGAACTTCTAACCCACCACTTATCTTAACATTAGTTCGTAAAGCTAGCGCAGTTAATCTTCCTTCAAACCCTCCAAACTAATTTCGCGCGCTAGCAACACTCGTGTCTCTGAGAAGAGAGCGTTGATTTCTTTAAAGGTACAGCTCCCTCACCCTCGCTCTCATGTCGCCTGCCGTCCCTGTTTCATGGAGACCCTGGCGCGACGTCAACACTGACTGCCTCTACACACACAAGAAGCTATCTCCGCTTTCTTGTTAAAACATATTAAATCTCCTCATTTCGTTCCCCCGATCGCTTCATGTCATCGCTCGTAGCCCTCAAAGAGGCACCTGGGAGAGACTTCGTTGGTTCTCGAAAAAATCTTTTTTTATATGTGAACATGACGTCGAAAGAGCTAACAAAAAATAAACGTAAATCAAGTATGTGTGATATTAAAGCGGGTGTCGTGGCAAGAGAAAGGCGATGTCGTGTTTGTGATGACGCGCGCAAATTGTTTAGACGATACTTTACCTAGGCGTGCGTCTTGCTTTTATTTTTTTTCAATATCATTTACAACGGCTTCTACTCTCACTACAGTAATTTTATTCCCAATGTGAAACGCTGTTGCGTTATCATAGTGCACTCTCAAATCAACTAGAGAAATGTTTATTACCGCATTTGCCTTGCGGTGTAAGAACATAAGTAATATATCGCTTATTGTGTATCAGGTATTACCTGAATATGCCGCCGTACACTGTAGCCATGCGTACGCTCGTATATCACACGAAAGGCGCATATGCTCTCGCAACATAAAATATTTCTATGACCGCAAGAAAAAATCACGACTGGAAATGCAGATCCTACACCAGCACGTCGGCTTTGGTTGCTGTGTCATCCAACATTCACACTAGCGCAAGACCGGCATAAGATTAAAGGCGCCGGCCTGCTAATTATGCTTGGGGTGTTGCGATCTCCGCATCCACAGAGAAAGCAGAATCCGCATGAGCGTTCGCTTGACGTGTTTTATTGAATTGTGAGGGGTCTCTGGCTTATCTCTTACCAGACTTCTAATATGCAACAGAGACCCGTGATGGTATATTTTCTTTATGACATCCCCAAACAGACCGTACTCATGAGTCGGTGTCACGCACTTCTGGTGACGCTCCGACGATCCTGTAGAGGCGTGCCGTAGACTCGCAGGCTTCCACTTTACGTTTCGTCCTGCGAGGCCTGGAAGGCCTGCAAGTTGTACATTTCCAATTTATTTGCAGGCCGGTCGATCCGGGCTGGTTGCACGTGTAGCGATGTTTGGGTCGGACTAACGGACTCATAGAGCACACACGGAGGTTTATTTAAAACAAACAGAAACAAGTGATCACTTACAACATATAAATTAGACTGAGTTACCAAATTTTAACTAAGAGGAAAAGCGCAAATACGCGGGTTGTAAAGAACAGCTTCAAATCGTACTATTTTCTGAAAGAACGCTAAAGCACGTACTAGTAAACAGAACGCAGAATGTGAATAAAATAACATAATAGAAATCGAAAGAGACACAAAGAAAAAGCTAGACATAATAAAAAATTGGCAGCGTATCCACGGAGTGAATGATGGAGAGTGGGGCAAAGCATCCGTCCGTCCATTCGTTCTTGCTTCCATCCGTCCATGCGTCCGTCTGTGTGACTATCCATGCGTCCACCCACTCGTCCGTTCGTGCGTCTGTTCGTGCATCGTTCCCTGCGTTCGTCCATGCGTCCACCCCTGCGTCCGTTCAGGCGTCCATCTATGCATTTGTCTGTGTGTCCGCTCGTCCATATGTTCAACACTCCAATTACCACCATCTCGCATCTTTTCATCATATATTCCTTATAAACACCGAAATCCGCGGACATTGCAAGGACTAAACAAAAGGTGGCAGACGCACACTCTCTTACGGCTTGCGCTTCGGGTCTACTTCCCACCTTTAACGACCTCGAGTTCATGGTATCTACTAGTTTACCGTATTCATAGCACTGCGGCCCGACGCTCGCTAAACCTTTTTAAAACCAAGGAGGTTACGCCCAGCAAGTATAACGTAGCAACCTTTTGCTGTCAGATAGTGCTCAATGTACATGCCAATGGCTGCTAATGGGAAATGAGAGACAGGAGAATTCAGCTTTTACTTTCTTACGGCTTGCGCTTCGTATCTACTTTCCACCTTTACCAAGTCGAGTTCATTGTATATACTGGTTCATTGTATTCATGGCACTGCGATTCAACGCTCGCTAAACCTTTCTAAAACTAAGGAGGCTACACCCAGCGAGTATAGAGTAGCAACCCTTTCTTGTCATTTAGTGCTCAATGTACATACCAATGGCTGCTAGTGGGGATCGCAGCGTAAGCGTTACCTAAAAGCCGAGTGCTCCTGTTTCTCATTCCCCATTAGCAGCCATTGGCACGTACATTGAGCATTATTTTTTTATTTTTCAACAAGCACAGGAGATATCTCTCAACGGTACCACCTTGGAGGTCAAAATGTTATACTTCTTACACACTACAACGGCTACGAGGGACGAATGGGTGCCGCTATAAGGAATTTCGCCCCTAAAAATTCGACAGAGCTCACGTACCTGGGAATCGACGTTATGCGAAGCATGCGGAGGGAACGTGACCACGTTGCAATTTTTTATTGAGTGACTCGTCATGAAATGCCGCTAAATATATGTAAAGATGTTGCACGCAAAGACATATGTTGAAAATTTCCAGATGTTTATATAACCAGTTGTTTGCAGTTGCGCAACAATGCCAACTGTAACATGAGTATCAACAACACCAAAGGCTGATATCATGCGCTGATGCTTGCGAGGATGCTGGCCCGGGACACTGCTACATAAATCAACTTCAGCGCTTGGCAACTAACCACAATTGATGTTGACCCGACTTGATGGCTCTATCAAAAGTGTACATAAGTAATATTTATAAAATTGGTTAGGCCGCACTGCAACCACTAATAATGTTTCACGAAGATTAGCGTTCATTTGAGAAGTAGTTCCGAGACCTGGCGTAGCTCTGTGGTAAAATGCTTCATTGCCACGCAGAATACTTGGGTTCAGTTTCAGTTTCAGTTTTATTCAGCATTTTCTTTACGAAATTGCGAAAAGAAAACGCAAGGATTGGAGCAAAAAGCTGCTATGTTAGCAGCTTGACAAGGCTCCTACCCCTTTCACTTGGCATCACAGAAGCCGCAAAGCACAACTATAAAAAATTAGACAAAGATTTTCAAACATTAGGAAATCATGAAATACTACCAACCAGTACATTACATCATAGTTTCAGGTTTACATAGGAATGAGCAAAGAACATTCGATTACAGCTAGGACCCAGACGTTTCTCATTATTTATTTTTATTTAGTAATACCCGCTCGGCCACATTCATTTTTTGCATTCGTGGGGACGACGTTACCGATGTCGGGTATTTCTTAACACTCGCGCGTTAGAATTCTTAATGTGTGTTCTCGTCGTTCCTAGGTCGATACTAAGTGTCAATCATATGTGGCAAATACCCGTGTACCAGCGGCACAAACCCACCCATGGGTATGTGCCACTATCTGGCGGGAAGTGTTTGACGACGTACGCGACGGGATTGTGAGATAATTAATCTCTTGAGCAGTGCGTCATATTCGTCAAATTATGCTACCCTCTCGTGCTGATTTTGGTTCACGCCAAGTTATGGGGGTGACCACGAGAGCAACCAAACGTAAGTGGCTAGATGGATAGATAGGTTGATACGCCCAAAGTTGCCGAAGTTCGCTAAGGAATGCTTCGCATCTGAAATAAAAGTAAAATAACTGAAAATAATAAAGTTCTTTACAAGAAGGGGGAGTGATTTTAAATAAAGAAAGAGAAAAGTGTATCGGTCTCTCGGGGGGGGGGGGGAGGGACACCTCAGCAATAGCTCACGAGGCGTGGGGCTAAGGAGGGATAAATAGTATAGGATTAAAAGGTATAGAGATAGAAAGAACAGAAAGAGAGAGCGAGGCGCAGGGACAGGCACATACGGAAATAAGGAGAAGATAGGAAAGATGGACACGGTCGGATGAGTCTGAGGATGGGGCACCACTCGGCGAGAGCTCTTGTTGGCGTCAGGCGATGGCGTAGGGCGAGCCAGTCGGCCAGAGCTGCGATGTTGTCGGAGATTGCGGGGGCACAACCGGTCGGCACGAAATCCAGCGAGCGAGTCTTCCATACGGACTAGTCGAGCTCGTAGTACACGTAGGAGCGTTTACGGGGTGCCGCTGAAGGTATCCTCAGCTTAGTACACGACAAGGGTGCCCGGTAGTGTAGCCGTCTCAATACATTGCGCTGGACACTCCATGATCACTGCCTGCGCGAGACTCACATGACACCGACACACGCACTTCTCGCTGGTTGAACGAAAACTGCCGAAGCAGTCAAATTCTTTTCAGCGCGTACGTGTCCTTCCTGCACGTTATTTTTCACAAACTCCTACGAGCCCCCTTTCGGTGCAGCTGCAGAGAACACACCCCGGCACCATTGTAGTGTGGTTAGAGCCCGGAAGCCTCTTCCCATTACGAAGACACCCTTTCCTCAACGAAGGGGTGTGCTTGCGAGAATTCCAGACATTTATGACATACCCTTCTCGCGATGATCATTACTGCGTTATATTCAAGAAAATCACAAACACGCTGAGTTTGACACAGTTTTCAGTGTTCCGGTCGTTCACAAACGCGTTTTGTATTTCGCCAACCAATTCACTGATATGGACGACAACGCAGAAAACACAAGGCACACTGCACTCCACTGCCACACTATAACGAATGTCATATCTCGCGCACTAGGCCATGGCCACACACGTGCGGAAAAAAATAACACACTTCAGAGGCAAGTTACACAATTATTCCGTCATGTGACGTGTGAATAATCTACTTGCGTTAAGCGGTATACAAAAAGTCGCTTATTAACAATGTTCAAAACAAGGGAAATGAAAATGGATCTAAAATCTGGATAAACACATGGTTCTGGATTCTCGGTGTGGGTGGTACTTGAACTAGTCACGTACTAATAGCCTTCATTAAAAGCACATACAAAGGAATATTTTGAAGAATATATCGGCACGTTTAGAACGCATGCATACCGCAATATACCTTTGACACAGAAGTGACTTGATAGAGTCTCTCTTAAAGAAGCGCACCTTCTGTTAAACTCAAATATTTGAGTTTTGCAATACACACCTTATTGAACTAAAGCCTACAAATAAGCTTAAAACAGTGGGTCACCTCAGAACAAAACACAGAGATACAAAAGATTCGCAACTCTTTCATTGATCAACACTGCTGAGGGAATCCAGCATAAATATGAAAGCCCTCATGACCAACAAAAATCAAAAAGACAAAAATAAACAATCTATATGGAAGACATATTTGCCCTTTGACTACGTTTAGTTTATGAATGGCCCCTAACTTGATCCGTGCTCGAGGCAGTTTCTGTTTCGGAGCCGATCTAGCAACCCAGGAACGGTCGCTACAACTACGCTTGTTTCTCGCCAGTTTACCCGCGCTGTGATACCATTTTTGGCACTGCGTTCTCTGGAAATGAGTTTCCCAACTGAAAGCGGCCCCTTCGCTTCCCAGCGGGTGCCTCGAAAGAATAGCGGGGCGAAGACGCCACAAGTAGCAAGTTGCCTCTCTTGACTGCTCGAGGAACAGGTGCATGCCTTCCCCTTGTACCAGTCGATGGCTTTGGAACATGAGGACGCGTTTAGCTAGAAAATGTCCCAAAACTCAAAAGCAACTTGATGAAAAGTTTGTACGAAAGTAATGACCTGTTTTCACCACTCACCACATAGCATCAACTTGAATCGACAGACCCCGACGACTCTCAGCACCACGCACACACGTAACGATACGTCCACGCGACATGTTCAGCCATCATTGTGACATAAATGAATTGATATATAAGGTTTAACATCACAAAAAATCATGATTATAAGAGACGCCGGGGTGAAGGTCGCGAAAAATTTCGACCACTTGGGGTTCTTAACACAAGCACCCAAATTTGAGCAAACGGCCCTATAGCATTTTCGCCTCCATCAAAAATGCAGCCGTGGCTTCCGGGATTCAATCGAGAGACCTACGGGTCAGCAGTAGAGTACCTCAGTCGCTAGACCACCACGTCGGGGCCATTATGACATCGACCACAAGAGTTTATTATTTGCGCGTAGCGATGGTGGATGATATGCTTAGCTTACTTATTCTATTTATGGAAAGTTAACGTTCGTAGGTACCATAATTTCAGGGTAATTAAGACAATTGCCTGCCTTTGCTACAAATAAGAGCAATGCTACGTCCACATTTCATAAAAAGTCTAAGCCTGTTTCACAGCTAAGTCAAAAACAGAAAGAAACACAGAAAAAAACTTTCCACGAGACCGTTTTTAGCTATATGTAGAGGGGATATTAAGTGTGGACCTTTAGGTTGACCATTTTTCAGTTTTTTTGTACTAAAAACACTATATTTTTTTTTACTGGGCCCATGACTTATCTTAATTTTCCAAGTATCTGATATACAGCACTACTAATGCTCCATGTTACAAAACTAGCACTATTGACGATGATCAGAGAAATCGAGGGCGACATTTGCAGTGATAACATGAATACTTTCATTAGGAAAATAATGCTAGAGATTTCACGTGGGCCATTGCATAAGATATAAAAGTGTGGCACCCACGCTGAAGGAGTTCTAATGTCGCAGGCAAAGAAAAAAAGAACAGCACATTGAAACAGTGGACACATATAATACGCATGCAAATCAAGCTGATTTATTTCCGCTCCCGTGTTTTATTTGACATCGAAATTCCGTTTCCAGTCACATTCATCAATATAAATTTTCCTGTTTTTATATGTTTTGTGCAAGCTCGTACCGTACCTACAAAACCAAAGAGCGGGATCCGAGAGAGACATTGCATGAAAAATCTCCATATAAAGAATCTCAAGCATTAGACAAATAAAAAATCGCATTTCAAAAAAAAAACATGGAAGCCGTTGACATTCAGACATTTTTCATTCCCTTAGACCGAAAACTCCCTACACCAGGAAGAAAAAGATATAAAAAGCTTATTGCCGCTTGAAGCTGATATATATCATAACATAGAAATGCAACACGCCTATTAGATAAGCGGCTATACATTCGTGTCTGCTGGCCCTTTTCAGGCAAGTGATTTCGCGTCGTGCGTACCAGTTCAGGGCCTAAAATTACGAATCGCAGCCGTGTGATGTATGCAACAGTGATTTTTTTCTAGCGCATACTAACAGTCACTCTTTTTTCTTGGCTGAAGCTTTTGTCCATCCTTCTAGTTTTTTTTCTACTACAAAATCGCATGTTGTAGTCTGAGATGTTTTGCAGTATTTTCTCCGAATAAAGGTTGCTCATAGCTTTGTGGGAATTGCAGTCAACTTATAAACGCAGTTGTGTATTTACTGTGTATTTATCATTTAAAGACGGTTCATAAACATAAAAGAAATGTTTCAATATAACTGTTTACAAAACTGTGATTCATTCTTTGTTTTTGTTCTTCTCAATGTTTGCTTTGATGCTGTTCGTAACAAATAGCTTGAAAGAAAAATTATTCACAAGGTCGTCAAGCAAACTTCTCCAGTCTTAAAAATTTTCTTTATTGTAGCCTCTTTTTAGCTGCGGACGTTTCCTAGTAGTAATAGGGATCTTCTAGTAAAACTCGCATCCTTACTAATCACATACGGGGCTTTCAAGCTGCCAGTTCAATGTAACATTAAAATAAAAAAATAAAAATATATATTTAGCAGTGTCAGCACCCACATTTTTAAGGCTGATTTCCACAATACTTTCTCAATGGTCGGCTGAAGAGTTCTTTCATTATTTATTTATTTATTTATTTATTTATTTATTTATTTATTCATCACAATACCCACAGCGCTTTTTATCATTACAGTGGCAGAGTGAATAGCAGCATAGCGATAATGAAATCAGGTAGTTTGTACAGATACAGCGGTAAGCAGTCATTCCATTGTGACTGTCATACGTAAGTTTGTCGTACCACTCGCACGCTGATATTGCGTGGGTGCATGAAACCTTTGTGGTCATTGGTGCATCTGACAAAATCGCAAGGATAACACCGAACTAAGTTTCTCTTCAGACTTCTACATGTGAACCGCCGGCTATAAGTCTCTGTATGTTGTATCATGCTTTTCATGGGAAATGCATACGTTTTTATTCAAACAACAGCTAAGAACCAAAACGAACACCCACGAACAAGGACACGTGATATTGAAAACTTGTGAATGGGAAAGCCGAATATACCACATCAAAGGCAAAAACGGACTGGCGGAGGCGCAGGTCGCGTCAACACGGTTGACGCAAAAGACCCTTATCAGGTGACACCGTCACCGAATGAAATCCTTATCGCTTGGTCAAATGTGGGCTGACTAGGGGCACAGCTCAAACCTGGGGGAGATCTAGAAAGTTTTCCATACAGCACACCTTAGAAACACAAAGCTAGAAAAAAATGAGTGAGAACACACTGAATGAGGAAACACAAATTATAGCTGTCAGCTTCGTGTGGTCTCAGGCGAATGCGTTCGGGATCGTTCGACGTTTCATTTGCCAGCTCAATTACTTATTTATTTATTTGATTATCACTGTATGGTACTTCAATTGTCATACGGTACTAAAGTGAAGAGTTTTCAGAAAACTCTCTCCACAACAAACACAAAAAAAACCAAGTCCACTCGGAGAACGCAGCACAGTTACAAAAGTATAGAGGAGTTGCCTTTCTAGAGCACATAGTAAATTATTTTGCAACAATTAAAACCTGTTAAAATGGGAATTATCGCAAGTCCTTATAATTTCTGCAACAGAGAGAAGCGCTCACTGTCCCAATATTCATTTTATTGTGGAGAATCGCGGTAATCGCTACACGTCTACACACTGTTGATGATGTGCTTCGTGACCTTGAAAACGTAAGCCTGGTCTCTTTCATATGAGTGGATAATTTTAAATCATGGACTCGTCAAGAAATCTGTAATGTGTGATCCCTCGTTATTATTCCATACTCTAATACGCAATACCTAATTGTTAGCCTGATTTATTGCCATCATGACACCCGCATATTGTATTTTGTTGCGAAGGAGTTTCAAGGAATGGTGTCACCACGCTGTAGTTTATTCAGCGGCCACGCAGACTGCTGGTTTTAATTCCTCCAGAACATGGACATTTATTTCACATTGCGTGAGATAGTTGTTACAAAGAACGGTCTTGATACTGGCGGTGAGCTCCATGACCTAATATTGGCTGAAGTTCTCATCTCTAAACATTGTTTTTTGAAAAAATAAGCGAAATAAGTTGTCGCAATAGCATAAGAACACCCCTGAACCTTCAGCACTAGCCCATCTCAAATGAAAGAACTTGCCATTAGTATCGATACTGAGATTACAGAAATTACGAAAGCTGAAAAACTGGAAGAAAGACTTTGGACAACAGGAATCGATTCTCACTTTATTTCGGGGCCAAATTAGTAGACGGTGCGGGAGTTAGTGAGCGAACCGATGAAGCAAACGCCATCATACCACTTTCTTTTTCTGTAACTGTTAGCTGTAAGCGTCATGAGGGCGAAGCTGGAGAATGATACTTGTCTGTGCGCAACTCTTAGAGAGAGACGCTCAGAGGCGTTGAGAGATGCTGCAGGTGTTTTCACGGGAAAGAAGGTGCGCCACTTTCTGCACTGTAGTGCGGCATTACAGATTCTGCCGGCACGATCGCGGCAGCACATTTTAGGGTGTGATGCCCACTCGCCACTTCCCAAAGGGGCTTATGACGGCTGCCAGACAGCCTTTATTGATAAGTTCCACATTTACTCTATTGGAGACGTTACACATAAGAGCAACCAGAAGTTACAAACACTAATTATGATGTAGTAGAAGGACTGACCATAGACCATAGAATGACCTATCAGAGTGGAATGCCACGTCGCTGTTTACTAAGACAGCAGTAGTCGTAAATTCTCTGAAGTCGGGAGAAAAAAAAAAGGCGCGATACAATAAGACGCCACCGGCAAACATTGGAAACAACCACTTGTCATTAGTATTGATACTGAGAATTGTTCCTACACTACTTCAACTTCTCTTTCTCTTTCCTAAGCAACAAAGAGAAGTTTATTGACTTCCAACCAAGGATAAAGTACACGACAAAAACATCGAGCTTCACGACTACAAAGGGTGCATGTACAATCAGGAAAGCACCACTACCGAGGTACAATGTATGTGGGGGAATGTACCCCTCTATTTACTGTACAGCGCGTGGTGCTGCAGGAGGCTTAATCATGCGCGGCGGTAGGTCTTCTCAACACGCGGTGGGAACAAGTAGTGACTTAGCGCTGTACAACTCTAGGTATTATTTCTTTTTTTGTCGCCTGAAACAATGCTGCTTTCGTACACAGTAAGTGCATGCCCGGAGGTATAAAAGAGGCCTTGGGGCTGGGGGGCGCCGGGGGGGGGGGGTACAAGGGAGTGGGGGGAGGCTCTTGTCTCCCCCTAAATAAGGCATCAGCAACAATCTGCGCGTAAAAAACTGACTGAAGGCGCCAATCAATGAAGAAGGCGCTATACAAAATTTAACTCATTGTCGACCAGCACACTTTGCCCGAATCGATTACAAATAACAACGACAATGGGGTGATGAAATGAAAAAGGTGATACAGGTATATATATATATATATATATATATATATATATATATATATATATATACAAGTCCCCTTCTGCATGTGCTAGACAGCGGGAGGGGGGTCACCAGGTAGTTATTGGGGTGGCTAGCTTGCCATTCATCAGAAAAAAGAATTTGGTATGCCAGCGACGAAGGAAGTTTACCTCGCCGCTGGCCTCGAGTACGCCGGATAGGTGGGCCCATAGCAACCACCGGATACGCGAGACTACCGGAAACGCGCTCCGCACAGGCTTTCTACGCGCCTCCGCTAGCGATCTCCTTTGCCAAATAGCTAGCATCGTGAAGATCAGCACAAGTTGGCAGAAGGCACCTTTGTTGCGCTTGTGGTGGGGAGGTGGGCGGATACCAAAGGAGTGGGCTACCATCCGCCACACGGGTTTCACCGCCACGCATTGGAACAACGCGTGATCCTGCGATTCAACTGCGTGACAGTTCGGGCAACGTGCATCCGGGACTATTCTGAATTTACGCAGGCATTGTCTGGTGGGGAGGACGGCCCAGGCCTTTTTCAGGAGGAAATCCTGTGCATCACGGGGGGTGCCGCAACGGAGCGAGAGTAATTCGCGCCTCGCGCGCTCAGCTCGTTTTTGTTCAGTGTCGCTCAGCTGCTTCCGCGTGATGGCTTCAACGATGCGCGCTGGCGGGTCCTCATCCACATCGCCTTCGGGCACTTCTTGCCTCAACATGCGCCAGGTAGCCGACGCCGTTTTATAGAAGGGGGCGGGTGCCTCAGCAAAGGGCCCGGTGTGGCGGCCTGCATCCAGCCAGTCGTGCTTCACTCCACTCCAGTAGAGGAGTAGGTTGCGCCCTAGGTAATCGCTCGCGCGCGCGAGCATGCGGGCGGTTTTCAGGGCCAGGACTCTGCTTGTGGTCAACACATGTGGTAGCCCGAGACCCCCTTCTTACACTGCCAGTTGTAGCAAGTTTCGCTTCAATGGTGGCTGTTTCCCATCCCAGAGGTATGCGTTAATGAGTTTGGTCAACTAGGCTTGCTGTTCTTGTGGGCATCACCGCTACTCGGCTCGCATGCGAGGCTAGGGCGCAAATGCTTGTTTTGACGGCTATTGCTTTCTCGCATAGCATCAGGCCTTGTAGGCTAGCACTCTCTGACACTTGTGCAGCCCTGTCCACGACTCGGGACCACGTGGAGGCCGTAGCTCCCTCGCGGGAAAAGTATATACCGAGGACCTTAACAGCGGTGACTACCTTGAAGTTGCCGATCACGTGCGCCGGGAAATGGCCGAATAGGAGGGCTTTACACTTCCTCTCATTTAGCTGTGCACCTGATGCTAGGGCGTATGACGCGAATACCTGGTGAAAGCGCTCGAGACTGCTTGGATCTCGCACAGAAAGGGAGATATCGTCAGCGTATGCGAGGACTTTCAGGTTCGCAGTTCCTGTGCGAGGAAGGCCCCGGATGTGCGCGTCGCTTGCCAGGGATGTAAGTAGCGGCTCTATCGCGAGTACAAAGAGGGTTGGGCCAAGCGGGCACCCCTGCCTGATCCCTCTCGCGTACTGAAAGGTGTCCGTCGTGGAGCCATTTACTACTACGTGGCACCTGAGGTCTGAGTACAGGAGCCTTATCACTTGCACAAAGCTTGCCGGTAGGCCAAACTCTCGCAGGGTTTCGAACAGGTAGGCGTATCTGACCCTATCGAAAGCCTTGGCCTGATCAAGTGAAAAAAAGGCTCCAGTGACTCTTTTCTCCGAAGCGTACTGGAACACATCCCTTGTCGTGGTCAGGTTGGTGAACATTGATCTGCCCGGGACTGTGCAAGATGGTGTGGAGCAATTATATTCGGCAGAAAGATCTTTAGTCGGCTGTTCAAGATTGACGCCACGATCTTGTAGTCTACATTTAACAACGTTATCGGGCGTCAAGAATCAGGGTCGTTCGGCGGTGCACCTTCTTTAAGAATGAGGACTACGCGCCCCATGCCGAAGGAGGCAGGTTTCGCGTGTCCCTCGAGGACCGTGTTGACTATGGCTTGGAGCGGTTCACATAGGCTCTCGAAAAAGGTGGCGTAGAAGCCCGCTGTGAGGCCGCCCACACCGGGAGCCGAGTTTGGTGGCATTGACTGGATAGCGGCCCTCAATTCCGGTAACGTCGCTGCGCCGCACATAGTCAGACATTCATCCTCTTCCAGACGCTTAAGGAATTTACACAGCTCCAACAGGGACGCTGGCTCCGAGGCGATCATTGCGATGTCCGGCTCATAAAAGGCTGTTTCGAAGTGGTGCAAGAAGGCCGCCTCGATCTCGACCGGGTCTGTCGCGAGGGTACCATCTGGGCGCTTTACTTCTGCAATACGCACAGAGCCGTTTCCCCTTACTTCGTGCGAGACTACCTCTGGCCGCTCGTTCCAGGTGGCCCAAGTCGCGCGCTTTTCGCCAGTAGCTGCCCGAAGAAGCCGTTCGTACTGCACCTTGAGCGAGGCTAGGTAATCTCGTGTACAGGAGGTGAGGGTGTCAGCACTCTGGATGATACGCATTCTGCGCAGTAACTCGTTCATCTGAGACGTCAAACGCTTTTTCCTTTTACGGCCTTCGTCTTGGAGGAGCACCTTCCAGGCCTCCTTGAGGTCATCCCAGGTAGTCGATGTTACGCGGGGGATGCTCTAATCGAGTCCTCTATGAGCGTCTCGATCCGTGGTGCAGACACCGGATCCTTTAGTAGTGCAGAATCCAGGCGCCACGATGCGTCGGCTGGTTTGGGGCCAGGCTTTGCACGGAGGGTTGTTAGCAGTGGATCGTGATCAGACAGAGTGGCCAGAGGGGGTGGCAACGGGACCACCTCGCACGCTGTTAGGGATGGAAGTAGGAGCTCCGGTAAGTACGCGTGGTCTAGCCGGCTAGCGGTGACCCTCAACACCCGGGTGGGGCCGAAGTCGTCGTCGTGGAGGCGGACCCATGCGTCTGAAAGTCGGAGGCGTTCGAGGACTTTGATCAGTTCTTTTGCACGGTAGGCTGAGCCTCCGCAACTCGGTCCCCGGATATCCCTCGTAGTGTCGACCACACAGTTAAAGTCTCCAAGGACTACGTGCGGGAGGGGAGTCAGCAGGTATTCGCCAAGCTCCCTGAAAAAGGGGTTCGTCTCAGATCTAGTTACTAAGGCGTACACGTTCACAAACCGAACTTTCTGCCCATCGATGAAGATGTCAAGCATTAATGTGCGGCCGTCAGCGCCAAACACGCTATTGGCTTTTTGCCTAAGCCTCCCGGTGACGAACACAACCCCAACCCCGCATGACCTGGTCCTCGTCAATGAGAAGAAGGCTTCGACGTGACAGAGGCTGCGGAAGCGAGCGACGTCGAGGGGGGATTGGAAATTCGTCTCCTCGACGAACAACAAGTCGATGTTGCGGGCTTTCGCAAAGGAAACGACCGCGGTTTGTTTCGTCGTGTCGCGGAAACCGCGAACATTCCAAGTGGCGAAACCGATTCGGTCAGGCATCAGTCGCACTATGGTGGAGTGGAAACGAGGGGGGTACGTGAGTGTGTGGAAGGGAGGGGTGGGGGCAAGGGGAGGCAGCGCATGGGGGAGTGAAACGGGAAGGGGCAAACGGCGGCGTCGGCACGCACGGGCACTGCCGTCTGTAACGAAGCGAAGGTTTATCAGATCTGCTCGCTGACTTTAGAGGGCGGTTCCCCTTTGCCTGTGGCGCTTTGGCTGAGCTTCTGCGTCTTCGCCTTCGCTGGGCCATCGCTGTCGCTCGCCGTCGCTTCTGACCCAATTCGGCGTTGTCGCGCCTCTCTGCTTGTGGCTCTCCCTCTCGTTTCTTTCTTGTTCTCCTCTCCCTGGCGTCGGAGCGAGCGCGAACGAGCTCTCTGCTCATGGCCTGACACCCGCTGGGACGCGAGTGGGTCAAGTTGGCGGTCTGTGTAGGGCGACGCTTTGCCGGAGGGGGGCTCAAAGGAGAGGGGCTGGTTGATTTAAGCACGGTCTTGGTCGTCAGGGAGCGCGTAATACCCGTGGCTCACGATGGGCAATTCGTCCTTGGCGGGGTCATTGGTAGCGTCGTCCAAGTCCTGGGCGCACACTCGGGCCATCACGTTAAAGGGTGTTTCGGAGGCGGTTGGTTGGTGGGGGGGCTCACTTCGCTTGAAAGTTTCGGCAAGCACCGGGAAGTTGTGGCCTTCATCTTGGACTGACGGGGGGACGAATGGCATAGACGGGGACGATTGGGCCGAGACGGTTTCGAGGTCGCTCGATTCCGTTTCCGATGACATGGTGGAGGCATCGTCAGGCTTCTCGGGCTTGTCTTCCTCGTTGGCGGATGAATCCGCCGCAGTGCTTCCTGTAAGCAAGCTGGCATCCGTTTCGCGACCTTGGGGGGAGGGAGGCCCTGGGGGGGGGCGCGGGCCGCGGTCCTGGGTACGAGCACTTGTAAGCAAGAGGGGGGTTCGCCTGGCTTCTGTGACGGGGAGCCACTCGGCTGGGCCGAGTTCGACGCGAGGTCCGATACCGAGGGGAAACCACGAGCGGCTGACGCATAAGAGCGCCTCCTAAAACATTCTTTCGTTCCGTGATGACCCCCGCAACGCTTACATTCGGCTGAACAGCCCTCAGTTTCATGACCGAATGTTCCGCATCGTTGCCAGTATGGTGCGGAGCATGCGGTCGCCATGTGACCAACCTCACTACATCGCGCGCACACCCGCCTCATGCCTCTATATTCGAACATGACCCGGTGCCCCGCAATGGTCGCAAAGTTGGGCACCGGCTTACTTATTTCGATTTTTACGACTCTGACGCTGTTCAACTTATTTTGGCGGGTGGCCACAGTAGCAAACGAGAAGCCCCGCACCTTACCGTACTGTGCTAGGGCGTTGCCAAGTATCTCGTCAGACAGGTAGGCGGGGTATCGGTAGACGTTGACGTACGGGACGGGCGGTCCGACGGCCTGAACCGGTACGCTTACTCTATTAACCTTGAAACCTTCCGCCACCATTAACTTTGTTGCCTGACTGGCGTTACGTGTACAGACGAGAAACTCGGCCCCGCCCATATGCTGCATAACAAGAACACTATCATCACCAGCTTCTAATTCAATAGCGTCTATAAGATCATCAAGGGATACGTCGCCGTCCGGCGCTGTGAAGAGGAAGCAGTTCTCCCGCACTGGTAGGTCGGTAGTGGCCGCCATTCTGGAGGGGCTGTCGCCAGCAGAAGGGGGCGTGACTTGTAGAAAACTAGTAGCGTGCAGTCGAGCTGCACTCTGGTAAATCTGCGGCTAAGCCTGGGGAGACGGCGCTCGGGATCAGGAGGAGTCAGGTGGGCTGCAGGCGGGCTCCGGGAAGATAGCGTGGACCGGCAACCGTGCTCCTCCTGGCATAGGGGTGGAGGGCTCCGGGCTGGAATGCCCGAGACCCAGAGGTGGCAGTCGCTTGCACGAGGCGGCGAAGCCGGCAGGACCGGTGAAGCTTCAGTGCCTGACTCGAAACGGCTTCTTGACGACGAGCATACTGCTGCAATGATGAACGCTGCAATTTCACTGTGACACTATTTCGATGTCAGAATGCTAGCACCAAACGGGTGATTTAATGGTCTTCATCAGCAGGTCACGCATCAGAATGCAGGGAATGGCTTCTATGTTTTGCGGCTTTGTTGTATTGATATTTTTCACAGAGTTCCGATGGTTCTTCCGGCACTGACGGCCAAACTTCCAGAAAACTCTGACGCAATAATGCCCAGACGTTTCACCAATATGACTCATTTGAGCGAAAGCGTGAACTGATTATGACATTGCAGCTCTGACTTGTGTCTTTAAACGGCGAGCGAACTAAGGGCACTGTACATTCTTTCGTCTCTTTTCATACGCAAGGTTGCGCTATAAACCCTAAATGCCACTTCATCGAAAATAATATTTCGTTTGTTTTGCCGCACACTGCCCTTTTCTTTGTATATAATGCTGGTGGTCAACCAGCATCAAGAAGGGTTATTGATCAACGCCCACATGAAAGTGGCACATGAGTCATTCATATCTCTGACAAGACCGCAGCTCCACATATGCCGTGGCTGTATATATAGTGCAGCGTTTGCCTCATGCAGCCGTACAACTGCTGTAAAAGGCAAAAACAACAGTGCAAGTGCTATGTTGAAGTTACCCGTACGTATGCGAAGCAGGGTCGTGTATAGGGACTTGATGCTTTCAAAGGCGATAGTCTTTATAGGGTGCTTCGACGCAAAAGTTTTGGTCTGTCTATCTGCCTTTCTGTCTCTCTGTACATTCCTTTGTTTGATCACCGCAACGATATTCCATATGCCACAAAGAAGCGATACCTCAAAGAGCCACCCTATCCGCAGCACCCACCAATATTGCTCAAATTTCAGCGTTCATACTTGTGCGATTGTCAGTTAAAAAGCAAATATTGCGCATATCTGGGGCACCATATCAGTACTTCAATATTTTGTATGTGTGTCTTTATACTAGACAAAGCACACATAAGTAATTCTAAGGGCCATAGCGTTAATCACGCTGCGCTAACAGTGCAACGCGATGCTCAAAAAGGCAAGTGTTTCCAACGCTTTGCTAAGACGTCACGGTGGTGGCACCAGCCCATCACTTTGCGTTCTACACCTTATAGCCTCCGAGACAAGCGCGCATCTTTCTTCGTGGGATGGACGAATGAAATACTTTATTACAACTATTGAGCAATCGGTGGAGTCTCAAGTACGGTACCCCATTGGATTGTGCCCCAATCCTTCCGCGGGCCACTAGGGCCTCCTGGACCCCCCGGTCCGGGCTGGACAAACTCACCTTCCTCTCATCTCTACTGAAATCCTTAAAAACATCTGTTTTATATTGCTACATGCATATATATTGATATTTTAGGGGGTGACGCGCGTGTGTGCCTGACGACGAAGACGAAGGGTTTTCTCTGCTCGATCGCTGGTGAACCGGTCACGCAATTACCGCTGGTTATGAATACATCTCATCCCCAACCTCGTCGACACGGCGTCTCTTTTCCGTAACATATTGGGTGGAGGGGCGGGGTACCGACCAAGCTGCTGCTTTTTCTCGCCTAATCGTGCTACTGATGACTCCACCTATATTGGCTCACTTTGACCTATTTGCTCCGACAGAAGTCCGAACCGATGCTAGTGGTCACGGAATCGGAGCCGTTTTATCCCAACGCCCACGGGGACGCGACCGAGTTGTCGCCTACGCTAGCCGCCTCCTCACAGCTGCTGAGCGCAACTATTTCATTACAGAGCGTGAATGTCTTGCTCTTGTTTGGGCAGTCTCAAAGTTCCACATATATATGTATGGCACTAATTTCGCTGCGATAACTGACCATCATGCGCTATGTTGGCTTACGTCACTGGAGTATCCTACTGGCTGGCTCGGGCGCCGGGCTCTGTGACTGCAAGAGTATACCTACAAGGTGACGTACAAGTCCGGACGCCTACATCAGGACGCAGACTGCCTGTCCCCTACGTGGTTGCTGAGTCGAGCACTATGCCTGACGCCGACACCGAGCCTTGCGTTTTTTCCATTTCGCAAATGACATGCATCGGTGATGAGCAGCGCCATGGTGCGTCCTTGCGTACTATCGTTGAGCGCCTCAAATCACCATCTTTCATTCAGTCCAATCGCTCATTCATGCACCACGATTGTGTAATATACCGCCAAAGTTTTGAGCCGGATGAACCAGCTCTGCTGCTTGTCATTCCAAAACACTTTCGCTCGGAAGTTCTACATGAACTTCCAGACCTTCCAACTGCTGGTCACCTTGGTGCGTCGCGCACTTATGACCGAATACTCCAACGCTTCCTTCGTCCATGGCTTGCACGCTCAGTCAGAAGATACGGTGCGGCTTGTGAGAAATGTCAGCGCCGCAAAACTTCATCGACACTACCCGCCGGACGCCTTCAACCACTTGATATTCCGTCAGAACTGTTCTTCCGCGTTGGCTTGGACCTACTTGGCCCTTTCCCCATGTCTTGATCGGATAACAAGTGGATAGCCGTGGCCACCGGCTACGCCACGCGTTATGCAATCACACGAGCTCTTCCAACAAGCTGCGCCACAGATGTGGCAGACTTCCTCCTCAAGGACGTGATTTTGCAACACGGAGCACCACGGCAGCTGCTTACAGACCGTGCCCACAACTTTTTGTCGAAGGTCATAGCCGCCATCTTGCAGTTCTGTACAACGAGACACAAGCTGACTTCGTCACACCACCCGCAAACCAATGGACTCACGGAGCGTCTAAATCGATCTCTTACAGACATGCACGCTAAGTATGTTTCTACCAACCACACCGACTGGGATCTCGCTTTTCTGTACGTCCCTTTTGCCTACAATTCTTCGCGTCATGATACTGCCGGTTACTCTCCATTTTTTTCTGCTGTTTGGCCGAGAACCAACAATGCCTCTAGACACCGTCATACCGTCCCCTGGAGTACTGACCAGTGAATATGCCATGGACGCCATCACTCGGGCCGCTCACGCACGCAAAATTACCGTTCTCGCCTTCTGACCTATCAAGAGAAGCAACGGCGCTTGTATGACCAACGACACCGCGACATACACTTTCCACCCGGTTCTTTGGTGCTGCTCCCGTCTCAGACCCGTCAAGTTAGCCAGTAAAAAAACTGCTTACTCGCTACACAGGTCCATAGCGAGTCCTTCATGTGGTTACTCCTGTTACATATGAAATTGGTCCTGCCACCTCGTCGCCTTCATGTGCCCAACAGGCTACCGATATTGAAAATGTTGCACGCTTGAAGCCCTACAACTCTCCTAGTGACGTTGACATTTAGATGCGCCGAGACGGCGCTTGTGCCACCGGGGGTTATGCTACATGCATATATATTGATATTCTAAGGGGCGACGCGCGTGTGTGCCTGACGAGGAAGACGAAGGGTTGTCTCCGCTCGATCGCTAGTGAACCGGTCACGCCATTACCGCTAGTTTTGAATACATCTCATCCCCAGCCTCGTTGATACGGCGTCTCTTCTTTTCCGGAATAACATGTTTCTTTGGCACTCCCATGCTATATATTAGCGTTTAGCTAGATTAGTGTTGCATAGCGTACATATGGGTGATGGGTATTCGTCAGGGTCAATTTTGGCGAGTACGTATGGGTTGGTGTTGGGGTGCGATAACGTTTGTAAGCGGTTCCTGTGCAGATTTATTGAGTTGAGGATGTGGTGGGGATATAATCTCCGAGCAAAGCTTTGGTTTTGTAATAGTTTATTGAATGTAGTGAAGTGGGCGCTCTGATATAGAAGGGCTGGAGTCCCTGCACTGAAGTTAGAGTCCCGGGGTAGGAGAGCTCAAACGGAGGCACGAGCTTGCTCGTTGCCTCTAATTCCACAGTGGTCATGTATACATAAAACTTGTTTCTAGTCTGCCTAAGAATGGCCGTCTGCTGCTTTTGAAAGTATTCTGCATGCCAGAGGACTGATTTTGCCTTTAGGTTATTTATGGTAGGCTGCCATTGAATCCATAAGGATGAAGGTGGACGCTGGCTTTCGAAGCGCGAGGGCGATAGCGACCTCCTCCACGCTTGTGACATCATCCTGTATAGTAGATATGCAATAGGCACAATGCCCCTGGTTTACTACTGCCACCGCGCATTTTCCTGCAGGTGACCGGGCGGCGTCCAAAAAAAGGCGCTCTCGTCATCGGAGTAATTATTATAATCTTTTACTCTGAATTCGCGCCTGTCTTCAGGGAATTTGGGGTTCATATTTCGACGAAGAGGTTTGATGATGATGCCTTCCCGCCAAGGCTCCGGCAGCCTGTGTTTTTTCCTGACATTTGTTGGTGGTGTGATGTGCACTTTAGCATGCACCGTCTCACCAGTTCTGGAGAAGGCTAATCTGATTATTTGATTTTGAGGTGAGCTTTGAATAAATCTGCTGCGTTGTTGTGAATTTCCAGTTATTGAAGTTGTTCTGTGGATGTCCATCGAAGGAGGTTCAGTGCCTTTGCAAGTGTATCGCGCAGTATGGTGACAATTCTTTGTTCATATGTCCTGGTTCTTCATAGGTAGCGATAGATGCATGTTACCAGACTGGCCACAGAAACTTAAAAAAGAGCAGGCGGTCGCGTCCTTCAGCCCCCTGTGCTTGTCGGCAATCTTGCTAATCATGCGTGAGGTTTGGAGGCTCATATTTTACGTTGCGGTAATTACAACGCGTTGTTTCTCTTGCGGCTAACGTATGCTCCTAGGATTCTGATGTTTCCGACTTCCTCAACGTAAGTGTCTTCTATCTTGATTTTGAGAGGTGTGGTTTTCGAATATCTGTGCTGGAAAACCAGCGATTCTGACTTAGAGGGTGAGCTCTCAAGGCCCACGCTGTTTCCGATGAACTGGACTGTCGAGGCTGCTTTTTGAAGGTGCCCTTTATGAGTTGTAGTGAGCCCTTAGACCATATGGTTACATCATCTGCATACTGGGTGTGGTGAATCTCCGGAACTCATTGCAAGGCATGCCGTAGTTTAAGGAGGGCAATATTAATTAAGAATGGGGATATCACTGAGCTCTGGGGAGTGCAATGGTTACCTGAGGTGATAGGTTGGAAAATTAGATAACCTATGTGTATTGCGACAATTCGTTCTTCGAAGAAAGCTTTGACGTACGCATATATTCTTGGTCCACAGCCAATTTCGATCAAGTTTGTCATTATGGTGTGGTGCGCTCGTTAGCCTTTGCTGCACGAATCTGGACTCTCTAACGCAGCTATTCCTCAACGCAATTTACCGATTTTCTCGCGCAAAACATCAAACAAACGTTTTGTTCACCCTATCCCCATGCAAGACTATCGTGTTTTGATGACATTTGCAGTAAAACTTGTAGATACAGGGCCGACTTTTTTGTATTGTTTTGTCCGAAGAAAAATTTTTTAAATACGAAACATTTCTTGGAAAACATCGGCGACTTTGAGCACATCTATCTATCTATCTATCTATCTATCTATCTATCTATCTATCTATCTATCTATCTACCTATCTATCTATCTATCTGTCTGTCTATCTATCTATCTATCTATCTATCTATCTATCTGTCTGTATGTCTGTCTATCTATCTATCAATCTATCTATCCATCAATCTATTTATCTATCTATCTATCCATCTATCTATCTATCTATCTATCTATCTATTTATTATCTATCTATCTATCTATCTATCTATCTATCTATCTATCTGTTTCTCTGTCTGTCTGTCTGTCTGTCTGCCTGCCTGCCTGCCTGCCTGCCTGCCTGCCTGCCTACCTAGCTTCCTACATGCCTGCTTCCTGCCTGCCTGCCTGCCTTCCTACCTGCCTGCCCGCCTTCCTGCCTGCCTAGCCGCCTACGACTTTTACCTCTCCTGGCCGTTTCGATGACGGCAACTATACCCAAATTTTTATGGGAGAGCAAGACTCTTTTCCAAGCATAAGTGACTAGCTTTGACATAAAAGTTAGAATATTTATGTCATGAATGTCATGATAACTTGAAGATCACGACAAGTATATCATAAATGCCATCGTTTACAATTCATGTATTTGCTGATCTTGTGTTGGTTTCATTCACATGACTTGTTGCGAAACTGGTATGGTATAACATGACTGCATGGAGAGCACAATAGCCAGACGCTAACATGAACACCATGATAGTCATGTCATGTAAGTCATGACTACACGCCATACGCTCGTCGTGCGCTCGCGGTCATTTCACTAGCTTCACATATACTAAACTTGTAATTACGTGGCGTGAATTAATGATGAAGCTATATGACTCGCGCAAACAACAAAACCCTGACATACGTGTAATATAAAACGCGACTTCAGGCTACACTCTTCATGCGCTCGCGGCCGTTTCGCTAGCTTCACATATACCAAACTTGGTATTACGTGAGCTGAATGACTGGCAAAGGTAAGTCACTGGTCGAAACATGATAATCATGCCATGTCTATCATCTAAGAACATGACTACATACCCCGCCTATGATGCGCTCGTGGCCATTCGGCTAGTTTCGCATATACCGAGTTTGGTATACGTCACGTGAATGAACTATGAAGGTATATGACACAAGCAAACTTGATAATGATGATATGTGTGTGATGTAAAACATCACCGCATGGTACGCTCATAGTGCTCTCGCGGCTGTTTCGGTACCTTCACATATACCAAATTTGGTATTATGTGACGTGAATGAACGAAGAATACAAATGAAAGGCGCTAACATGACAATCATGACATGGAAGTCATGTACGTACGGCGTAATTTACATTCTTACCATTGCTGGGGCTAGTATTGCAAACGTTATGTCATCGTTCACCACTTTACGTGGATCTGCCAATTGGTTTTGTTATAATGTTTACCCCACGAGCAAACTATGCATTAAACACAATCTTCTTATTGGTTGACTGCATTTAAAAAAATTGGGTAGTGCCAGTCAAGCGTTTTTACGTATGCGTCATGAGTAGGGCTCAGCATTCTTCTCACGGACAAACTACATTTCTACAGACGGTTTCGAGAATGCAAGCGTTGTACCCCAGAAAACTTCCGGTCACCTCATTAAAAATCTCTCAAGGTCGAAACTGAGGGCACGTTCTCAAGCTCTTTTTAAGGGTAGAAATGTTGCTCTTTAGTTTTTGAGATAACAAAACGTGCGTAAATTTCAAGAACATATCTCATAAGTTTTATGTAGCTCAGAACAACATTTATTTGGATATATCTTACCAAATAAGGAAAAGAAAGTATACAAGTCAGCGGGCTCTTTTCTAAAGCTTTGTTTTCCCACCGATGCTATCAAAAAACATCGGTGGACAAAACCGGATGTCATCAAGGGGCTGTGTTTTTAAATAGTGAAGGGATAGATAGGTTGTTACACTCGGTAACTACACTTCTTAACATTAAGATCAGCTGGATTTAGCCCGAAAGAAACAAGAACGAGCGCCTATTGTTTTGTACGTGTTTCTCCTTCTATTCACTTACAGAAAAGAAGATTCTGTGACCTTGACCGACGGTTTCACATATGCGCACAGCCATGAAACTCCCATGTGCTTTTTAAAGAACACCGGACTTCACGAGCGCTTGTGAATGCACAGCGTGAAATCGTGCCTTGTAGTCTCGAGCTGACTATTCATCTATCTCTTTCTTACTCTTTTTCTTTTCCCTCTATTTTTTTTCTTTCTATCATTCCTCCTTTTACCCACCCTAAGTGTAGCGTAGCCAACCGAGGAAAGCTTGGTTACTGTTTCTGCATTTCCTCTCTATTTCTCTATCTCACTCTGCTGCTATCAGTGTAGTCATTGTTTTGGTATGGAGTTGACTATTAATTCTTAAAGCGCACCAACTAGTCGAACAGCGAGTACCATGCATATTCTTTTTTTTCATATTAAATAAGATTTCTTATTGCACACTGCCTTTCTGCATTGCAAGCGTGTAATATTCGTACGTTATGGGAACTACGTTCTACATTAACCTAATGAGCGATGTGGTCAGAACACGTTCAATAGGCGATGAATGAATGGTGGTGTTTTATTTTCTCACTGAGTGAGTAGCGTAAGTACTACGCGTAGGCGACCGAGTGAAGCAAGTCCTCCAAGGAAGGAGCAGAAGAATGACAAAAGAAAGGAACGAAGGTAATGTGGGGCTGAACCCTGCACTTAGCAAGGACCTGGAAAAGAAACATTTTTGAGCTCAGAGAAACAGCGCTGCTGCTGCTGACGTATCAGTACAACGGCTGACATCACCGGATGAGCGTAGCGCCCTTAAGCAGTGCTTCTATTGCCTTGTGGAGCTAGGAAGAGTAGTCCTACGGTACCAATATGTTTTCGACGGTAAAATAAATTCCGTACAGGCACGTCACACATTATTTTGACTTTTAAGCAAGATATTGTTATTAGGATCGGCGTTCGTGTTTTCTCACACGCATATTTACACAGTGGGTGACGTGTATAGAAAATACATTGTTATTTGAAAGCAAAAGAGCTACTAGGTGTAGGATGCTTCACTGTTTCTCTTCCTTGATAATGAATATAGGAACGACCATTGCTGTGCGAGATGTTTCCGAAAAAGAAACCTATGTTCACCGAACGTTTCGTTCAACATAAACAAAGGTTGCTTAGTTCCTTGCACATTCACCTAAGGCGTCTCGAAGGTGGAGAGAACATTTTTCTTCTCAGCCGAAGTACAAAAAGGCATAGAACGCGAGCACGTGCCAGTGCCAGGCAGCTTGATAATTTTGTCTCCCGGTAGGTGCTCAGCAGCATTGTTCAGTGAGAAAATCAGGGTGCTAGAACGGCATCATGTGGTGTTACAAAACAAAAATATTTTTGTTGCTATCTACGACGTCGTAATGACGTCGTTACAAGATGACATTTTGCAACCATTGTGCCAAACGCAGCAAGACCGTCACCACCAACCGTCAAGTTTCACCATTGATCAGACGTGTAATGCTCTTGCCTAAAGAAGTAACGCTGTTTCACCTGGAGCCTGGCAGAAACAACTGTACTTGCGTCATCCTTCATGACTAAAGTCTTGTGAGAACTTCTACAATTGTTTTCAACGGTTCTAATGATCATAATCAAAATCATCAGCCTTACTACGTCCACTGCAGGACAAGACCTCTGAAATTATTCACTTGTCAGGTCGCTCCTTTATATTCGCAAACTTTCTAATCTCATCAGCCCTCCTTACTTTGTCTCCCCGTAACCCACTTGCCTTTTCTGCGAATTCAGTCAGTTATCTTTAATGACCAGCTGTTACTCTGCTTACGCGCTACGTGCCCAGCCCTTGTTCATTCGTTCTTCTTCATTCAAACTATAACATTACTAACCCCGTTTTGTTCCCTGATCCACTCTGCTTGCTTCTTTTCTGTTAAGGTTTCTATTATTTTCCTTTCCATCGCTCACCGCACCACCCTCCATTTAGGATGAACTCTCTTTGTAAGCCTCCAGAGTTCTGCTCCGTAGGTAAGTACTGGCAAGATGCAACTGTTATATGCCTTCCTCTTGAGAGATATTGGCAATCCACCAGTCATGATTTGAGAGTGCTTGCTGAATCTGCTCCACCGCTTTCTTATTCTACTGTTACTTCAATATCGTGGTTTGGCTCCGCGGTTATTACCTGTCCTTAAGTACACGTTGTCTTTTAAAACTTCAAGTGAACTAATAAATATCTTGAAACGCTGTTCTCTTCCTAGGCTGTTGTACATTATTTTCGTTTTCTGCAAATTATATTTAGAACCCACCTTTCTGCTCTCTTTGTCTAATCCCGTTCTCATGAGTTGAGATTCGTCCCCTCAGTTACTCAGAAATGCGAAGTAATCGACAAAGCCCAGGTTATGAAGGTACTCTCTATTAACTCCTATTCCTAACTGTTTCCATTCTAGGCCTCTGAAAGCCTTCTGTAAGCGCGAGGTGGATAGCATTGGGAAGATTGTATTCCCTACTTTTACACTCTTCGTGATTGGTATTGTGTCACTTTCTTTATGGAGCACTCTTGTGGCAGTTATTGCTCCAGAGTACAATTCTTCCAAGATATTTATATATGCTTTGTCGACCCGCTCATTCTGCAGTGTCTGCATGACTGCTTATATTCCTGCCAAATCAAATTTCTTTCTGTACTCTTTGAAAGGCCATGTATAGTGGTTGGCTGTATTCTAAGCATCTATCTATTACCTGACTGATAGTATGAATTTAGTTGATTGTTCACTAGCCTGTTCAAAATTCTGCTTGTTCCTTTATGTGATCGATATGAGAATTTTACCGTATCGAAACCACCTGATCATTACGAGAGACGCCGTAGTGGAGAGCTACGAAAAGTTCCGCCACCTGGGGTTTTCTAACATGCACCAAAATCTAAGCACACGGGCCTACAACATTTTAGCCTCCATTGAAAAAGCTGCCGCAACTGTCAGCGTTCTATCCCTAGACCTGTGGGTCAGTAGCCGACTACCCTAGCTACTGGACCACCGTGGCGAGGCAACGCTATGCAACAGCACGCCACAACTAGCACAGTGTTGTGACGTGTAATCGCACGTGCATAGTTGATCCACTAGTGTGGCAAGGTTCAGGGTTGGCTATTCAATAGCTCCTAGCTCCTTGGTAGGTTAAGAAGACGGGAATGCACCATGGATTGTGAAAAAAGTTGTCGTGGACTGAGCACAGACGCTCGTCTCATTGTCTGGTGTGCTTTACCGGCCCAAGCAACGCGGATATCACGACAGCTCATCTAAAATAGCCCTTTGTGGGAAGCCGGTTGGTCGGGCGTGTCGAAAGTTTTTCACCAGTGAGCCAACGGCCCTGTAGAATATGCTTACAACTACTGCGCTGACGCCGCTTCGGAATGGTGGTTTATCTATAATGACGGCTGCCGGTAGTGACAGGCATGGCAGCGGCGAAACAGCACCCCCGCCACCACACATTGCATCACGGCGACGAGCTGACACGCGTGGCTTGACTGAATAGGTGCGGCCAGACACGAGGCTCATGAATGGGTCTCGATGCGAAGTCCTCAGGACCACGGCTGTCTTTGCAGACATTCCACACAATCAGCCTCTTGCAAGGACTCATTTTTTTGTGAATACGACAAGCTGGACAGGACAACCATTGTCAGACTACGCCTAACGCTTCAAGCGTCCTCTGCACACTCCTCTATATACAAAACCAAACTCATCCAAACAAAACCTGATGGCTAACGTTCCTACACTCAACAACAACGAGGAGAGCTTATGTCATAGTGCAAGTCAAAGCAGACCTCATTTTTAGTGTTGATGAAACAACAGCTTGGAGAGAATACAATAATTCTACTTAGGTAGGGCAAGTGAACAGTTCAACAAGCCAACGGAACTCTCAGGCTTCACTAATTGTTTGCAAACCCTTGTTAAGTTGCAACACACTGCGTACGACAAAAAAACCTGGGTTCAATGAACATCATAAGAACATCACCACCATTGCAACGGTTTTATGCTAAAACCTTGCTTTAAACGGCTGTAACGACCACTCCACCGTTCAGAGCGAAACAATTGTTTCACAAAATCATTTGGTAATATGCTAATATCTCCCTTCTTCGAATTCTCATTCATGCCACATCGACGTGACAGTGATTGCTTACATATTACGTCAGACTTTCACATGACTAGAAAAATAGCACGCTTTTTCTCGTTTTTATCTATCTATCTATCTATCTATCTATCTATCTATCTATCTCGCTGCCTACTTGTTGTTGATCTCGTGATCACTCCCTTAACTTGTGATAAACCAAAATTATTATGGGAGAGTAAGATGGCTGCATAAATAAGACTCGGTGGTCACTTTTAGAATACTGTCTCAATACCCCAGGGCACGTCGTCAAACACTTTCCTACAGACAGTGTCACATACACGCAGGCGCGTATTTGCCGGTATGTGCCGCAGGTGATTAACACCAAATATTTATCCAGGTCGACAAGAACACAAAGGGAAAGTTTCACACGTGAGCGTTAAGAAGAGCTGAAATCAGCAACTTTTAGCAGTATAATGCAAACAATAAATGTCATCGTCCCAGAAGGAATCAAACCCTTGCATTAGGCGTGGAAATCAAATATTCAAACATAGATCTGCGCAGCGTCTGGCGAAATGGATTCTAATGTTTCTTAAACATCAATTATGATTGCAGTACTGGCTCTCCACTTTTATAAACAGTACATATGTACTCCTAAAATACAGCAATCATGTCGAGTTTTCGTCAATTGCAGTTAGGTACCATCCTTTGAAGTTCATTTACATCGCAGTGTTCAGCGCTATTATCTTCCGAGCACTAGCGCTTCCCATCAGCTTACCATTTCTAGTCTGGCTAGTATGCATCTAGGTGTTGGCGTCATTACCCAAATTTGAACAGCTGGGTATAAAAACATATGTGGGTGTTCAACGCGCGTTCGTTTGTAGACAGCTTTAGCAGCACTTCATGACGTTTTGTTAAGTAAATGAAAATCAACACAGTCACATTTATTGCGCATGCTTCGCATAACGTCGATTCCCAAGGCACGTGAGATTTGTGGAATCAATTTTTTTCTTTTTTTAGTGTGACAGTGCCTACGGGCACTGGAGGCAATTGTGGGGGGAATACCTACTGCACCGAAAACAGCTTTTCTTGTCGCTGCATAACAGCCTTTGTTTAAAACAGCTGCACTGTTTGACAGGAAATGGTGAGAATGCAATTGTGCGATTGAACACGAGACACTACGCTGTACACTCGGCGGTGTTCGCAGCCGTCGTATTCATCATCCGTTACACGCAACTTTACTCGTAGCAGAAACCACCAGCACCTAAAATATTCTCAAAATTTTTACGCAATTTTTATATTTCTTGCAGGTTATGAGCAAATATGAAAGCTCCAATTCGTGACGGTATAGTCTACTCGCCGTACCCACGTGTGGAAATTCCTGAGTGCTCTTTTTATACTGTGGCCAAAGAAAAACTGCTGCTGAACCCTGACAAACTAGTACTGGTAAGCACAGAACTCTATTGCTAAGAGTTAATACCTTTAGGGGCCTGGGAAGGGGAATGCTGCCGCACGCTGTCGTCACCTGATGTAGTTTGGCGTAACGCTGGTGAAACAGCGTATAGTATAACCATCTCTACCATAGTCAGTGTGCCCTTGCACCATGAAGAATTTTTCCGCAGGTTGTTTGAGTGCCTTGATGATGTTGTGTGCGTAGGCTCTGTCTGTCGCAAGCTGTTGTCACTCGTCACAATGGTGGTGAAAACACGTATAAATATAGCCACAAAAAGGGAGCAAGCGGAAAATATGAAAAAAATAATACGATCAAAATAGAGAAAAAATAAAAATTAAAAAAAATAGAAATGATGGGAAAGAAACGTCAAATGAGAAAAAAAAACTTAAGATAAATAAAGAGGTTGCCCCATTGTGTGCGATCTGAAGAGTTGACACCACCCTTGTAAAGCTTCCTTTTTTTCGGTTTTTATCACATAAAGTACGTGGTCGTGGCCGTTTTCATAGGTGCACTTCAGCAAATCTGACAACATTAGCAATGAAAGGAAGGAGCGTTAAAAAACTCCACATAACTCCACGAAACGAATGACCAGTGGATGAAGCTGGGTCCTAAGATCTGCGCCTACATCAAGTTGCCAACAAGTATAAAGCACGGAGAGATAAATGGGCGTACGCGCAGATGGGTAAACGGATCGACGAAATAGTTGTTTACAATTGCGCAAGCATTCCAACAGATACACGAATATTAGCAAGATCAGAAGCGATAAACTGATACGAAGCACTGATGATCGCTTACAGATGGCAGCCCTGGACACTGCTGCCTAAATAAGCTTACTCAAATGTCTCCTAAGTGCAGTTGACATTAGTTCAACGTGACAACTTTATGAAAGCAGTACATACAAGATCTTTATAAAATTGGATAGCCAGCAGTGCAACCACGTCCTCCCTCGGTGGTCTAGTGGCTAAGCTCCTCGGCTGCTGACCCGGCTGCGGCGGCTGCATTTTTGTTAGAGGCGGAAACACTGTAGGCTCGTGTGCGAAGATTTGGGTGCACGTCGAGAAAAACCCAGGAAGTCAAAATTTCTGGAGCCCTCCACAACGGCGTCTCTCATAATCTTGTGGTGGTTTTGGGACGTTCAACTCCACATATCAATCAAATAAGCAGTGCAACCACATTGTCGTTTCACATATATTGCGGGCTATTTAAAAAGTAGTTCTGAGACCTGGCATCGCTCTGTGGTATAAAACATATTGTCACGCAGAATGCAGAGTTTAATTACTGCTGAGACCTTGACCTTTATTGTATGCGTTCGTTAGATCAACACTGTCGATGTAAACTTCTTAATGTTGACGCGTTAAAATTACCCTTGCGTCTTCTCACAGTTCCTGGGAGCACACTAAATTTTAATCATTTGTGCCACCTACTTATACCTGCATACTAGTGGCACATACTGATCCGTGGGCGTAAACCACTGTTTAAGTAAAAGTGTTTGACGTCGTACGCAACGGGATTGTTACAATGATCAAATCTGGACAAGCACGTCATAATCGTCACACCATCTCACCCTCCAATAATATCATTTGGGTGTACGCGACGTCAAGAGGGTGATTGCGAGAGCACCCAGTCATAAGTGTCAGCATAGATAGATAGATAGATAGATAGATAGATAGATAGATAGATAGATAAAAAAGCAGATTGACACAGATTGTGCTTGTAACGCAAGAGAATACTTCGCATTTAATAGCTGCCTCTGCTTAAGAATGTGGGTGAAATAACATTCATGCTTCACAAACACACTTGTCTCCTCTACAGGATTAAAAATAACACATGCCTATCACAGTAATACTGAGTGGTACAAAAGGGTACTGTGCTATCGGCCATCAGAACACTTCCTCATCAAAATGGCGTCATTCTTTTGAAAGACTTCGCAAAACAGGTTCGCCGAAAACGTTGGCGGTACCAGAGTTAACATCAGCTCATCAAAACTAAAGGTAGGCGTGGCGCACCGTGTTCGCTGAAGCCATCATTGTAGCAGACAATATGCAGCGTTCGATGGTTGGGAACTTTAAACCGACGTAATTTTGGGTGTAGCACTTAGCCTAAACTGCAGTGTAAGATCGATATTATTGTACTGATTGCCCATGTTGCGACTAGTATGGCGCAATTATGATGCGCTGCATGATAAAGTACTACTAGCTTTATCTAACTGCCGGAGCTCTTTTGCAGAAGAAACATCATTGCAAAAGCCCCTACTTCCACCGCTTCGTCTGGAATTCGGTACTTGTTATTGCTAACATATCCGACATCAACATACTTTAAATGGTTTTGTGTACCTTCTTGAATGAAAGACTTACGAAATTGCTCACAGTTATCAATTTCGGTTATAAATTGTGAATATTGGCACGTTTTCACTTGTAGCCCACATTTTCAATTCCGGAGCCCGGCTGTAGTGGTATGCGACATTTCTTTATTCGTTATTATGACGTAACACCTGCAAACTACACGAAATAGCACCTTAATAATTATCATCATTACAAAAGAAAGTACGACGGGCTCAGCATAATAAGTGAAAATAGCAGGAGGGTCAGCCTTGGTACTGGATCGCTGAGGAGATGGTGAATGTTATTCGACAGAAGAATAATTCAGTTAGGATAGTGCAAAGACCAAAGCACTTCTTTGAAGACAACAAGCATTCATTCAGATTGACTATTTTAGCTCATACTACGCTGCTGCTCTTTAGACAAGTCAAGGCGACTGCAAAACGAAGAGCAATTTCAGCTACTCATCACAGGTCAGCGACGTCGTCAACCTTACGCGGAGAGAAACGCTGGCCCAGATGGAACGCTGCGCTGTGGGTTTCCGCAAAAGTGGTGTATCTTTAGGAGACCGCATCTGCATCCACCTAGAGAACGGAGTGGAAAACCTGATAGCTATTTATGGCTGCATCTTGGCTGGGGCAACCGCTGTCTTAGCGAATCCCACGCTCACAAAAAATAAGTGCAACTTTTTCTTTGTGTTACACACTTGTCTAAAAAAATTCACGCTTTGCGGCAAGGACGAAGCACTGAAAGCGATAGCAACCATTTGGAATGTCACGCAATGATTGAGAAGTAGATTGGAACGTGCAGTGCGCTGCTCACGCACAAATGACACGAAACAAAAACACACACAGGAAGAGAGCGAACGGACATTTACAGGTTGACGCTTAACGCACTGCTGAAACTGAAACGACGTACAAAACATGCTCACGGGTACGGACAGGCCGAGTGCGAACAAACAAGGGCGTCCAGTTGTTACTTCGCTATGTTTAACAGTATGCATTTTTCACAAGCGAGAACTCAAGGGTTCGAAATAAATTTTGAGAGCTCAGTAGCTACAATGATTGATATGTGGGGTTTAACGTCCCAAAACCACCATATGATTATGAGAGACGCCGTAGTGGAGGGCTCCGGAAATTTCGACCACCTGGGGTTCTTTAACGTGCACCCAAATCTGAGCACACGGGCCTACAACATTTCCGCCTCCATCGGAAATGCAGCCGCCGCAGCCGGGATTTGAACCCGCGACCTGCGGGTCAGCAGCCGAGTACCTTAGCCACTAGACCGCCGCGGCGGGGCCAGAGCTCAGTAGCTACAATAAAATCATTCCGGCGAAAGCTTGACACGTGCAGTTTTCCGCCAACGTGAGGCAAGCGTGCCCGCGCAAGGGTGTTTCTCCCACGGGGTCAAATATGCGTGATGGGTATGCGCACGCGTCGCGACAAGCCGAGCGCAGCGCGCGCCCTTCGTGTCATCTCGTTGGTAATGCTGAGAGCAGCGAACCGTTAGTGGTAGGTGGTGTATATTAATTACTCACCGTTTGAACATTCAACGGCGTGCGTTTTCGTGACTCTGCGGTTAGCGCCACGCGCTGCCTAGTGAGAGGTTCCTTGTTCACATGAGCGTCAGAAATAATTTTTCAAATTATTCTTCTGGTTCTTAGTGTGTTGTGTGTGAGTGAGTGAGAACTTATTACAAGGAAGAGAAGTCGCCCTGAGCTAGTTCACTGTAGTCTGCTATTCTTCACGGGGTATAAAAGAAGGAGGAAGGAAAGAGTGATGAAGGATGATGATGGGGACAAGAAGAGGTGGTGCGTTTGTAGTCTAGTATCTAGTCCAGAGCTTTTGATAAAGTCTAAAACAGCCTTTGTAGCAGTATTTGATACTGTTTAGTCGTTCATTGCAGAAAACATGTGGCTTTTACTCAATGGCGTTCGTGTGATGCTTGCCAATTTGGAAGTTGACATTTTTGTTTGTGCAAGGTATACATACATTTGTGGGACATTATGACGGAAACAGATACCGCTGGCAAGAAGCAGAGAAAAGGGCCCATATTTTTTATTGCAATAAAATATTGTTGCACTACAGTGTTCAATGACACGACATAAAAGTACGCCGCTGGATACTGCTCCATCTTTCCCTCATGTAAAAGAGCGCCACAATATTTTAAGTAAGAATGCATTGTTAATTAGCACTGCAACGTGTTTTGTTAGATGTTGCATTTTTGACTCACATTACTGAGATATGTGTGGTCTCGTGGCTACAAATTTAGTGCAATATACAGCTGAAAACAATCACAGTATGTCCATGAAGTTAGCGATGGTGACTGGGCGAAGCTCCGGGCGATAATTCGGTCGCAAACCATGGAGCTGTGCTTGAAAGTTCGGTCAAAAAACTCACGCTCAAACCGTTCATTCGTGCCACCAACCTGAGCTATCGACCCTTTCAGGAGTTTTTCAGCTGTTCTTGCACGTTCTCACATCCTCCTGTTCCAATAGTAGGCACTGCCATCTTGCTGCATCTTCGAGAGTCCTCCACTCCAGGTGGGTTTGCCGGCACTGCTATCTGACTGCAGCTTTGCGAGCTTTCAACTCTAGGCGGGTTGGCCGGTGCTGTCGTTTCGCTGTAGTTGCCCAAGCCCTCGTAGCTTCTGGAACGGCTTCCCGGCGTTCTCGTGCCGCTGTAGCTTCACGGGAGACAGCACGTCCACGTTTCTTTCCATTCATAGGAGAAATGAAATGTGTTGTCTGGAACACACTTATTCTTTGTCGTCATCAATCAATTAACCACAGCATTAAGTGCACGTGATTTCTTACAGATGTGTTGCGAGTACCACGTTAATCGGCAAAATGTCGAATGGCCCAGTGACATAGTGGGTGCTTCATCGTCATCATCATTACGCATAGTGGGTACGTTTCATGAGCTGTGTCGTGATGGCGGAAGAAGAATGGGGGCTCTCAGACGCGCTAGTTTTTTTTTCATCATCACCAGTGTCATCATCGTCATCATCGTCGTCGTCATGGAAGGATGCACCGGACATGACGGGACCCTCAAGAGCTTCGCGCCTAAAACATACAGTGGCAGGTTTTTTTCTGATGAAGGTTGCGGGGACCCTTTTTCGTCAGCTGCACGTGTGCTGTGTTGGGCTCATTTCTATACGCAACAGCATAATAAACTGAAAACACATACCCTAACTTCCTCTGTGCAGCCATTACAGCTAGTGGAGGTATCCCTGAGGAGGATTCAGTCTACCCTTTAAGTCTACCCTTTAAGGATTTCTAAGGATTTCAGTCTACCCTTTAAGGAAAGTTTACTTGATTTTGCCGGAGTAGATGGAATTTCATGTTCAATTTGTGAAGTGTGGCATTTAGTTATAAGGTCATGAAAGTTTATTACAGCATATTTTTTCTAGTTCTTCGCAATGCGAAAAGAGGAAGTCGGGCCCTTCAGAACCATTTCTATATTATATGCTTTATTTGTGAGATACCAAGGATACAACATGCCGGTGTTTTACAATATCTGATGTAGTTGTGTAAAGATAATAGAAAGCGTTTTCATTTTTTCATTTTATTTCATTTTATTTTATTCGGACATTTCCGCAGAAATGCCCACGAAGGGGGCAAAAGGAGAGTGTGTCTCCTGACTTGGCCCCTCTTCGTGAGGCACCTCGGGCAGGTAGAGCAGGACAGTACAAAACACCATAACATATTTTGAAATACAATACAAGTTGAAAAACAGTGAATACTATAAATATTACATACATTACATATTTTCTTTACATACACTGTAGACTTGTGTTCTGTTTATTACATCGTAAATACGCTTCTTAAATTGTGTTATGTTTTTAGCCTCCTTAGCGTATTCAATTATTTCAGGAATCCTGTTGCACAGTAGAATGATTTGGTTATTAATTGACTGTACACCATAGTTAGTCCGGCACATTGGCCCGACCAACGCAACAGTACGCAGATTATACGTAAGATCTCTGCTTAAGTACACATCAGAAAAAATCTGGAAATTATCTTTGATTTTTTTGAAGATTAACATGGCTAGTTGCATCATATAGCACTCTGGGAACGGGAGTACATTATACATATAAAAAAGAGACATATTAGTGGGGACCGAGGTATTTATCAAACCTAGTGCGCGTTTTTGAAGAAGAATTATACTTTCTGTATTTGTTTTGTTACACGTACCCCAGACTAAAATGCAATAAATGATTTGCGAGTAGATAAAAGAAAAGTAAAGCTGCCGTTTAACTCTCCCTGGAAGGAGATGCTGTAAGCGTCGAATTAGACCGATCGATCTTGATATTTTTATTCGCAGGTTGTCCACATGGTGGGACCAACTAAGGTCACTTTGAAAACACACACCCAGAAACTGAATTTTATTTACCTGCGCAATATTTTCTCCATTAAAAATCAGAGAGATAGCATAATCTACAGGCCTATTTTTTTGCTTGAAGAGCATAAATTTAGTTTTTTTTATGTTTAGTTCTAGCTGATTGACTGTAAGCCATGATTTTAGTTTATCCAACCAAGAATTTGCAGTTATTTCAATATCGCGAAGATCTAAACCAGAAAAGAAGGCATTGGTATCGTCGGCGTACATGACTATGTTTGGTGTGAACTGAATGTTTACTATGTCATTGATATAAAGTATAAAAAGTAGAGGACCAAGTATCGATCCTTGGGGAACCCCATACTTAATTACGCCCAAATCAGATTTATAATTGTGGAGCTGTACATATTGTTTCCTGGCCCAAAGATAGCTTTTCATTAGATCAAGCGCAATCCCGCGTATTCCATACAGTTGAAGTTTCCTAATTAATATATCGTGCTTTATCGAGTCAAAAGCCTTACGGAAATCGAGAAATATTCCCACAGTGTAAAATTTTTTTTCAAAGTTATGAAGTAGGCTGTCCTTAATACGGAGTAAAGCAGACTGAGTTGATCTACCTGGTTGGAATCCACACTGTTCTTCACAAATGACATTTCTGTTTGCTATAAAAGAAAATACCCTCTTATATATCAGGCGTTCCGCGACCTTAGAGAAAAGCGGCAGAATAGAGATTGGGCGATAATTTTGAAGTTCATTTTTATCACCTCCTTTAAAAATTATTGTTACGCGAGCTATTTTCATGGCACATGGAAAAATTCCCGTCAAGAAGAGTCTGTTGCATATGTAAGTGAATGGGGCGACAATCAAATCAGCAACTGCCTTGATAGGTGCTGCGGAAATGCCATCTTCTCCTGGTGAGCTGTTCTTTAGTGAGCATATGGCAGTGGCTACTTCCTCCTCGGTAACGGGTAATAAAAACAAAGAATTAGTGGAAGAGCTTTCAATATAGCATTCAGCCGGTTTAAGGTCAGTCGCTTGTGTTATATTACTTGAGGATCCTGCCTCAAGGAAATGAAGGTTAAATTTGTCTGCCAGTGCCTTGCCACTGAAGTGAATATCGTTTATCTGTATATAGCTAGGGACAGTGGCTTGTTTTCTTCCTATCAATTTATTAACCGAGCTCCAAACCATTTTTGAGTTGTTAATCACTGTAGAAAACTTGTAGGCATAGAAATCTATTTTCGCCTTCTTGAGGTCTTTGTTTACTTTGTTTCTAAAATTTTTAAACTCAATGAGGTCAGTTTGTTTTTTTGTTTTCAAAAAGTGCTGGAAAAGTTTGTTTTTTTCATTTATCCGCTTAAGAAGTGCCGGCGTAATCCACTCCTTTCTCGCTCTCTTGTGTTTCTTTACAACAACGTACGGAAAAGCAGTATTGTAGTTACTAACCATTTTTGACATAAACAGGTTGTATGCCTTAGACGGATCAGGTTCTCGGTACAGGTCATCCCACTTGCAGTTAAACATTAGAGAGCGAAAACGGAGAATATTTGGATCGTTTATATCTCTACGCATGTATTTTGGAGAATTCTGCAGTTCTGGCATTGTTAATAGTGCAAAAAAAGGTAAGTGGTCACTTATACCAGAGCTGAATACTCCGGCTAATGCACTGTCAGGGGATAAATTAGTGAAACAGAGATCAATGATCGTTTCTGATGTGCTTGTTATTCTGGTAGGAGTGTTAATGATGTTTTCGCAGCCATGAGACAACATTAACTCCATTAGTTTTAGCTTAATAGGACCATCTTTTGATATATCTATATTAAAATCACCAAATGATATCATGAACCATCGATTAGAATTAGCATGATGTTGAAGCTTCTCTAAAAACTCAAGAAGTGAGTCAGTATTACCATCCGGGGGGCGGTAGATCAGTACTATTACAACCTTGTTGTGTATCACAGTAACTGCTTCAAAATCACTACACACAACACAATAGTCGGGCCACGCCTCATAGGGCAAATTTTGTTTGATATACAAAGATACACCGCCACCGCGTTTTCCAGTTCTGAATACTGATTCCATATTGTAATTTCCCAAACTGACCACGTCTGACTGTGAAGAAAACCATGTCTCCGAGAAGCCCATGATATCAAAGTCATAGTTGAGGTGTACTAATTCGCTTTCAATTTCCTCACCCTTGTTCCTCATACTCTGTGCATTAATATGATAAAGGGAAAGATCACGTTCAGAAAGAAAGTTCGAGTCCTTAATCAAATTCTTGAAAGAGACAGCATTGTAATGCATCGACTTGATCATCAAAACAGAAAAAAGCCATAAAAGGCGATAGGTACAGTAAGTGTTTAAACAATCTTGTTTAGATCATCTTCAGATGCAATTCGGATTGCGCGTGCTTCTGAATTCCTTCTGACAAAAATCTTTCCCTGTGAAGACCAAGTGAATCGATAGTTCATCTCGGTGGCTCTAGTCCTTGCCATCCAAAGGAGCTTCTTATTTGCAGGAGTTAAGTTATCAAATAGCTGAATATTACTGTTTTTTTCTCTTAGTTCGGCACGTTTAGCAAGCCATGCTGCCTTCAAGCTCAGTCGAGTGAATCTTATCAGTATAACTGGGGGTTTCCCTTTACGGGGTGGCAAGCGATGCATGCTTTCAACGTCACAGTCAGATAGTGTCTGCAGGTCAAGCCTCTTCGCAAGGTCGTTAACTCGTGACAGGGTATCCTCTTTTTCAATAAACGGCATGCCATGAATTTCCAGATTCTGGCGGCGACTATATTGCTGAAGGTCATTTAGTTCTAGGTTTAGCTTGCGAATTTCTTTTTCATCAAAATTTTGTTCCACAGCTTCTACTCTGTTGCGGAGGCTTTCTATGTCTCTATCGTGCCTTGCGCTGATTTCAAGAAGCTTGTCATGCGTATCTGACATGTGCTGAATGGATTGTTCAATGCTGGTGACTGTTTGCTTTAATTCTGTAAGGTCATCGACCTTAGTTGTCAAGTGCGCCAAGGATTTGTTAATTTCCGCAAGTTGCTGGCTCAAGGCTTCCGTTAAAGCTGATTGATCAGCGTTATTATTCATTTGAGTGTTCCTAGATGAAGGCACACGGCAAGTCTGACATTTTAAGGCTTTCTTTGCCTCTTTCCCTTTCTTTTTATAGGTACGTTCACTTATTCCGATACATTCTCCGATGTGATAGCATTGCCGGCATTCTGCACATGTTATGACATCCTCATCTTCAGAAAAGTATTGTTTACAGGATTCACATACGTCACTCATTGCAGCACTTGTCTAGTCACAAAATACAAAACTCGAGGACAGCAGTAGCAGCAGGAGCAGTTGCAAGCGATAAATAACGTACCAAAACTAACCAACCTGCGCATGGGCAGTTAGGACCGTGCTCCGCTGAACCGTCTGCCGCCACTGCTGCCCGAAATGTGGTTGAGTCCCACGATGCGACCGAGTATATAAAGGGCGGGGGGCGTATCACCAGCTGGTCCGTCAAGTGCCCGCGCAGCGCTGTGGTGGATATGCGGATAGTACCAACTTTCCTTGGTTTCAGTTGGTCATTCCCGGGGCAATGCAGGCTGGTATGGATGCGCGGATGACGTCCACTTTGCGGGGTTTCTGCGCATGGGCAAGAAGATAGTTAGGACCGTGCTCCGCTGAACCGTCTGCCGCCACTGCTGCCCGAAATGTGGTTGAGTCCCACGATGCGACCGAGTATATAAAGGGCGGGGGGCGTATCACCAGCTGGTCCGTCAAGTGCCCGCGCAGCGCTGTGGTGGATATGCGGATAGTACCAACTTTCCTTGGTTTCAGTTGGTCATTCCCGGGGCAATGCAGGCTGGTATGGATGCGCGGATGACGTCCACTTTGCGGGGTTTCTGCGCATGGGCAAGAAGATAGTTAGGACCGTGCTCCGCTGAACCGTCTGCCGCCACTGCTGCCCGAAATGTTTACTCAAAGATTCTGAATATGGTTGAGTCAACCGCACTTTACATCAACAAATAAAACCATTGCGGAGGCTCCGCTTGTCCCATTGATTTAGACATGTGCGAGCCACTTAGAGTGCATATGCGATTGTTGAGCTGATACAGGTAGCACACTCTATCGACACTACCCACCCCGCACCAAGACTGCAGTTCTTCAAGAGCGATATCAAGACATGAGAATACTCTCCCGTGAAGGTTTTTTTTTTCTCGAGGCTTCCTGGAGTGCCTTCGTGGGTCCTACCTAAACCGCCTGTTAGATTTACGATTCTTAAGATTACAAATAATCCGTCGTTTCATCAATTGACCTCCACAACTGAACCTAAATCACGCTTATACAACGTATAGCGACTCTCTGCACGTGTACACTGATGGGTATAGCACAATACCCACCTCCACTTTAGCCTTTCAAATCCCACAAATGAAAATCGCTCCACGGTTCAAGGTAGAAGACAATACCACATCAACAGCCGCTAATCTCGTTACTATCCAAGAGGCAATAAGACTTATTTCTGCAGAGAAACCTTGAACATTGACGAATTTCTGCGATGTCAGAACAGCCTTGAAAATCAATAAATACGTTATAAATGCGTTAAGAATAAAGGTTCATATCACATTTTGCTATGAAAATTCCAGAATTGCTTCAGTTTGCTTTCATACTTGACCATCTTATCACTTCTAGTGAATGCCTTTGCTTAGAGAAACAATGAAAAACAAAGAGCCCGGTGATGGAGCTAAAAATGCCCTAAGTATGGCCCCAAAGTGCTCATTTTGTTTTCACAAGCCGACACGAACACGCCGCATCTCTGCGGCACGCACAAATACGCCCATGAACACTCCACTATATATACCGAAGTGACCACACTGGCGATCACGCAAAAGGTACCAGCGAATGAGGTTCCACATGCCGCTGAGTTGATGCGGCGCATCGCAAGTACATTCTATGGCAATCGTCTTGGTGTCGCCTACACAAGACGTTCCGCACATGTTATCGGCCGCAGTGATAGTGGTCCCAATGATCATTACTACCATGCTCCAGAAACACTTGAGCACATAATTTGTGACTGCCCAGCATAAGAACGTGAACATTAAACAACAAATTCTTCTACTGTACCAATTCACAATAGCTCATTAACTAATAAGACCATGTTGGACCTTTGGCCTAACACCAACAGTGCAACTGTGGTCATAAGAGAAGCTATAGCCTTCTGAAAAGCAACTTGACTTTTTGCATGATCATAACATTTCCTTACTTTGAAAGGACTGTATTTACTCTACTCTCTATGTCACCATCATTATCTATTACTCTTTTCTTCGTTTATATCCTACCCACTTCTTAGAGTAGCTAGCTGGCCTCTCTGACTTTATTTATATAAGCCTGTCTTTCTCTCTGTGTCTCTGCTAATAAGGTTAAATGTGTGGCACAATTGGTTCATTAGATAAAATTCATTGTGTGGCAAGAAATAAGGCTCATTGTGTGGCATAATAAAACCAATTCTCAGTACCCGAGGACATCATAGACGCTAGCTTGATATCAATAATTCATATCTTCAAGCATATATATTTAGTAGTTCCTCTTACGATCATACTGTACATACCACCTTCACCGCTTTCGGCTGCCGATTTTATCGCGAAAAAACCAAGCGGGCCGAACCAAGTCGCAATAAAAGTCAACATGACGGCCTAGACCATGTCTGAGAGCCTTTCCGAAACATACATTGCTGGAATCGTCACACAGTCTCTACACCAGAACTGGGTTCTTTGTGTACAGAATGCCAGAAATGTACTCCGGGGCCAGTCCGAAACGATGTAAAAGACGGGAAAATGAATCACCCGCGAGTGTAACAAAGTGGTTCTGCTTTATAACGCCTTCTGCACCTTTCAAGAAAGTTCAGTTAATTATTACCTCGCATATCTCGCGCGATGTCATGTTCATGAGTGTCGTCCTTCTGGCTAGTAGTGTCGATGAAGGTACGACCATGATCCTAGCAGCTTTTTGAGTCAGTGCGCAGAGCTTCAGGAACGCGAGATGTAGAGTTCAGAGCCTGAGCGACGAACAGACGAAGGCATTCCGCTCCCGCGGATGCCTCTGTATATGTACCAAAGTATTAGTTGACGCCATATTCACCAATTCAAATCCCCCAAGTCTATGCTGTAGCAAAACGAGATTTTTGAAGGGTCATTTCGGATCAAAGACCCTTTCACACACTTCAACATTTTAAAATTACAAAAAAAGTTAGATTCAACATGGTAAAGAACTTGGTGCGTCTAAGAATTGGAGCATTCATGTCTATATACAGAATACCTGTGAACGTGAATCAGACAGGCACCCAAGATCACTCGTTCGTGCATAGAAAGCTGTATCTCATGATTGCTAAAGCTATCAAGAAAATTAGACTCAACAAACTCTGAAAGTTTTTTTACGACTCTGAAATACCAGACAACTCCAAGGGTATCAAATTGGCTGATATCTTTCGCAATTTTGATAAAACTAAGAGTGATTTTTCGCACTGCTTTCACTGCGATGTAAGTCTGTTGAATACACCGTGGCAGACTGGCAAGCTGCCACACCAACTAATCTTTGTGTCATCCGAATTTCAGCTACAGCTCCTTGTTGCAAACGTCACTTCATCAATACCCTGTTACTATTTCGGCCTCGCAGGACACCTTGTGTTATCAGTTGTGTGATTGGGTTGGCATAGGCATCATTACCAGTTCAAAGACATGCAGTCGTTAGCATTATTATCAGTGAGACATCGCAGCTTACAGTGACTGGTCATAATGCGGTCTCCACACCACGTGAATTTGTCATTTAGTAGAGGAAGTGCAGCACAGGGTTCACCCTTACAGGTGCTTCAATCTCCGCTGGATGAGATATACCCTGATTGTATCGGCAGGAATCGTCACGCTATCCACTTGACTGTTACAGCTGTATCTGGACACTACGTTGGTATAAGAAACAAATATCTCAGATTTTCTGCTGCTTTTAAGTTGATGTGTACACCACAAACTATGCCTTTCCGTCTAGCTTTGTGAGAACGTAGAAAGCAGCTCACAAGGGTAAACGTATAGAGACAGCAAAACCAGGTTGCTTGATTGCAATATATTCCACATAAATTCATTGTTTATGTTGCAGCCTCTTCACGGGTGCATTAGCTGGCTACGTGCTTCTTGCAACACTTAATATTGTGCAGCATATACTCGTAGCAGTTCTTAATATTCACGCAGTACTTCAACAAAAGTGGTTAAGGCCTCTTGCCACCACCGCTAGCCACCGCACAATCAGTTCATGCGCGCTATTCTTGTGTGCTTGCGGTCTGTAGCAAGACGCGCCTAGTTGGTTGTTTGTTGGGGCACAAAAATTTTGATCTGGACCAAGACAAATGAATCTGGGCCATATAGGCGTGCCTTGACGGCCGTAGAATAGCATGGGCCTCTGAAGACTGTATGAGAAGTAGAGACAGTCCTGGAAAATCCAGGTTGGCTGGTATGTTTGGCTCTCCTGCATAATTCAAGATGTGCGCCCGTTGATACCATCTTTGCGTGATATGCACTATCTTCTCTATATCTGGGTGTATGTTGTCTTCTTCAGCAACTCCTAAGGCTTAATCTTGATAGCAGACACTCGTAGTCTGGATGGAGATGAACAACTAGTCATGAATTTGGGTCACCTAAACTGGTGCTCCATGTGCCAAATTTCAACAGACATTGAGCAAACTCTGGTAGATCAACGTACAATAAACAAAACCTTAATGGGTTGAGCTGGATAACATAACCCGTTTTTAAAATAGATGAATCGAGCGTTTTTGTATTCGTTATAGAGGACGTTAGTCTCTCAACCTTCTTGTTTTTTTTCAGAGCTTTTCTGTCTGAAGTTTTATTTTTCCACCTGATATTGAACATCTTTCTTTTGAAAAGCGGGTTTGTATGAACGAAAAAAATTCAATTGTACAATAAGTCACTTCAGAATATCGAAGAATATTGTCTCTTGGTTTACCTCTTTCGATATTGTGTCTTTCACAATTCACAAACTATTGTCGTCGTCATAAAACTGACAAAGACAGCATGTGAACTTTCAAACGTAAAATTTAGTATCATAACTCTTATGCCTCAAGAACTGTACAATGATAAAAGGCTTATTTTCTGTGATGATGCATGAGCACCTCACGCATTGAATTTGCCTGACTAAACGTTCTAAACAGAAGGTCACGAAAAACTGGGCTAGGGTGGTTTAAAGAAAATTGCCGAGCAAGTGCTGCTATTTTCGAGGTGACATACGAACTAGCCTGCATATGAGTAATTTTCTTTGAAAATGCTCGTTGGAAGATCGTAAATGTTCGAAGGTGGACACTTTTCGAAAGCGGCCTGGGCACAGTACGACAGTCTGGCTAGGTAGAGTGGTGCTTGTGGTTTAGCGGTTCATTAAAACAAACGTTTAAGGAAGACATAGAAGTTAGAGGGACGTACTTTGTACGTTTTCACCTGTACTGTAGTAAATACTAATTAAAAAGATTTAAAAGGTCCCCGGAAGCCATTAGGCGTGCGGGGTTCCAATAAAGCGTATGATTGTCAACCGGTTGAGTATGTGTGCAACAAAAACTATTTCCAGAAACACAACGGCTTTGCCTCAAGCTTAATACCTAACGTACGTAGGTGACAGTTGGGCCGCCCTCATGCAACTCTGGCGTGTCACTTCCACAGGCATCGTATCTTTTCGCATTTTGTGATTGGCAGTTTCCTCAGTAAGCATTGTGACTTTTGCCTTGTTGTGAGTGGTACTATCATGGCTTTCGGTTAAGAACTCTGTCTTGACTTGATCAGGAAATTTGTAAGTATTGGCGCTATAAATATTATTGTCCATTTTTATATGATATTGTTGTTCATTTGTGCCCAAACTTGTGTCAGCATGAACACATAGATACTTTGACATATTTTTCACAGGTGAATTACACTACCTGGCTGAAGACAGTGAAAGTACACATATTCTGACGGACCAGAAGAACACGAAACTAGTAGCACGAGTTGCGGCGGCGCTGGGCTTCAAGGTAAACTATGAAAAGAACACTTAGGGCTTGCGAATGATGGGAAACTATAAACGGTGATTTGAAGGCCCGTACTTTGTTTTCAATGAAGCCAGAAGTGTTAAGTATGCGAAAGAAGCAGACTTGAATGCTCAATTTACTCTGGGGCATTGTTCATTGCATTTTTTTTTGCCTTGGGCAGTGGTGTACCATCAAACCTAACAATACTACCGAAAATTATTTTTGGAGATTCGTCACGAGCCTCAGATATAATTTTCTTTCAAATTGGAGTAAACTGTTTCACGACGTCATTTCGTCTAAGCATGAAGTCATGAAAGGCAGATGTCTCCATAAGGTAGCTAACGCGTGTCATTAACAAAGATTTGTATTGTTGCGGGTAAGATTTACTTGCTGACAGCGGGTCTAGCTAACGCTGTGCAGAACGCAGCGTAGTGCAGGCCAACAGGGTAGCTCGACAGTCCAAACCACAACAACGATGTTGTCATCTTTGTCCTTTTGAAAGTCACTTTAGTGCTTGTGCTGGAGCGACAGTTGCATACACGTAGCAGTACCCCGGCCGGTGAGGTACGATGCCTCTTAAATGCCTTTTCGGTGCCTGTTAAAAGAGCGAGTCAGCATTGTAGGACTTAATACGAGAAACGTGGACTACTTTTGTTTTGGGTGTAGCTATCGATAAGTTCGTTGTCACGGAAAATTCATAGGTCACAAGAGTGACCTGACAAAGAACTCGGTAGCGCCCGACTTATCGGTATTAGTCGGTAGCGCCCGACTTAAAACAGTTTCTCACAAAAGCTACCACGTGAAAATAGGAGCCTCAGGAAAAAAAGGCGGCGTTTCTTTTTAGACGGTCATAAGGAGGCTTTTCTGCTCTCTGCGACGACAATAACCGAGCGCGGGCTACTACGCATGCCATGAGGGCACTGATGAAAACACTCTGAGCGTACGAAGTGTAGGATGGTTGGTCAGACAAAAGCAGGGCGTCGATAGGCAGTAAAGGAAAGGCAAAAGAGTAGATGAAATAGTGCTCAGGCGGCTGTTTCGTGACGCGACGTGTTGTGGGTGGAGGTGACGAATGGCAGAGCTATGTCAAAATCAGTGGGATTGCTTGATATGTACACAGAAAGCATGTGTGTCAATGAGCGATTGAGTTGCTCTGTAAAGCCCTTAGTCTGAGGGTGGTAAGATGTGATGAAGTTGTATCGGGTCGCACAAGATCGAAGTGTATCATCAAGTAAACTAGATAGAAAGCAGTGACCGTGGTCCTAAAGCAGTGAGACCAAGCGCCATGCTGTAGAATGATGTCGTAGAGCAAGAAGCTGGAACCGCCAGTCGTGCAGCTGGTTAATAGCACTCGAGTGATTGTATACCGAGTGGCAGACTCTGTGCCCACTTCGATTCATGTATTTTTAGTCTGAGGTAGAAAAAGAACCTAGCAAGTCTAATCCCACTCGATAAAATGGCCAGGCTGGAAGTTCAATAGGCTGAAAGAGACCAACAGGGTGAGTCATATACTTCTGTTGGCACCAGCAGAGGTCGCAAGATGCAACGTAACGGCAAACGAAGTGATGAAAACCCTTCCAGAATAGCCGTCATTAAACACGGTCGTAGATTCTGGAGACGCCTAAATGACTAGAAGCTGGAGCGTCACAAAAATGTTGCAAAAGAGCCTTGCGCAGTAGATGTGCTACAACAAGTAAAAATTGCCCGCCCTAGGGGTCTTAGGTGCGGCAATGTAAAACCTTGTCTTGAAGCAGGGATTTGCTAAGTGAATGATCAGTACGGCCCAATTGAAGGCGGTTAATGATGGAGAGCAGCGATGTATCTTCGCACTGTTCATACACCAAGTGCAGAAAGTCTGTGATAGCTACGACACTAGGCGTCGGATTCCAAATCGCTGGTTTTTGGTGGATCAAAGAGGTGTGGAGATAAGTAGTCATCATATCTGTTCATCTCGCCAGCTTTCTACACACCCGAGACTTTGTGCTCCTCTAATCTAAATGCCCAACGGCCGAGTCTTCCTGTAGGGTCATTGAGTGTAGTCAGGCAACTCGTAAGTAGTGGCGCTATGATTAATAATGTTCATGCTAATGCCCAACACATGATGGCCTGTATTGACTGCGAATAGACGTCCGTATACGTACGGGTGCAATTTTGCGATGACCTAGACAAAGGCTAAGTATTACTACTTTGAGATGGCATAATTTTTTCTGTTTGCGACAGAAGGTAAATAGCGTAGGCTATCACACAGTTGGGACCATTCTGTAGTTGAGCGAGTAAGCACCAATGTCATGGTCACTTGAATCCGTGCAAAGCACTGTTCGAGCGGCTGGAATAAAATGAGCCACACAGGTGGTGATGTGATGGTAAAAACCAGCGACGCGAAGGAATGTTCTTGATCTTCACCAAAAAAGGTCTCATTCTTTTTGAGGAGATCCGTGAGGAGCGTGGCAATATGCGTGAAGTTGTTGACAAGACGGTGTACGTATGAGGAGAGCCCAATAAAATTGCGAACTTCTTGTGTGGAATATGGAACCGGGAATTAGCGGACAGCTGGGTATCTGCCAGGGTCGGGTAGGACACCACGGGTGTCAACAAGGTGGCCGAGCAGGTTTTTCCGCCGGCGTTCAATCGCTCACTTCGACGAATTGAGTTGAGGCCAGCGCAAACGAAAATTTCAAGAATCGCCCAAGGACGATGCAGGTTGCTTTCAAAGGTGCGTGACAAAGCCACTACATTGTCCAGATAGCTAAGGAAAGTTGATCATTTGAAACCGCGCTGGAGAGAGCCCATCATACTTTAATAAGTAGCCGCTGCGCTGCACAATCCAAAAAGACATCACCTTGAATTGGTAAAGGCCATCAGGTGTTTTTCATGCTGTGTTCTCGTGGTCTCGGTTACCGACTAATATTTGACAGGATTTGGATTGAAGTTCAAGGGACGAAATATACTTGGCACCATGAAGGAATTCCATCGCATCATCGATTCGAGGCAGAAGATTAACCTCATTCTAGGTGATCTGATTCAGGTGGTGATAGTCGACACAAAAAGCGCCAGCTGTTGTATTTCTTTTTTATTACGACCACAGAGAATGCCCAAGGGCTCAATGAAGGCTGTATAACGTCTATTTTGCAAATTTTCTCGACCTGCCTCTGTATAACTTGGCGCTCTGTATAAGGCACGTGGTAAGGGAGTTTGTGGAAAGAACTGGCGTCGCCGGTGCCAATGCGGTTGTGTGGGGTGCTTGTGCAGCCCAAGAGATGGTCTTCGATGCCAAAGATATCCAGGAAAGAAAAAAGAATTCCCCAGAACGCTTCAGCTCGGAAAGGTGACAGTTCGCCGAATACCGTTTTGTCCAGGAGCGCCTTAATTTGCAGGTTGGTTGGCAAGTTTCGCCATGGTGTTAGTGTCAGGGGGGAAGGAAGAGATCGTACATTTCTCTATGTTGGAAAGTTTGCCTAAATTATATTTTGAGGAAGAACTTGGGTCGGCGTGGGTAAGTTCCGAACAGGAAGTAGCGTCGTGTTGTTGGCGACAACCATTACGATAAGTGGGAGTGCGATATGGTGCGTAAGGGTCAAATTAATAGCAAGAGCCACCAGATAGTCTCCATAAGGAACGAACAGAAAAGGTGACATAGGAACGCACATGATCGCCTGGGGCAGTAGCCATAGAGACTCTACGAATCATACTCGAATTAGACTTGGAGGAGTGAACCCGGAGCACAAAAAGAACTCTAGCCTTAAGATGGTGGTGAAACAGTAGATGAGGGTGAATTGGGTGATTAAAAAATCAATTGCAAGAATTACGTCGTGTGGGCAAGCACTGAGGACAGTGAAGAGAACGTAAGTGTATTGTCTGGCAACAGAAACGCGGGCAGTGCACATGCCAAGCACCGATGTTCGGCTTTCGTTGGCCATTCGAAAACTAGAACACGCAGCTGGCGTGAGAACTTCACACGAAATCAAAGTGTAAAAATGATTACGTATAATTTTGTACCATTGTCAATTAGAGCAGTAACGGTGAGGTCATTAGGGAGGACCTCAAGTAAGGTGCGTCTTGAATTTGTAGTCGGCTGAGGGTTTCTGGTCCGTGTCTTCAAGAGAGCGCTACCTCCATTAGCTGCACTTATCGGCTTCCGGGGGGTGACCATAATAAGCTGGTGAGAGAGAGTGGTAGCGTTCAGGGAAGCGTGATGGGGGACCTTGAGGTGATGGTGACCAGCTAGATCAGTTTCTCTGATCGATGACATCAGCGTACGTAAGACGGCTCTGAGAATTGAGATGAACGGCGAGGAGGTCAATAGTACTTAAAATGGTCATCCAGGAGATCAGGTGGCCAATAGTGTCCCCGATCCTCCCAGTGGTTATTAGTAAAGCTTAGCCGGGAACACTATCTGTTTCGTAAATGGCGGGAGTTGTCCCAAACACGACAGCAAGAGAAGCATATTGGTCGATCATCTTAAGTGCACCATCACGGCGGATTTCGGTAGTGTGATGAAAACCGAGGAGCCCAAGCGGCCACAGCGATAAGTGGAGCAGCGTGGTGGTCAGCGTTGTGGACGGGAGTGCTCATGGGCTGCGGTGTGTGTCTGCTGGCCTGAGAAACCTGGATGTCAAGGTTGGCAAACTCGTGACCTACGATGGCTTCAGTAAGCGAGACGGTTGCCCATGTCTTGCGCAGGGGGCTGATAAGTAGCGGGTGACATGGCCTTCAGCTCCTGTCAAACATCCTTGCAATATTGACAGAAAGCGCAAGCAAACGGGGTGTCGAAGAATTCTCGCAGGACGAAGCCGCAGAAGGAGCCTATTTCCTCACGAATTCGCTGTCGTAAAAATTTTCAGAATCCGTTCAGTACAAGCAGAGTTACATGGATTTCTCGTACCCTGCAATCGCACTCTGTCTTTCCTACTCCTGCCGAAAGAACTAGAATCTAAGCAGTGGCAAATGACATGGGGAAAGAAAGCCACAATTCAATCCCGCGACCTGCGGGTCACCAGCCGAGTACCTTAGCCACTAGACCACCGTGGTTGGGCCGTCAATAAGTACTACCAGTGTATAAAACCCCAAGAGCGGCAAGTTCGTGCGATGGTATAGTGTGCGCCGTCCAGTTGTACCGATTAACAGGCGCACGCATACTGTTCGGAAGCTCTGCGCACATATGCGTGCCTGTCCATGGTGATACGTAGACGCCGTGTACTATTTCATCACGAACGCTTGCCGCTATTCTGGTTTCATTTGACGCAGATAGTGCGATAGATTAACATAAGCTATCAATTCACACGAATGAGTGGGCACCTGGTGTGATTATGGTATAAATATCGTCTTTTATGAAAACTGTAGCATGACAAGAAAAATAAAACATCAGCATGGTCACTGGACGTATCACATGTTCATTTCAAAACGAGGCATCAAGGATTAAAACAAAATAGTAAGAATGTTGCCATGCACACCTTCACATGTCTAGTGCGTAAGGCAATAAAGAAGTATGGAAACACACGAGATATACAAACGTTACGTAAACTTGACCATTGACATATCCTTTTCACCAGGTTCTATTCTCCATGGGGCCTGCCGAAGGGTTTATATCAGTCAGAGAATTCTTTAATTTGGACAAAGAAGACTTCGTGGAGGTAGCCGTGGAGAATCCTCGGAACACGGTGCTCTCCGTGTGTTACACTTCTGGAAGCACGGGTTTGCCGAAGGGGGCGGAAATCACGCACTACAACTATGTGGCTGCCATCTACTATACAACGTAAGATATTATCAGCGTCTCAGTGGCTCAAATACTGCTTTCTTTACGTCTTCAGCGGTCAATAACGGAAAAAAAGTGTGAATAAAACAGAAAATTTTTGAAGCTGTTGTTCTCTGAGAAAGCAGTAGCTGAAATGTAAAAAAAATGTATCTCATAAAGGCAATATACATGTCTCAGCGGCATGTTCACATGGCGAAAAGCGCTAGTGAAATACAAAATCGCATGAAAAAAAAACAACTAAGGGCCTCGTCATATTAATTGCTGCGTTCTTGAAGCGTAAAAATAAATGCGATAGCAACTATCTGGAATCTTATAGAGCCGGGCTAGCAGAAACTCGTGTCATGCGATCCTATGTAACTCTACGAAACTCGTGTGTAAGTGAGTACGGACGCTCGATTGAGCGAAGTGATTGTCTTTTTTTATTGTCAAGGTGATATACGTGGTCAGAGAAAATACAAGGATATGCGAGGTGCCCGCTGAAGTCTGCGATATAGTGCGTGCTTCCAGAGACAATGGGCTAGTCGCTGGGCAGTATAAGAAAGCGGCGTACGCATGACTAGGTTTTTTGATATTTTTACAAGCTAAAGCCATACAAAAGTGAAATCATAACTGTCCATACAACATGCAGGAATGAAGGGGAAATAAAACGACTCCTTTTGTTTGTTAGACATAATAATAATGAGAACTAACAGATAATATAGCTGAAAGAAATATACGGGGTGTAATTGGCTCTTAATGTAATAATGATGTGGAAAAAAGAAAAGTGTTCAAGAAGGTAACCTATAGGTGCAAGCGTTAATGAAAAAATACGAGTAATATTGGTGGGCGCTGTGTATGTGGTGTGACTTTAGCCATCTTAGGTGACAGAGCAGTCGGCCAAGAGATAGACAGACCAGAATGCTTGCGTCAAATTATCCAAAAAAACTTTAATTTTTAAAAATATACCATCTCCCACTAAGAGTAATCTTGTGTAGATGTGAAGCAGTCTGAGATAACGCTTCACTGACGAACTGGTTTTTTCTACTTGAACATCCCAATCGCTGCTAATCGGCTATGAAAGACAGGAGACTCCGATTGGACACAAAAACTCGCTGTCTGGTTTTAGGTAACGGGCACGCTGCGATGTCTTATTCTTAAAAAACGGACAAGAGGAATTTCCCACCATAACTACCCTTGATGCAAAATTCAGTGCCTATTTATACAAGGGGACCATTGAACAGTCGCTTTTGCAATCAAGCACCATGTTTTTCATCACCGAAATCTGTCACTGATGTGTCTTGGGTCCTTAGTACACTTTGTCAACAGGGCCTCATCAAGTGTGAGGCCAATGGGATAATTATATGCTCCCCCTTAGTAGAGCACCAAGTACTCGAAATTCTTAACCTCTATTTCTGAACAAACTTCCTAGCAGACGCTGCGTGCGTCAGCGTTATAAAGCTAAAAAAAAGAACGTGTTATAGGAGGAAAATGGAATGCGCATGCGATATCGCGGTGTATACGCCGGAGAGTAAATTGCCTAGAGGAGAGAAAGGGGGCGAACGTAGGCTAGCAGCGTCACCCCCGGAAGCTTTTCAGGCCTGCGCGTCACGTGACGTGACGTCGACGACGTCACATCGCGCCGGCCGGCCGGCCGCCCTTCGCTGGGTGGCTGCGCCAGCCGCGAGCGCTTGCCGCGAGAGCCCTTCACGCCTACCGACTCGGGCGAGGTGCCATGACACCATGTCCGCACGATTTATCAAGGTATCGATTGATTGTATGGTTTAACGCGCCGACGCAACGCAGGCGATGAAGCGCGCCGTAGGGGAGGGCTCAGGATCAAGTTTGACTACCTGGGAATCTTTACTTTATTGTGTGCCGAAATCTCGTACACACGGGCGTTTTCGCTGTTCGCCTCCATCAGAAATGCGGCCGCTGCAGCCGGGTATCGAAACCGCGCCCTAGTGCTCAGCAGCGCTACGCCTTAGCCACTGAGCCACCGCGGTTGGGGAACTTATCAAGGTATCAAGAAATAATGAATATCATGAATGGAATAATGCATATTTATTTATCACAGCCAGACGCCGTCTGTACAAATATCACAGTGCGCATTGTTCTCGGTCCAGGCAGACGACAGGCAACACAAGATGTTGCCCTTAATGCTGAAAATATGTTAAAAGTACAAAACACAATATCTTGCCATATAAAACTCAAAACAAAACAGATTGTAACAGCAAAAACATCCCCGAGCTTTGGAACAGAAAAAGCACACTTTCATTTAAATTGTAGGTTAGAGGAAAACATACCATTCGTTTATCATAGTAGCAGTAGCAACACAAGGTATCAGGTTCAAACACTTGCCAAAAAATACAATACATAAGAACACTGGTGACTAAATTGTGGTCCACAGCATGATAAATGACAGAAAGAAAAGTAATTGTACTGCCACAGGTAGGTGCATGTCCTAGGGAAAAAATCAAACAAAAATCTAAGAAAAAACAAATCACAGTTCACAACATGTCTGTACACAGAGTGCACAAGGAAAGTGTACACAGCTTAGGTACCAAAACGGACTGTACAACTGCTACAGTAGGCACCGAGGCAGTTCGAATTAAAAAAAAAGAAAAAAGTACACCACTTTTAAAAGCTAACAACTTGTAAAGAGATACAAAACTGGAAACAAGGCTCATTTTACATAAGGCAGAAGTATACCAAGGAAATCAAGTCATGACATGCAATCAAATACACTCTGTGCAGTTTCACAAGAATAAATGTGAAGAGCTTTGCAGAAAGGAGTAGTAGCTGCTCCTTCATAAAGTTCACCGTCTCTTTCTTGCCTTCATCAATGCTGGCTTCCAATTCGTCCAGAAGGGAATGTATTGCTTGAGCCAGGTGGCGATAAGTGCAGCGCTCCTCAGACAGCATCGACAGGTTGTTCAAAATTTCCAACAAGGAACTTACTTTTTGAACTGAGTCTGGTACAACAGCGCTACCAAGGTTCTTGATTGGTGAACCTTGATAGCAGGCAAAGACTTCAAGGTTTGCAAACACGGTCAATGACGCATTCAAACAAGATTCACGATAGTCGATAATGTTCAAAAACATGCAGCACTCTTCTTTATGAATCACAGTCCACTTCACTGACACAGTCCACACACACTGACACCACACACACTGACACAGTCCACACACACTGAATCACAGTCCACAGACACTGACACCCCTTGCAGGCGAGCCCTTGGTTCTTCGAGGGACGAAAACCGGTCTCGTTCTTGCTCCGCTTCATATGACGCCAGCGACTCTTCTACAGCACGGGCGCGTTGGGAGGCTTCTTGTCGGCTCCTCTTGGCGACAGGGGTTTCTCTCGTGCTCTGGTCTCGTACTGATAGGTAGGACGGACAGCCGGGAAATACCGTTGGGACAGATCCAGGACGCAACCGTGGTACTGGGAGTGCAACTTCAATAACTCTCCCTGTCCTTGGATCCGTGTACGATGTCGTCTTCTCGATGCATGAAGCGTCGCAATGATCCGCGCACACCTGCACAAACGTTTCAAGAACGTCTGAGACGCCACTTCTCAAAAGAAAAAAATGCGCTCCCGTTTGCATGACCGCGTTTACAGTCCGTGTAGCTAAAACAAAGTCTACCTACGTTTCGCAAGCATCTAAATAAAAGCGCTGCGCTAAGCGGTACAAGCAACATGAAAGGAAACGCGGGAGCGTGATGTCACCGCACTCCACGAAGCGCTTCCACCGAGAGCTTGCAAGAATGGACGACACCACGGCACTGTTAGTGAAGAAAGCGCAGCTGACCATCCTTGCTGCGAACGCTGCTGGCGTCAGCGCTTCGCGAGGCCCGGCGGCCACACGCTCAAGTATTTCCCATCATAGGTGATTTCTACCCGAACAAGCAACGACAAGCTAAGAACAGGAGCATCTCAAATTCTTACCTTAGTGCACGAAGTCGGCACGAAGTCCTTCCTAGGAATGGCGCGTAGCCATTGTTTGAGAGCGTCGGCGTCTTTAGGGAAGGAAAACACTTGTATCTTCTTTCCTGTTTTGTAGTTGCCGGTGCATCCGGGTACACAACACTTATTCGGCATTGTCGCATCACTCCAGCATCACGCACGGAAAGGAAATTGCCGCAAAACAACAACGGAAAGCAACAAACGCGAAACACCGTCAACACCACGCCGCCGAACCGTCACCACTGCCGCCGCGCTGCGCTCGCTGCCGCTGCGGCTTCCCCGAGAGTCGGCCGGCCGGAAATGACGTCAGATTGCTGGGCGCAGGCCTGAAAAGATTTTCCGGGGGTGACGCTAGCAGACGCTGCTTGCGTTGGTGTTGCGAGGCTTGTGAGGGCAGGTCATAAGCAAAGAAAGAGAGGGCGTGCATGCGCAAAAAGGGGTAAATGCCGCTGGGAGGAATGCCTGTTGGAGAGAGAATCGAAGCGAGCTCAGGCTAGCAGACGCTGCCTGTGTCGACATTGCAAGGCAAGACAGGGGCGGGTGTCAGAAAGGCAAGAGGGGGAGGGGCGCGCATGCGCAGTAAGTATGGTCACACCGCACAATACATTGAGCTCTACCATAAGACACTGTTAGAGCCCATGTTGTTGCATGACATGCGTGCCATGTAACAACATGGCTACTTGCCACGCTCATGATGCGCTCGCGGCTGTTTTGGTAGCGTCACACATACCAAATTTGGTATTACTCTACATGAATGGATGACACAAGTATGTTACTGCTGCAAATGATAATCATGAGATGCGTGTTACGTAACAACATGACTACATGCCACGCTCATGATGCACTGACGGCCATTTATCTAGCTTCACTTAGACCAAATTTGGTATTGCGGGACGTGAATGGATGACGAAGGTATACCTTCTTCATCCGCAAGCCGCATATATGTGACTTGTGCAAACAAGACAAACATGAGATACGTGTCCTGTGCAGTCGGTACTTGCGTGTTTTCTGATCGACCACTGCGTTTTAGGAGCAGCGCGGACTCGTTGCACAGAAAGCTGTCTATTTGGTCGTTTCTCCTCGTGTCACGTGTTCCTTGGCTTGCTACGATGATCCGCTCAGACGCTCAGCCACTGACCAAATACGTATTCGCAGTGGCGTGCCCACCGTCTGGCTCAGCAGAGCAGGAGGCAAAATACGATTGTCTAAAAAAGACTAATGGTTGTTAGTGAAAGATTGTCATCTAGTCTATGATAGAAAGACTGCCAAACATGCTAATAAAATACAAATATTTCCGAGTTAAAATGCTGGTTGATCCAATAGGTTTACGTAGAAAGCAGGTGATCTACCTAAGGCAGTTTAAAAAAATTGCTGGAGTGAAAGCTCCCGCAATGCTGTGCCAGCAATAGTAAAGCCATCTTTTGCGTTTCAAAGATCTAAGAAAAGTGCTATTTTATAGTGGTGCTCAAATAAACATCAAGTGGCGTTGAACTGTTATTGCAAAGGTTGATGATGATATGTGCGGTTGAACGTCCCAAAACCACCACATGAATATGATAGACGCCGTAGTGGAGGGCTCCAGAAATTTTAACCACCTGGGGTTCTTTAACGTGCGTCCGAACCAGAGCACAAGGGCCTACAACATTTCCGCCCCCATAGAAAATGCAACCGCCGCAGCCGGGACTCAATCCCGCGACCTGCTGATCAGCATCCGAGTTCGTTAGCCACAAGACCACCATGGCAGGGCAGGTAAAGGTTACCTTAACCATAAATCAAAAGAGTTGTTTTTGACTAAACAACTCACAAAGACGGGTATCGGTGACTTCATCTACAATAAAATTTGCGTTGAGCTCGAGGCTTATAAAAAAATCTAGCAACAAAACGACGCAGTTTCAGCACTATCTTACCAGAAAAGGTCGCCACGTTAAACTCCCTGGGCGTGCGAGGAAAATGCTCTTTCTCATGCAATCGCCCAACAGCAACAGCTCATCATGCCCCTAGTAAGGTGGCTGCCGCAGCCACTATATTACGGGGAGTATGGCTTCGCTCACGGGCGATTACTTCCAATCAAGCTTTCCTTTTTTTTGAAACCTCCTTTGTTCTACCCCTTACGCACGCATTGCTTAGAAATGCAGCCTAAATGAATTCCTTTGGTTGGAAATGCAATAAAAATAACGTTAACGTTTTTTAAGCGTTTTTATTCCCGCTTTACAAACGGTCGTGCGTACCCACGTACATAGTTTTCAGAATAAATGTCATATCGAAGCGATATTGAGTAATAAGAGCATACATTGTCATCAGATGTCACACCATGTGAATAACTTGATTAATTGGTGATTTAGAGGCGGTCACCCATTATAAGAGGCACACATGGTACTGCGAGCAGTCCCTTAAGACCACGTAGTGGGTTAATAGCCAGTTCTAAAATATTTCCCATGCATAATTTTTCGTGGCTCAAAGGCACAACGTAGAATGCAGTCATATGCCAAAGCTTCACTGATGAAAGCCACTTCCAACTTGATGGAACACAATGTAGTAATTCATCAGTATAGTACATCCACCAGAAGAGTAATCCGTGTAGAATATTTGGTCTCAAAACTAGAGTAATGTGCAATAGTCTCGGAAGAAAACAGTATTTTGCTATAGGTGGAGAGACGCTGGACGTTGTAAAGAAATTGTCTACTTAGCACAGGTAGTAACTGAGGAGCCAAACCATGAGAGTGAAATAACAAAAAGAATAACATTGGGGTTGATCGCATTCGGCAAGCATTCGCAAATCAGGAATAGTGATCTGGCACTAACCCTCAAAAGAAAGGTATATAACAGCTGCATCTTGCCGTTACTTACCTATGAAGCAGAAACATGGAGGCATGCAAAGATTGTTCACCTTAAATTGAGGACAACTCAGCGGGTGACGGAAAAGAATATGATAGGTGTAACCTCAAGAGAGAAGAAGAGAGCGAAGTGGGTCAGTGCCCAAACCGGTTTTAACGACATTATTGTTGAAATGAGGATGTAAAAATGGGCATGGGCCGGGCACGTAGCACATAGATAGGGTAACCAGTGGTCACGAAGGGTAACTGACAGGTTTTATATAGAAAGTAAGGTGGCCGATGACATCAAAAAGTTCGCAGGTATGACGTGGCAGCAGAAAGCACAAGACAGGGTTGATTGCCGAATCATGGGAGAGGCCTTTACCCTGCAGTGGACGTAGTCAGGCTGTTACAGCTGTTGATGATGATCATAATAATAAATATACTAATCCACAACATTATTTTCTCAAGTGACATCACAGAATAAAAAGTATGTTCTAAATTTTAAAAGCACGCCCTACGAACAGAATATTACTATCGCGTTCAAACGTACCTACTCGATGAGGCTCATTTTGGTTTCTGTATTGCAGGCGACATCTACCGTGGTCCAGTTTAGATACATTACTGGAATCAGCTCCTATTACTCACCAATCGGGTATGATGTATACAATGTTGGCTGCTCTAGGCGGGACTACAATTGTCGTGGCGCCGAGCACGATGACACCTTTAGAGTTTATGGACACCATTGATAAATACAAGGTTGGCTATTTTACGTCTGCTTCCTGGCAGAGTTCTAACGTTCTTTTCTTTATTTCGAAGCTATTACCAAGTTAGTTCTCTCTAGTATGTCACATGCGCAGTTTGTCACAGCTTGTTTCATCATAGAAGCATGACCAAGAAGAAGCAGAATGCTATGGCGCTCAATGTAGCCACACGCAAATTTAACCCGCTAGGCTTGTGCAGACCCCGCAGCACAGTCATAGAAAAAGCTGGTAAAGCGGCGTTTCTACAGCGATTTTAACTATTAGAGCAAGTACTAGAGACTGGCGAGCGTCGTCTCCACTACGCCAAAACTCATCAAAATATTTGTGTATTGGAGAAGCGTACACAAACTAATTATTCGTTCATCTTCGAAAATGTGTGGTACCCACTATACACATGTAGCTTATTTCATGCACGTTGTTAGTGCTGTGGCGGACGACGATTATAATTTATGCCTAAAGCTTTTGTGATGGGCTGGATTAATAAACGACCCACGTTTTATGCAATTTTTACCGTGTGACTCAATGTTGTCACTTTACGGTTTGTAAAGCTTTATCCCGTATTCATCACCCGACATGAGGCCTGGACAGGGTCTGGTTTAAACAGTGTTTGAAGACGGCTGACTGGGCCAGTTAGTTGTTCATAAACAAGACTCGGCGTACAGGAAAAAAATGGGAGAGGCACTGACTTCTATTTGAAATGTCATTGGCAAGAAAGCTACTTTATATACCCAACCCAAGTGAGCAGAAAAAACAGTGAAAAAATGACAGGAGCAAAGATAACAAATAACATCAATTATCAGTGAGCCTGCTACGCCGACCCTCACACCCTAAAAAAAACAGAGCTCTCTTTCTGACAGGAACTCATGGCTTCCTTACGCACACATTCCTTTCAAGTGCCATCTAAGCAGCCTAACACAATATGCGCTGGTGCCCTTTTTTAATCTTACCGAGAACTGTGGTCCTTTGGAGCTACGAAGTACACCAACACCTCCTCACATGTAGCGCCAGGAAGCCATATTTGCCATTTCGAACGTTATCGGTGTGCTCCCATAAGCGTCTGTTTAGGCATCTGGCCGTGTAGCCTACGTAACAAGTACCTCAAGACAATGGAATCCAGTACGCCATGGCTTGAGCAGAGTTGACAAAGTGTGTCTGAGCTCTATCACGCACTGCTTTCCGTGCCTCTTTGCCGCACCAGATCATGTTTGTCAAATGGGACAATGCCTTCATGTGAAAGTAGTTTCGGTGCTTGCGACAAGTTGTCACGTAGTTTTCAGCGCTTCTGACAAGTTTTAAGGACAAGTTTCAGTATGCAGCCGAGGCACCGAACTCCCGCGCCACAGTTTCTCTCTGTCAAGTTGGTAATCACTATGAGATAATTTAAACTCAATTTGGTCAGGGGACGTGCCACTCCCCATACAGTGGAAGACTGTCCTAGCCACATTCATACGCAAACCTGGAAAGTACGTGAACACAGACAACATTCGCCCCATTTCTTTCGCATCATGTGTGGGCGAACTGATGGAGACGGTGGTGCGGGATCGTTTGTCTGATTTCATGGGAAATACACGTACTTTCGCAGATTCGCTACATGAGTTTCGGCTGTACAAATCCGCGCAATACACTCTGCTTCAATTTATTCGAGATATCATAGACCCTGCCGTATGTCCTCACAACTACAAGGTTGTACTCGCCTTGGACGGGGCGTTTACAATGTAACCCATGAGGTAATTTTGACACACCTTTCACAAACCAGCTGTGGCTTGAAAGCACTTGAATACATTCTGCAATTTTAACCGACAGACTATATACATTCGCATTGAGGACAAGGAACATGAACCTTTTCCTTTAGGAACTATAGGTAGACCACAAGGTGCATGCAGTGCTGTCTCCTCTATTATTGCGATAGCAATATTAGTACACTCTCGGCTGGGTTTTGCCGCCGGCGTCAGCGTCGATGTCATGCACCATATATGTATACGTATCTACGTATATGAAAACGCAAGTAAGAAAATAATACAGAAAAGAACACTCTGGCGCGCGGAGTCGAACGTGGGACCTCTGCCTCGCGAAAGCGAGTCGTTAACTACTGAGCCACCCCCGAGCACATATCGACCGTTCAAACGGCAAGCTACTTATATCTACCACTTACCGCTTCTCACGAGCATCTCGGAGGCCAATTGTGTTTTCAGGATTACATGTGTTTTCAGCTCAGTGTGAACGCGGCCTTAGGCCGCGTTCACACTGAGCATTCCGGCCGCCGAAAGTGCTCCGAATCCGGTTCGGCGGCGGCGAGTTCCGCCGAAAGGGCCCTCTCCGCGCCAATCGCTCTCGGACCGATTTTTGCGGCGTCTGCCGTCGAATCGGTCAACGCGGACCAATACGAGCGCTAGTAAAGGAACTTTGAAAAGTGGCGGCAAAGCCTTACTCACTTGTTATGCCTCAGTGCACGTAACTGAATGTTGAAACCAATGGGAGTTTAACCTACTCTGTGCCCACTTCGCGTCCGTATTTCGTGAAAGAGGTGACCGAGCTTGCTGTTGGCGCGACCGAGCTTGTTGTGGTCTTGCAGAGCAAAACGAACCCTCCAACGCCGCTGGCGTCGGTGGTTTTAGATGCGGAGCATCTAATACTCGAGGCTTGTAGTGCGGCGCCGTCTGCAAGCTTCCTCCTCCTTCTTCCACCATCTGTGCATCCCTTCCTCCTCTACACACCGCGCGCGCTTCACTCCTCCACCATCTGTGCACCCTTCCTCCTCTACACACCGCGTGCGCTTCTCCTCTTCACGAACATTCGCTAGCTGTATAACGTAGCGCGCATGCGCCGTCACGCTTCGAGAACATCGGCAGCTGACGCGCGCGCATGCGCCGTCGCGCTTCGAGAACATCGGCAGCTGACGCGCGCGCATGCACCGTTGCGCTTCTCCCCCTTCTCGAACATTCGACAGCTGACGCGCGCATGCAACGTCACCCACCATCTGTGCCGCGCGCGCTTCTCCCCTTCGAGAACATTCTACAATTCTCCTGATTCTCCAGTGGACGCGCATGCGCCGTCGCGCTTCGAAAACATTCAACAGCTGACAGTGCATGCGCCGTCGCGCTGTATATATACTCAAGGTCGGCGCTCGCTCGCTCAGTTGCCGCTCCTCGGTTGGTTTGTACGGCGCGTCGACGTCCAAGGTCGCGGTGAAATGAATTCCAACGAATCCACAAACACAATGATCGACGTCCCTTCGACCAGCGCCGCCCTTTCGCATACGTGTGTACGTGTTCACTCATTTAACACCCCCTCCTACAACCACGTTAACCAATTTAGCCATCGACCCAAGTAAGTCGCAATTTAACACCCCATTTCACAACCACGTTAACCAATTTAGCCATCGACCCAAGTAAGTCGCACTTTAACACCCCGTTAACCACTTATATGCTCCGCATCCTCCTCAGTGTTCCCCCGAGGGAAGCTGCGGGCAATTTTTTTTCAGCTCTTCGTGCATTACAAGACAACCACTAGCCAGCAAAGTAAGCCGTACTGTCTTTTCTTGCTTCCTGCGCACGAGGATCATCGATGTATACGCCACAAGATAGCGTAGTGGCGTTTGCGAGCCTCGACAACAACCGGGTGACAGCGCATTTATCCCGCGTTCGCCCCGTAGTACATGGCATATTCGGCGGCGCGGGGCGCGTCCAGTGCGAACGACGCTGCGTTTCGGCGGCTGGGGAATTTCGGTCGCTGTGGAAAGCGGATGTTTCTGTGTGAACTAGGCATGAGAGTGCCTCGAGCGTGCAGCGGAAACGAAGGAGCGCATCATGTAACGTCACACGCGAGACATAGGCGCCATCTGGCAGTTGTCTTAGAAAACAAAGTGCGTGGCTCTGAGACGGGTGTGCGCGCCCGTCTCAGAGGTGATAAGGTGTAGAAAGCAAGGTGACGGGTAGGTGCCATCACCGTTTCGTTTGTGCAAAGCGTTGGAAACACTCGCCTTTCCGTGCAAGCGTTGCATGGTCAGCGCAGCGTGATAACCTCTACGGTCCATAAAATTACCCATGTATGCCTTTTCTAGTAAGAGACGCACAAGCAGAATATATACGTGTTGTTATGGTGCCACAAACATGCGCAATAATTGTTTTTAATTGACAATTGCACAAGCATTCATGCTCAACCTTGAGCAACCTAGGTGGGCGCTGCGGATGGGGTGGGCCGATTCAAGTACTCAATGCCGTTAAAAGTGGACAAACAGACAAATAGACAGACAGACAGACAGACAGACAGACAGACAGACAGACAGACAGACAGACAGACAGACCAAATTTTTGCGTCGAAGGTCCCCAAGAAAGAGAAACGCGAAAAGCACTAAATTAGAACGGACGCACATAGTATGTGCGACAACAAGCACTTTTTTTCCTTTTTCCGAGTTAAAACGGCAGTAAAGGAAATTAAGTCAAGGAAGTTTATTGCAAACTGGTAACATTTCAGGAGAGTACAACTGTCTGGTTTAACAAAATCACTTCAGTGGCGTGTACAAACAAGAGAACATAGGCAGGTTGTAACACACAGCTTTTCAATATTCTCACAGATCACGAATCACTAAAAAAACAAAAACAAAAACAACGAGGAAAAGAAACGCGAAAAGCACAAAGTTGAAATGGATTCACTCAATACGTGCGACATGAAGCAATTCCCGAGTTAAAATGGCAGTAAAGGAAATTCAATATTCCCATACAGAACTTCAAAAAAAACGTGTATGCCACCTTCTGATAAAGGCTTCTTCACACTGAGTTTCAAGCTGCTCGGTAAGGTACCGAACCATGATCATTCTAATCTTCTCTAACTCTGGGTATGCAGCTCGTTGGGGTCATCGCCGTGCTTCGGCCATACAGCGGTGACGCCCCAAGGCGAACATTGTGACGTACAGTACAAGTTGTTCAAATAAGCCCCTTCTGCGCTGTTGGCCGGAAGGAATCGACACTCCGAATTAACGACGCACGACGTGCCATACGCCTTTGACTGCTACGCATTCAAACATCGTGTAGCGGATCGTTCCTTTTTTTCCTTAGTTGGGGCAGTGTTCATTGGGAACGACGCCCAACTTTGACAGTCTCTGACGAGTGGGCGACGCATCCCATCGCCGCAGCCAATCAAACTCTCTAACTATTTCCGGTACGTGGTTATTCCGCCATTTATTCCTCTCGCTGGGCCTTCATATCTGTTTTTCATCGTCAGTAATCAAGTGACTCATTAACATTTAGCTAATGCGTGCGGGTGCGAGCGTTGCAAAGCATTCTTCGGCGGCGTCGCCGTCAACTGAACGCTTGAGGCCCTCTGCTGCTTTATAAAAGGCATGTGGGTGTTCTACTTAAGGTCCCCAGTACCTTTCCGACATGATGGCGGCTCCAACAGTTCCGGTCCAATATAGCAATAAGCTACGGCCAGGATAGTTAGTCATTGTCCTGAAACATTTTGTGAACTGTTTTAGCTGCAAGTGCCTTTGTGAATGTCGCAACATCTGGCAGACTGAGTCCCCCACAACTTTTTGGGAGCTTCCGGAACTTTTGTTGAACTTTCAGTGTTTTCCCGTCTCTTAGGAAGGCGACAACCAATAGCGCAAGCCGGCTCGCAAGAAGTTTGGGTATGAGTGCAATGTGCCCGCTACAAAGAGCGTATGCACATGCTTTGGTTTTCACCCCGTCACTTTGGCGTCAAGTGACAAATTGAAGTCACTGGCATACGCGAAGACCTGCGTGGCTCCATGTACGGTGTCCTCCCAGTTTTTTTTGGCCACCTCCCCGTCCTAAAAGTATACCCTGAAAACTTTTATGGCATCCACGTATTGAATACCACCCGACAAAGAGCCGTGGAAGCCACCGAAACGAAAGGCTTTGCTTTTCTCCGCATTCAGGAAAGCACCCGATAAACTGGCATACTCTTCGAACAGCTCCAAGAAAGCACGGTAACTGGCTTGGTTTCGCACGAACACAGAGATGTCATCCGCATAAGCGGTGATGCTAACTGACCCAACCTGATATTGGAAAGCCCTGAATATTAGGGCGCTTTGCCACTTTCATAAGGAGAGGATATATGAAAGGACAAAGAGCACTGGTACGATTGGGCATCCCTGGCGAACACCTTTTGTTACTGGAAAGTTTGTTGTCTCCACGCCGTTGATGAGGAGTCAGCTGGTCATATTGGTGTTAAAGAGTGTTATACAACGGACGTACTTCGCAGGCAAACAAAGAGAGAGAGAGAGAGAGAGATAAAGATGCAAGGAAAAACAGGAAGGCTAACCAGACGCACATCCCGTTTGATAACCTGCACTGGGGAAGAATGAAGGGGAGAAAAGATGTTGTAGAGAGACAAAAAGGTACACACAATCACGAGCACACTCGGGGGGCACACAGAATCTACAGGCGGTCGCTCAGCTTTGTTGTCTTCAACTAAAAAAGGAGTGCATTAGTCGCTTTTGCGCTATTTAGGCAGACACCCAAGGTCCCAGAATCTTTTGCACACTGAACGGTCTAAAGTACAGCTGGTTCAAAACCATCCAGAGCTGGCATCAGTGTGTGCCGTAGCAAGTGCAGCGGCACAGGACGTGTTAGATGGTCTCATGAGCTCCACAGGACCCACATGTAGAGGTGTGTGCCATATCAGTGCGAAATGAGTACTCCTTAGTGAATGCAACACCCAACCAAAGGCGGCATAACAGTGTCGCATCAGAGCGGGAAAAGTGTAATGGTAGCTGTATCTTGAGCGAAGGACCTAGTTCATATAATTGACACCTTTGGAAGCTGGTGACGACCACAACGTGCGTGTAATATCTCGAGCCAGCAGGTAAAGTTGTTCTGCTGCATCAGTCCTTGGTAGAGGAATCGCGACCACACGTGTTCCTTTATGGGCTGAGTGAGCTGAATCATCGGCTAATGAATTTTCAGTAATGCCGATATATCCAGGCAGCCATTGATATATGATATCATGCCCTTGTGCTAGAGCTTCATGATGGCAATGTCTCATTTTATGTACCAATTGTTCACGATTCCTCTTACGCATGGCAAACTTCAAACTCTGAAGTGAATCACAGGATATGACCCATTTTCCTGGACACTCTTGAACAAGATATTGTAAAGCGGCTCTTATACCAGCAAGCTCTGATGCTGTAGACACAGTCATATGCGACAACTTAAATTTGATTGTCATTGCTGCAGCCGGAATTACAGCGGCACCTGATGAGCTGCTGGACAAGACCTACCCATCAGTGTATATCTGCGTTCGGTCCAAGTGTAACTTATATAATAATAGCAGTCTTGCTTGCTTCAATGCTACTCTGAAGTGATCGCTTTTCTTTTTGATACCCGGAATTTGTAGACGTACCTGCGGCTGGTCGAGGTACCACAAGGGACATGCGATTTTCGTAACTGGTGTATATCCTGATGGAATGCGGTTTAGGTGTTTGGCTATGACATCTGAAAACGTAGCACGTGGTCTTTTGGGGGGTAGAAGGGCAAAGTGGTAGTCGGGGACACGGCTAGCATGTCCAATGTGCGCTCGGAGGCAATCCACAGCTCTATATGTCCTGACCGGATAGTCTTTGGCAAGCACAATTATGGCATAAGTAGAAGCGCATCGGGGCAGCCCTACGTAGATACGCAGCGCCTGACCCTGTAAACTCTCCAATGAATGAGTATTAGATTTGCAAGTGTTAGTCAGTACCGGCAAGCTGTAGTGCAGTAGACCCAGAAATAGGGCCTTGTACAACTGTAGCATGGAGGCCACAGAAGTTCCTCGTGCTTTCCTGCAGATGAATCTCATATTATGCACAATGAATAGCAGTCTCTTCTTTAAAGTACGCACAAGGCGGGCTCCACGAAAGACTTCTTTCAATTATTATGCCCAGGAAACAATGCGTCCACGCATATTTGACACTCAGCCCATTGATGTAAACAGGGTATGCCGTCATTGGTTTGCGTGTGAACGCAATCAACGCGCACTTCCCAGTTGATATAGTCAGGCCCTGTTTCTCTAGGTAGGCTATTGTGAGGGTTGCTGCCCGCTGTATTCGGATACCGACCCGAGAGCGAGTAACAGCCGCACTCCGGAGGCAAATATCGTCGGCGTATATGGATAGGCATACCGACATTGGCAAAGCGATAGCCAGGCCGATAAGGGCAACATTGAACAAGGTGTGGCTTAAAAAACCTCCTTGAGGTACTCCGCAGTAGGTGTAATGTTCAGTAGTTTTACCTAATCTGTTTCCCCAGAAATACTCCTGGTAGTTACATAGTCTTCTATCCATTGAAACATTTGTCCACCAATGCCCATTCCTGCGAGAGAAGTGAGGATGGCATCGTGAGCTACATTATTATATGCACCCTTTTCGTCAAGAAAGAGTGCCACTGACATACGTTTGCGACTTTTTTTTTGCTGAACAAATGTCGATACTAAGTCAAGGATACTGTCGGTGGAGTAGCGGCCCTGACGGAAGCCTGTCATGCAGGAAGGGTGGTTGGTTTGCGTCGGCAACACTATATCGGGCAGAAAAGGTTTTAGCCTCAAGCCAGGGATCGTAGCTACAAGCTTGTAGTCCGCGTTAAGGAGGGTAATCGGCCTCCATGACTGTGGATCATCAGGATCCATGCCCTCCATTGGCAGCAACACTACACGGCCTTTACTGAAAGACCTCGGCTTTTACCCATCAACAATAAGCCCGTGAACCATGTCAGTAAGTGCGTCACCTAGGACGTCGAAGAAAGTGATACAAAACCCCGTCAGTATTTCGTCTCGACCTTGAGCCGTGGTAGTGTTCATTTTCCTCAGGGCTTGCCAAACTTCATTTTTCGTCGCTTCAGCGCAGAGCATATCAGACGTCTCAGGACAGAGCGTGGGCAAGCCTTCACAAAAGTCTACGATTCATTGATGCTGGTTGCTGTCCTTGGAGCGATGGTCTACAGAGTCGAGCTTTTCAAAATGCGCCCTAAAGACCTCCTTGATTGACTTGATATCTTTAACGATGCTCGCACACTCTATCCGTGCTGCACCAATAATACTGGGCTGGTGTTTCCTTACCCCTACCCGCTGTACGCACGTTTTGTGCGTCATTTGACGTGAGGAAGATGGGGCATGTTTCCATCTGCTTTCCATTCTGCACGTGACCTTTCAATTTGTCGCTATCGCATTTATTGCTTCGCCTTTCCGGCAAAGCTGTGACTTTTTATTCAATTCGTTTATGATGCACCCGTAGGCTCAGCTGGCTGATGTTCCCGGTATACAACATGCGTTGTATTGTAGCGAAACTTCATGGTGTTTAAGCTAGACACATCTGAAGACTGTGGAGACGAATAAGTGTGGGAGCAATACCGCACAAGCAAGCGATGACAAGTCGACACGATGATTTTAGGGAGGACTCATTGGGGGGTTTATTTATTTTATGCAGCTTTAAGTTTAGACTTCGTACAAAGTCACAACAAAAAATTGGCAGATCCCACGTACAGTGGGAATCGATGATATGCGAAGCTGAGTGAGGAAGGTTAGTATGTCACTTTAAAATCAACGCAACGTTACAAGGTGGAGGTAAATTAGGCCGTGCACGACTTCCATATCACGATTATCAGGTTTGGGTGTGTCATTTACCTTCGTCATCTATTCACGTAGCGTGATGCCAAATTTAGTATATGTGAAGCGAGCGAAACGGCCGTGAGCATGCTATGATTATGGTATGTCGCCATGTTCTTGCATGGCACGCGTGTCATAATTATCATGTTTGCACCAGTGACATAACTTCGTCATTTATTGCCGTCACGTAACATTATTTTGGTATATGTGGAGCCAGCAAAACGGCCGCGAGTGCATCATGAAGGGCCCAACGTACCCCAACGTGACGTTGACGCGTGCGCACGCTGGGCACAGCGACGCTGTACGTTAGCAAAACGCGGGAAAATTCAATAGTCTCACGCCAGGCGTGAACGCGGCGACCAGCGTCCATCGGCGTAGCCCGATGGTAACTCGCGCAAAATGCGACATGCTGCGTTTCGCGCCGATGCGTTACCCAGACGCCTGCCTCTTTTCGTGAAGAATGGACGTTGGACCACCTGAAACATGCATGCGTCAAAGAAACGAAGCGCTGCGTGCGTCTGCGACTATATGGAAGGACCGGCACCTGGCGTGGCAACACCGGCGTTACGCGACAAAACGAACGCCGGCGCGCACGCGTGTCGTGTCACGTTAAAGTGCAATGGCACCTTTACTTTGGCATGCAGTCATGTTGTCACATTACACACATATCATGATTATCATGTTTGCACCAGTGACAAATTTTCGTCATCCATTGACGTCACGTAATAATAAATTTGGAATATGTGAAGCTAGCGAAACGTTCGCGAGCACATTATAAGTGTGGCTTGTAGTCATGTTATTACATGACACGCATGCCATGGTTATCATTTTTGGATGTGTCGTGCACCAATGTCGTCCGTTCGCATCACGTAATACTAAATTTGGCACATGTGAAGCTAGCAATACGGCCGCCAGCGCATCATGAGCGTGGCATGTAGTCATGTTGTTACATGACACGCATGTCATTATTTTCATGTTAGAATCTGTCACTTGTCTTCGCCATGCAATCATTTCGTACCATATCAGTTTTGCAGCATGCTATGTGAATGAAACCACCGGAAGAGCTGCCGTACCATGAAATGCAAATTATGACATTCATGACATTCATGTCATGATTTTCATGTTGTGACATGTCAAATAAGTTCTCCATACAGTCATGTTATGTCATACCAAGTTTGGTATCGATACCATTATCCAAACGACAAGGAGAGCTAAATGTCTAGGCGGATTGATAGATAGATAGATACAAATCATGGAAAATGATGGCATACTCTTCGACTTGCATTACTGGCCTCCGGTGGTGACATGCGCTGTTGTCCCCGAGTCCACTCACCCTAAAAAGGGCCCCACTTGCTGCTTTATTAGAGTTTTCCAGCGGCCACGGGTGCGGGGACCAATCAGACAAGCCGAACATAACCAATTCCAACACGAGCTTTGATGGTCGCGTGAAGCGGGCCTCGCAACAAAACTGCAGTAGCTTTTTGAAACGGGAACATTCTCTAAATTCGCTTTGACGCGCAAACAAGTGCCTGATTGCCCCGGAGGGCCCAAGCGGCGCTTCGCTAGTTTGGAGTGGTGGTGGTAGTGGTTAGAGGAGAAACGCGCCCGATTTCCGCAGGCCGGTCGGGAACATAGCGTGGTACCTGGTTTGGCGCGAAGCGCTCAGTGACCGACCGGATGCAGCTTTTCCTGTTCAAACTCTCATTCTTTAGACCCGTTTACATTGACCCGACGAGGGCGCGTTGAGTCGAAATAAACACGTTTTCTGGACTCGCCCTCCCCATGTATAAGCGGACGCGTCGGGGCGGAGAGTCGTCGCGGCGAGTCCAGTCGACCCGGAGACAGGGGGTACGTTCACCGAACTCGCCGCGCTCAGAAATGGCATGTATAACCGGTCGCGCTGAGTTGACGGCTCGTGACCTCTCCCGCCCGTCGCAGTCTCCGCTTCCCCTGTCCCCATCACTCCGACGTTGCTCTTTCTCTGTCGGCCAGTACGCGCGTGCTAGGCACGATGACATCCTCGCGGGCTCCACGCACCATGTGGACAGATGATGAAATAACGACGTTGCTAGCTTTAGTCAACGAGAAAAAACTGAGTGATTTGTTCCAATTCAGCAAGGAAATATAAAAAAATGGCAAATTACTTTCATTTTGAAGCAGAAACGAGACACAATAGAAATAGAGGTGTAAAATTACGGCAAAACGGTATGCGGCCGTATGAATTTTTACGTAAGCCGATAGAAATTTTGCTCAAAAATGTATATTGCATTCTAATTGAAATTACAAGCCCTCAGATTAAAAATTCATCGTGTAAGGATCTCACTGTCCAGTCCAAAAGCCACAAAAACAGATTAGCCAAACAGGGTGAGCGTATGAGGGAAGAGGAACACGGTGCACCTAATTGTGGTGGAACTGTACACTTTGTTCCAACAATTGATGAAGGTATTTAGTCATTTTTTCATTTAAAAACTACTTATTGTTTTCAGTTTCAAATTGTCAACGATGTTCAGGGCGCCGCTTAATTCGTATTAGCAATAAGCCACAACTATTGCAAAAATGACTCGCGTGTAGGGCTTCAAAGGATTTTCCACAGCATCACGGCAAATTCCCGGAGAGACCAGCCAGGGGCGAACAGGGGACGGTGCGTCAGGCTGCGGATACGCCTGCGGCGAGCGCTGTGCCGCAACAGAACCACTGCTGCCATCGCGTTGTGCAGTGTTGTGTAAAACACCAACAAAACCATAAAGTACAGCTGGTGCAAACTGAGAAAAAATACAAAGACAGCCATCGCGGTGGCGGAGCGACAACTGCGTAAACAACCGCAGCCCACAGCAGCGAGAGCGCAGGCTTGGAGGAGCGGAAACCGGTACCGGAAGACGGGCCTTCGGCTCGCCTCGACGCAAAGCGTCGCTGCGATCACCACTCACCTTAACTCGTCCGTGCGAGTTCATATAAACTCGGGCGCGTCGAATTAAGCTCAACCCGCCACTCAACTCAGCCCGCCCCCGTCGCGTCCATGTACACGGGCCTTTTGTCGAGACACCCTTCTCGAGACAAGTCGTTAAATAACGCCTCTAGCAAGAGGATCTGGCAAATAACGAACTTCAGCTGTAGCTGAAAAAAAGGCTTCATTGCCTTCGCGACACTTGCTCCCTACAATAAAAAAAGTGTCCAACTTGTTTTATCTGCAAAACGCGAAAACAAATAGACTAAAACATAAAAAAGTTTCGCATACGACTAGTAAGTGAGGTGCTTGTGTAAAGATACTTTAAATGTGTCTGAAAGGTGAAAAGCTTAAAACAATGACATATTTAAAACGACAGATGAAAAACAAAATCATCGCGAAACAGAAATCAATGAAGTTCACTCGTGGGCACTGTATTACAACTCAGTGTCCGTGTCGTAAGCGCCGACATTTTGTTGTGCATTGTTATCACTTGGAAATGTCTTCCAGTTGGAGTAAAGTTCAGTGGCAGTGTCGGAGCCTTTGCACTGCTGTACTGGAACACTGGTGTCTGTCCCACACACACTATGTCGCAAATGGAGTTCTTGGCCCACTCGCAAACCGCACTCGCGCACAACACTTGGATGCAATTCCTGTTCATAACTGTTCGCAGTGCGCCCGCGCACGTGAACACCTCGATGTTGTTCGCGGATAACACTCCTTACACTGCACTCACGCACATCACCACTTCGATAGCGCACCTCCTGATTATCAACAAATTCATCGTCGGCGTCGTAGGCATCACAAGAGGATCAAACGTGGGAGGGCTTTAAGCGCTTAACATTAACAACGTGATGTTCTTGCTGATCTTGGGGTAACATCTACCAGATGTTTTCGCCTACGCGGCCGGCACTGTAGACTGTAAGGCCTGCTGTCGCTGCCATAAAGCTTGGTTATCTTTCTCCTTGCGCGTGGGGGAGTCGACACATACAGGAAGTCCCCCTCACGATAGAGGTCACTGCGTCGTTTGGTTTCGTAGGCCTTGTTTTTTTGTTTTTCTTCATGTTTTCTTTTGCATTTATCTTTTAGGGCTTTGCTGAGCCGGTGCGGGACTGTCTCGTTCCCGCATTGAGAGTGGGGGCTCGCGTCAATGGGCAAAAGCGGTTTGCTGCCGTGCAAACAGGAAAACAGAGATGATGATGATGATGATGAAAGCCATTTATTATAAAAGAGAGAGGTACGGGGCCAAAGCATGACCCCACTACATGGTCGGCGTCCTTAGTCCGGGACACCGCATGACGAGGCCCTTACTCGCGCCCGTCTCACCAGAGCCCGTTGAGACTGTAGTGATGAGCAGTTGAGGAGGGCAGTCTCCCATGCCTCTCGGGAAGGGGTAGGGGAAGGGGGTAGGTGGGGATTTTTCGGACATGCCCATACCATGTGGATGATATCACACGTCGCCCCACAGTGTGGGCACCGCCCATCTGTGTTCGCATCGAAATGTTTTAGAATTGCAGGACAGAGTGGAGTACCTGTCTGCAGGCGCCTTAGAGTTCACTCTTCCGCCTTACTCAGCCCCTTTGCAGGAGCCGGGTAAAGGCGGTGAGTGTCGCGATAATAGGTCAGAATTTATTTGAACCGCAGCAGCGGTGTATTGGCCTCCGAGTCATAAGAGTCACGGTGAGGAGCCCGGTGGCGTAAGCGCTCGAGCGGCCGCGTCAGCGGCGTCATTACCTCGTAAGCCCTGATGGCCAGGAGCCCATACGATGCGTTTAGGGGCTGGATCAGCGAGAGCCCGTTTTAGAATTTGGCTGGCTAGGGGAGATATCTCTCCTACCATGTAATGAGCACATGCTTTCCGGGAGTCCGTGATGATAACTTTCGAGTTGGCGTCCGCAGCAGCAAGCGCTATCGCGACTTCCTGAGCGCGCTATGGATTTTGTGCTCGGAACGAGAGCCCATTGACATGCTTTTCCCGGTGAACTGCACAGGCCGTGTAAAATCCCGTGGGCGAAGGCCCTGCTATATCTACGTAGAATACACCAGGTCGGGAGCCGTGTTGCCTCTCAAGCGTCCGAGCCCGCGCCTGCCTTCTGCTTTCGTGCGTGTGTTTATCCATGTTACTGGGGAGTGGAGAGACCGAGAGCATATGCCACCACAGTTCCGGAATACGCTCCGCCTCCTCTACAGTGCAAGTGTGCTGTATATGTTAGCGGTTCAGCAGGCGGCACCCGGGAGCCGTCTGCATGAGCCGCGTATATTGATTCATAAGGTGGGCCTCCCGCAACTCCTGGTAGGAGTTGAGCACACCTAACGCCCTCAGTTTGGCGTTGAAAGTGACCACCGGGAGATCCAGAGCTCGTTTAGTAGCCTTACGAATGATGGCATCTATTCTTTCATCTTTTTGCTTGTTAGTGGGAAGGTATGGGATGGCGTAGAGGATCCGGCTAGTCAGAAAACGGAGAGACGCCGGGTTCAGGTTTCGTTGTCTGGCGCTCCAGACAGGACGCTAAGTACTTGCATACATGCGCAAGCATATCCGGCCAAAAGTAGCGCCTCCTCACTTTCTCCCAAGTCAGCCGGAAACCGAGGTGACCTGCCGTTTTGTCTTCATGACAATGTCTTGTAACCTCGGTTCTCAAGCTGTGCAGAACAACGAGTGGCACGCGAACCCGAAACCCCTGCGCCCTTTGATGCAATACACCGTCGACCAGCTGAAAGCTCCGTGTCATCCTTTAAATTTTTCTGACAACGGGAATGCCAGCTGGTCAAGGTGTGGCATGATGCCTCTCATCCACGAGTCCTCTGTCTGCTTTTTTCCAACATTTCCCTGATCCAGAACCAGAAACGGTAAGGGGGTTTCTAGGCTTACGGGCGCAGGATAATGGGGAAGGCGAGAAAGATCGGTGGCGTTAGCCTGCCCAAACTGTCGCATAACTGGGCATGTGATCACCTGACTTTCAGATACTATGGCGATGGGGTGGCTGGGCTCACCCCCTATACCAGGCTGTCCTCGTTCCCCGAAGGATTATGCTGTCTATTCTGGTTCTCCACAGGCGCCGCTTGATCATTCCTGCTATCTCGAAACCGCTGAAAGCACTGTTGCGCTACGTGCCCCATGCGGCGGCAAATTTGGCATCGAGGACGGCCGTTGTTGGTGCGGGAGTTTCGCGGTGGCCAAGCAAGGAGAAATAAAAAAGTTGCTGGATTGGAAGCTCCCACAATGCTTTGCCAGCAGAAGTGAAGCCATCTTTTTCCACTGCTAAGATGGCGAAAACATGCTGTTTTCTGATAGTGCCCACTTAGAGATCAAGTGGCATTGATACGTTCGTGTAAAATCCACGCTAGTTCTATATTAAAAGATAGTTGTTATCAACGAAATAACACACAAAAACGAGTATGGGTGACTGAAGTTTTCAAAGAACTTTGCCTCCAATGAGAGGCTCACCACTGAATACTAGTAACCCTAAGACGCAGTTGGGGCACTGTGTTACCCGAAAAAGTTTCCACATTACACTCGTTGGGCGTGCGAGGGATACGCTCTGTTCTTAATCGCTTAACGGTGATACTTTACCATGCCCCTAGTAGGATGGCCACCGTAGCCGCCATCTTGTCACAGGTACGGCTTCACTCTTAGGAAATGATTTCCACTCCAGAATTTTTTTTAATCCTCTTTGTGGCCAAGGCATTGGAGGGCGACGCATCTCGTCCTCGATGCTTTTGAGCCCGTCAGAAAGCAACGCGATGGAGTCAGCTATTGCTTTTAGGTCTCTTTCGCGGACGGTAGCCTCCCGCGGGCAACGCGACTCGGCCGCAGTGCAACTGGCAAAACAAAGAGGGGCTGTATTGTTTTTGCTGTGAGGGCTATTCAAACCGGAGGCGCGATGTTTTGCGTTCATGACAGCATGCCGGTAAAATAGTGACGCACGACTGATTAAAGGTGCCTGATTAATGCGCTGCGAAATTCGGAGAAAAGCAGCGCAGGTTACTGGGCTCGCAATGGTCATATTTTCTTGAATGTCCGGGCGCTAACCGCGCAAAAGGTGCCGCAACCGATCGTCTTCTGTCATAGCCGGGTTGACCCTAGCACAAAGTTGTGCGACCTAATAATACTGCTCAGGGGTTTCGGAAGGCAGCTGGGTCCAGTTTTGTTGACGCAAATGGGCGATCTTAGTCGAGTGCCGACTTGTGACTGAAGTTTTCAAGAGCATCGCCCACTCTTCCCATTAATTCGGGGCACCCGTTAAAACTTGCGTCGCGCACAACTTTTTTTTGCATCCCCTTCTAGTGCCAAATATAAAAATTAAACCTTTGTGGCTTGGTCCCACTTGTTCAATGACGCCACATGCTCGTAGCAAAGTAGACACTCATAAATAGATTCCTCCTGCGCGCCTTTAAAAACTGGAGGTCCCATAAAAGGTCTCGCTTGGGGGGTAGACATAGCGGAGAAAAAGGTAGGGGGTTCCGTCATTGTAGAGAAGTCCGAGGTTGTTTTCTAGTGCTTGTGATTGACTGGTGGCATAACTTAAGAGTGGTCATATCGCTAACAAGCAACCTCCACCACCTTGTAGAGAAACTTCGGGGTGTTAAAGCTACACACATCTGAAGACCGTCGAGACGAAGAAGTGCGGGAGCAATTCCGCACAGGCAAGCAATGACAAGTCGACACAATGATTTCGGGGAGCACTCATTGGGGGTTTATTTATCTCATACAACTTCATATTTGGACAATGTACAATGCCACAACAAATACAAATCATGGAAAATGATAGCATAGCCCTCGGCTTGCATCACTGGTCTCCGGTGGTGAGATGCACTGTTGACCCCGAGTCCGCTCAACCCAAAAAGGGCCTGAGTCGCTGTTTAAGTAGATTTTTTCAGCGCCCATGAGTTCGCGGACCAATCAGGCAAGCTGAGGATAACCTATCGCAACACGAGTTCTCATAGTCGCGTGAAGGCTGCCTTGACACAAAACTGTAGCAGCTTTTTGAAATGGGCACATTCTCTAAAACGACTTTGGCGCGCAAACAAGTGCCCGATTGCCCTGGAAGACCCAAGCGGCACCTCGCTCGTTTGAGGAGGTTGTGGTAGTGGTTAGAGGAGAAAGGCACCGAATTTCTGCAGGCCGGTCGGGAACATGGCGCGGCGCCAGGTTTGGCGCGAAGCGCACAGTGACCGACCGGATGCAGCTTTTTCTGCTCAGACTCTCATTCTTCGTCGAGGCGCCCTCCTCGAGACAAGTCGTTAAATAGCGCCTCTAACGAGAGCATGTGGCAAATATTGAATTCAAGTTGTAACTGAAAAAGAAAAAGCTTTCTGCGAGACATTGCTTTCGCGACAATATGCTGATGACATCACCACCCGGGCCATGCAGAGTGCACTCGCAGATACTGAAGCAAACCTGCAGCAAGCCGCGAGAATAGTCGACCACTATGCTCGCCAGTGTAGCCTTCAGTGCTCGCCATCCAAATCAGAATTCATGCACGTACATCCCTCACCAAAATACACGGTTAAAAGTGAACTCTTACGAGAGACAGTTCCGATCTCTGATTAAAAAGGAGTCTGGTTAGTGGGGCTCTTTATTATTCAAAATAGACGGTAAGACACCACATTGACCAAACTCCGGAAGGCGGGCGATCACGTTGGCCACATGGTCCGCTGGGTCTCTAATAAGCGCGGGGGACTACGGTGCGGAGATGCCTTGTGGCTGGCCCATGCATTTGTAGCCAGTAGAATTGTATATTCTACTCCTTACCTCCACCTACCGAAATAAGACGAGGATTTACTGGAAGTCATCCTTCACAAAATTGTAAAGCGAGCCCTCGACCTCTCCATGATCACCTCTAACCAGCGTATTCTTGGTCTGGGCGTGGGAAATACGTTTCGGAAGCTTCAGGAGGCCCACCTCACAAATCAGTACACTCGACTTTCACAGACGGTAGCGAGGCGCCACGTATCAGCCGACCTACCCATACAACACATTCAAATCACGAAAGATCGCGGTATACTCCCATTCGAGTGCAGACGAACCCTCCACGTGCGTTCCCTTCCAAATAATAGGACAAAAGAAGACCACAATGGCGTCGCCTGGCGTGGGCGGAAACCCTGGCCTGCTATTATGGATCAAATCTCAGCGTGTCCCACGTGGACGCCTCCAGCCCACACCCTCGAGGAACGTACACGGCCGCTGTCGTACACGAGAACGAAACAGTTTACGGGCTCAGATTTCGAGCTCGGGACATAATTCATGTGGAGGCAGTCGCCATTGTATTGGCCGCTTGTCACGCCAGGTCACAAACCATCATTTCCGACTCTCGAGGGGCCTGTCAAAACATCGTGAATGACTGTGTCGTGTACCTAGCCTACCGCTTATTGCAACGTTCGGACTATCACGGAAAGCCTGCACCCCGCTGTATAGTCTGGGCGCATGCTCACATGGGATTCATAGGGAGTGAGGCAGCCGATGCCGCAGCCCGTGCGCTCTCTCACCGGGCATTCCCACTCATCTCTCCCGATCAGAATGACCTTGAATTCAACCCGGTGTATTCTTTCCGCGAAATTGTTGAGTATTACCAATTCGATCACAGCTTTCATCCACTCCCACGCAAAGACCTAAGTAAAGCGTAGGAGCGGCTTTTTACTCCGACTCTTCACGACCACTATGTTGTGCCCAGCTGCCCTTAAACATTTCGATGCCATCTTTTCTGGCAGCTGCTCATACTGTGAAGAGAAGTCTTCGGACATCTATCACATGGTGTGGGCCTGTACGTGCAACCCTGTTGTACCCCCCATATCTAACCCTACCAGGGAGGAGTGGGAAGCGACCCTGCTTGGCTGCTCTAACCTTCAGGCCCAAAAAGCATTGGTTTGACGAGCCCAAGCAGCAGCTGACGCAGGGTCCCGTACAAAAGATACCTACCTACTCGTTGTGGGGACCGTCCTTTTATGCGGCGGTCGCTGCATGCCTCCTTTTTTGTTGTCAAATAAATCTTTTTACCACCACCACAGCCACCCCGTCCAGTTGACTCACGATGTCAGACGCTTGCAACAACGTGGCGTTGCGGCGTCAGTGTGATGATTGCTCAAGTGCGTTCGCCAGGGCGAACACCGCTTTATGCGAGAGTTTCACCAGTGGCACATTGGCTTCGGCTGCAACGTCTCTGGCCAGCTGTGGTTTGAGAACAATCACTGTGGATAACGAATTATAAAATGCATTAAACACTCATTATATTCACCCATTACCGTTAATTCATTCATCTAACACAGCGCTAAATCCGAGTGAAAGCTGTGTCCAATCTCATTAGAAAGAACGAACGAAACGCCTAGAAGTCGTGTCGGGTTGAACCCACTACTAAAGACCGAGGCCACATGTTTCAGCTTTCGCTGGTTAACCATATGCACGTAGTGTTACGGCGGTAGCTTTTTTTCTTTATTTCTCTTGTGGTTGCAAGGTGCTGCTGAACACAGGTGCTACATATCCAGAATGCTGCACTTTTGGCGTTGTCGTTAGGGAAATCTTATAAATTACTAGACACCGTAATCAAAACAAACTGAAGAGAGGTATCTGTTTTTATTCCTCTTTATTTTCTACTGCGTGTGCAATTGAAATTCAGCTTCTGCGGCAAATCGTTTTCCGGGGTTACAATATCTGCTGAAAAATGCCCTTCAATCCCCGTGAGCGCCTTTTTACAAGAAATTCCCACAGGTAAAAAGGTAATGGTTTAGAGAGAGTGTACCTACACAGAATAGATAGTTGCCCCTTTAAACATTTTGCTTTCTATTCTATGTTCTGGCAACACCACCTACTTTTTTCGCTCAGGCTGCCCTCAGGCCCCATCAGTACGTCGGCAGGGTCACGCCGTGTAGGCTTGATTTTTCTTCGGGCATGGGCTGGGACCAAGTCTTGTTTCGAGTCCCCACGCCGGTTACGGGTGGCTAATACTGAACAACTTCCGAGCGCAAGCTGAGAGGTACGGCCTTTGCAATGCCCTATTGTACACTCAGGCTAAGAAACTCTATTTCAGCGTCGAAGAAGAGAAATCGGCTTGTCAAAACGTCGACTACCTTAACAGGAAGGGAAATCTAGGCTATTCGGTAATAGTTCATACTTTGATAACTCACAGCGCAAGAAGGATGAAGACGCAGTTGCTCTGTCGAAGCTGGTTGAACTGTGCATATATTCGAGCCTTTCCTTTCAATACACTTTAGTTGAGAGTCAGCGCTCATGCTGTCTCATTCTTCGTCTGTGTCTTGGTCCTTCTTGCGCTGTGAGTTGTCGACTGTCTTGTTTAAGAAAATTTTTACAAGTTTCCATCTTCTACTGAATCCTGCTAATTAGTTTATTTCAAGTAACAGGTGTTTTCGATAATTTGCTATGTAGTGTGTGAAAAACCGTTTAATTCTCTGAATGGCGATGAGCTTAGGCGTCACTAATCAATACTTTTTTTCTTAAACTGGTACATTTGCAGGTGACAGCTGCATTGTTCTTCTCCTCACAGCTTCAAATTATAGTGCGTGAGATGCGCCTCACCGGACGAATCTTACCAACCCTACGCAAAATCGGCACTGGAGGCAGTGTACTTCCAGCATCTGTCGCGAAAGCAGCCTACGAAGTATTCTATAATCTCGAGCAACTTTTGAATCCATACGTCATCACCGAGTCCTGTGGTTTTGTCACGGCTCAACCAAAATCTGCTGGATGTCGGAACAGCACTGATGTTGAAATACCTGTGACCGGAAGTCACAGTGAAGGTACATGAATGCGAATGAATGCTGCCATATTAACAACGGTACAGCCGCTTGATATGTGTATTCAAGGTCCAAACTTGATATCTTAAAGCTTTTGTAAAAAGTGCTGAATTTTATTACGTGAAGTATTTGTAAACGCGAAGCAATTTTGTATTGTAAAAATGTTCGACATTTGAGATAACATTAACAACGGTGAAACTAGCCTGCTGAGCCTATAAGAATTATCAGGCGAACAGTCGCATATTTTGTATACCCAGCTGTTTACACTTGCATATAGATGCCAACAGGAAAATACGCATTATACCAAAATCTAAAGCGGTAAACTGATGTGTAGCGCTTTTGCTTTAGAGGTGGCAGCCCTGGCAAGTGTAACAACTTGTTTGGATGGTGCTTAGCACACTACTGATTTTACCCGACGTCATGCTGCTACCATAGGAGTACAATGTAATGTTTATAAAATTAGATCGCATGCACTGCCACCAAAACTGATATATCAGAGACATTACCTCATGGGGTCTTTTTTCCAAACAAGTTTCAAGAGCTTGGATGGCTCTGGAGTAGAATACCTAATTGCCACGCAGAGTGTTTGAGTTCAATGTGAGCCTAATACTCAGTCTTTGAATTCGTCAATTTCATGCTGCCATTGTGAGTTTTTCTTGACACTCTCGCATTCAAATTAGCAATGTCTATTCTCACCGTTTTTGGGTAGGTAGCTTCGGTATTCGCCTGTGGCGCATGCTAACGTACCACGGCCAGGAGTATATGGGTATGTGCCACAAGTATCTGGATGAAAAGGTTTGACGACGTACGCGACAGGATTTTCACATTATTAAAGCTATGAGCCACTTTTTCGAAGGTAACCCTGTTGTGATGCAAAGCAGCAGCGGTTAAAACGGGCGTCAACGCGGGTGCTGAGACTACGGTTTGAACCAAAGGTCAGTGTAGCACTTAGTCGAGTAAAGATTTGTTTGAAACACAAAGACAAGGCAGGCGGAACGCGTTGAAGAAGCTTGCGCTCATCTTTCTTGGCTCGCGTGTCGTCAGTGTTACCCGCGTGCAGTCTGTATTCTCGAACGTGATCGGTGCTCCTTTTTGGTGTTGACGTTGCCATTCGCGAACTCTGCTTCGCTAACCCTCGTAAAGCTGTCGAAAGCCGGCAAAAGTACGCACACACTAGCGAGAAACATGCCGCGATGGCATACCGCCTGTCAGAGCGATCGTGCGGCAAGCAGCGGCGCTTTCGCCATTTGAAAGCATTAGTTTATATTCGCACAACAGCCTACTTCACGCATCACCTGAAAGCACGGCTGCGCATGCGCTGTACGTAGGAGAGATGCGTGCGTTCGCACCCGCGAGGAATACGCACGCTAGATCTCGGCTCTTACATTGCACACGCTACAACCGCTGAGTACCTTAGCAGTGGCTCTCATGAGATCTCTCCTTGGTTAAAACACAAAAACCAAGATGGCCGCGACCAACATTAGCATAAGCAGAAGTGCGGTCACGGCTGCGAGTAATACCCACATACATTTTATGGTTGGCGTCGATTTAGAGCTCCTTGCTTACGTGAGGAGCTTAAATCAGTTCACGGACCCCGTGAAGTGAACAGTAATCGCTATTAAAATACAGGAGCTGGCGGGGATGCCTTTCAACGCCTTGAATGTCCACCGTTTCATGTCTCATCTCTTGACTCTTGTCAACTATGGTTGGCTATTGTAGTTTATTGCGTAGTCAATAGGTGGCACAAAGTAACACTCCAAGGCGAAGGTGTTCACGTTTAGGCGCAGTCCATGTGTCCGTTGTCGCGTACGCTAAACTAATACTGTATGAAGCAGCCTCAGCTGTGACGTACGTTGCGCGCTAGCCTTCGCGCACGTACCACCTTGAGCGCGCCAAACTAAATCTTGGGTGATTCCACGAGAAATCGACACGGGTCCAAAAGTGGATGTTTTAGATTTCATTGAGTATTTTATATTTCGTGCACCTCTCATCAGATATCCCGAGAGTCAACTTTGTTTTATGATTAACGGCATAACTTACGAGAAAAAAAATATCAAACTTCACCTACACGGAGGCACCAATTTCGTCACCTGTCATTTTTGAAAATTGCAGATGCTCTAAAAAGACAAATATTTTCGTTTCAAGGAAGATATTTTTTACCTGAAATGCATGCCTAATGAAGAATGAATTCATACGGTTTCAAGTTTGCATACCTTAAGAAAATTGCTTTTAAAAATGTCTAATTTTGGGACAGGTTAAAATATGATACGTATTCGCAATTTTTTTTCTCCGAAAGCTATGCAAGCAGCGTTTTCAAACTTGACATGTTTTAAGGATATAGTATGTTCATTAAATACATAAATTATTGCTGCTGCAGAGCAAATGTAAATTTTTAAATATTGCCTCTAACTTCTCATATTGGCAAAAGTGTACTCCACAGAAATTTGAATCATAAAAAAACCCTCTTCGATGTTTCCTAAAATCTCGTAAATAGACAACCGAAGGCCTTCATACAGCAATATAGAAAAACTTGTTGCAAAATTTTGTTTTTAGCGACAATATTCGTGGTACAAATCAGGGCTTTTCGAGAATGCGCTGATAAGTTGAGAAATCTAGAATTCGGAACGGAAAAGCGACAATAAGCTTCAAACGCGAGTAAACGTGACCGCCTTTGGTGAAGAAAGGCTGTTTTAGCAGATAGGAGTAACTATTTTGAACAGGGTATTCTACAGTATCTGATTTCACTATTATACGTAGAGCACTGAGACTTCTAATGTGTGGTGCCTTTCCATTACTGGCACACAGATGGAGCTGCTGTAACAGTCATGTGTTTGCCACACGTTGGGTAAGAGAAAAGAATATTTAATGAGTTCATAAACGATTCATAACAAATATCTATCATTTGGGGCACGAAGACTGCCACATTAGACTGAAAAACACGCTTTAGGGCAAGTTGTCATCCGTCATCAGCTCCACAAATGAATTGCTGTGCACCGCATCTCGAAGGCAATGCTTTAGATCATATGATTCAAATGAGAGACAAAGATTACGCCTCCCGTAATTTTGTTGACAAAAGCATTGTGAAATTCATTTTAACATACTATACTTCAGTTTTGCATTCGCACTGCGGATACTTGTGCGCATGTATCCACATTGCGAATGCAAAGCTGAAGTATAGTACGTTAAAATGAATTTCACAATGTTTTTGTCGATAAAATTACGGGAGGCGTAATCTTTGTCCCTACTTTGAACCATATGATCTAAAGCATTGCCTCCATGATGCGGCACACAGCAATTCGTCTGTAGAGCAGACGACGGATGACAACTTGTCCTAAAGCGTGTTCTTCTGTCTAATGCGGCAGTCTTCGTGCCCCAATGATAAAAATTTCTTTTGAATCGTTTATGAACTCATTCAACATTCAATTCTCTCACCCAACGTGTTGCAAACACATGGCCGTCCCAGCAGCTTCATCTGTGTGTCAGCAATGGAGAAACACCACATATTAGAAGTCTCAGTGCTCTACGTATAAGAGTCAATTCAGATACTGTTGAATACCGTGTTCAAAATAGTTACTACTATCTGCTAAAACAGCCTTTGTTCACCAAATGCGGTCACGTTTACTCGCGTTTGAAGCTTATTGCCGCTTTTCCGTTCCTATTTCTAGATTTCTCAACATATCAGCGCATTCTCGAAAAGCTCTGACTTGTACCACGAATACTGTCGCTAAAACAAAATAATGCAACAATTTTTTATATATTACTGTATGATGGCCTTCGGTTGTCTATTTACGAGATTTTAAGAAAACTCGAAGATGAGGTTTTTTTTGTTATCCAAATTTCAGTGGAGTACACTTTTGCCAATATGAGAAGTTAGAGGCAATATGTAAAAATTTAAATTTGCCCTACGGCAGCAATAATTTATGTACCCAATGAACACACTATGTCCTTAAAACGTGTCAAGTTTGAAAACGCTGCTTGCATAACTTTCGGAGAAAAAAAATGGTGAATACGTAACTTATTTTAAACTGTCGCAAAATTAGACATTTTGAAAAGCTATTTTCTTAAGGTCTACAAACTTGAAACCGTATAAATTCATTCTTCATTAGACAGGCATTTCAGGTAAAAAATATCTTCCTTGAAACAAAAATATTTGTCTTTTTATAGAATCTGCAATTTTCGAAAATGACAGGTGACGTTATTGGTGCCTCCGTTGTTGGTGAAGTTTGATAGTTTTTTTCTCATAAGTTATGCCGTTAATCATATAACAAAGTTGACTTTCGGGCTACCTGGTGAGAGGTGCACGAAATATAAAATACTCAATGAAATCTAAAATATCAACTTTTGGACCCGTGTCGATCTCTCGTGGAATCATCCTCTTTCTATTGTCGGCGCCGCAAGATTCTCGAGGTGCGAACACGTCAGCTCGCGGCTTATTCAGGCTGACAGATGGATAGAGGTGACGAGGACGAGATGATATCCACGTGAAGAGTGTGCTCGAGTGTTGCGACCGGTGTAGAATGTGAAGCGAGAGAGAGCTGACAAGCGGCGAGTGCGTGGGAGACGAGGAAGAGAGATCTGAACGTGCATTGCTAGGAAGGGACGAGCTATTTGGTACCGCTCAAACACCTGCGGCGAGGGTAGTGATGTGGACGGGCGGACACAGGCTAGTCAAAGAGCTCCTTTGCGTCTGTAGTGCGAAGCAGCTTATGACTGAGTTTAGTCCAGCGCTTTGGGGTGACCACCCTTACTGTACATTCACGACAGCTGGACCAAGCACTGCCAGAACAAACTTCTTTTTTGTTCTAACCCAAGTTAACGACGTGATCCCTAGAGAACTGAGACGTAGGCAGCTTGATAGATAGATAGATAGATAGATAGATAGATAGATAGATAGATCGATAGATAGATATGCTTACACCTTTTTAGATTCAGGGCTCAACAGAGATCCACTGAAAATAATTCTGGAAGAGAGATAACAAAATACCCCGGCTGAAGGCCTAAATATGATACTGAGATACATATGCCTTTGACACGAAGGCATGTTTTGAGATTTTTTAGCAAGAGACAAGTAAAAAAAAATCACACTATATGCCCGGAGTGCACGATGATGAGTGAAGCGAAGCAACCGTCAGTCCGCCCATCCGTGTGTTCCTCTGTGCCGCCGTCCGTGCATCTATCTGTCCGTCCGTGCGTCCATTCGTGCGTCCATCTGTGCGTCCATCTGTGAGTCCATCTGCTCGTTCGTTCGTCCGTACGTACATCCATTCACTCATTCATGCCTCCGTCCGTGCGTCTATTTGTCCGTGCGTTCGTCCGTGTGTCGATCTGTTCATGCATGCTTCCATTCATTCGTCCGTCCGCGCGTCCCTTCGTGCGTCTGTTCAAGCGTCCGTACATGTAGTGAACACTCCAAGCACCGCCATTTTGCAATTTTTCATCAAATATACATCATATAGAAGTACTGTTATCCAGCGGACGTTCAAAGGACTAAAGTCGAGGTGGCATGGCCTAGAGGTGGATATCTACTACTACTACTACTACTACTACTACTACTACTACTACTACTACTACTACTACTCCTACTACTCCTACTACTATTACTACTACTACTTTTACATGCAACGTGAACGCTCGACCCACGGAAAACGTAGCTTCGCCCCTAAAAAGCTTTCCGCCCCTGGCTTTTTGCATGCTGTTCATCATCAGCAGCTCCCACTGAAGAAGGCAGACTGTCTGTCACGTGAGCCGAGCACGAGCTACAATTCCAGAAGGGCGAAGCGGGTATAGAGAAGGACATTTAATCTTCACTAACGGGAAACCTGGAAAAAGGTGAATGTATCAGTAGGCTTTTAGTTTACGCACTCACTGCGATTCTTTATTGTTCAAATACGCAGAAAAGAAACCTCCCACCAGTACTACATTGCAGGTCAATTTGAGAACAGTTGTGCACAGCGTTGTCTTTCGTTGGTGAAAGAACGTGTACACTTATTTGTATCACAAACAGTTCATGCATCACATGCATTTTTTCGTTTACCATGTATTGTGCATATGTAGACATCTTTTCGTAACAACTATTTTGTATTTGTGTATGTTGTGTTCCGTGGACATATGTAAACATATCTTTTTGTAACAACTTTTGGTGTGTCTGTGGACGCTGTGTTCTGTCACGTTGTTCTGTAGGATTGGAATTGATGTGCACTGTCCGTGAGAATAAACTTCTTTAAACATCACTCGAATCGAGGAGCGCATAATGCTGACATTGGCGCAGACTTTCAGGCAAGTTGCGGTGCTCTGAAATTTTCGCGTTGTCGAAGGGAATTCAGATGCCGAGACTGTCTTTGTCTTCCACTCCCTAAACAAGTTGGACATTGAAGGATACTCTTCTGCTCCTTTAACACAGCTAGGGTACTTTTTGTACATGTTTTGTGTATTGCTTGTGACATTTTATCAGTGTTGTTCTTCTCCATAAGTACGTTTTCCTTGTGTGGCTTCGTACTTTTCACACAATGTTTCACTGTTTCTTTCTTCGCGGTAATCGCAACACTGCCGCGATCCTTCGCTGATGTCCTTCGTATTGCAACTTCATGGCGACCATGTAGGGAATTGATGACTTCGTTGAAACCTGTTATTTCGATGTCTTGCTTCGAAAATGTCTGTTCTGCAGTACCACCTTGTATCGAGCTCCGAAACCTGTTGTGACGAATAAAAGCAATTCTCTACTTCACAAATACCTGTTCGTAGGACGCAGATATGACTGCTTGCAAACTGTCCACTTTGCTCTTGGACTTAAGATGGTCTTTCGAGAGTCTATTCCATTTTCCTGTTATAGCGATAACTGCTGTGCTATCCGACGCCAGACTGCTCTCTTATTTGGCATTAGTTTCCACAATCGGTCACATCCAATCAGAAGACTTATTCCACGTTCGCAGGCCACACTTGGGAAAACAACTGCATCCGCTAATGGTTTGCTTTCTTGATGATGACTTCGTAAAGTTCGTCTTGGAAGCTTCAGTAATGCCACCGCAGACGAAAGGGTGAATGACAGTTTATATACATAATAATTACGGCAGTAACTACAGAAACGGATAAAATTCACTTTTCAACCAGTGAAAATAGCCGGTCGAGTCCAATGGGTGAATTAAATGCTTCCTACTAATAGTCTATAGGCAATTTCGAAATTTTGAAAGACGGCCTGAGGTAATCACCGTGTAGAGATGCAGTGTGACTGATTCAGCAGGCCAAACTAAAACCGACGCACCAAACTCCGCATCTACCATTCATTTTGAAAACACCCTCAATAAAAAGGTAATTTTTCAGGTTGTATAAAAAGTTGGTATGTTAAATTTTTTCAATTTTTTTCGTAAATAATGTTTTCATGCATTTGAAAATGCCAGCTACCAAATTCTAAGAAATGCCGCGGGTTGCGTGCAGAGGCCTTCTGTCTGTCATTTTTAAGTAATATTGGACACATTTTTTGAAACGCTCGGTATGTGAGACCCGGGTGAACGAGCCTTACTTAGGGCCGGGCCCGACCCAAGCCCTGGCCGGCCCCACTTCAATAGTGCCCTAGCCGGCCCAGCCCAGCCCACCGGCTGTGCCGGGCTGGTAGGCTTACAGCAAAGCAAAGAACACGTATGCCCTTACAGCAAAGAACACGCATGCCAGAAATTTAGCGGCACCTAACTTGGATAACTTTTTGATAGCTTGGATTATACGGAAGAGAAGTGAAATCAGTATTTCTTTACTCAATGCTGAAGCCCTCCTACAGCCATTACATTCCACTCCTCAGGTCGTGGACGTGAGCACGCGCGAAAAGCTCGGCCCGCACCCGATCGGGGAAATTTGCTTTCGAACACCATCTACTATGGTGAGAGGTTACTTCAAAAGGCCACGTGAATCTGCTGAGCTATTCGACGAAGAAGGCTGGTGCACGTCGGGTGAGGCAGCATATTAAAATCAACACCCTTACGCGTAAAAATGCGTCAGGCAAAGTACGAAAAACAACACAGACAGGCGTAACTTTTAACAAAATTTAGTAATAGATTCAGTAGCAAATAGCACTTGTCTGTGTCTTTTTTGTTTTTTGTCTAAAAACATTTGACAGAAGATGTAGTGAAGCATGGAACTCCATTTAGCTTGAATCTATACCCTGATGAGATATCCAGGCTTGGGTTTTGCAGTGAGAGCTGTCATGAAATCACAAAAAGGGCCGATTCTGGCCGCGTTGTTGTCCACCGCTGCCACAGCCGCGGCCAGTGTGCGTAACCATTGTTGCGCGAAATAAGGAAACAATACCAAATAAATAGGAGCACGCCAAACAGAATGGCAATCGAACCCAGGTCCTCTGCGAGGCAGCCCAGTACTCTACTGTACTCTACTGTACAGTACTCTACTGAGCTACGCCAGGTCTTTTTGTTCATTTTTAGCTGCAGCACACGCACACGGGGACAAAAATTATAATAAAATACATGAAAAACATGCACAATAAAAATATGTTTCAAACATGACACAACAAACGCTAAAAGCCATCAAGTTATGGTACCATTCAACTTGCTACGCTTCGATAGAATTTTTGACCGAAACACTGCTTGAATTTGCAAACAGACCGCAGATCATTCCTCGAACAAAGTTCTTCGATATCCATAAAACAAAAAATTACCATGAATCTACAACTTTAGCTATCAGCCATGCAATGGTACAAAATCTACAAAAACTCATACGTAGTGAAACCAACGCCTTGTATTGTAGACGTCTGAGATGTTTTTCTTTGTTTTCTAAACATTTCTTACCCATTCAAGTAGAAAATAACAGTGCTGATGGTGATGAGAATTGCAGCTTCTGAGGCAGCTTTTCGGTGGATAAAAAAGTGACACAGAATTGTCCCGTGATTCCTCAAATGATTTAAGTGTTGAGCTGCTAGCATAAGATTTTACAATGTTACTATTTGTTGTTGTACCCTTCAACGTTTCGCCGTGGCTTTAAACTGCCACTGCTTTTTGCAGCTCTTTTGGCATCTAGCCCGGATAATCTTTTCTTGTTTGAAATCACTCATATGCGTATGAGTTATGACATACATGTATATGTATGCTCAGTACCAGTTGAAACGTGCCTAAATATGCTAAGTTCTTGAATGTAACATTACTTGTAAGTAACATTACAGAGTTCTATTGCTGGGTACCTAAGCGGCTTGGGTATGCCGGACGTAGGGGCGATGGTGCTACGCATGAGCGAAGCCCCAAGCAGATGCGTCGCAGAGTTGCTGGGGCCTAAGTATGCTAAGTTCTTGAAGGTAACATTACTTTTAGGTAACATTAGAGAGTTCTATTGCTGGGTACCCAAGCGGCTTGGGTACCCCGGACGTAAAGGCGATGGTATTATGCATGAGCGAAGCCTCAAGGAGATGCGTCGCTGGATTACTGGGGCCATATGCCCATGTGGGCATAAATATCGATGCCTCCCCTGGCTTTCTAGTGAACATATGCTGCCCCTTATCGTTAGAAACTTCTAAACCTGGCAGAACATGTTACCCGTCACGTAACCCAGCAAAGCCAAAGCTGGCCAGAGCCATCCGCACTACTCCCGAACACAGAGGTGCCAAGTCTCGAAAAACACGGCTTGGTCGCATTCCCAGATGCCACCTCAGGTGAACCAGCGCAGCGCAAGGCTTTACTTTGTGCCGGAGGTGGACATTTTCGTGCTGCGTGAGGTGCTGGCCGAGGGCCTGTTTGAAGACAGTACTAGATAGGCCACGAAACTTATTGGTGGTGTTCACGTCCACATGGTCAGAAGCTGATTTGCATAGCCATTGTTTACGCGCTTGGTAATGAAAAAAGCCTCTATTTCTACCCCGAAAAATTCGAGGTAGAGCTGCTGGTCCCAGAGCACGCTGCCACGCCGACAGTGCAACGGTGGCACGGTGAGGTCAGTCACTGCTAGTCCTATTCATGCGCGTCATAGTGTACGTCATCTACACAAAGTTAGATCGTTGTCAGACTATACGACTACCCGCCTGTATTGCTTGGCATCGGCTTCTGTGGCAAATGCGGCAAATACGAAAAAAAGTTTGCTTTTTTGGCCTGGGTGTACTACATTGTCATACATTTAAGAATGTTTTATTCAAAGTAATTCAATTCATGTCGCTATTTTTGCCGAAGTGTACATTTTAAATTGTAAAAAAATGTAACTAGTTCACTAGACGCAGTGAGCGCGTGTGACCTTCGTGCGGCTCGCGTTTGCGTACACGACGCTAAAATGCATTCCTTTTGGGTACGCAACGCCCCGCGCCCTTAAGCCTTCGGGGTCCTAAGCACTTCGTCACCCAGCATTAAAACTCTCTATCATTCGTTTGTATTTTTAGGTGACGCTGGGTACTACGACCATGATGGTCAGATTTATTTCTGCGAACGCCTCAAGCAAATGATAAAGTGCATGGACTGTCAAGTTTTTTCATCCGAGCTTGAAGAACTGCTGCTCCGCGTACACACCACACATATCACCGAAGTTTCTGTCGTAGGGCTTTTGCACTCAGAGTATGGAGAAGCTCCAGCCGCGGCCATCGTTCTCACAGAAGAAGGCAAGAAGCAAGACATCGCCACTCTCGTGGCTGAGATAAAAACTACTGTTTCATGTAAGCCAGCTCGAGAGACCGTGCATTGATCGCTATTTTTCCCTAAAAGGAAACTGTCATACACCACCACCACAACGTATTTGCTCTTTGCAGTTCAAGTTTGTATACCTGCTTTCTATCGTGTCCTGGTTCTGAGCATTTTGTGATGATTCAATTTTTTTGTCGTCAACCATCTTATTTTCGTAGCAATGGCTGTAGCACACGTAGTCGGATGTAAGGTGAAGAGAAATTTCATCAATTCCTTAACAAGTATTCATTTAATCAAAATTTGCATGCAGTCTCATTCATTTTTAAACAATGATTAAGTCTGCATAATTACACGGCTGCAATCATCTAATATTTCTGAGGCAGAACTTTCGCAGTTAGTAGCCAACGTTGCAATGACGGCGTTTAGTGCGTGCGTTACACACTCTACCGTCCTATCTATTCCTTCCACCAACCCTGCCTTGCCAAGCAGATGGAAGACCGTGTGACGCCTTTTCAATTCGAAGCATTTATTAGCGAACTTTGGTGATTCTGGCTTAATCTGTCCGTCTATGTTGACGCCTTAACTTTTAGCTCTCCTGGCAGCTGCGATAATGGTATCTATACCGAAATAGGTGCGGCATAACATGACTGTATGATGAGCATAACTGACCATAGTCATAACATTAACAATTATGACACTTATGTAACGAATGTCATGTTTAACATGTCATGATCTTGTTGCGCTTGGGGTGTTTCATTCACATGGCAAATTTATAAACCGATGTGGCATGACGTGACTCCATGGCAAAAATATACAACCTTAACGTAAAAATCATGACATGCATGTCTCATAAGTCATGGCTACACACCACGCTCGTGATGCGCTGGTGGTCGTTTTGCTAGCTTCCCGTACACCAAATTTGGTATTTTGTGCCGTGGATAAATGACGAAGATACATGACTGGTGCAAACACGATAATCGTGGAATGCGTGTCAAGTGAGAAATGGCTACATGCCACGCTCATGGTGCGTTTGTGGCCGTTTCACTAGCTTCACATGTACGCAGTAACAATGCCAGAATTACCCGCTCGTTTCCGGCGGCCCTCCGTCGCTCCTTTCTAGTTCCTCTCCTTCTTCTGCTTCTTGTTGTCTGTTGCTACCTCGTTCGCCCGCTTGTCTTTTTTTTTCTCTCTCTTTTTTTTGGAGGGTCTTTAAACTGTGAGGGTGACCCTCTGCTACGGGAACTTGTATCATTTCACTTACATCCTCCGAAGAAGGCTGGTCCACCAGCTGAAACTGTTAGGATTAAATAAATATTTTATTGTTCGGTTTCCTATACTGCTTTATTCTCGAAGTTTATATATATATATATATGCATATATATATATATATAAATATATATATATGCATATATATATATTTATATCATCATCATCATCATCCTGACTACGTCCACTGCAGGACAAAGGCCTCTCCCATGTTCCGCCAGTTAACCCGGTCCTGTGCTTGCTGCTGCAATTTATACCCGCAAACTTCTTAATCTCATCTGCCCACCTAACCTTCTGTCTCCCCCTAACCCGCTTCCCTTCCCTGGGAATCCAGTCAGTTACCCTGAATGATCAGCGGTTATCCTGTCTACGCGCTACATGCCCCACCCATGTCCATTTCTTCTTCTTGATTTCAGCTATGATATCCTTAACCCCCGTTTGTCCCCTAATCCACTCTGCTCTCTTCTTGTCTCTTAAGGTTACACCTACCATTTTTCTTTCCATTGCTCGCTGCGTCGTCCTCAATTGAAGCTGAACCCTCTTTGTAAGTCTCCAGGTTTCTGCTCCGTAGCTAAGTACCGGCAAGATACAGCTGTTATATACCTTCCGCTTGAGGGATAGTGGCAATCTACCTGTCATAATTTCAGAGTGCTTGCCGAATGTGCTCCACTTCATTCTTATTCTTCTAGTTACTTCAATCTCGTGGTTCGGCTCTGCGGTTAATACCTGCCCTAAGTAGACATAGTCTTTTACAACTACAAGTGCACTATTACCTATCTCAAAGCGCTGCTCCTTGCCGAGGTTGTTGTACATTACTTTCGTTTTCTGTAGATTAATTTTAAGACCCACCTTTCTGCTCTCCTTGTCTAACTCCGTAATCATGAGTTGCAATTCGTCCCCCGAGTTACTCAGCAATGCAATGTCATCGGCGAAGTGCAGGTTACTAAGGTATTCTCCATTGACTCTTATCCCTAACTGTTCCCCCTCTAGGCTTCTGAAAACCTCCTGTAAGCACGCGGTAAATAGCATTGGGGAAATTGTGCCCCCCTGCCTTACACCCTTCTTGATTGGTATTCTGTTGCTTTTTTTATGAAGCACTATGGTAGCAGTTGATCCCCAGTAGATTTCTTCCAGAATGTTTATATATACTTCATCTACGCCCTGATTCTGCAGTGTTTGCATGACGGTTGATATTTCTACTGAATCAAACGCCTTCTCGTAATCTATGAAGGCTCTGTATAGTGGTTGGTTACAATGTGAGCATTTCTCTATTACCTGATTGATAGTATGAATGTGGTCAATTGTTGAGTAGCCTGTTCGAAATCTTGCTTGTTCCTTTGGTTGATTGAATTCTAATGTTTTCTTTGCTCTGTTAGCAATTACCTTTGTAAATAGCTTGTATACTACAGAGAGCAAGCTGATCGGCCTGTAATTCTTCAAGTCCTTGTCATCTCCTTTCTTATGTATTAAGATGATGTTAGCGTTCTTCCAAGACTCTGGTACTCTTCCCGTCAGGAGACACCTCGTAAACAGGGTGGCTAGTTTTTCTAACACAATCTGTCCTCCATCTTTCAGCAGATCTGATGTTACCTGATCCTCACCAGCAGCTTTTCCCCTTTGCATGCTCTCCAAAGCTTTTCTGACTTCTTCTATCATTACTGGTGGTGTGTAATCTGGGTTACTGCTAGTTCTTATAGTATTAGGGTCGTGGTTGTCTCGGCTACTGTACAGATCTCTGTAAAACTCCTCCGCTATTTAAACTATCCTATCCATATTGGTAGTTATTTTGCCTTCTTTGTCCCTTAGTGCATACATCCGACTTTTGCCTATCCCAAGTTTCCTCTTCAATGCTTTGACACTTCCTCCGTTTTTCAGAGCGTGTTCAATTCTCTCCATGTTATACCTTCTTACATCGCATTCCTTACGTCTAATAATCAACTTCGAAAGCTCTGCCAGTTCTATTTTGTCTGTTGTACTTGACACTTTCGTGATTTGACGCTTCCTAATTAGGTTCTTCGTTTCCTGGGAAAGCTTGCCAGTGTCCTGTCTAACTACCCTGCCTCCAACTTCCACTGCACACTCCGTAATGATACCCGTCAGATTATCATTCATTGTATTTACGCTAAGGTTGGTTTCCTCACTAAGAGCCGAGTACCTGTTCTGCAGCGACACTCTGAATTCCTGTACTTTCCCTCTCAGTGCTAGCTGATTGATTGGCTTCTTGCGTATCAGTTTCTGTCGTTCCTTCTTCAAGTCTAGGCGAATTCGAGATCGTACCATTCTATGGTCACTGCATCGTACCTTGCCAATCACTTCCACATCCTGCATGATTCCAGGGTGTGCACTCATTATAAAGTCTATTTCGTTCTTATTTTCGCCATTAGGACTCCTCCATGTCCACTTGCGGTTTTCTCGTTTTCGGTAGAAGGTATTCAAAATCCGTAAATTATTGCGTTCTGCGAATTCTACTAGTAGCTCTCCTCTGGCGTTTCTAGTACCGATGCCATAATCTCCTACTGCCTGGTCTCCAGCCTGCTTCTTCCCTACCTTTGCATTAAAGTCGCCCATCACTATAGTATACTGTGTTTTTACCTTACTCATTGCCGATTCCACGTCTTCATAGAAGCTTTCAACTGAAGCGTCATCATGACTGGATGTAGGCGCGTAAGCCTGTACTACCTTCATTTTGTATCTTTTATTCAGTTTAATTACGATACCTACCACCCTTTCATTAATGCTATATTATTGCTCTATGTTGCCAGCTATGTTTCTGTGAATTAGGAACCCCACTCCCAGTTCCCTTCTGTCTGCCAAGCCCCTGTAGCAAAGGACGTGCCCATTTTGTAGCACCGTATAGGCCTCATCTGTCCTCCTAACCTCACTGAGCCCTATTATATCCCATTTAACACCCTCTAGCTCCTCGAATAGTACAGCTAGACTTCCCTCACTAGATAAGGTTCTAGCGTTGAACGTTGCCAAGTTCAGGTTCCAATGGCGGCCTGTCCGGATCCAGAGATTTTAGCACCCTCTGCTGCATTGCAGAACTGACCGCCGGCGTGGTCAGTTGCTTCGCAGCTGCTGGGGACTGAGGGCCGTGAGTTATTTGACGTAAGCATGTGGGAGGTAGTGGCCAGATACTGCACCAGGGTGGCCAATCCTTCTCTGGTGAGGGAGTGCGTTCTCGGCGGTGTTTTGCCGGTGAGGCCGCACCCCAGGCCTCTTAATGCAGTTCCATCAACACGCGGATTTTTTTTAATATATATATATGAGCCCTCAAGTGAATACTTGAGGGCTCTTTTTTGTTGATGTACACAATAATACTTCTAAATGCATGCAAATTGAGATTCTAGGGGGCGACGCGCGTGTGTGCCTGACGAGGAAGACGAAGAGTGGTCTCCGCTCGGTGTCTGGTCTACCGGTCATGCCGCTGCTGCTGCTGGTTTAAAATATGTTTCATCCACAGCCTCGTTGGTACGGCGTCTCTCTTCCGTAACATATTTGGTGAAGGTGCGGGGTAAAGGGTAAACGTCCTTTTTCGTGATTCTATTCGGATGGCGCTAATCCACGCAGAAGCGCCACGTGCCATCTTTCTTTTTAACGAGCACAACGGGGGCGCCCATGGGCTTGAAGAGGGTTCAATGATTCCCTTGGCTAACATCTTGGTAACTTCTTGTTGAATTACTCTATGCTTGGTGGCACACACCCGTTATGGTCGCCGATGAATGGGACGAGAATCGCCTGTGTTAATGCAGTGCTTGAAGAGTGAAGTCTGGCTGAGTGGACGGCTGCCTATGTCGAATAGATCGCTGTGTAAAGCCAGAAGGCGGCAGACGGTGGCTGACTTCTCAGGTTCGAGGTCCGGGCGATCATGGAGCGTAAGGTTGCATCCAGGCACGTGGCATCCTGCAAGGGACGTAGGTGATCGGGACATGCGTCTGCCGCAAAACAGGTGACGTGGTCGTCAATTATGGGTCTTAGCGTGGCGACGAATATTCCTTGAGGTAGCACTTGTTTTATAAAACCGAAATTGATAACAGGTAATTATGTTCGGTTAGAAACCATGGTTACGACGAAGTGTCGGACAGTAATGTCACGTGCCAGGAGAACTTCAGGAATAGACATCACGGTATAATCACCGTCAGGCATGGGAGAGGGTGTTACCAATTGAACGATTGTGAGAGCTTTAGGTGGTATCCGGAAGAAGTCAGTGGTGCACAGGCTGTTCGGGAGTTCAGGGTGAGAATTCAGAAGAAGAGGAAGTTCTAAAGAGAGAGTGCTGGCGGAACAGTCAATCAGGGCAGAATGCGTCGATAAGAAGTCCATCCCGAAGATGACGTCATGAGGGCAACTGTCGAGCAGGGTAAATAAAACAGGAACATGGTGGTCGGCAAGGCTAATATGAGCGGTACATATTCCAATGACGGCTACAGTTCCACCATCGGCGACACGGACAGCTTGTGTTGCGGCAGGCGTGAGTACTTTTCTGAGGCAGCGACACAGACGAGCACTCATTATAGACAACTGAGCTCCAGTGTCAACTAAAGCCGTCAAAGAAAGACCATTCACATGCACTTTCAGCAAGTTCTTATTAGTAGGTAGCGTAAGCATGTTTCTACTAACCACACCGACTGGGATCTTGCGTTGCCGTACGTCACATTTGCCTATTACGCTCCACACTGCCGGTTACGCTCCATTTTTTCTGTTACTTGTGCGAGAACCAACATTGCCTCTAGACACCGTCATACCGTCCCCTGCGGTACCGACCAGTCAATATGCCATGGACGCTCTCACTCGAGCCGCTCACGCACGCGAAATTACCTGTACTCGCCTTCTGACCTCTCAACAGAAGCAACGGCGCTTGTATGACCAACGACACCGCGACACAATGTTTCCGCCCGGTTCTTTGGTCGTGCTCTGGTCTCCGACCCGTGAAGTTGGCTTGTCAGAAAAACTGCTTACTCGCTACACAGGTCCATACCGAGTCCTTCGTGTGGTTATTCCTGTGACATATGAAATTGGTCCTGTCGCCCCATCGCCTTCTTGTGCCCAACAGGCTACCGATATTGTACATGTTGCGCACTTGAAGCTCTATCACTCTCCTAGTGTCGTTGACATTTAGATGCGCCGAGACGGTGCTTCTGCCGCCGGGGATTATGCTACATGCATGCAAATTGATATTCTAGGGGGCGCGCGCGTGTGTGTCTGACGAGGAAGACGAAGAGTGGTCTCCGCTCGGTGTCTGGTCTCATCATCATCATCATCATCATCTGGTCTACCGGTGACGCCGCTGCTGCTGCTGGTTTGAAATATAATTCATCCACAGTCTCGTCGATACGGCGTCTCTTTTCCGTAAAAATATTGAGATCTAACAGACAATGCAAGGAATCATGGACGAAGTTAATGATACCTAATTGTAACGTAAATGTGAAGAAAGAAAAGTGAATGAAAAGATAACTTCTTTTGGCCAAGAACCAGTTTGTTGCAAATAGCGTGTTGTATATGGAAGCTCGCCTACCTTCTCTGCTAAATAGTTTTAAAATTCTTACTGTGCAAGCATTCTTAAAGATATACAGTTCACACCAAAGACTCTCATTTGACGCTTTCGTTCAAGAACCGACTTTATTTTTCGAAACCCATTGGTCGCGACTACACACCCCGCAAATAGTATTTGCACAAGCGCTACTAAACCAACTGAATGTAAAAATTAGACATATTGGTCCAATACACAACCTAAAGTCAATGCTTAGCATACAATTCGATGATATATTTCCTCATAACGCGAAACAATTGGCATATAGGTATTTAAATGACCAGTTAGCAGATTATCTAGCCCACCTAGAGATAAGCAATATCATAGCGACTGATGCATCTGTGTCAAAAGAAAAGGCTGGGGTTGGCATCTTCTCTCCTTCTTTGGACTGGTCCTTTTCGATTCGACTCCCAGATTATACCCCGGTATTCATGGCAGAATTATTGGCCATTGTTCTTGCCCTACGCAAATTACCCTCAAGCGAATCATTAGCAGTTATCATCACATATTCATTATCAGTTTGTAATGCACTTTCTGCGGCAGTAAATTCAGAGCTCATGAATACGTTTCGGCATTTAGTACCGAAAAACGTAAAGAAACTGCATTTGCTATGGGTACCAGGCCACCGCGGATTATATTTGAACGAAATGGCGGACTCTTTAGCAGCAGTATCCCTGGGTGGGCCCACCATCCCAGTTTTGCCAGATACGGCTTACGTAACCGCACTAAGGTTCCGAAATGCTTGCCTGCAATGGGGAAAAGGTAATTTGGATAAATTCAAAGATTTCGAGCATTTGAGCTATTGCTGGAATAAACAGTGGTGCGTATCTCGCCAGTTAGAGGTCACTTATACCAGATTGCGCTGTGCAGTTCCACAACTAAATTATTACCTTAATAAAGCTCAGCTCAAGGCGTCACCGCTATGCATTTGGTGCAACGAAATTGAAACAATTGAACATTTCTTTTTATTCTGTCATCGTTATTCTTATCAGAGAAAAAGATTTTTAGTAGCCCCATTACAAAAGCTAGGAATACAAGTAAATTTACCAGTAATTTTATCATTTGGCGGAACTTCATTTGGTTACTGCCACAGGGATGTATGCTCCGCTGTGTTTGATTACATCAATGCAACTAATTAAAAGATTACCATGCTAGTGAACCACTACCTTTTCAGATCTTTAGTTTATAATTCGTAATTATGCCTTTCAAAAACAAAAGATGGTTTGACCGCTTGCTCAGCACACATTTTTGTTTTTTTGGTAGTATTATTTTAAGCTTCTTTTATAGATTAGCTTTATTTTCAGTTTAGTTTCATTTAAGTATCCTGCCGCCCGGTTGTTGGCCCATCCCCCTTTGTGGGTAAGCGCCATCCATCAGAGGTCATCAGCATCAGCATCAAGAACCAGACCTGCGACCATCGAATAACAAGTTCGATGCTCTTATTACTGAGCTACCACGGCGACTATCACCCGAGCTACTTTATTGGGTATATATGAGAAATAAACATGGCAATGTCAGTCGGCGCCACTAGTAGTCATCGCGGAGGGGTTGACTCAATTTTTATGAGCCTTTTTGGCGTCATGAAGCGCGTGAACCTATTTCGATCTTGCCGCTGCCCAATTATTCTGGTACCTAAATGCACCAAGACTGCCGGAATGAGACCCTCGTTAATGAAGAAATGAAGGAAAATGCGTACACTTAAGGGCTTGTTTTTTTTCTTGTTTGAGACACTTTATTAAATCTAAAAGCAAGGAAACTATAAGGGAAGGTATAAGACCTCAATGTAAAGTAAATGTGAAAAAAAAATTGCCCGCAGCTTCCCTCGGGGGAACACTGAGGAGGATGCGGACAAACCAACGGACGAGCGGCAACTGAGCGAGCGAGCGCCGACCTTGAGTATATATACAGCGCGACGGCGCATGCGCTGTCAGCTGTCGAATGTTCTCGAAGGAGAAGCGCGCGCGCGGCACAGATGACGACGGCGCGACGGCGCATGCGCTGTCAGCTGTCGAATGTTCTCAAAGGAGAAGCGCGCGCGGCACAGATGGTGGGCGACGGCGCGACGGCGCATGCGCGCGCGTCAGCTGTCGAATGTTCGAGAAGCGGTGCGGACGGTGCGGACGGCGCACTACAAGGCGCGAGTATAAGATGCTTCCGCATCTAAAAAGAAGACTGAAGGAAACTTGCCGTGGTCAGCTGCCAGCTCGAAATAAGTATCGGCCTGATGGCGGTGAACGGGATGTCGTCCGTGTGTCGATTGCGCTCTTGCGAGGTAGTCGGCAATGTCGCGCAGGCATTCTCCCAACTGTGGGCACGGTGCGTTGGCATCGAAAGCCCGTGGACCCATTTGTAGGTACTGGCGGTGGCAATAAGTGTGGCCCGCTTCTCCGCAGCGGTATGACAGAGGTCGGTGGTCACGAGCACCCTACACGTCTGTTTTTCCTCCAAGCGTTGTGCTGGCCGGTGGGTAGACGGTATAGCAACGGTGGCAGTGGTATCTGGCGGCGGTACTGCGATGGTGCTGCCTCTTGCTGTGGGCGTAGCGTCGGGCTGTAGAAGCGTAGCTCACGGCTTGCGGCTGGGTCTGTGTTGGCTCTTTGGAAAGCCCAAGTGTTTGCCGAAATTACTCGAGGACTATGTCAGCGATGGAATCCCTTAGAGGCTGCGCTGAAGGTCACTCAAGTGATTTCGCGCTGGTCGTCGGTGCTGAGCATATGAGCTTCAGCGTAGTTGACTGTTGAAGAGTGACGGTCATACTGCCTTGCGCGCATTTGAAGTGCCTTCTCGATTGTCGTAGCCTCGGTAAGAAATGCGTCAAAACTTTTGGGTGGGTTGCGAACAAGTTCCACAAATAACTGCACCTCGCATGAAGAAGCGTAGCCTCTTGTCCTCAGCCATGTCTGGGTTGGCGTGGAGAAAGAGTGGCGTCATCTCTTTGCTGAAGAAAGCCGTGTTCTCATTTGGCAGCTGTGTTTCCAGTACACGTGTTTCCAGTAGAGCTTCGGCCCTCTCCTTGCGGACGACGCTTGTGAACATAGCAAAGAACATAATGCGAAAATAGTTTCACGTTGTCAGGCTTCGCTGTTGGTTCTCCAACCAGGTCTGAGCGGTGTCATGAAAGCCAAATAGACATGCCATAGCTTGCTGTTATTGCTCCGGTTAATACATGAAGTGGCGCGGTCGTACCGTTTGAGCCAGTTTACGTGTCTTCACGTGATGATCCCTAAAAAGTTGGGGGCTCTTTGCAATACCGTAGAAGTATTTGCGTCGGCAGCACAAGTTCGGTCATAGTCTCCGAGTGGTGGTCATGACCTAGGGCTTACGAGTATGATCGGCTAGATCACCGTACTCTAAATGTAGCCCTCGTCGAATGCGGCTAGCTCGCTGCTGTACGTTCGCGTAGATGTCTCCTTCCCAACTGCAGCTGGCAGAGGTGTCCTGTACATGAAAGAAGCAGCACCTCCACCAGATGTCACGGAAATTTGACGTCGACGAAGGAAGCAGGCTTCCAGTCCAAGATGAAACAGTTTATTTGGCCGAAATTGTGACCGTTTGTGTCACAAACAATATAAATAGGATGGTCGAGATAGCAGAGGAGTTCTACAGAGAGCTGTACAGCAGTCAAAAGAACCAGGATGATATTGCGAGAAACAATAATGCACCAGAGGAATTCGATATGCTATTAGTAAAAACAGGGGAAGCAAATATAGCCCTAGAAGGAATGCAGAGAGGCAAAGCCGCTGGTGAGAATAAGGCTACAACGGACCTGCTGAAAGATGGCGAAAAAGTTGTGTTAGAAAAATGAGCCACTCTAAATACAAAGGGCCTTTTGATGCGAAGGGTATCAGAATCATGGAAGAACGCCTACATCCTTTTAATCCACAAGAAAGGAGACGTCAAGGACTTAAAAAATTACAGGCCGATCTGCTTACTGTCCCTTCTCCACGAACTGATCAAGTGTGAGGTCTACGGGACGGCTTTACGCTCTCCCATAGTAGAGTACTATATATCGATAGCCCTTTTTTAAACACATTATTTACAAAAGTAGCATTTAATAGAATTAACGCAGTATAAGTGTTCAATCACCAAATGACCAAGCAGGATTTCGTACTGGCCACTCCATGATAGACAATATACGTACTATTAATCAGGTAATAGAAAAGTGCGCTGAATACAACCAACCCCTATGCATAGCTTTTATAGATTACGAGAAGGCGTTTGACTCACTTGAGACATCAGCAGTAATGCAGGCACTACGGAATCACGGCGTCTAAGAACCCTGCGTAAACATACAGGAATAAATCTACAGAGAATCTAAAGACACCATAGTTATCTCCAAAGAAACGACAGAATCACAATAAAGGATGTAAAGCAGGAAGACACGGTCTCTTGAATGCTATTCTCTGCGTTTTTACAGGAGGTATTCAGGACCCTAGACTGGGAGGCGTTAGGGATAAGAGGTAATGTAGGGTACCTTAGTAACCTGCAATTCACTGATGACATTGTTTTAATGAGTAACTCAGGGGATGAATTACAGCTCATGATCACTGATCTGTACACGGAAAGCAGGTCTAAAAACAAATATTCACAAAACTACAGTAATGTGCAACTGTCTCAGAAAACGTCACTTTGTGATAGGAGAGACGCTGTAATTGTAAAGTAGTATATCTACTTAGGAGTGGTAGTAACCGCCCAGCCGAAGCATAAAAGTGAAATAATTTGGAGAACAAAAATGAGGCGGATCACGTTCGGCAAGGATTCTCAAATAATGAATGATAATCTGCCACTGATCCTCAAATGGATGGTATATAACAGCTGCATCTTGCCAGTGCTTACCTACGGAGCAAGAACCTGAAGGCTTACAAAGAGGCTTCAGCTTAAATTGAGGACGACGCAGCGAGTGATGGAAAGGAAATTTTAGGTGTAACCTTCATGAGACATGAAAAGAGTAGGGCGAGTCAGGGAAAAAAAACCAGGGTTCAAGGATGTTATAGTTGAAATCAAGAAAACGAAATAGACTTGGGCCGGAGACGTAGCACGTAGACAGGATAATCACTGGTCATCAGGAGTTACTAACTGAATTTCAAGGGAAGGCAAACGCACTAAAGGGAGACAGAAAGTAAGGTGGGCCGATGTGTATTAAAATGTCTGCGGGCGTAACGTAACCACGTAAAGCAGAAAACCGGGTTGATTGGCGCATCAGGGGAGAAGCCCTTACTTTGCAGTGGACGTTGTCAGGCTGATTATTATTATTATTATTATTATTATTATTACTATTGTTATGAAGTTGATGATTTAAATATTGATATGTTAGGATTAACGGCCCGAAATCATGATATGATTATAAGAAACGCCGTAGTAGAGGGTTGCAGAAATTTCAACCAGCTGGGGTTTTTTAACGTGCACCCATGATCTGAGCACATGGGCCGACAGCATCGTCGTCTCCATCTACAATGCAACCGCCGCAACAGGGATTCCATTTCATGACATTTACTGATACGTTTAGCAGAGCAAAACGCTTAGCAGAGCTCCAAACGTTTAGCAGAGCAAAACGTTTAGCAGAGCTGCAAAGGCATTTATTCAGTGTTTTAAAAACGCCATCTTCTTGAATGGGGAGGCGGTGCGGCAATCGTGCAAATACCACTAGTCCCCACTTGTCTACTACAATGTAGAAGGCAATAGTTATAAACACTACGGTCTTTATCAAAACGTATCTATGGATTTAAGGAAAAGTCGTGGCTTTGTCGCAAAGACAAAGCAATGAATGCGATAGCTACAAAATGGTATGACACGTGAAGAATGGCAAGCAGATCAAAACCTGCCCTGCATGCTCTCGTACAAATAACGCACAATACGTACTCAAAGGTAGAGTTGAACGCGAGTAGGTGCCTCCGTTGTCACTTCGCTGTGTCTGAAAAGCGCGCCTTTTTCGCAAACGGACCCTGTGCAGCGAGTGCAGTGACCTTTGTGCGCCCGGTATAGCTACAACAAAATTGTTCCGGTGAAATCCCCAGGAGAACAATTCCCCTTACCCGAGAAGAGCACGTTTGAGTTTAAGGGTGCCTAGGCCCTGCACTGTGCAGTACCTCGGCAGAATCGGCGGAAAATAGTTCACCACATTCACACAGCTGTATTACCATTAATAAAAGTGAGCACAGCATCAAGATTACATATTGAGAGTGTATGGTTCCCGAGGAAAACGTTTGTTTCAGAGCGCACTCCCACACGACGATCTAACGGCTCGTTGTACTTTTGAGTTTTCCTATAGAGTAATTTAGCAAGTAATTCAGGATGAGCTGGTTCTAGATAATTTTTACTAATGGCCTCGATAACAGATGCTATAAGGTGTCAATAAGAAACGAATGTCCATTGACCGGGTATTGTTGAACTTACGCAATTTTTCGGCGTCTTTTGAACGAAGCCTGTAAGATTGGTTGGTATCCTTGGATTCCACGTGAAAATATGTTGATCAGACAGCTTTTCCCATGTCCTCCAAGCTGACCCAACGATAATATTTTAGTGCTTGCCAATGATGACACCACTAAGACGTCCCCGACCAGATCTAGCTTTCCTGGCGAAAAGGTTGGTGCCTCTGCTTTCTTTCGTTTTCGCAGTTCTGGGCCTATTATTTTCTGAATGTGCCAACGGCTATCCAGGTTCCAAACTGGAACTTCTCCGTATGGCTATGATGCTTGAGCTGCAAAGAATACCTTGCTACGTAAGTATGGGCGCATGCCAGGTCAATGCACAAATTGAGAAAAAATTTCATTTTAGAGAAAATTGTTTTAAGACAAACAGCTGATTCTGGTCCAAAAAAGTCCACAGATTTCCAATAACGCAAAAAATAATTTTGAATATTTTATTTCATTCTGTCCCCTTTATTTTGAGTGTTTATAATGTTGCTATGGTAAGGGGCAGTGGCGCAGTGGGTAGCGTGACCAGCTTCTGTTGTTGAGCAGCGAAAGATAGGGGGTTTTACTAGCGGTCACGTGCGTTTTCTTCCTTGCCGTGCCTATTTTGTTGGCGTCATTTCTGTGACGAAAGTACATCACTGAAACTTTTCTTCTGTTTTCAAACACTTTCGTGTTAGAAAGAGATGAAATAGATAGAAAGAAAAAAAGATAAATATAACGAGAAACAAGAAAAGCGAAGAAGAAGAACATAAACTTCATTTGTCGAATCCAGACGATTCGAGTCCGTCGTTTTTTATTGGGCCTGTCCACCCACCACGGATGCGGTTCCGAGACCTTGTCTCGAAGCGGCTTCCTCGGCACGCTGGACGGCCCAGAGGTGCTGTCAGGTTCGAGCTGAGCAGTGCGGCCTTCCAACGCGAGCGGAGGCTGGCGGTGGAAGAGTGAGATGAATCGGCACTGTTCGAATTGTTTATTAGGCCCTGACACCCCCACAGCCTGTGACTAAGGGTGGCAACCTCGCCACATGACGTGCATCTGTTTGTAGTTTATATGTCTGGATACATGGCGTGCATGAGTCTAGGGTTTATTTATGAATCTGTTTGTAATTGTCTGAAGTGCACCGCTTGCGTTCTGTTTAGCCTTTTGTGAGGAGATGGGTATATGCGTCTTTGTAACTGGTAATGTGTGGTGATGTCGTGAAACCTGGTCATACGATCCCCCCATACCCAGATGTCTGCAGTTCCCCGCGGGGGCTCGTCGTCCTCCGGCGATGCTCGGTGAGTGAGGCCTCGAGCAACGCGGTGAGCCGCTTCGTTGGAGGTGCTCAGTCCGGTATGGGCTGGGATCCATAACAGGTTCCTTCGGTTATCGAAGTCGACCTCTCCTGGATGTATGGGATGTCGTTGGAGTATGTGAAACGCCTCTTGCGAGATGCGTCCGTTGGCAAAATTGCGAATTGCTGTTTGCGAATCACTAATCACGTATGTGGCATTGGTCTGTGTGAGGGCCAGTGCTATAGCCGCTTCCCCTGCCGCTTCAGCGTGTGCCGTGTTCACAGCGAGGCTTGTGATGTACTTGCCACGATGGACGGTAACTACCGCCACGAAACTCTTTTTATTGGTATATCGCGCAGCATCAGTGAAAACCGCTTCAGTGTCGTTGGAGTAGCTTTGAGTACAGCGTTGTGCCCTGGCTTTACGCCGTCCCGCATGGTGTTGGGGGTGCATGTTGCGAGGCAATGGAGGTACGTATACTTGCTCGCGTACCGATCTTGGAATTTCGACTTCGATTCCTTGCTGCGTATAGTACGTGATGCCAAGTTTTTCGAGTAGGTGTCAGCCTGGGCGGGTCTTGGATAAGCGCTCGAGCTGGGAAACTTGTTGCGCCTCCACGAGTTCCTCGAGGGTGTTATGCAACCCTAGCTGTAGGAGTTTGCTGGTGCTAAATCCGGGTGCTAGTCCCAACGCGAACTTGTACGTCTTGCGTATCAGAGCGTTAAGCTTGTCTTTTTCCGCAACTGTTCATTTGTGAAACGGTGCCGTGTACATTAGTTGTGAAATAACAAAGGCTTGTATGAGTCGTATGACGCTGTCTTCGCGCATGCCCGCATGTTTGTTCGTGATGCGTCGGATGAGTTGCATCTTGCTGGTGGCCGTTGCCATTACCTTGCGCGGTGCTTCACCATTGCCGCCGTTCTGCTCAATCATCATCCGCAGTACCCGGATCTTCTTTACCATTAGGATTGGTGAGCCGTTTGATGATGTTAGTTTGATTTCTTGATTTTCTGAAGGTACGTAGTTTTTGGGCGGGCGTCCTTTTTTCACCGGTCTATATAGCAGTAATTCAGATTTTTCAGCAGAGCAGGTGAGTCCCGTGTCTACGAGGTAATGTTCCACGCATTCTATGGCCGCCTGTAAGCGATCCTTGATCTCTCCGTCATTGCCAGTTGTCGTCCAGATCGTATTATCATCCGCGTATACCGTGTGGTGCAGTTCATCAATTTGATGTAATCGCTCGGGTAACCCTAGCAGGACGAGGTTGAAGAGCATCGGCGAGATCACCGAGCTCTGCGGTGTTGATTTGACTTGATTCTAGCTGTCCCACTCGCATGCGTGCGGTTCTTCCCGTGAGGAAGTCTCGGACGTAGTTGTACACTCGCATTCCGAGGTTCAATCTGGCTATTTGTCGCATTATGGCGTCGTGACGAACGTTATCGAAGGCCTTCTTCAGGTCCAGGCCAAGGATGGCTCTCGTTGAGCACCCAGGGTTTTCTATGCTTTGATGTTTTAGTTGCAGAAGAGCATCCTGTATGGAGAGATGTCTTCTGAACCCAATCATTGTGTGTGGTAATAGGTTGTTGTCTTCGAGGTAATCTGTTAGTCTATTGAGGAACGCATGTTCCATCAGTTTACCTACACATGATGTTAGGGAGCTAGGGCGCAGGTTCTGCAGCTGCAATTTCTTGCTGGGTTTTGGTATAAGTATGATCTGCGCTTCTTTCCATGGCTGGGGTAACCTCCACGCACCCAACACTCGTTAATATAATCTTTGAGCTTCTCTAGCGATCTGTAATTGAGGTTGTGCAGTGCCCTGTTCGATATTCGATCTAGGCCTGGGGCTGACTTGGTATTGAGTTTGACGAGGGCCGCCTCGATTTCGGAAATTGAGAATTATGCGTCTAGGATGGCGTTGCCTTCTCCCCTGTAGTCCGGATGTACTTGCGGGGGCGCTTGGGATATGTAATGAAGTTCCGCTTCCCGTAGGAAATCCTGCTCCGTTCCCCCGTAAGCGTGTACGATTTTGCATATGCCTTGCTTCTGTGAGGTCTTGGTGTTCGCGGGATCTATGAGGTACCGCAGTATCTGCCATGTGCGACTCTTAGTGAGCTGACCATCCATCTGCGCGCATTTCTCTTTTCATTGCTGTTGTTGCAGGTTAAGTGCGTGCTTTTCTATTTCTTTGTTGAGCTGTGCTATTCATTTTTGCAGTCTCCTATCATGTCGTTGTCGTTTCCAATGGCGATGCAGTTGGGTCTTGGCTTGCCAAATGTGCAGTAACCGGGTGTCTACTCTATCAAGCCCAGCTGTTGACGGCATCATTTGCGTCGCCCTCTCGATGTCACGCCGAAGTTGCTCGGTCCATTGCTCAGTGTCTTTGATGTCTTTATTCTGCTGCTTGTCTCGATTTTATCGTAGTAGTTCCCAATTGATGATCTTCATTTGGCGACCGGCATTGTGTTCCTGTGGGCCGCCTTCTTCTTCTATAGAGATAATGTAATGGTCACTGCCCAAGTCTTGCATGGTGTTTCTCCAAGTCACCTTTCGTGTATTGCACGTAAAGGTAAAGTCAGGCGTGGTGTCAGTGCTGACGCTGTTGCCCTGCCTAGTTGGTGCCGCTGGGTCAGTGACCAGCTCGAGGCCGGTGAGTTGCGCCGTTTCCCACAAATGCCTGCCTTTCGGCTGATCTTGTTTGTAACCCCACGCCGTATGCAGCGCGTTGAAGTCGCCTCTAATGAAGAGTGGTTGCCCCTGGGCGATATCGAGTGCTCGTTTGAAGAGGACGTGAAAGCGGTGTTTGCGGCATCTCGGACTGCTATAGACGTTGAGTACGAAGATGCTGTCGGGCATCTTACGCGGTGGAGTTAGCTTTGTGAGGACGTTTTCAATATCCTAGACATGGGTGTCGTGTTAGATGACCGTGAGCCTTCGCTTGACCAGTGTGGTGACGTTTGGATTTTTCTCCTTGCCTGGTATAGACTGGTACCCTGAAAGTTTGGCGGGGCCGTTTGTTTCCTGCAGTATGATGACGTTTGGGCGTTCGGGGATCGTTTTCAGGTATTATAGGTGCGCTGGTTTGTTTTTGTAACTTCTGCAGTTCCACTGCCATATTGTATGTTTTTGTTTCGAAGGGTGTCTTGTCATGGTTATGTGGTACTACAAGTGTGGCGCCGCTTCGCTATGCGACGTCACCAGCGCGCTGTTGGCAGCTTCTAATCTGGACAATCTGAGATAAATGCTCTCCAAGCTTTGTTGAATCGTACGCGTGATAGTCGCGGTGATAGTTTCCTCGAAACTGCTCACGCGATCATCGAGTGCCTTCACTCGGGTGTCGTCTGTTGCTGCGCGCGTACGCTTGGAACGTAATGACTTTTTAGGGAGATAGCCGGCCCACGTTTAGTATCAGGGCCTTCGACCTCACCGTCCTCTACGAGTTCTTCTTGTGTTTCATGCATTGCCTGTTGACCAGTCTCGCTGTGAGTGGCAGACTGGAGCTTTTGTATGAGTTCGTCCTTTCCGTGAATCTGTGCCTGCATGCATTCAATTTGTTTTTGCATAGTTTGTATCATCTGTGTTAACTGAGCTATCTCCGCCTCTATCTTAGTGCGTATTTTGCCGCCAGCCTCCGCGTTTGTTGCGCGTTTTCCTTTGAACGCATCTGAAAAGCTCACCAAATCAGTTGTCTTCGTGTCCCTCGTTGGGGTCCGTCCAGGTGTTCAGCTGCGAGCTCGGCGTTGCTGTTGCTTTCGGGGTCCCGGTGTGCGGCTACGAGATCGGGAGTGGCTTCGACTGGGTGTCCTGGATCTTGAGCGGGGCTTGCTTGTGGAATAGTTGGTGGCAGTGGCCTCTGCCGCCTCGTTGGCCCTGCGTCGTTCCCATCGTCTCTTCGTCACGATGTAGGGCGTTTTGTACCTTGCACGGCAGTTGCGGTCCGCCGTCAAGTGTGCGCCCCCGCACAGCTTGCAATGGGGGGAACACTGGTGGTTGGGGCCTGGGTTAGGGGCGTCACAACCACGACACACTTTGTCCTAGAGCTTTGGGCACACGTCCATGCGGTGACCAAGTCTCCCGCAGCAGTGACACATGTCGATTTGCTTGCGATACAAGGTGCAGCGAAGGAGAGCGCCACCATAATTGACGTAAGTGGGCACTCGCGATCCTTCAAACGCCACTACGACGGTCGTGGTGTCACTGAGCCGTTTGGCTGCCAGGGCCTAAGGGTTACGTGCGTGAACGATGCTGGTATGAATGGACTTGGCGTCTTCTTCCGACGGGATGCCCTTGATTATTCCCTTCACCGTGTGGCCGGGGGCCATCTCGTACGCACTAACCTCGTGGTGGCGGTCGCCGATGGTGATGGCTTGTAGCTGTCTGTACTTATCGGCGTGAGAGGCATGGGGTGTGCTCACGACGATGATGTTTTGATGGTTGTTGGAACACACCATGTCCTCTCCTGCTTCATGAGTCGGTACGTTGGCCGCGCGGTAAATCGCCGATGCGAGGTGCACGGTTCCAGTGGTGGCCATGTCCAGGCCTCCTCGTGGTCGTATCACGATCTTGAAATCGCTCCGTGGGAGTAGTGGCATTTTGCTCTTTCTAATGACTTGCTGCTTGATGTTACGCGGTTGTCGACGCGAACGCTGTCGGTTGAAGTCCCCTCCCTCACCGGTGCAGGAGGGGACTCCATTCTGGGTGTTGCTCTGCGCGTTTGCGCGGTTAACTTTGGTCTTAGATCCGATGGTGCACCAATCCGTGCCCTCCAGAAACCCTTCGGGGGAGATATCCTCCTCGTTCACTTGGACTTCCATCGTTTGTTGGGCGAAGAAAGCGCCCGCGTCAGAGGAGGCGCTCAGCGTCTCGTCGGGTGGCCGGCTTTCGTGAGCGTCGGGCCAAAGGGGCACGAGTCGAAAACCTCTCAAAACCGGCAAAAAGTCTTTTCCTACCTTGAATTTCGGTGTCAGTGGAATCCTGGTCACTTTCCACACGCGTTGTTGTAAAATTCATCGGCTGAATCAAGAAAAACGAGCTCACTGCGCATGTCTTTCAGGCTCGGCATCACTAATGTGAAGCTGCCACAATTTTTTCACATCTCACGCCTGTTATGCACACTGGGCTTGCTGTGCGCATTAAGACCTCATCTTTTCCGGAGTACCAGTTTTCCTATTTTCCTGATCCATGGTCGCTTGTTGTTTATCCTAGTATTGTCAAGATGTGGCGATTTTTCTTTAGTCGTTGTCTATATATTACTTTGACATCAGCCCTAGCATGTCTTTCACTTAACGATCACCCTAGTTTGTGAAATGAAGAGTCAATCAGCTTCTTTTTTTCTAGCATTCGTACTCTCGGTGTTTTCTGAGATAGTGTACAGCTGTTCATTTTTACTCGCACCATCTACGAGAGCCGCATTATTTCCTTGAAGAAAGTGAGAATGCGAGAACAATCGCTTAAAACTTCGGCTCAATGCTTCTTGGTTCTTTTGACTGCGAGGTAAGTTGATGGAATTTTAATTACCTGCGTCACAGCTTTGGAAAAGACTAGCTGGCAAAAAAACTGGCATGTCTTCTTGTACGCTCTTACAGGCTAACGGCATGCATTACTTTGTCAATTATTCATGCCGCCTAATACTCAGAATATCTCTTTTTTGGGACCAACCCTTTTCTGTGGTTTCTTGCAGCCTTGTGCATCTGAATGAGTGAATGTTGAAGAAGGATTTATGAAAGAATTCATCTAGTTTCCTAAGTGAAATTGTTAACAAGCTCTAAGCTCATGATTTAGTACATCTAAAGCTATGCTAATTTATTTCCATGGAGCCTTTTTACGATTTTTGCGTTGTTGTTAAAGATAGGTAGGTATACATATTATCTATTTTCTGAATTTATACAAGCGAACAAGCTGTTTAACGAAAGCTACTACTCTGTATAGTTCTCACAAAAGGTGCATTCTCTGAGGATTTTTAGCAAGGCGAACGGAAGATTTGTCTATTTCAATCAACTTTTTTCTTAGGATTGAGAAGCGAACTTGCCATGGCAATGTAATAGAGAAAATTATTCAGTCGCTAATGATATACAACTAATATATATTACGCTATGCAAGTGATATATAACACATTATTATTATTGCAGCTGTGCCTCCTACGATGCGGAAGTCATATGGGCTGAAGGTGTTCCACGGTCCCATCTTGGAGGATTTCGGGGACTGGCTGGCTCAGTTCGAATGGGTCTCCAATTACAATGGTCGGAACGACTTCGACAAAACTAGGAACGTGCATTTCCGCCTGTAGCTTATGCTTGGTACGAAAACAGTGAGCCCTTTTCTTCGTGGAGCGTCTTTTGCTGTCAGTTGCTAGCAAGCTTGGCGAATCCTGTGGTGCAATTATGTACAAATTCCAAATCCGGTCGGAGGCGGTCTGTTCCATTGAGTCTCACGCGATTGGCCCATTCAAGCCGTGACGAATGCTGTGACGTTCTATAAGACGTGGGATAAGGTGTCACGTGACTGTTTTTCTGCGGTGTTTGGACCAAGGTGAAGGAACGCTCGGAGAAACCGTCCGAAAGAAACCGGATGGATTGAAGTGGCTGCAAGGTGGCATGGATTGGATTAAAATGTAACGGCTTCACCACTTTTCAGCATCGGGGCACATAGAGAGCATGGGGTTTCCACGGCCAAGGTTATTCTATGGTGGCTAGAGCCTCTAGCCACCATAGTTAGTCTCGCCTGTGTGGCAGCTGCAGCGGTGGCGTCACGGCGGGCCTCGTGCACTTGCCTGCGCCAACAGGCCTGCCACTCCGCATTATTTTGCACAGGCCCTTCATGGTTCAGCGCGTCGCTCAGGTCTTGCCACAGCCGCCGCCGGGCGGCGACGGTGAGGCCGTGCCGCAGCTAGATGGCTTTCGCCGCGAGCTGGGGATGTTCGTTCATAAAGGCGAGCACCAGCGCGCGCTGAACCTCACAAACGCGGATGAGCCGCTGCTGCTGTTGGCTACTGGTGCCGTTGTCCTCCGCCATGATTGCGCTCCACTGAGCCAACGGCTTCAAAAGTTGTGCCACAAAACACCTGTGCCATTTAGGTTTGAATAGTGGTGGAGATATGAGAAAGTAACTGCTTGAAACGGGGGTGTACCTAGCGCCACTACTTACCCTCCTGCTAAATTTAGCGTCATTTCATAACAGTAACGGAAAAAATACGTTCGGATCGTGCCGTATTCCTTATTCAACGGTTGAAAACTAGTGTCAACACATTTTGATAGTGAGCAGTAATAGTTGAAGATTTTTTCAACACGTTACAAACACTTTTCACTTTGCTATACGGTCCCCAAGCCAACGTCAAAATGAAGACTTAGGCCTCCATTTCCCTCATCGGCTGTTTGCTTCCCTTCTTCCTCGCGACCGCTGTGCACTCCCCACTTTTTTGACGTATCCGACAGAACGCCTTGTCTGGATTTGGAATTAGTACATAATTGCACCACTGATAGTGAACGAGCTGAGCAAGCGATTCAGTCGCGCATCCAAATAGGTTACCGGTAAAATGCGCAATCGCAGGGAACTGTGGGATATGACGGCATTCGGTTCGACGCCTCGCGCGGGTTAGGAGCGGCACGCGCGCATTTTTGTACATCTCCGTTGATAAACACACCTCGCCGAGCAATGTCAGTGATTTAGAAGTTGTTTTTTTTGCGAACCGTGACTGTGACATTGACAAGCTACGAAAGCCATGAACGGCGAGAAAACTTTTTTATCGCACTAAAATAATCTGCAATGCTTTTGTGGTGGTCGGAGGTACTGTCAGTTTAGCTAGCAGATCAGTTGTTACAGAAAACAGTTTTCATTGTGTGATACGTTACTGCTAATACAAAATCGCCATTTTAAAGATCTCAGGAGAAGGGAATGACTGTAGATGTGTGCTAAGAGTACATTTAGGGATCGGTGCTTCGGCCGACATCGTTGGTCGATCGGCATAAAGTGCAACACTCATTGAGTTCATTGAGATCTTTTTTTTTCAAGCCCTCAGCGCGCTATAAGATGTATTTCTTAATTGAAGCCAGATGCTTACTTAAACGCTGATCTTGATCAAGCTGCGCGACACGGCGTCACATAAACACTAGAGTCAGACGTAGACGGCGCCGAATAATTGAAACCCTGTGCTTTTTTAGCACACTTGTTCCTTTGAATGCCGTCCTGGCGCACAGTTTGACCAAGATAATGCAAATGGACTCGTCCAGCGCCTTGTGTAAACTGACTCTTGATTGAAGCTTTTGTGTTTTTTCGTCATATATATGAGTGAAATGGCCAGTGCTCATCTCGTATGGCAAGTCGATTTCAGCCACGCGTTTCCATATTATGTTTGCTAGGTGCTTGCGCGACAGTGTATTTGTCAATATGATATATAATATAATATATAATATAATATAATTCATGCGTATACTTTTTTAGTGTGGCATATACACGTATCTGTGATAAAATGGTTTTCGCACGCTCTGGCTCCAACGTTCCGTACTCAAACGCTGCCTGCCACTGTGGCTCTCTTCACAGCCGCGGCCCACCTCGTTTCTCTTTTTTCGTTCCATGGAAATCGATACACGCCGTTTGCATTTCACGCTCGAGTTGGAGCAGTCAACGGCTGAACAACCGACCATGGTTTATCAGGACGAAGATAAACGGGCGACCGTGCGCGTGAATCCCGAATACTCTGAGGCTTGTGGCGATGTGATTCGCCGTCGTCTTCCTTTCGAACCAGAAGCCAGTAGCAGACGGTGTATCCCACAATCCCTCGCTTTTTTGCTGGTCACCTATTCTGAATGAGAGCACCATGATGTACGTCCAGGGCAAGACAAGCCTCTTTCGTCGAGACGACCCCCACACGGCAGAATAAAAGAAGCTCCGCCATTTAATGCGAGGAATGAAGGAGCAGTTTTTTGCTGGATTCATTCGCTGTCCCCAAAAGACCATGGCGGAGTTTCTGAAGGAAACGACAACTATGGAACAAGTGCTGCAGCAGTTATCTGCTGTGTACGACCGTCAAGTGAGTGTCGCTTCGTCAGCAGGCCAGACTGGAGGTGCAGAAAGCAGCATCAACATTGAATAAGGAAGCAGTATTAACATCAAATCTCTCTGCGACCTCATTCGATCTGTTCTTCGCGATGCGCTACAAAAGATTCAGAGTCAGTCTCAACCTACAGCACGGCTCATCTGCAGCATTGTTAAAAACTAAGTACGACAAGCTCTGCAAGTGCCGCCTTCCAGTTATGTCCCGCCTGGCTCGACGGAGCCACGTCGTGCAACATACGCGGAAGTTGTCAGTCGATATAGTCCTGCTAAACAGCGCTTCGTTAACCCGAACCCTCCGGACGCACTTGCTTTGCTGTAGCCAATTCACAACTTGTAAAATCGGGCAAATCGATAGCCGCTTCCCAGAGAATCCGACGTATGGCGTACACCGGATAGACGACCACAGTGTTATCACGTTCTGAAGCAAGACATATGTACCGGGAATGTCTCCATCACCGCCTTGAAATCCAGGGTATCACCGTCGACTCGCCACGAGGGAGATTCGGTGAAAGACTAAGAGCTATCGAAGATTACCTCTCACAGCAGCGCAAGCCACTGTGGTGGCAGTCGTGGTCCAAATCCCGAAGACAATTTTCTACAAATTTGCGAATTCTCCCCAGGGCGGCGTAGGCGCACTCGTTAAGTCATAGGCGGGAAAACCAACGGTGGCGTCCTTTGGGAGCGAGGCCGCTGACACTCGCCGCAAGCAAGGCCTCCCATCGACGCCAGCATGGACGCATATCAATTCACGAATGACAGCGAGGAAAGCCGGAAGCGGATTTTTCTTGCAGATACTTGATGTAGTCCACACTTGACACGACGTTAGCGCATTAATGAATAAAGGTGCGGACTATTCGATCATAAGCGGGAAACTAGCACCACACATTAAGAAAGTTGTTACGCCTTCGTACCAAACACAAATTTGTACTTATGGCGGGCATGTGGTCACCCCAATCGGTATGTGTACTATCAAGGTGAGCATTCGGGGACATACGTTTCTCAACAGCTGCCTTGAATTTCGTGAATGTTCCCGATACCTAATCTGCATGGGAGTCGGCTTTTTGCGGGAGCACGGCGCTGTTATCGATCTTCGGCAGCGTACCGCGACGTTTTTGTTAGCTGTATCTACCAACAAATTTGACGACAGCTGTGACAGCACGTTTGGCGTTTCTGCCGACAGGATCACGTTGCCTCCTCGTTCCAGCGCGCTAGTTAATGTGGTGTCCGACAAATCACGGGTTGGTGATGTTGTCCCAGAAGGCAACTTGGTGCTTTTGTTCGCGCTAGGTGTCTGCACTGCATGCAGCCTCGTTACGCTTCATGACGGACGCACTGGCCTACTTGTGACCAAGTTCAGTAACGAATACCGGCAGCTGTTTTGTCCCACCACCATCGCTTTCGCCAACCTGTTGCAGATATTGCTGAATGTTTCGGATCTACATCAGCCAATGACAGGCTTCGACCGACACCGAGCTACATGACTTCGTTACTTGCCAAAGTTAATGTCGATTTGACCGTCTCGGAACAACAACAGACTGGGCTAGGTGAGCTGCTACATTATTTTAAAGAGTGCTTCGCATCCAAGTCGAAGGTTCGTCAGACACCGTTCACAAAACGCCGAATAATTACGTATACCGACGCCTCACCCATAAAACAACACCTTTACCGCGTTTCGGCAAAGGAGCGTGACGTGATAAATGCTAAAGTGGAAGAGATTCTGCAAGATGCCTTTATTCAACTTTCCAAGAGCCTCGGTCATTTCCCGTCGTTCTCGTAAAAATTGATTGATCACCGTGCTTCTGCGTAGACTACAGAAAATTTACAACGTTACTATAAAAATGGCCTCGTATCTGCATGCTACACCGCAAATATCGTCGAAAGGCAACATTTGCGTCTCACGTGTGGAGAGAGTGAACAAAACGTTTATTTGATGTTCTGCGAAAAAAAACGGTGAATGGTATTCTGGTGGCGCTGCGTTAGAGTGCCTCGAGCATGCAGCGGAGGCTAAGTAACGCATCAAGTAACGCCACACGTGAGACAAGAGTGCTATCTGGCAGTTATCCTAGAAAACGGGCGTTCACCGTGCTTGCCCGTCTCTGAGGTGATAAGGTGTAGAACCACAGTGTCTATAAATGTACTGTATATTTCTAAACGCTGTAATAGAACGCAAAGCGACGGGTAGGTGTTGGAAGCAAAGTGTTGGAATCAAAGTTTTGGAAACATTTGTCGTTTCGTGCAAGCGTCGCATGACCAGTGCAGCGTTGTGAAGGCTACGATCCTTAAAATTACGTATCCTATTTTAGTAAAAGAATACACGTACATAATATTGACGTATTGTTATAGTGCCTTGGATATGAGCAATAATTGCTTTTTAATTGACAATCGCACAAGTATGAATGCTGAAACTTGAGCAATATTAGAGGCTGCTGCGGATGGGGTGGCCGTTCAGAGTATCGTTTGGTCACTTTGATGTCGATTAGGGTTCCTTTAGGGGGGAAAAACGGAAAAGATACAGACAAACATACAGACAGACAAACCAAAAAATTTTTGCATCGGTGATCCCCATGAAAAACTATTGTCTTTAAAAAGACGTCTACCCGCTGCCCTGCATCAATAATTTTCTCAACAGACTACAGCAGGCCGAGCATTTTTCATCGATTGACTTGAAAAGTGGCTACTGGCAGACCGAACTTTATGAACGAGATCGTGAAAAATCGCCTTTTTCACACCGGATGGGCTATATGAATTCAAGGTGCTTCCCTTTGGCCTCTGCTTCGCACCTGCGACGTAAAAAAGAATGATGGATAATGTTCTTAGTGGTCTAAAGTGCCAAAGGCACCTAGCTTACGGGATGATATTGTCGTGTTTTCTGTGATCATTGAGGAGCACCTGAAGCGTCTGCAGATTGTGCTGGAAGCACTTCCCTTTGCAAACTTGACGCTGAAGCAAGAGAAATGTCATTTCGGTTATAAAGAACTAAGGTTTCTTGGTCATGTTGTCTGTGCGGATAGTTTTCAGCCCGACCCTGGCAAAAGCACCGCCGTGGCCTGGTTTCCTGTTCCATGTGTTCAGAAGACAGTACTTCGCTTTCTAGGGCTCTGCGCGTACTATCGCCGCTTTATCCGCGAGATCTCAGGAGTCCTGTCCGACATCGCTCCAATGGCTATCCGCATGCTGATACCTTCCTCACCGTTCGAAAAATTCTTGGCGAGTTTCACGGAGTTAACTAAACCATGCAACCTCACTCAGCCGCCTAAACATACGGTGACACACCACATCGTCACCCGGGGTCCACCGGCAGCCGCTCGACCATGCCGCCTGTTTGGAGACCGCCTAGCTATTGCTAAACGGGAGTTTGACCACATGCTGCAGCTCGGCATTATCCGCCCGTCGTCAAGCGCTTGGGCTTCCCCGCTGCATTTGGTGCCAAAGCGTGATCCTGGTGACTGGCGTCCTTGTGGGGACTATCGAGCGTTGAACGCCAAGACTGTCCAAGACAGCTATCCTCTACCTCACATCCAGGATTTTACATCGCGCCTCGACGGCTGCACAATTTTCAGCAAAGTGGACCTTGTTAAGGCGTACCACCAGATTCCTGTCGAGCCCGCCGACATACCTAAGACTGCCATCACGACGCCCTTTGGGTTGTTTGAATACGTGCGGATGCCTTTTAGACTCCGCAATTCGGCTCAAACTTTCTAGCGGTTCATTTCTGAGGTCACACGGGGTCTTCCTACTGTGTTTGCGTACCTTGACGATGTCCTCATCGCCAGCCGCACACCTGAAGATTATGAGCACCAACTACGCGCTCTGTTCTAACGTCTTCAGCAGTATGGCCTCGTTGTGAACGCCTCTAAGTGTACTTTCAGCGCATCTAAGCTCGAGTTCTTGGGCCATCACATATCATCCAAAGGAATACGCCCTCTCCGGTCCCACGTTTAAGCAATTCAGGATTATCCTCAGCCTACTACACTGCGCCAATTACGCCAATGCCTGGGGCTTGTGAATTTTTCCAGGCGCTTCATACCACACTGTGCCGAAATGCTACGACCGCTCACCGACCTCCTTCGGTCGACCGCCGGCCCGTTCCCCGCCATTCCTTGGTCGTCAGAGGCTCAGGCCGCCTTTGCTGCTGCTAAGCAAGCGGTCGCTAACGCCGCGCTTCTCATTCATCCACGCAGCAACGCCCCTACTCGGTTGATGGTGGACGCATCCAGCGTGGCCGTCGGAGCCGTCTTACAGCAGTGCAGTAACTCCGAGTGGAGACCCTTGTCGTTTCACTCTCGGAAGCTACTTCCTGCTGAGACCCGCTACAGCGTCTTTGGCCGGGAATTACTAGCCATCTACGCTGCAATACAGCACTGTCGGCATTTCCTGGAAGGATGCTCGTTTTACGTGCTGACTGACCATAAGCCACTGGCGTATGTTTTTCGCACTAACTCATTAAGTACGTGCCCCGTGAACTCCGCCATCTGGCTTATATATCGGAGTTCACGACTGACATCCGCCACGTGAAAGGAGCTGACAACACCGCCGCAGATGCCCTTTCTCGTATAGCCGCGGTTGACTCTCCACCGCCAACCATCGACTGGGCCTCATTTTCCTCGGCACAGCAGGATGATAGAGAGCTTGCCGCTTTTCGGGAGAACCCCCGTTTTCTCCGACTACGCCTGGTGCCTCATCCATTATCATCTGAGCGCTTGTGGAGCGATGTCTGATCTGACCTTCCCCGCCCTTTCGTTCCCGCTTCATTACGACGCACCGTTTTCCACTCCTTACACGACATCTGTCACCCTGGCATTCGGGCTACTCAGCGTCTTCTCACCCAGTGCTATGTTTGGCCCGGAATCAACGGTGATGTGCGCGCTTGGACGCGCATGTGCCTGCTCTGCCAGATGACAAAGGTCTCCCGTCATACTAAGACGCCGCCCCAACCTTTCCTTCCACCCGGCCGTCGTTTCGACCATGTTCATCTAGACATTGTGGGCCCTCTACCAGTGTCTCAGGGGTACCGTTATATATTGACCATGGTCGATCGCTTCACACGCTGGCCAGAGGCTGTAACAATTCAAGATATCACAGTGGAGACAGTTGCCCGCATTTTCATTTCTACGTGGGTATCCCGTTTTGGCTGTCCTGGCACCGTGACAACAGACCGTGAACGTCAGTTTGAGTCCTCGCTGTTTACTTGTCTTAATCGCATCCTCGGAGCCAGACATTGCCGTACCACGGCTTATCATCCCTGCGCCAACGGCATGGTGGAACGCCATCACCGACAACTGAAGACCGCCTTGACTACCCGCCTCAATAGAGCCACCTGAGTTGATGCCTTGCCACTGGTGCTCTTAGGTTTACGAGCCGTCATCCGGGCAGACCTGCAGTGCTCAACAGCATAGCTGGTGTATGGCAATTCTCTACGGCTTCCGGGAGACTTCTTCACGTCAACGAAGCTACCAGACCAGCCACAGCAATTCCTACAACGCCTCCTCGACTGCGTTCAAGACCTCCGGCCCACTCCACCCAGACCTTCCGAACACAAGACCATATTCGTCCACCCTGATCTGGCCACTGCAACACATGTTTTCGTGCGCCACGACGCGGTCAGACCACCTTTGACACCAGCCTACGACGGACCATTCCGCGTCCTTCACCGCACCCCCAAAAGCTGCCACTCTACTTCAGAATGGCCGTGAAGAGACAGTCAGCTTGGACCGACTCAAGCCGGCGTACCTGGAGACCGCCCTAGAAAGCCTCTCATCTACGACTTATCTTCCGTTGGAATACCACAAACGGCATGTCACATTCCGACTTCCAGTCTACACAGGGGGCCCTGTAGCGCCCTCGTTAAGGCGGCGTGCAAACCGGAGAGCGTGCGATGGCGACAGAAGAAAATAAAGAAGGCGCTAGGCCGGGCACGTGAAGCCACGGCTCACGTTCCTGGCTGGCATCGGTTATCGTTCAGGCGTGTCTTTCTTTCGCTCCTGTGGCATAAGCCTACAAGCCTATTTTCTTAGGATGGCAGAACCGCTCACTCAACTCACTCGTGAAGACGTGTCATTAGTCTGGGAGGAAGAGTAGAATGCAGCGTTCTCTGAAGTGTGGGAGCCTTTGTATACACTACCATTCCTTGCTCACTTTGACTAAAACGCTCATACTAAGGCTCATACTGAAGCTAGAAACGTGGGTCTTGGTCTGCGAACGGTCATGGAGCGAGTGATAGCGCACGCTAGCCACACTCTTTCTCGTGCCGAGGTCAACTACTCCACGTCACAGAAACAGTGCCTCGCTGTTGTATGGGGCCCTACAAAATTTATGCCTTACCTTTATTGATGCCACTTCAAGGTAGTGACCGACCATCATTTGTTGTGGTGTTTAACCAACCTACAGTACCCGTGTGGGCGACTGGCACGATGGAGTCTTCGTCTGCAGCAATTTGATTTCACGATTGCTTGAATTCGGGTTGCAATCACGAAGATGACGATTTGTTGTCCCGTGCTCCTGTCGAAGTTTGTGGCTACGACACCGAGGATGATGGTGGTTTCCCTGGGGCCCTTACTACAACGGATCTGATTACACATCAACGCGCGCACGACGAAATCGGCACAGTTATCAAAAACCTGGAATGACGTAACTGTTCCATACGCTGATGTATTTTAGAAGTGTGTCATCGTTCTGCCTGCCAGATGGGGTCCTGTATAGGAAACTCAACCGGCAATGAGAGAACCTACCTTCTAGTCGTGCCGATTGGCATGCGTGACGACATTCGTCTCACTGTCAGTTTAAGCGCACGAATAAACTGAAAGGAAGAGAAGACAAGTGCTTGCCTGCCACGATTAGCCCACATGTGGTCACCCAGGTTCCTCTCCCACTTTCGCTCGAGTTCAACAAGCGTACTACTGGCCTAAGCTTTCCGCATCTGTTAAGCGATACGTGAAAAGCTGCCGGGAATGTCAACGCCGCAAATCCCCACCCCTGAAGCCCGCGGCGCTTCTTTAACAAATCGAACCACCTAGGGCGTCATTCGATCGAATAGAAATGAATTTATTGCGGCCTTTTCTGATGCCATATGTCTGAAACAAGTGGTTCGTAGTAGCAACAGATTATTTGAGGAGGCATGCCGAAACAAAAGCACTACAACGCGCTACGGCTTCAAATCTTGGCCAATTTTTTATGGACCGAACTTTTTTTCGACATGGCTCACCGTCGTGCGTAATCACAAACAGAGGAAGAGCAATCACGGCCTAGCTCATTCATGACGTATTCAAGCTCAGCTACACGAGCAATTGCAAGACCACGCCATATCATCCGCAGACCAACAGTTTCACAGAGCAGCTCAACAAAACTATCACTGACATGTTATTCATGTACGTATATGTCCAGCATAAGACGTGGGACGAGGTGGTATACCATACGTCACAGTCTCGATACGTTAAAAGCCAGGAAACTGCGCCATGCACGCCATTCTGTCTTGTCTGTGGACGTGAGGTCCAGACAATGCTGGATGCGAATCATCCACACATTTGCGACGCTTTGATCACGCCTGACGCTTTGCAGCTTACCCCGTACGCCGAAGAAGCTCGCAAGTTAGCACGCCTACACATTACGCTCCAGCAGAGTACAGACGCATGCCGCTACAACGCTCACCATCGACAAGTTCTCGACCATCCTGGCGATCAAGTTTCGATGTGGACTCCAGTCCAACGCCAGGGGTTGTCAGAAAAACTGTTCACTCACTACTTTAGACGCTATGAAGTGTCGCGACGCGTGAACGATGTGAACTGCGAGGTAATAATTGAAAGGGCATTCACGTCACGGCGTCGAATGCACTTCTCAGAGATTGTGCAGGTAATGTGACTTAAGCCGTACTTCACGTGGTAGTGCGACTGTGCATGAACCTTATTGCTGTGTTTGTGTATGCACGTATTTTCTGCTGGTTTGCCCTGACTTTGCATCTGTGCTTTCAGAGCATTGGAGCGATGCCCATTTTTTAGAGGGGGAATGATGTCCCTTGTCCACTAGGTACACCGAGTGCGAGCTATGTCAGCCCACTATAATGTAAGATGTACCAGGGCAGCGCACTTTTTGGCTAGCTGTTGTTATTGAGTCAGCCATCTTGCCAGTTTTCTGTGCGTCTCTCCACCGGCTCAGTTCATTAGAGTGAAAGATATTTTGTAGCACGTGAAAAAATTGTAATCTTGCGACTATCACAGAACGCTTCGTCATAATATTATAAGCTTTACGGCATTTTTAAGGGCGATGCTCCTTATAGCGGCACCCGTTCGTCCCCCGTAGTATGTAACAAGTATAACATTTTGACCTCCAAGGTGGTGCCGGTGAGAGATTTCTGTGCGTTGTTGAACAATGAAAATAGTGCTCAATGTACTTGTCAATGGCTGCTGATGGGGAATGAGAGACAGGAGCATTCGGCTTTTAGTTAACGCGCAGGCTGCGATCACCATTAGCAGCCATTGGCATGTACATTGAGCACTATCTGACAAGAAAGGGTTGCTACGTTATACTCGCTGGGTGTAACCTCCTTAGCTTTAGAAAGGTTTAGCGAGCGTTGAGCCGCAGTGCCATGAATACAATGAAATTGTATATATCATGAATGAACTCGAGGTGGTTAAAAAATGGGAAGTAGATACGAAGCGCAAGCCATAAGAAAGTGAAAGCCGAATTCTCAGCCTCTCATTTCTCAATAGCAACCATTGGCGTGTACATTGATCATTATCTGACTGAAAACGTTTGCTGCGTCATACTCGCTGGGTGTAACCACCTTGGTTTTCGAAAGGTTTAGCGAGCGTTCGGCCGCAGTGCCATGAATACAGTGAACTAGTATATACCATGAACTCGAGGTGTTTAAAGGTGGGAAGTGAACCCTAAGCGCAAGCCGTAAGAAAGAGTGCGTGTGCCACCTCTCGTTTACTCCTTGGAATGTCCGCTGGATGGCGGTGCTTCTATATGGGGAATATATGATGAAAAGAGGCGAGATGGTGGTACAAGGAGTGTTGAATAGATGGACGAATGGACACATAGACAGATGCATGGATAGACGCATGGGCGAACGCAGCAATAGACGCACGCACAGACGCACGCACGGACGGGCTGATGGACGCATGGACGGTTACACTGACGAACGCATGGACGGACGGAAGCAAGAACGAATGGACGGACGAATTCTTCGCCCCACTCTCCATCATTCACTCCGTGGATATGCTGCCATTTTTTTGTACTTCTCAGAATGCGGTGACACATATCTCACACAGGAACAAAAAAAAACTAAGGTAATCTTGTAGGCGAAAATGAGGACGTTTATTTGCACAAAGACCCGCTGGTCAAGCAAACACGGGAGAAAATCATAAGAAAATATATACACGAGTAATATGAGCAGAATGCACTTCAAGATCATGCGCATTCTTCACTGAACCCTTACCAGGATTACAATTTAACCAAATGCCCACTATGGTTCATACAAGCAGAAAGAATGGTCATTAGGTTGCGTTTGTCCTAGTATAACAGCTATTTGTTTTTGTAGCTGTATTTGTTCAACGTGTTGTCCTCTGGTGCATCGAGCTACGGGCCTGGTTAGATAGATTTGTGCCGTTTTTAACATTCAACTTCACGGCTATCATAAATTTTAGCGCGGATGAATGAGAAAAGGAGCAAATAAATCAATGTCATCGAAGATTTTGAACTACCATGAAGAGTATTTCGCCATGAACAGACATGGTACTTTTAGCGGTGTCACCATTACATCGCAAGTATTTAGCGTCTATACATGCTGTAAGCTGTGATAGCTCCTTATGTAAATATAAAGGGAAGCATGCGTATTCAAGCAAGCGAAATTCCTTCCATAACATGCCTTTAAAGGTAGTGTTCTGAGTAGAGACCTTGATATTCCCGCACACAAGCCTAACATAATCTAACGCCTAAATGAATTTTCATACCTCCTTGACATGATGCACTAAAGAAGACGACGCAGAACTGGGGGACAGCTAACACTAATGGCGAGGGGACCCGAACAATCCTGAGCCTTCCTTGCAAGGACAATAAAGGCTTGCTGATGACACGAACAAAAGAGTATACCTTCAAAAGATATTGACACTTGCCGAAGAACAAGAAGAAAGGCTGGGGGCATATAGGGTGGTTGCGCCGATGGTTTTGGAGGATCATCTACAACAGAAAACGTGAGTACTGGTATGGTTACCGCGGTAACCTTCTACACTCCCGGTCACTTTAGCGGCACTTTGCCCCTAAACATCTCTTCGTATCAAGCCTGTGGCTCGTTTAACACGAATTGCGTCTTCTGAAAATCATCCGAACTGGTTTGCTGGGAGACTGTTATTAAGCATTTCTCGGGAATTCTTCTGAGCGCATGTTTTCCTCGCATGCAAGGGCGTCTCTCGAACTAAGTACTAGAACTTGATAATAGTTTCGGAACACGGATTCCCAGCTGGCCATCGTGCTTTCCAATTGATGAAAAAGGCCCTGCAATAAAATAGTTCCTTTTTTTGCGCAATTTTTAAAATCTGACTCGTAGTACCTATGTATGCTTCCTTAAACGACAACACATCATGCCAGCGTTTGGATGAATGATTGTTATTCGCCTTCAGTCACTACTACTGCCATCGGCTCAGCCATGCAGGTTAGTTACAGATTCGAGTATTTAAGAGATGAATACGGTGAAACTTTGAACGCCAGAGTATTGCAGTACTACTCATTCTGTTATTATTAGTTCATCTATGTTCACACACAAAAAACACAAAGGAAATATCGAGGAATCACTGTTACAACTCTCATTCAAAGGACAATATGCCAGTAGCTGTCGAGACAGAGAAACGCACTGGGATTGTTATGAACTTCTTGAGTGAAGCAGCGGAAGTAATTTCTTGCTCACAATTGCGCTGACAATATATAATACTGCTACTGAATACAATTTGCACGCACCCATGAAAAGCTAATTTTTGTATTAAAATATAACCTACGGCAGTTGTTGGCTCAGAAAGCCTAGAGAACGCTTGAGATTCACCTTCAAGATTAGAATGAGATGGCGTAATCGGGACCTGACCACGATAACTTAGTCGCTAGCTTGAATTGGCTTCTCTGTGTACACCTAATATTGCTCCAAAAACGAATGTAGGTGTCCGTAACATTGCTCATATCATTGATACCTGGAATTCATTGTCCATAAACCACCATATAAATATGGTAGACACCTTAGTGGATGGCTCCAGAAATTTTTCCCACCTGGGATTCCTCAATGTGCACCAAAATCAGAGCACACGGACCCGCGACCTGCGGGTCAGCAGCCGAGTATCTTAGCCACTAGACCACTGCGGCAGGGCAACTTCGAACTTTTCAAATTATCCTAGATGAGCAGTGCTCACTGCGCCAAGATTTTTTTTTGAAAATCAGCGAAAAAGCCCATTACGTGTCGAAAAGGCAGCATGCAAACGTACGAAGCCCCCCCTTAATTTACGGTTGTGATGCTGATGATGAATAAATATATCAGGGCAATTTGTATTTGTGGGTTTTATAAACATCCACTCGTTGCACAATTCACGCGTTTTGACTCCTGACACAAATTCACGCTTGACCCACGCAACATTACATACGTTATAAGGAAGTTCTTTTCACTGCCCTTCTTCCCCATCTCCTTCTCCACCCGGATTATACTCGGCTGGTATGAAGCAGAACGCCGTCAAAAGCGTGGTGTCTATGGACACCACTTGGCCTACATTGCCAAAGCCGCATTCACATGGATCAGTGATAGTCGATACCAAAGAGACAACTGACTAAGTTTGGTCGTCATTGCCGAAATCGCAGCACATTGCTGATTCACAGCGCACCTCGGCATTGCCAGAAGACAAACCTATCCTAATTGCTCTTCAATCACTGCTCGACTCACTTCAAGTGTTCATCAGCAGGCTGAAATCACCACACACTGAGGCCGTACAACAGGTACTGGATGTTCTGCGTCCAGTGCTCACAAGCCTTCAGTAGGAATCATGAACAGACGACCTACGGTGGAACGTGACACGCCTGAATTCCTGCGTCCATTACTATAGAATGCAATAGTGTAGTTTAAGCTCACCTGTTTTTGTTTTTATGTTCTATTCTTTCTGTCTCTCTCTTTTCATCCCTCAATCCCCTTCCCCTCTGTAGGATAGTAAACCAGACGCTTGATTGGTTGACCTTCCTGCGTATTCTTCTTTTACCCCATCCTATTTTCACTTTAAGACATTTATGCAATGTTCTTTCTTCCTCTTTTTCTGATGCATTCCCTAGCTTGGGTACGGCTACGTAATAACGTACCTGCTCGCTACCTAAAATACCTGGGCTTGATACGTACTCCTCCGAACCAAAGTACTTTTATGTTTAATTGATTCGCAGTTATCTAGGTTTTCTTGCCCACAGACATCACTGATATCATTCTTACAACCTAGAACGTGAACCCATACGCCCAAATTACTGCAAAATTAACTCTTTATTACTATGGAGTTGATACGTCTCTTCGACAAATAGCCTACAAAAACATAAACGCCTACATTTCGAAGACGGAAACTATATTTGTAAGTCCACAGATAAAACTGGGCATACTAGCAAATTTAGTTAGCAAAGAACTTTAAGAAGAGGTTCTGAGGAGATTTCAACTCCAGGGTGAGCCCGATCGACATCCTTGCAGCCGCTACTGATTGTGAAGCCCAAGTAATGGCAGGAACGTGGTGGCGTTCTGCTAGTTCTTGGACCCTCTGAACTGTCTTTCGTTGGTTTTGGAGCTTGGCGCTCCTGAGTGCCTCTTCCCAGTCGGACTCACTATTGAGAGGTCCCTGAGGTAACGCAGGACATTGCCAGAGCATGTGTGCTCTGGCATTGTCTATTGAGCACAGGCAAGGTAATTACAATATCTTCTATGCGGTGTGTTTGATTTAGCTTTTGTAAAATTTCTGAGAAAGCTACCGAAGGCACTTATATATATATATATATATATATATATATATATATATATATATATATATATATATATATATATATATATATATATATATATATATTACTCCAAAAGCAAGTGAATTTTTGCCACTAGTACAAGAAACTATTATTTCCACAGATGCTGGCATGCTTGTATGTGCCGCTGTTCAGAAGAGGACAAAGATGCGCGTGCTGAGAAAAACAATAGTCGTACTGCCGTTGTTCGATCAGTTTGACATTCTTCTGTGCCAGTATCAGCAGGTTACAGTTACGTTGTAACGTGACACTGGTGGAGGTGCTGGGTAATAGTCTATGCACTGTTACCACGAGGAAGATCTCGGTCCCAACATCGACGCCTTAGTAGAAACAGCCAACCTTCGACGCAGTCGGCGGCAACTAGGCCTACCACCCCAGTTCAGCCCTCTTCCGGAACGCTCCAGAACCATGGCATATGCGACAACTGCAAGCCAGACTGAACAGACCGCGACTCCGCCAGCACCATGGCTACCAGCCTCTCGAACGCCAAAGCCTTTCCATGGGGAGCCCTACGAAGACGTTGAAGACTGGCTGGACCAATACGATCGAGTCGCCGTCGCCAACGAGTGGGACGAGCACCGGAAACTGCGGTATGTCTATTTCTACCTGGAGGATTCGGCGCGTATATGGTTCGAGAATCACGAGGCCGCCCTTGACAACCTGGCCAGTGTTTTGCGCTCAGCTGCGGAACACGTATGGTAGCGCTGACCGGAAAGAACAAGCCGAACGTCTCCTCAATTCTCGCAATCAACGACCCAATGAAAGCGTGGCCTTGTTCGTTGAGGAGATGTCTCGTCTGTTCCGTCGAGCGGATTCTGAAATGACGGAAGACAAAAAGGTGCGCATTCTGATGCGGGGTGTCAAGGAGCAACTGTTTGCAGGACTTGTACGAAACCCACCAGCTACCGTGGCAGAATTCCTCCGTGAAGCGACGACAATGGAGCGAATGCTTAGACAGCGGTCTTCGCAGTATGAGCGGTCCGACAACCTTGCATGCCTGTCAGCACCCTTGGTAACACCCGATGTCACGAGCGTGAGAGACCTTGCTGAGCTAGTCCGTAGCATTGTACGCGACGAGCTGCAAAAGCTTCACGCAGTGCCTTCACAGCCTCAAGTGGCTGCTCTGACAGACGTCGTCCGTGAAGAGGTGCGGCAGCTGGTACGACCATTAGCGCCACTTCCAACCGAAGCTCCTCTGCTAACGTATGCGGAAGCTGTACGTACTCCTGCACCGGCAGCCAGCTATTCCCCCCGACCGACTAGCCTGCAGACGCCACAGCACTTCTCGGGCGGGCCACGCTATGAAAACCAACGACCGACTTGCCCGCAGATGCCGCAGTACTTCTCTGGCCCACCACACTATGAGAATCCGTGACCTAATTTGCGGAAATCTAACGTGTGGCGCGCTTCCGACAATCGGCCACAATGCTACCACTGTGGTGAGCCAGGTCACTTGTACCGGGAGTGCTCGTACAGACAGATGGGCCTACCTGGATTTCGGCCAGACGCTCGTCGGCCCAGGGACGGCGAACGACCCCGCGCCATCGCAGAATACTTGGCAAGTCTACCGTCTCCGAATCTTCAGCGACGCCAATCACGCTCTCCGTCTCCTCGACGCTCTACGTCCGCGAATCAATACTCCACTTTCGCCGACGTTGTTGCGAGACGATCCGCTAGGTCCCCAAGTCCACGCCGGGAAAACTAGAATCAGCGGCCTCCGGGGGTGGGACCGCTGTTAAGCTATCGTCAAAACAGCCTCCTCCGACCCTTCCACCGCCCTTCGACGATTTCTTTCAGCCGACACCACACATCGCTGACGAACCCGTTTCTGCTGACATTGCCATTCGTGTCGACAACCATCCAGTGACTGCTCTGGTTGACACCGGGGCCGACTACTCAGTTATCAGCGCTGAACTTGTGGCTGAGCTCAGGAAAGTCACGACTCTTTGGGGGCATGGACCGAACCTTCGGACAGCCGGTGGTCATCTCTTGACACCAATCGGGAGATGCACCGCACGGCTGCAAATCTGTGAGTCGACGTTCGTTGCTTCTTTTGTTGTGCTTCCCGAATGCTCCCGGAAAGGTATCCTTGGCATGGATTTCCTTCGTGAGCATGGCGCTGTTATAAATCTTCGAAACTGCCTCATAACGTTTGCTGACGACTATGGCCCGAAGTCTAGAGATACCAATCCGCAAAAGACTGCGCTTCGCATTGTCGACGACACCGTCACACTACCGCCACGCACCAGTATGTTCGTTACAGTACAGGGCGACATAGACCATGACAGCCGTGGTATCGCTGAAGCCAACCTTTCGGTGCTCTTGTCTCAGCAAATCTGTGTTGCCCGCGGCATAATTCAATTTAAACGTGGGATGACTGAGTTGTTGGTCACCAATTTTAGTGGAGCATACCAACATTTGGCCAAGCGAACAAATATCGCTCATTTCGAATCCATTGACGATGAAGCGTGTACGACGATAGCCCCAATTTCTACAGCTGTTGAAAGTGACACCGCGGTAGCCGATACAGTCGATGTCAATCCGAAGCTGTCATGTGCGCAGAAAGAGCAAATGCGCTGTATCCTCCGCATGTTTAGCGACTGTTTCGCGTCTACATCCAAGATAAAACAAACGCCAACCGTAAAGCACCGCATTGTCACTGACCATGCTGAGAGACCCATACGTCAGCACGTCTACCGAGTATCACAAAAAGAACAAGAGGCTATACGTTCTCAAGTGAAGCAGATGCTCGCAGATGGCGTAATCCAACCCTCGAACAGTCCATGGTCGTCCCCCGTCGTACTAGTAAAAAAAAGAAGGATGGCACTCTCCGATTTTGCGTCGATTACCGCAAACTCAACAAAGTCACAAAGAAAGACGTTTATCCGCTTCCGCGCATCGACGACTCACTAGACCGCCTCAGACGCGCCCGATACTTCTCCTCTATGGATTTACGCAGTGGCTACTGGCAGATCGAAGTTGATGAACGCGACCGAGAGAAAACAGCATTCATAACGCCTGATGGTCTGTACGAATTCAAGGTGCTGCCCTTCGGTCTGTGTTCTGCCCCTGCGACATTCCAGAGGATGATGGATACAGTGCTCTCCGGTCTCAAGTGGGAAGCATGCCTTGTTTACTTAGACGACGTCGTTGTCTTGTCCCAAACGTTTGAGCAGCATTTGCAACGACTTAGATCTGTGTTTGCTGCAATTCGCACGGCAGGCCTATCACTGAAACCAGAAAAATGTCATTTTGGTTACAACGAATTGAAGTTCCTCGGTCACCTTGTTAGCACTGACGGTATTCGGCCGGACCCAGACAAAACATTGGCTGTCGCAGATTTTCCACCACCTACCAACAAACGTGATGTGCGTCGATTTTTAGGCCTCTGCGCATACTACAGACGCTTTGTGCAGAATTTTGCAAACATTGCCGAACCCCTCACTCGTCTAACAAAAGACGACGTTCCCTTCGTGTGGGGCCTTGAGCAAACACGCGCTTTCTCCGAGCTCCACAGCGTCTCCAATCTGAGTCCTTACTCGGACACTACGACGAATATGCCGACACTGAACTACACACAGACGCCAGTAACATCGGCCTTGGTGCAGTCCTCGTCCAGTGGCAAGGCGGCGTCGAACGCCCTATTGCTTATGCGAGTCGGATTTTATCATCTGCGGAGGCAAATTACACAACAACTGAAAAGGAGTGCCTAGCTGTTGTCTGGGCAATAGCTAAATTCAGACCGTACCTGTATGGTCGCCCGTTCAGAGTTGTTACCGATCATCATGCGCTCTGCTGGTTGGCGAACCTTAAAGACCCTTCCGGACGTCCGGCCAGGTGGAGCTTACGCCTCCAGGAGTTCGATTTGACAGTCGTGTACAAGTCTGGCCGGAAGCATACTGACGCGGACTGCCTTTCCCGAGCTCCTCTCAAAACAGCGCCAGGTGATCACGATCTCGACGGCCGTTTTCTCTGCGCGGTTAGTGTATCCGACTTGGCTGAACAGCAGAAGAACGATTCCGAGCTTCGACAATTCATCGAATATCTCGAAGGCCGTACGCCGCATCCACCACCAGCATTCGCCCGCTCGTCATCATCGTTCTGCGTCCGCAGAAATATCCTCTATAAAGAAACTTCGACCCTTACGCAACTGAGTATCTGCTCGTTGTCCCGCCAGCGTTACGAGCCGATGTCTTGTCCGCCTGTCACGATGAGCCTTCCTCCGGCCACTTGGGATATACACGTACCTTGGCCCGGATTCGCCAACACTACTACTGGCCTAAGCTCAGCCGAGACGTGAAGCATTACGTGAAGACGTGTCACGAGTGCCAGCGCCGTAAAGCACCACATCAGCGCCCAGCCGGCTTTTTGAAGCCCATCGCTCCTCCGACACAACCGTTTCAACAAATAGGCATGGATCTACTCGGAACTTTTCCCAAGTCTCTTGAAGGCAACCGCTGGATTGTAGTCGCTACTGATTACATGACGCGCTACTACAAAACGAAGGCATTACAACGTGGCACCGCCATTGAGACCGCCCACTTTATGAAAAACATCATCCTCTGACATGGAGTACCAGCAGTTGTCATAACTGATCGTGGCACAGCTTTTACCGCCCGGATGATACAAGACGTCATGCAGCTTAGCGGCACAACACATCGAAAAACTACTGCATACCACCCACAAAGCAACGGCCTTACAGAGCGACTAAACAAGACAATCGCTGACATGCTATCCATGTACGTTGACCAAGACCACAAAAACTGGGATGAGATCCTCCCTTACGTCACGTTCGCTTACAACACCGCTGTGCAAGAAACAACTGGATTCACACCATTCCGGTTGCTTCATGGCAGGGAGGTCACTACAATGCTGGATGCCATGCTTCTACCAGACAGACACCAAATTAGTGTCAAGACGAACGAATTTATCATACTGGCAGACGCGGCTCGTAAGCTTGCAGTCGAACGAATCCATAAGCAACAATGCATCGACTCACTGCGGTACAACGGTCGTCGTCGCGATGTCTCTTATCAACCCAGAGAACGAGTATGGTTGTGGACTCCCATTCGACATTGGGGCCGGTCAGAAAAGTTGTTACGCCGCTACTTTGGTCCCTATAGAGTTCTCCGTCGTCTCAGTGAAGTGAACTACGAGGTTCTTGACGAGGACATGGCTCGTCAATCCCGCCGTTCACAACAGCCACACGTCGTTCATGTTTCGAGGATGAAACCATTTTACCAACGCTGACTATTCGTCACACTCCCTTGAGTAGACACACAGTGATTGTGAACACCCCATTGTGTACTGCTTATCGTGCGTGTTTTCATCTGGCAATAAGGCTATGACATCGGGACGATGTCCTTCGGAAAGGGGGGTAATGCCACTAGTACAAGAAACTATTATTTCCACAGATGCTGGCATGCTTGTATGTGCCGCTGTTCAGAAGAGGACAAAGATGCGCGTGCTGAGAAAAACAATAGTCGTACTGCTGTTGTTCGATCAGTTTGACATTCTTCTGTGCCAGTATCAGCAGGTTACAGTTAGGTTGTAACGTGACAATATATATATATATATATTACTCCAAAAGCAAGTGAATTTTTCACTTCTAGATTAAAATAAAAACATAATTTACTGTCAACCCATAGTGGGGCATGAGGGTGCACAGTATAAGACAGGTTCGTAACACCTTTTCGTACTTGCGCAACTACGCGAGTTCACCACTACAGGTCCTGCTGTGAAATTGAAAGTGCGCCATGTGAAGTAATTCTGCTGCTTCAGAACGCGACTTATTCCAGTGGCTCATTGTCCTAGAATCAAAATAAACAAACAGACTAAAAGCAATGTGCTAAGAACGTGAGTACAGCGTAAGAGCAGGGCATAGTGCTGTCCATCGCTACATACAACAAAACGTGAACTCCCATGATAACGGGTTCGCAAGAGGTGTGCAGAACGTACATGACCCGAAGGATTGGAAAGGCAGCGCTATATATCTTAAATAGTTCAAAGGTACACGAAACAAGCAGCTTTTTGACACCGGGAGGTGTCTCTAGCGGAGAACCTGACGGCGCGCGCCGCAGCTCTAGATCATAAACACTGAACCATCTGCGACACTCTGGGACCGCGTACTGATGGCTGTCTTGCCGAGCATGAGAAAATACCGAAAATGTACTCAGGAATTTTGGCGCATTACATAAAAGAGAAGAAGCGGTAGCCACTTGTACACTCCGCATGGCGCTGGAGTGTACAAGAATTCAGACTTACCACCGTCAGCAGCGTGAAGTGAGAAAGAAGCGAACAAAGCGAGTTCAGAGGAAGAATTCGAAGACCACTGGGAAGCTTTGCTGGTGACGCAACACTATAACAGCCAGCTACAAATGGTCAACTGGGCTCAAGTGGTGGCAGAAAGTCATGGCTGCTTGCACTGAGGAGGTCATTCACCTGAGGACTAAAGTACAATGAGCCTGATCAGAAACATCAGCGCCATATCTGCGTGTTCCACTGCAAAAGCTGTTGAAAAACGTCAGTGTTGCGGCTGGATAGCATGAAAAAAAACGTTTATTTCATGTTCTGTGCTAGAAAATTGGTGAATGGTATTCTGGAGGCACTGTATCAGAGCGCCTCGATGCATTCAGCGGAGGCGAACGAGCGCATTGAAGCACGTCACGCTTGAGATTTGAGCACTATCAGGCAGTTACCTAGCAATACGTAGGAAGGTGTGCGCACCCGTCTCGGAGGTGATAAGGTGTAGAACGCAAAGCGGCGGGCAGGTGCCATTACTGTGTCGTCTTAGCAAAGCATTGGAAACACTTGCATTTTTTAGCATAACGTTGCATTTTCAGCAAAGCGTGATAAAACTCTACGCTCCTTACAGTTACTTATGTATGTGTTTTCTAGTATAAAGCCACACATGTAGAATACTGACGTGTTGCTATTGTTCCTCAGATATGCGCAATAATTGCTTTGAAACTAATAGTCGCACATGTAAGAACCCTGATACTCGAGCAATATTGGTGGGCGCTGCGGATGGGGTTGGTCAAAGGTTCATAGATGAAACTGGAGCAATACATTTCCCTTTACTCCTCGCCTACTCCTTTACTCCTCGCCTATGTTCTTAGGGCACCCCTAGGAGGTTCAAAGCTTTCATCAAAAAGCGAAAATTGGATTCAGTTGCTATGGTGAATAGATGTATGGAAAACGAAATGGAAGAAAATGACTAATAAAATAAACGGTTACCTTTATGAACATAAACTGTTCAACACAAAAGCAAGCGGGAAGTGCGTTACAGAACTGGCAACGTTGTGCAGTTCTATATTTTACATCACTGGCCATGGGGTCTGGCGTCGTACATCGTAGTTCGTCCTGTTATAACTAGTCAACTTCTCCGAATGTGTTTGTTCGTGCTGTGACACAGTGAACAGGCTTCTTGCTAGATCCTGTGAGGGTTTAATTACAGGTCGTGACGTTGTGAAGAGTGATTACAGCCAGCTTGTGCACACGCGAAGAAAAACCGTGGCCAGAATGGTACGAACGTTTGAATAGCAGCACTGCGATTATGGTTTTTTTTATGTGCCCGTTTGGACACTTGTGATGCCAAGGAATCCTGGGGCAGTGCGCGGAACTTCCTGAAAAGTAAGAGTTCTACTGCTTATAAGTTCCAAAATAGCGCGTTTCGGCTCCTCTATGCCGCGTTCTGGTCAGCTGGTCAAGCGTGAAATGCTTCTGAAAGTGCGTTGATTACACCCTGCAGTTGCTCTGTATACGTGCATACGCACAAGTATTTGCACCAACTGACAAGCACTAGACGCGGATTAGACGTGCGCCTGGCGTTTCAAGAAAAACAGCCAAATAAGCTCGCTTCGCAGATACGCGTCGACGTACGCCGACGGATTTCCATGAAAGCATTTGCGTGGAATGTTTCATAGCTACAGTTCACAGTGTGCTTCATCTCAGATAGCTTGAGGTAAGTTGAAGACAGCGAAGCCATTTTTTGTTGTTTTACGGCAGCGCAGCATTGTTGAAAACGCGGATGTTGTAGTGAACGAACACCAAGAAACTATCTTAGTCGACTGGCCAACTTGGCGCTCACGGAAACGCTCCTGCTCTTCAGTTCATGTACTGGCTATGATTTCATCTTTGGTCATGGCCAGAATCCAGCTGGAGCCATCGGCGCATGCGTACTTGTAAAACACCACCAGCCATTTGCTAAATCACGTGCAAGTAATGCAGCAATTACAGACGCGGATGGCAGAGAAAAGAAGGTGTAAGCGAGAGAGTGAAGAGGACGGCTCGAGAACAATGATTGATGCTACCTTGGAAACTTGTTTCATCTAGGGACCTTAGTTTGGCTATTTGGAGTGTCGTATGGGCCGTTAGGTGTATGGTTACGGTGGTCAAACAGACAAGTGTACAAACAGACCGAAAGACAGACAGCCCAAAATTTTCGCCTTAAAGTATATCAAGAAAGACTACTGCCTTTAAGAGTTCAAAGTCAATATATGCAAAATATTGCGTCACTATTATACTACTAAGCACTGACCTCATCAAGGTGACTTAGCAGCATGCGAATTGCGCAAACTTTTATAAGGGCCGAACAATAGTCAAGATTTAGGGTATTCGACAATCTGTTGTGAATGTTCTTGAACTCCAGGATAGGCTTCAAGATGTCCTCAGCTCAAAGAAGCTTCCCTAACTTTTATATACTAGCGCGGAACTTTTGTCATACATGGACAAAGCGCACGGTCCTAGTTACGCAAAAATTTATCCACAAGAACTGTTATTCTAAGTGATCTGAAACAAACGTCGTAAGCTGGCAAAGCAGAAACAAATTGAGTACTTATTGTTGAAAAAAACTCATATACGAAAATTTTCACAATTCTCTTCTGAGTTCTGAGGACAATGTTCTGTGTTAAATAACACAATAATAAAGTTCCAACACTGTACATGCCTTTTTCCAAGACAGGCCATAAAACCTGCTCAAAATATTTTATGCTTATCACTGCGATCTTCCGAGATTTCTTACAGAAGCGGTACCACAAACAGTTACGGGTAATATGTCTTTGTAGTGAGGAGCAGAAGAAAATTTACCACATTCTGTCCTTTCTTTCTTCCACGGCTCTATTTAGCTGTTTTTGTCCTCCTTCCCGATCATCTCTCGCAGCAGCTTTGAGAGACGCTGAGCTACGAGTAAAGTTGGTATCTGTATGACGATTCCCTCTTAAAAGGCGATCTCTACAGCACCACCTTCAAAGGAGAAGTAGTTGTGGTAAGGTTCTCTCCACAATGAGAGAAGTTCTGGAAGACGGGTTCAGCGTAGCGTTAGAGAGAGTAAAGGTGAATCTTCACAGAGTAGTTATTTCTTAAAAAGCCTAAATCTTCTTTCGTTTTTCTTCAATCGGGGCTTTTCAAAAACAGCACACTCTGATTCGAGTGTGCCCCCCTACACAGTAAAAATTTTTACACCCGAAATAATGTAAAAAGGGTGCTTTTACGAGAAAGCACCCTTTGCAACACCCTTTAACACCCATAAATGGTGGATTAAAAAAACCACACCTTTGTTTGGGTGCCTGCCTCAATAGCACCCTAAAATGCCTGAGAAGGGTGAAGGTGACGATTCATCAGATGGAATATGCAGCATAAGAAGAACACATAATTATAATATTTGGGATTTTACGCCTGAAAAACCTCGATATGATTATGGGGGTCATCTTAGTGGAAAGCTCTAGAGATTTTGACCATTTGGTGTTCTTTAATGATCGCTGATATCACACAGTGCACAGGATTCTATCTTTTCGCCTCCGCCAAAATTCGACTGTCACGGCCGGCATCGAACCCGCGACCTTCGGATTGGCGGCCGAGCAGCGTAGCTACTGCACGAATATGCGGACCTTGCGTTAAATGACGGCCTAATTGACTTAGAATGTGTGAAGATGCTCTCCGAGTACAGCAGAATGCCAGCAGATGCAAATCGCGTTTCATCTATACAGGCAATTACTGCAATCCATGTTACGAAAGCTTTGCTTAGCGTTCGTTATAAGCTGCATGTTTGCTATGAATTATATACACAAACATAATGTTCGCCCGAAAACGGGTGTGTGTGCGTGAGCCTGCGCATGTGTTCATGTGTAAGCGCGATTGTGTGTACACCCCTGCATGTGTGCGTGCACGTGTATGTGCGAGTCCGTGCTTGTGTTAAGCGTGCCTGTGCACATGTGTACGCCGATGCATGCGTGCGTTCACGGTCGCGTGTGTGTGTGTCCGTATGTGTGTATACACGTATGTGTGTGGGCCTGTCAATAAGTATGCGTGTGTATCAGCCCGTGCGCCCTCGGATTTCATGTGTGTGTGTGTGTGTGTGTGTGTGCGTGTGCGGGGGGCACTGATTATTAGGGTTTCAGGTCCCACACCTGTTCAGACTGGGAGTCTAGATGAGAGGTGGCTTAAGGAATGGCGGTGGTCCCCGCACTGTACACGGACTATTCAGTACATGGAAAACAGCTGCAGATTTTCGTACCTCGTCGTTGCTTACAAACTTCATGTGGTAGCTGATTAGGTACGCTGAGGCGCTTCTACACTCGAAAATGTGGGTTATGACCAATTCACACGGAAAGCTGTCACTGAACTTATGCACAACCATCCTTTATATTAACAACACTTAACAAGAACGTGCCCTGCCTTTGTTACAGGTGCTTAGCTAACTCATTGGGCAACCATATTGGATTATGTGCTGGTCATGTGGTCAGCAAAAAGTTTGTTATAACAACCTCGGCACGTTTCGTGGTACGTGACATGCCTTCTAAACATCCGCGACTGTGGATCAATTTGTTCCAGCTTTGACTACGCATTCAGTGTTTGCGACACCATACGCCGAATAGCCAGACACCTACAATGCGAAAAGAAATTCCTCTGCAAAAAGGTGTAGCGATGCTTTCCCGCTAATGCCACCGAGGACGAAATAATTACTGCTTCTGGCCATTCCAGGGTGCACTTTTTTTCCGCCAGTTTTGCTTCACTATTTTTCGCCCACTGCAGTCGCATTCCGCCAAAATACTCAAAAAACACGAGGCTGGTAATAACCCGCGCCGCTGTGCGGCTGGGTGAAAGGAGAGTTGCCATTTACAAGGAGTAATTCTTGAAGTGCAATCAATTGACTTCCGCGTCGAACCAGCGCCCGCCGTATGTGCTCTAGCGTTTGCCTTTCGGCGCCCTCTTGGCTGGTTTCCCGCTCACCCCACTCACCCGGGCCAGCCTTGCCCCCGCAACGGCGGTGTAGATAAGCGAATAGTTGCGTCACAGAACACCTGCGTCGACAGCTGCGGTGCCACCGCCGGTGCCTCCTCCTCCTTCTCTCTCTCAACTTTGCTCTCTCTGTCTCATCCGTCTTTCAAATGCGTTGCGTTGGTCTGGGGTCTTGGTCGCTGTTTGAGTTCTAGCAAACAAGCGCATCTTCAAAGGTAGTCACGCATGACACCGTGTTCAAAGTGGCGCTCGGAATTATAGAGCGGCGGACACGGAAAACGTGGGCCTGATAACGGTGAGTGTACTGTTTAAGTAGGTAGTAATCATACAGCGCTAGCTGGGTGCCTGCAGCAGCTCTGCCGAAGTAGGCTGCCAGCCATTTACAACAGCATGCGTTCGCGGGCCTGTTGCAGATGCCCGAATAAACGTCTGACCTAACGAGTTCACACTGCTATGCGCGATGTTGTGTAAGTGCCTGCATGACTCATACAGTGAGTGATGTGATCACTTAACAAGGGCGCGATTAGTTCCTGATCGCACATTGTCTCTACACTGCTCAAAGTGATTGATATTGTTTCAAGATGTGCTTTAAGCTACAACGTAATAACATTTCTATTAATACTCAAATGTGCAACGTGCTTCTGTAGGTGTAAGCGTAAAAAATGAAAGAAAAAGGAAAATTTGTGTACAGAGGCGCACTGTACGAAATGGCTTTTTTTTCTAAAAGACGGTATAGTTTGAGGTGCTGATATGCCGCGATGCTCCCAGCACGTGCGCGTCGGTCTTTTAAAATATTTAGGACACGTGTCACCAGCAACAGGGAAAGATCTAGTAGACTTCCAAAGGCGCGTTGTTGTGGCCATCGCCGTGCGGTGTTTTCGCTCATTTCTGTTTGCTCTTTTCGTGGTTTGCTTTCATCCTCGATAACGTTCGGCGTTATAACATAATCGAGAGAGTATACATGACTGTGGGAGCTATATGCGGTAGCTCTAGCATAAGCCATGGCTGCTGCAACGTAGACGGCGTCCGCGCTCGTTGGTGTCGTTCGAGCGCTCCTACTTGCTTGATTGTGTTGAAGTGAGTATTTAGACACGGGTTACGTTTGTAAATCCCGTGGTCAATAGTCGCTAATATCGTGCCTTGATTGCCATCAGAGGATGGGCTTGGTTGTCGAAATATGCCAGACGCTTTTTCTGAAAGCAAGCTTTGAACAATTTTTTAAAAACAAATACTTTCATACGTGCTATTAGTGCCTATTGCAGGCCCGCAACTCTTTAAAAACTGGACGAGCTATCACATCTTTTCTCAAATTACAATGAATTAGGATGATCGAATTATAGATGACGAGTTTCTGTGCTAGATTAGGTGCTCAAAATACCTGTTTGCAGCCCTACGTCTAGAAAGCAGGCAAATAAGAAGCACACTGTCAAATTTGGATTAGATGCCATGGACGGAGCTTCTTGTGAGGCTAGAAAGAACGAGAAAATTGTTCATTTTTGATGCCCTTATAGAGGCAGTCAGTATTACACTGATTGCTGAATTATTACAATTCCTCAAATTGTTAGAGGAATGATTAAAGTCAGTAAATCTTTTACTTTTTTGCCGACCTCTTCGCTAGTGCCACGCCCTAGATCATTTGTTCTCATGTAAAAGAGAACGCAGAGATGCCTTCACTTTTTGCACATGAAGAGGTAAGTCTCTTGTGCGTTTTGATTAATGCTACATGTTCTGAACGTTGTACTTTAAGAATGGGTTCTCACACTGGCTCACTATCCTATAAAGATTTTGAATCTTGGGTGAACTCAGGCTTTTGTAAGTGCCATTTTTGAGCTGCAGTCTTACACTTCACCTCAATTCGGGAATTCGCTGTATGCTGAAAAACTATCTTATCTTTATCATACCAAATTATTCGAATGCATGGGTTGTATGCTTCGAGTTCAGTGTAATGTCAATTACACGCCATTTGAAAAGGATGCACACTACACATTCTTCATATATGATGCGGCCGGAACAGCACGAACATCATTTTATGAGAAGTCATATTTGCTCTTATTACAGGATGAGAGGGTGCCGCTTAAGCCCTAAGTAGTCTACTCAGGCGCAAGCCTACAAGCCTAGTTCCTGAACCTCCACGTGGATGACTGAAATATCTTCCGTGTCACTAATGACGAAGAAGCACTGGTGAGTTGATTTTTTTTTTATTTTCATCATTGTCTACGGCCGCAAGACCTTTAACAACCACCGTGATAGAGTGGCTTTTCCTCGGCGTGAAGTTGGAGTTTATCAAAGAAGTTGTTCAGGCAGTACGACGCTGAAAATTTTAGTGTCACAATGCCTGAACAACATTTCCTAGTGTGTTCATGGTAGATAAAAAATATTGTTATTTGTGTAAGTTATTTTGCTTAAATATAGCTAAACCATTGCATGCCAAACGTCCCAGCCACTTTGGCGACCATCTGAAATGCGATATGCTTACTTACTGCGTTGAAAACAGTGAACTGCCAAAAAAATTTCTGCGAGAAAAAAGTTTTGTTCATGTGGCTGGCTTATAACTTCCTGGCATAATGCCGTCTGTGTGCTGTTTGTGAAAACTTTGGTTTTGAAGCTACCGCTTATTTTTTCTAGAGCTAATTCGGTCTGCATGTTAAGTAAATGTGCTTGTGTGAAGTATTTGAAACTCAATAATATTAGTGCAATTTTTTGCCACATTCGCTTCCAAAAATCAAGCCAAAATGTGTTATATTTGCATTTTTATTGCAATGTTGCTTTTTGTATGAATATCTGAACAGTCAATACTTAATCCTCATAAAGTATATATGTTGAGGAAAAATATCTTTAGACCTCTCAAGCTGCTGAAATATACGAGAAAATATCACGAATTTCACAAAATTGTGATTTTTGTCTCTATTGAGATGCAATTCGCTCCATGTTGTAATACAATGAAAACTCATCATTATACCTAAATTGTAAGAAAACGAAATTCTTTCTTTATTAAAAATCTTATCGCAAAAAGGACAGGAAAGAGCGTTGTCAACTGAATTTTATTGAAGGTGTTACGAGAACGGGGCTCACCTGCAACAACACATGTGTGACCATGACAAAATAATTTTAACCGAAAAAATAATACTCTTTATCGGAAAAGATAAGTGAAGGTGTACTGATGCATTGATCCTTGGCCTTCCTGATAAAAAGTTCTAAAATATCTCATTTTTTCTGCTTGATTTTTTTTTCAAAAACCATGTTTTATGAAACCTAGGACTGCACTTACATTCTTTACAGTGTCCGGCCATGAGACTACTATAGCCCTTCTTAACATTTGAAGCATGCTGTCTTGCTCGATCATTGAAGCATTGCCCAGTTTGTCCTATGTTTACTTTTCCACATGTTAGCGGTATCTCATACACATTAGATTGGCATTCAGTAAACCTATTTTAGTGACGAATGGTGCAAGAGTGACTATTCCTGCTGCTGTAAGTACATGCACTTTTGAAAGCTTGCAAGGGGTGGAAAACAACAATGTCATATCTGCTGGCTCTTTTCCTAAAATTGTGAGACACCTTATGTACGTAGTACCGCGTAACATGCAAAGGTCGTTGGGCATTCTATTTTTCTTTTGGTCCTGTTTCCTTTAACTTTACTTTCTGAGGAGGGTTGCGCAAAGGAGTGTGTTGATGCTGTTGGGGTATTGGCTGGTGCTATCAGCCCAGGAGCGCTAAGAATGTTCTGCATTTTGGTAGTGGGCATTCAAAGTTAGTAAAAAGAGGAATTTACACCACGTGTATTCAGGCCACCCTTCAGAAGTCATGTTAGCACAAGGGTGAGGTCTGGCTTAAAAACCAGATTAAAAGACTAAAACATGCTGGATATCCCAACAGAATCATCACACCCGTTTGCGAAACGCTCCTGCAGAACGTAAAGTTAAAGAAGACAGGACCAACAAAAAAACAATGACCCAAACCTTCGCATGTTATACCACATCACGTGTCTCAAAATTAAAAAAATAGCCAGCAGATATGATATTAACGTGTTATTTTCCACCCCTTGCAAGCTTTTAAAAGTGTGTGTACTAAACAGCAACAGGAATAGTCAATCTTGCACCATTCGTTAGGAGAATAGGTTTACTTAATGCCAATTTAAAGTTTGTAGAAGTATTTTTTATCAGGTAAACCAATGAACAGTGCATCACTACACGTTCACTTTTCCTTTCCAAGAGGGAGTATTCGTTTCTCAGTTAAGATTATTTTGCAGTGGTCACACGTGTCGTCGCGCATGAGCACTGTTTTTGTACTCCGTATAAAAGTGCTCGTAGCACATTCAATAAATTCAGTTGACAGTCGGTGTTCTTTCCTGTCCTTTCTGTCTCTTCCTGAAGTTGTTGCTCTGTGACTAGCACAAGAGCACGATGAACCAACTCGCCCAAATTAGACTCTTGTTACGTAACACGTAGACCGAGTTTCATATGGAAAGAAGGAGTGGTGCTTTTAAAATAAAATTTTTCACAACCAACACCTAGACGGCATTCCAGGAATTTCAGAAGGCAGCCACGTGACCAAATATTTTTCCTCTCCTAAATATTCCAGAAGTTCACTATTTTCAATGCACCACGAGTTTTTCGAATACATTTGAGATGGTTGCCAAAATGGCTGGGACATTTTGCATAAATTGACCCACATGTGTCATTAGCCATAATTATGCAATACCTCTTTTGTTTTTTGTGTGTCCTGATTCAGTTTTGTGTTCGTTTTTAGCGTATTCTGTTTCTGGTCATTGTGCGATGATGTTTATTGGTTTTTTGAAGTATTCGCTAAAGTTATATGTGCGAAACCCATGTATGTTTGCATGTACATCATTCCTCATAACCAATTGTTATACATCCAGGAATACAAGGCTTAAACCACTGTGATTGTCCACATTTGAAAACACTATCAGTATATATTTTTGTGTGCATCACTTCTTGTGAACGATTGTGTACATGAAGGCGTATATAGTGAAATCATGGTGATTGTATATATTTGAAAGAATTATAAGTATACAATTGCCTGTATTTCATTCCTACTAACCGATTGTGTACATGAAGGAGTAATAAACTGGAAACCACTGAATTGTAGATACTTGAAAGAAATATAGGGATATATTAACATGTATTTCATCTGTAGTCTCTATGTACTTGAAGCAGTATACTAAACTGAAACCAGTGTAATTGTGTGTTTCAAAGAATGGTCAATAAAGTGAAACTGAAAAAATATATTAAACATTTGAGGTGTTGCGTGTGTAGTGTACGTATACGTGAACATGTTACACATATGGTGACAAAGTTATGTGCCAGAAGGAAAGTTTATAAGTTTTGTTTGCCTATTAAATAAATGCAATATGCAATGACAGCAAGGCTTAGTTTTCTGTAACGTGCATTATGCATATACTGTGAAGTATATATAGATCCAGCAGAAGTTCATACACGATTGCACGTGTTTATATTGTCACACGCAATGAATGGAGCTCGACAGGTGGCGCACCATTGATAATCAGGACCACTTTCTTCAAGTCGTGTGTGATCAGTGCATGCTGATATCTATTATTGCAGTCTAAAAGAATACTGGCACCCTTGCCATGGGCACTCAGCATCCTTGTGCACCCTTCTCGCACCCTCCTCGAAGGAGCTAAAAAAGTGAAGGACATTGAAGGCACCCTTCCTTAAGGGTGTTTTTGAAACACCGTACAGTTTTTTACATGTACACCCTATTCTAAGAGTGCATAGAAAAGCACCCTTTTTGGAAGGTCTGAATTAACACTCTTAGGGTGTCGTCCATGGGACAAGCTCATTTACACCCTTCTGGGTGTGAAAGTTTTACTCTGTACTGTTCAATATCTTCCTGATGGCCACAATAAAGCATTAATATTGTTACGTGAAGGAGACTGACTCAGAGGGGTAGTCACCGATGTATTTACAGCCGGTTAGGCGAGCAGCGCCAGCCACACAGATTAGCTCGTGCCAGTCTATCTGCTTCGTCTTCTTCAGCTCCATGCACTGGCACGTAGCATAACCCCCGGCGGCGGAGGCACCGTCCCGGTGCTTTAAAGGTCGTTATCTGACGCATTATTGTAGGGCTTGATCCGCGAGACGTGTACGATATCACTGGGTCGCATAGTAGATGATGATGGGCAGCTGGGGCTGATCTCGTAGGTGACAGTTGTTACTTGACGCAATATACGATAGGGTCCCGTGTAATGAGACAGAAGTTTTTCGGATAGGCCCAGCCGACGATGAGGGGACCAGAGTAAAACGAGGGTACTGGGAGCGAAATGTACGTCTCTATGTTCCGCATCGTACCGACGGCATTGGTTGGTTTGCGACGCCATCAGCCGAGCGCGAGCGAGCTGACGGGCATAATCGGCTCGCGCAATCGCGTCGCGGGCATACTCGCTGGTCGACGAGGTGTAAGCTGAGATGACTGTGTCCAGTGGTAAAGTCGGCTCTCTTCCGTACAATAAGTAGAACGGCGAAAAGACCGCTGTGTCGTGACGGGATGAATTATACGCGAAAGTTGCGTAGGGTAAGGCAAGGTCCCAGTCTCGGTGGTCGGGCGACACGTACATAGCGAGCATATTTGTTAAAGTGCGGTTAAATCGTTCCGTAAGGCCGTTTGTTTGAGGGTGGTAAGCGGTTGTCAGTGTGTGGTGCGTGGAACAAGAACGCAGAATGTCGGCGATGACTTGGGATAAAAATGTACGGCCACGGTCTGTGAGAAGCTGTCTCGGCGCACCGTGAATCAATATAACGTCCCGTAACAAGAAGTCAGCGACGTCGGTTGCACAGCTGGTCGGTAGAGCTCGCGTAATAGCGTAGCGTGTAGCGTAGTCTGTGATAACGGCTATCCATTTGTTTCCCAATGTTGATGTGGGAAAAGGACCAAGCAGGTCTAACCCAACACGGTAAAATGGTTCCGCGGGTATGTCAATTGGTTGAAGATGGCCAGCGGGTAGCAGCGATGGTGTCTTACGACGTTGGCATAGGTCACATGTGGCGACGTATCGGCGTACCGAACGAGCAAGGCCTGGCCAGAAAAAACGGCGCCGGACGCGCTCGTACGTGCGGGATACGCCAAGGTGTCCAGCCGTGGGAGCGTCGTGAAGTTCGGTGAGAACACAGCGGCGCAAATGCTTAGGCACAACAATGAGAAGGTCGGGCCCGTCTAGTCGGAAATTGCGACGGTATAGCACACCCTTTTGAATGACAAAGTAGCGGACGGAAGCATCATTTGTGGAGGATTTCATACGGCTGATGATGTCAAGCAGCTCTGGATCACGCTTCTGTTCTTCCCCAATTTTAAGGAAGTCGGACACTGACAAGATAGAGTTCTCCGTGGGCTCTTCAATGTCCTTAGTATCGTCGACAGGGTACCGGGAGAGGCAATCGGCATCACAGTGTAGGTGGCCAGATTTGTAGACCACCGAATAGGAAAACTCTTGCAGGCGCAAAGCCCAGCGACCAAGGCGGCCTGATGGATCTTTCAGAGAGTTCAGCCAGCAGAGTGCGTGGTGGTCGGTAACTACCGAAAATGGGCGTCCGTATAGATAAGGTCGAAATTTCGCCACCGCCCATACAAGAGCCAAGCACTCACGCTCTGTTATCGAATAGTTACGTTCAGGGGCGGATAGGAGGCGGCTAGCATATGCAATAACGCAATATTGGCCATGTTGTTTCTGAACCAGCACTGCACCAATGCCATGCCCACTTGCATCTGTGCGGATTTCCGTAGGGGCAGCAGGGTTGAAGTGTGCCAGAATCGGAGGGGTAGTGAGAAGAGCGACGAGAGTCGAGAACGCAGAAGCCTCTTCGGAGCCGCATGAAAACGGGACTTCTTTCTTGAGGAGCTGCGTAAGCGGTCTCGCTATGTGCGCAAAATTTTTCACGAAGCGTCGGAAGTAGGAGCATAGTCCGATAAATCTGCGTACATTCTTCGCAGATCGTCGTACAGGAAAGTTTTTTACGGCGCTGATTTTTGCCGGGTCTAGTTGTACACCGTTGGCGTCTAATAAATGGCCAAGCACTGTGATTTGATGGCGTCCAAAGTGACATTTGGACGAGTTGAGCTGCAGGCCAGCGCGACGGAAGATTCCCAGGATGGCTGAGAGGCGCTCTATGTGAGTTTCAATCGTTGGTGAAAAGACGATGACGTCGTCCAAGTAGCACAAACATGTGGACCATTTGAATCCTCTGAGCAGGGAGTCCATCATTCATTCGAAGGTGGCTGGAGCGTTACAAAGGCCGAAGGGCATGACCTTGAACTGATATAGGCCATCGGGGGTGATGAATGCCGTCTTTTCACGGTCCATTTCATCTACCTCTATCTGCCAGTAGCCGGAACAAAGGTCTATGGAGGAAAAATAGTGGGACCCATAGAGGCAATCAAGCGCATAATCTATTCGTGGCAGAAGGTAGACGTCTTTTTTGGTAATTTTGTTTAGGTGTCGATAATCCACACAGAAACGCCATGCACCGTCTTTCTTGCGGACTAGCACTACAGGAGAAGCCCAAGGACTGCAAGATGGCTCAATGATGTCCTTGGCGAGCATTTTGTCGACCTCACTTTGGATGATGTGACACTCGGCCGCCGACACCCGATATGGGCGCCTATGAATAGGATGCTCATTACCAGTGTTTATGCGGTGGCTCATACCGGTAGCTTTCCCCAACGAACGGCCGCTGATGTCAAAAACGTCGATGTAGCACAGCAGAACCCGGTGGAGCTCATCAGTCTGCTGCGGTGTTAAGTTGGAAGTGATCATCGAAGTAATAGCGCTGTCGGAGCAAGTGGCAGACTGATGTTGAGCGTGGGGTTCAGAAGGGGCGGCCATCGCGAAAACATCTACCGCTTTGTATTCCAAGGTGCAGAGCAACACCAAAGAGATCCCTTGCGGCAAAACATGAAGTGTCAAGCTAAAGTTGACAACTGGGAGGCACGTAGAATTTCCTGCGACGGACAGAATGGTGTGCGGTAATGTAATGCCACGGCTTATGAGAACATCGGTGATAGGGGTCAGAACATAGTCACCGTCGGGAACTGGTGGTATTGAGACGAGCTCTATGTAGGTCAGTGTCTGTGGAGGGAGGCGCGCGTGTCCCGTTGTACAGAGGCGACTCGGCCATTGTGTAAGAGGTTCTGTTGCAGGCAAGTGTAGACGGAGCGTACTGGTCGAACAGTCTATGAGGGCAGAATGCGTGGATAGGAAGTCGAGGCCTAAGATTACGTCGTGGGGGCATTTATCAAGGACGGTGAAGAGAACAACTGTGTGTCGATCCGCAATGCTCACACGAGCGGAGCACATTCCAACAATAGATGCTATGCCACCATCCGCAACACGGACGAACTGGGTGGTCGCAGGTGTGAGAACCTTCTTGAGCTTTCGGCGAAAATCAATCGTCATCACGGAAAGTTGGGCGCCGGTGCCGACAAAAGCAGTGACATGTAGGCCGTCTACTTGTACGTCTATGAGGTTCCGTTTTGTCGGTATCGTCAAAAGAGGATTTTCGGTCAGTCCGAGCGATGCAGCGCCACCTCCGGGGGCTGCAACGCTTAGTTTCCCGTCGGAGAACCTCGTGGGAAGGCGGGGGAAGATGGTCGGCGGGGCTGTGGAGAACGAGACTGGCGACGTTGGGGGGATGGAGAGCGGGAGTAGCGGTGTTCAGAAGCAGGTTCCTGGGCAAAATGGTCGCGGCTGGTCTCATGGCGATAGGCAGGACGTGCATATAAGGGACGAGAGGACGGTTGTGCAGGAGGACCCCAGCAACTTCTGCAATGGCGATAAATGTGTCCGATTCGGTGACACGAGAAGCATATCGGCTTGTCATCGTGTGTTCGCCATGCGGACGGATTACGGAACGTTGAGGGAGAGCCGGTCGGGAAGAGACGTGCCGGCGTGTATCGGGGCTGGTAGTCGGTGCAGGTAGGCGGTGAGATAGAGTGAATTTCCAAGCTGGCGATTTCCTTCCGGACGACTGCTTGAATGAGAGGCAACGTAATTGGCGGAGAGGGGTCAGGGGACGTTGTTCCCACCTTAGCTGGAGCAGCCGCTTCAAGCTCCCGCCTGACGATTCGCATCAAGTTGTCACAGGTGTCTGGTGAATGATATGTGTCGAGACATGAGGACGTCGCAGTGGTGTTCGGGAGGCGCTGGAACTGATGGGAGATGCGTCTGCTTTTAGCTTGTTGGAACCGGCGGCATTCTTGAATGATCGCATCAACAGACGACACATTGTTGAATACCAACAAGTTGAACGCATCGTCGGTGATACCCTTTAGGATATGGGCAACTTTTTCAGGTTCAGACATATTTTCGTCAGCTTGGCGGCATAGTGAAAGGACAACCTGAATATAACCGATGTAGGGCTCCGTGGAAGATTGTGCGCGAGTCGACAACTCATTTTTCGCAGCTTCACGACGACCAGAGATGTTGCCAAAAAGCTCACGGATCTTTGCCTTGAAGCTGTCCCAGCTTGTTATGTCATGCTCGTGGTTATTAAACCAAACACGAGGGGTTCCGTCGAAATAAAAGATGACGTTTGGCAGCATAAGAGTGGGATCCCACCTGTAAGTGGCGCTGACGCGTTCGTAGAGGCGTAGCCACTGGTCGACGTCGGAACCCTCGCTGCCCGAGAACACGCCGGGGTCTTTGAGCGCGGGAAGCGTCACGAAAGTTGTTGCGGGCGCAGGGTTGACAGGTCGGGCAGAAGGGGGAGCGACCGGAGAGGATGTAGCCGAGTCTTGGGTGGTCATGTTGTAAGCCGCGAGTGAGCGTCCGCTTCGAGGTTCCGTGGCGAGGACGGGGATTGCACAACTCCACCAAATGTGTTACGTGAAGGAGACTGACTCAGAGGGGTAGTCACCGATGTATTTACAGCCGGTTAGGCGAGCAGCGCCAGCCACACAGATTAGCTCGTGCCAGTCTATCTGCTTCGTCTTCTTCAGCTCCATGCACTGGCACGTAGCAATGTTATCTTTCTATTTCTTACGTGTCATGGTAAAGGTGCGTTTAATTCATATTGATGTCTTTCACAGTGAAAAGGAGTGATCGCCTGTTAGACTACTTTTGCACCTGCCTCTACTTTTTCTCAGGTTAAACCAAACAGCGGGGCAATGTGTTTCGTTTTAGTGAATGCAAACTTGTTAAGGTCAGAAGGTGGGGTATTATACTACTAAACATGACTGAGGCAAAGTAACTGCTGTACTGCACATAGTCCATAAATGCAAGGAAGGAAGGAAGGAAAAACTTTATTTGCAAGGGTTTGGGAGAGGTCATGAGCTTGATGGGTGGAGCCCCAAGTCCAGGGCTCCATTGGCTGCCGGCGCCTGCCTGACGTGACGCAGAAGTGCAAGCTGCACCTGTGGGTCAGAGCTGGCGAGCTGTGCTCGAAAGTATTACAAAGCTTGTACTGACCTTAAAAGGTGTTTAAATGTGGTGGCCGTTTTAGGCATCCCCACGAAATGTGGTAGAGCGATGGCGAGCCGCCACACCACGGACACGCATGCTCATACAGTTCTGGAAAAATTTTGTGTAGTCTTTGAAGATTAGGAGAGACTCCCATTTGAATTCGGCAGAGGTCAGTCGCGTCCTCCCCTTCTAATGATTTGTGGGGGGTGCTGTATTTTTGTCTCATGTCTCGCCGGTTAGCAAGAATTTCGCGAGGGGCCATTCTGGGTGGGTCATTATCCTCCTCGATAGCTTCCTCCTGGAGTGGTTCAAAGGATTGTATGTGCTGTCGAAGCTCTGCTCGGTTCGAGAGCCCTCGAGCACAAGCGTTGGCACTTTCGTTCCCCTCCAAGCCTGCGTGTCCTGGACACCAGGTCAGTCTGTATTTGTTCGTCAATCTCCCGCCTAAGAATTTGCTTATTTTTATCGGAAGGCGGCCTCTAAAAAGAAACGGCACGCTTCCTGCGAGACGGGAAGGATAGTTGTCTGCGGCTCATCTCTCTGCTCTTGCGCTTTGATTGCAAGGGCGATGGCAAAGCATTCCGCCTTGGCGATCGAGGACGTGTACAGCGATGCACATGTCACCATGCAGTTGTCGTTGAAAAGTACTGATGCAACTGACCGTTTGAAATTGTACCTCGAAGCGTCCACATACAAAACATTTGATTTGTTTTTGAATGTTTTTCGGAGCCATCTCACTCTCTCCTCTCTGCGCTTTCTGTTTGTTTTTATGTCCATGTTTTTTGGCAGCGGTGAGATCGAAATCTCGCTGCGGACGGGATCCAGGATTTCTACAAAAACCTCGTACAGGTTCTGGGGGTATGGCGGAAAGCCCACCCTGGCAAGTATCTCTCTCCCCGCTTTCGTTTGACCTCTGCGCAGTCAGTACCGCTGACTTTCGCTCAGGGTATGTAATATATATACCGAGGTTCAAAAGCTTTTGGTTTGGTGTGATTACCGGTTGCTCTATGGCCACTTTGTAGGCGCCCCTGATTATAGGCTCGATGGTTTCTTCTTCTGATTTGTTTAACACGTGGAAAGGTAGACTATATGTAACCTTACACAGTACAAGTGCCTGTACTAATCTAATTGTGTCTCCTTCCTTCATTCCCTGTTTATGGTATGTTACTCCATGGATCATTCGTGCAACTTGTTTCGTGGCTGATATTAATATGTTTATTGTATGGTTCGCTCGTCCATTACTTTGAACCCAGTAACCCAGAATACGTGCTACGGTCACCTCACGTACTTTGACACCTTCAATGTGTATGTCGATGTTTCCATTACTTTTGTATCTTTTTCTATGTACCCTGATTATTTTAGATTTTTCTGGGGTACAGCTGAGCCCGCTAGCCTTCGCAAAGTTTTCAACTGCTGTTGCAGCCTGTTGAAGTGTCTGCTCTTTCTTAGCCAGAAAACCACGCGTTGTCCATAGGGTGATATCATACGCATAAAGAGTGTAACATAACTGTGCAGCTTCATCCAGAGCTCGCGTGAGCCCTAACATGGCGATATTAAAGAGCAGGGGAGAGAGGATGGCTCCTTGAGGGGTACCTTTCTTTGGCATCTTAAAAGCGTCTGACGTGACTTGGGGTACGCTTATTGAAGCCCGCCTTTCTGTGAGGAATGCCTTGATGTAATTGTAGGTGTTCGTCACACATTCGATGTTGTTTAATTCTGTTAGGATGGCCTTATGCGAAATATTGTTTAATGCTCCTTTTAAATCAAGGGCTAGTATTAGATGTTCTCCTCCTGTAGGTATATAGCTCAGAACTTCCTCTTGTAATAGGAGAAATGCGTCTTGAGGGAAGAGGCCATTCGGAAACCAAGCATAGTGGCTGGAAAAAAGGCCGTTTTCCTCCATAAAGTTTTGGAGCCGATCATAAATAACCAATTCGAAAAGTTTTCCCATGCATGACGTCAAAGATATGGGCCTGAGTGCCTGCAGGGATTGCTTCTTCCCGGGTTTCGGTATCGTAATAATTTTGGCTACTTTCCATCCTCGGGTATCTTCCCTTTGAGCCAATAGTTGACATTATTATGGTTTGTCAGTGCCTCTATAACCTTATCGCTGAGGTTCCTTAATATTGCATCTGTGATTTGATCTGAACCAGGGGCAGAATTTCTCTTGTCTGCTTGGGCAGCCGCAAAGACTTGGTGATTGGGGCGTCGAGTCTCTCGCTTTTCGCACCAGCGTACTGCAATTCAATACTGCAACTATCGGTATTCTCTCCTATGTATCTGTCCTTAAGTGCTTGTATTAACTCCTCCTCTGTGCCCGGAAAATCATGCATTATTCGCTGTAGTGTTCTGTTCGTGGCCGATTTTGATTTTTCTCAGTCAAGCATGTTCCTTAGGATGGCCCAAGTTTTCGCAGTGCTCAGAGTGTCCTGTAGTGAACTGCAGAACTGGATCCATCCCTCAGTTGCAATTTCGTTAGGGTATTGATTTGCCTCCTCTCCCAAAGCAGCGGAGAAGGTTCCGGTTGAGTTGCTTTTTTTCCACCTCTTCAGCATACGGCGCCTGCTCTCCCACAGGTGGAGCAGGTGCCTGTCAACTGCAGGAGTCTCAGCTGTTCTTGGGATACGTTTAGATGTTTGTTCGTGAACTGAGATTATGTACTCTGACCAGTCCACAATGAACTCCGGTAAAGAGTTGGGTGGGGGATTGGGTCGTCTGTACCTTTCCCAGTCAGTGATCACCACGTGTCCTATGACCCTACGTTTTTTGGGGTTGACAGGAAAATGCTGATTATGTCGTGATCGCTGCCGAGATTCTCTTACAGATTTGTCCAGTTAGAGTCGTTATTATTACGTGTGAATGTCCAATCTGGGAACGTGTCTCGACTTACGCTGTTATTCAGCCTCGTAGGTGTTGTGGGTAGAGTAATTAACCTCAATCCTAGTTTGGATATGGCGTGTTCGAGACGCGTTCCCTTAGGGGAAACTCTCGAATAACCCAGGTAGTGCTGGGTGCGTTAAAGTCGCCCAACACCACAAGTCGATCTCTCACCCCTGCAATGCCGACGACATCCTTAAGCAGTGCGACAAAGTCCTCGTGTTTACCTTTGGGAGGGCTGTATACATTTAATATTACCGTTTTCACTTTGCCACTCTTCAGAGGAAGGAGGGTGGTTATCTGATGATTAATCCGCAATTTTTCTATGTGCTCAACCTTTGCTGCAATTCTTTTGCTAACCAGCGGGGCTACGTAGGGATAATTCGGATCTTGTAAACAATAATATCCCTGCAGTTTTACCATCTTGGGCCCAACCTCCTACAGGCATATTACGTCTGGCTGAATTGGTACCGAGTTCATGTAATTTTGAAGTGCTGCGGCGCGCTTGTGAAAAGTGCGACAGTTCCACTGCCAAATCTCTAAATGTTCTACACTTTTAAGTGTGAATACACTTTATAAGCGACCCCAAACCATCCACCGCCGTCGGCGGCGTCCGCAGTCTTCTCTCTACATTTAAAAGAAAGGACTTGGCAGGCTGCAGCGCGACGCTCGACCGAATAAGCCATGGACGCGACGCTGATGTCGGTGTCAGTAACGCGCCTTATACCCCCTCCCACTTCGCTCGCTCATCCACTCTCCTTGCTCGCTGCAGCTGCGCGCGCACCCCTCTCTCGCGCGCGCCCGCCTTCTCTCTCAGTCTCCCGTCGAGAGCGGGTCGTGAGGGAGAGTAAAGTTAAAATCCGTTGGCATTCGCCAGTGAGTTACCGTAAACTCCCCCGTGTGATCAAATTGCGATTCCCAGGAACCATTACACCATAAAGGCACCATAGTGTGATTAATAAATACAATAGTGCGAATAATTAAATACCCCTCATAGCATCACCCCGTGTATTCGCACTTAACCATGTTCACCATTGGGGAAATGCTTGGGAGTTTTTTTATATTATTTTTGTCCATGCTGCATGGTTGTACCGATGCTGTCGCGGCCCGCATTGGATGGTTTGTCAATAACTGGGGTGGAGAGGAAGCGTTTGTTTAGTGCCCTCTGCAAGCCTCCCACAGCATCGTTAACATACTGCCTCTGAAGTTTTAGTTCTACTACGACAAACGTTTTCATTTCCGTCATGAACTCAGCTAGAAGTTTATAAAAAGTAGCTGTGCTTTCTTTGTTTGCTTGAACCTGCGTCTGCACTTGCTTTATTAGTTCACTGCTTTCTGATTGAGTAGCGAAAGAGTCTCCGTCTATCATTTCCTCGCTCGTTTCTGCGCTATCCTTCATGTAGGCTGAACGCTCTGCCGCCTCTTTATTACGTCGGTGAGGTTGCCTACCGACACTGGGATTTGTATTTTCTTAATTACATTTTCCAATTAGCTTTCCATTGACGAGATGGCCAGTTTATACTCTTTCCACTCCGCAGCCAATGGATTTCTAAGCTGTTTAATTTCTTGCGGTAATCTTTAGTTCTCCTCAAGAATTTTCCTATACAGGGGGCTATCAGTTACCGGAGCATTGGGAGGCACTGGACTCGCCCAGCTCACCTAGGTTGGTTGTTTTCTACGTCCTCCGTACTAAGGCCAGTGGTTGCTGCTGCAGTTTTTTCTTTCCTGGCTTGGACGGAGCTTGTTTCGCAGCTGCTGCTTGGTGTTTTCTTCAAGTTTGGCTTGCCAGAGGCCTCCACAGGCTTGCTGATGTTTCGCTGTTTCTGTATCTTTGATGTTGACCTCGATCTTGATCGTGATCTGAAGCTGGATCTAGATATCTGCCGCTTCTGCAGCATCGCTTCCTCTCGCTATTAGCTAAACCAATAGGCCCGTGTACTCAGATTTGGGTGCACGTTAAAGAACCCCAGGTGGTCAAAACTTCCGGAGCCCTCCACTATGGCGTCTCTCATAATCATATGGTGGTTTTGGGATGTTAAACCCCACAAATCATCAATGATATGAACCAACGAGGAAGTTTCTGCTGGTGTTGCTCAAGTTGCGAAAATCCTTCTCGGCGTAGGTACACTCTGTCTTCGAGGCGTCTCCACTCGTGATATTCGGAGGCTACATTTTTCAGTTTCTTTTTGCACCATTTGTCACCTGTAGCGTGCTCTTCACCGCGTATGGCGCAATTCAGAGCGCATTCGTGTCCTTGAGTAGGATCACACGTCGCACACTTGGAGCACACGTGGGCGTTCGGAGTCGGGCACACATCGGTTGGATGTCCAGTTGATCGACAAATCTTGCAAACCTGTACGGTAGGCTTGTATAGATAACACATTGTCTCTGCACCCATAAAATAGACACACCTGGGGAGCACGTCACCCGTAAAAGGTAATATTGCTGACTTTGAAGAGCCTAGCATCCTGGCTCTCTCTATCTTCCCCCCTTGCGTTGGTATTCGTAGGTTTGCCATCAGGTCGGGCTGCGTGGTTCCGGGCGGTAGTCCGTGAACGATGCCTCGCAGCACGTTTTCTGGGTCAGCCACGTACGCATTCAAGGGGTGAATCCGTCCTCTGATTTTCAGTTGGTTGATCTCTCTTAGCCTGCCCGCCACTTGTTCGTGTGGCGTAGACAATATTATAATGTTCGATCCGAGTGGACCCGCAGCAAAAAACTTTCTCCTCCAAAGCTGTTCCGGCAGGCCTCTATTATTTCCATAGGGAGCTCCGATTCAAACAGATTTTTCACTGTGAGGCCCTTGTGCAGTCTCAGAATAACCTTTGTGTCTTCCTTTGGAAGGGGCGTCTGTCCTCGCCGTTTTCTGCGCTGGAAATTCCGCTTGACTTGACTGTCCCGTGCTGCGTCGACAGGCGGATGGCCTGCTGACTTTTCGTTTTTCTTTGCTAGTTCCTTTTCGGGTTCTTTCTGGCTTTAATTATGGTTCTTTTTTCTTCTGCGTGAAAGAACGGTGTGCCAGCCGTCCCCCGTCTAAGTAAGAGCCAGACCTGCGTCGTCATCGTTCTTGTTATCGAGAGACGCGGCGCTGGGTGCTCGCGCGTCGTTACTTAGTCCCTCATTTGACGAGACGCTACTCGCGTCGTTCGGTTGATTCTCCGACACCAGAAAGGCGCCGGAATGGTCTTCGTCGATGTTCATGTAGACAAAGAAATTCTAGGCGTCCTTATACATACATGTTCCTTTTACAGAAACTAAAAATTTCTTCCACCTTGGACAATATTGGCTTAAATAATAAAATCCTGAATTCTATATCATTCAGTAACACCCCCTTCTTATGCGCTCTGTTTTCACAGTCATTGTCTACCGGAACTCTACCCCAAGATTGGCTATCAGCTAAAGTCGTCCCCCTCTTCAAATCAGGTGAACGTTCCTCGCCGCTAAATTACAGGCCCATTTCCTTAACTAGTACCATTTGCAAAATCATGGAGCATATCACACACTCAAGTAATAAACTATCTCGAATGTCACAATATCATTTTCAACTTTCAGCACGGTTTTCGCAAGGGACTTTCATGCGACACCCAACTTGCCGGTTTTGTTCACGACCTTCATAAATCCATGGATGCTGGTTGCCAGGTCGACGCCATTTTCTTAGATTTCGCTAAAGCTTTTGACCGCGTTCCTCACCACAGATTACTACTAAAGCTAGAACAACTTAACATTCACCCTGTAGTTCATGCATGGATAAAAGCTTTTCTTTCCTCCAGGTCTCAATTCACCTTTGCTATGAATTTTTATTCTTCCTCTTTACCGGTAACATCTGGTGTACCCCAAGGCAGTGTTCTTGGTCCTCTACTCTTCCTCGTTTACATTAATGATCTACCGAATTCTTTATCTTCACACGTTCGACTTTTCGCGGACGACTGCGTAATATACCGTAACATTTCTTCTGATTCTGACCGCTTAGCTTTGCAATCTGACCTTAACAAAATTAATCATTGGTGTTCAACTTGGCTTATGTCGTTAAATGTTTTTAAAACTAAGTGCATGTCCTTTACTAACGCTGCTACACGTTTTCCTAGTCAATACTCGTTGAATAATATGACACTTGAGTTAACATCTACCTACAAGTACCTCGGTCTCCACTTTCAATCGAATCTAACTTGGCACCATCATATAAAAGTCACTCTTGCAGCTGCTAACCGGTCTCTCGGGTTACTGAAACGAAATCTTAAACAGGCTCCATCGCAGTTAAAAAAACTTGCCTTTTACCAGTTTAATTCGCCCTAAAATAGAATATGCCAGTGACATTTGGGATCCTCATTAAGCCTACATCGTATCAAATATTGAATGTCTGTAAAACCAAGCTGCTCGTTTCATTTACTCAGAATATTCTACCTATTCCAGCGTAACTAACTTAAAAACCGTGCTGAGCTAGAGGAATCGGCCATTCGTCGGAAATATGCACGCCTATCACTTTTCCACAAACATTACAATCACCCATCATTACATGACAGTTTCTTTGAACCCGCCTGTTCCATCTTTCCCCGCCGTGATCATCCTAACAAAGTCAAACGCCCGCTATCTCGCACACTTCGTTTCGCTCAGTCATTCATCCCGCGCACTATTATTGAGTGGAACAGTTTGCCTGCACATATTGCCACCCAGAAAGACTCGGTAAAGTTTTCAGAGCTCATGCGCACTACGGTGACTAAATAAATATTTTTTTGCTTTTGTTGTTTTGTTTTCTTTCGTTTTTAACTATTGTATAACGCCATGCAATTGCTGCCCGTATTCATGGTTTGCGCTTTGTTGCGGTTGTCAGGTTGCACTGTATCTTGCTGTACTGCTTTTTTTCTGTTTTGTTGTTTTTTTTCTTCAAACCATGTTGTATTTCCCCCCCCCCCTATGTAATACCCTCTTCTAGAGGGCCTTTAAGGGTAACCTGAATAAATAAATAAATAAATGCTCTGTAGAAACAGGGGATTGGGCCAACCTCCGTTTTCCTCTGCGCAAGGCGTATAGTCCGAAAGGGAGTTTAAATGGCATTCACCATTGACTTCTAACTCAGTCAGAAAATGTCGGAGAAAGTTGGTCGAATGGTTGTGAGCCAGTCGATGCACACACACCCGTCACCGCAACCCGCACGGTTTAGCGTCCCGGCGCCGCTGACTGAAGCCGGTGATACGGTGAGCTGCGTTCGTGCACATCGTGTCTTCCAATGTTGATAGTTTCTCGTGAAGCTGATCCAGGTCCGAGATTATGGTGTCCTTAGAATCCTCGCAACTTCACTAAAACGATGAAGCACTCTTCAAGTAGACTTGAATGAAATTTCCGCCTGAAAGCGTTTCATAAAGCGGAGAGCGATGTGAGAACGTCCTAACCGCCCTACGCCACCTCGACGTCTAAGCGCAAGGAAACGAGGCGATAGCAGGACGCTTCTGCGCTCTTTATCACGGCACATGCTTTGGCCGCATGGCAGGTTACCAAACCACGGAGAACCGCAAAACAGCAGCAAGTTTGATATGGGCTTGGTACCACCTGCTCATGACTTACGGCAGTACCGTTGCGCTTAGGGAACGTATTCCACATAATTCACGAATGGTGTCGAGCCATCTGCCATACCTTCCCTAACAAGGACCACTGGCGACTTTCTCCAACGTCATCAGTTGTTAGCACACATTGCTACCAGCGGCCTTCACACCCACAAGGCGTCCACCATCTGACCTCTGGCATTTACATCAACCCGAAGTGCGCTTTTTAAACGCGAAGCATTTCTTACGAACTTCGGCGACTTGAGCGTATCTATCTATCTATCTATCTATCTATCTATCTATCTATCTATCTATCTATCTATCTATCTATCTATCTATCTACCTATCTATCCATCTATCCATCTATCTATCTGTCTGTCTGTGTGTCCGTCTGTCCGTCTGTCCGTCTGTCTGTCTGTCTATCTATCTATCTATCTATCTATCTATCTATCTATCTATCTATCTATCTATCTATCTATCTATCTATCTATCTATCAATCTATCTATCTATCTGTCCATCTATCTATCTATCTATCTATCTACTTATCTATCTACCTATCTATCTATCTATCTATCTATCTATCTATCTATCTATCTATCTATCTATCTATCTATCTATCCAGCCGCCTAACGCTTTTAGCTCTCCTGTTCATTTCGTTAATGGTAGCAATACTTGATTTGGTATGGCATAGCATGACTGTATGACGAACATAACTGACTAGTCATAACATGACTATCATGACATGTGTGTAATGAATGTCATGATGTATAATTTAAAGTCTTACTGCTCTTACGGTCGTTTCGTTCAGAAGACATGTTGCAAAATTGGCATAGTATAGCATGACCGCACGGAGAACACAACTGACAGACCCTAACGTGGAAATCATGACATGAATGTCATGTGTGTCATGTTTAATGACTACGCGCCACTCTCATGGTACGCTCGCAGTCATTTCGCTAGCTTCACATATACCGAATTTGGCGTTATGGGACGAGAATGAATGACGAACCTATGTGACTGGTTCAAACATGATAATCATGAGATGCGTGTTATGTAACAACAATACTACATGCCACACTCATGATGCATTCACGACCATTTCACTAGCTTCACATACACTAAATTCGGTATTACGGGAGGTGATTGAATGACGAAGGTACATGACTGGTTCAAACATGACAATCATGACATGCGTGTCATGTAACAACATGACCAAATGCCAACTCACGACGCGCTCGCGGCCGTTTCGCAAGCTTCACATACACCAAATTCGGTATTACAAGACGTGCCTAGATGACGAAGGTATATGACTGGTGCAAATATGATAGTTATGAAACACGTGCCATGTAACAACATGACTACAGCCCCACTCATGATGCGCTCGTGGTCGTTTTGCTAGCTTCAAAAACACCATTACGGGACGTGAATGAATGACGAAGGTATGTGACTGTTGCAAATACGATAATCATGAGATGCGTAACTACTTTCCTCAGTCATGATGCAGTCGTGGCCGTTTCGCTAGCTTCACATGTACCAAATTTGGTATTACGTGACGCGAACAGATGACATATGTAAACGACACGTCACAACATCATAATCATGACATGTGTGTCATGTTACAACAAGACTATACATACATGCTACACTCATGATGCGCTCGCGGCCGTTTTGCTCGCTTCACATAAGCCAAATTTGGTATTACGTGATGTTAATAGATGACGAAGGTATGTGACTGGTGCAAACATGATAATCATGAGATGCGTGCCATGTGAGAACATGACTACATGCCAGACTCAAGGTGACAAAACACTTCGACGTGACCCGGCGTGCATGCACGCCGACGTTCGTTTTGCCGCGTCACGCTGGCGACGCCAAGCCATGCACCGATCTGCCTGGCATATACTCGCAGGCGCACGCCGCGGTGCCTTGCTATGACGCATGCGCTTTTGAGTGCACGCAGCTCTTTCGTCACAAAGCTAAGCAGACGCGGTGCTGTCTAGTTAACGTGATCAGTGCGAAATGCAGCATGTCGCATTATGAGACGGTTGCCGCCGGGCCTCGCTGACAGACGCTGGTCGCGCCTAGTGTCAGACAATAGAGTGCTCGCGTTTTACTAACGTAGCGTCGCTGCGCCCAGCACAACGTTACGTGCACCCGCCGCCGTTTCGCAACTTCACATATACCAAGCTTGGTATTGCGGGACTTGAATGGACAACGAAGGTATGGGACACCTTCAAACAAGATAATCATAATATGCGTGTCGTGTAAAACATTACTACATGCTACGTTCATAGCGTGCTCGCGGCCATTTCGTTAGCTGAAGGTTTACAAAATTCGATATCAGGTGACGTGAATAGATGAAGAAGGTAAATGACAAGTCCAAACGTGATAATGATGACATGAAAGTCACGCACGACATCATATGTTTCCGCCTCATATAGTTGTGCGGATTTTAAAGTTACATATCAAGCTTCTTAATTCGTGCTCCGCATATCAGCGATTCCCACTGTACGTGGGATCTGCCAATTTTTTCTATATAGCAAGTTCTGAAAGCTGGAGGGTTGTTTTCAGAAGTTAGCTGTCGTCTTGTAGAACAGAAAAAATGTGTTCGTGACTCGAGTTTGTATAAAATACCTTTAAAAAGGTTCGTTTCTTTCCCCTGGCAGACCCATCACATTAGCGAGTGAGGATATTTAGGGAGCCTGTATTTGCGAGGAAAAGAACCTCGAGGTCACTGTTAAAATATTTCATTATCTGTGCGGTATTCCTGAAGCAAATTCACCTTATCACTGCAGACACCTTAAAGGCTTTCTAGTGCAAGGTTAGAGGCTGTGCTGTACTATATGGCGGTAGCTATATCTACAGGGAAGGCAGATCTATCAACCGGGTAGCTTGCGATGTTCTCTGTAAACCACATGACTCTTCTAGCCTGTTTCTCATATTCTAAACATGGATTTTGTTGGTAACATAATTTCCTGCAGCAAGTTTAGTTTCTGCGAACAAATCTGTACAACTGAATGCTTAAAAACCTTACAAGCTGTAAGCATTGCCGGAAAATATTAGGGCAATCATGCATACAATACGCCAAGTCTCCCTAGGCTAGAAGAAAAGCAAAGAGAGCAACAAGGGGCAAACCAAGTTTTTCTAGGTCAGATTTTATTGCAAACAGCATCCAAACAGCATCTGGCCTAATTTCTTCAAACAGTCGTGCCTCCTTCGCTAGAACTTTGTGTCCTCGCAGTGGGGCTACAATAAAGCAACTAGGCGAAGCGTCATACACGGCGCCAACTGCATATACGAAGTTCATATGCGTTTTCTCTACAAGCACCAAATAAAAACTGAGTTCACGTTATGAAATCATCCTTATGGCTGGTTCTTAAGCAAAAGGATGACAAAAATTACGAAGCAGCACCGATCTCCCATAGAGCATATCTGAGTTATTGGCCAACAACCACCTTGCTTAGTGCACAGATATTGCACCGTTAAGGACCGACTGACAGACAGAAGGAAGGACGGACGCAAACAGTAAATCTGTCGCATTCTATATTATTAAAGCAAAATCTTTTTTGCCATTGTTGAGCGAGTTTCAGTGTGGTTCCGCGTGTCATTGAAGGAAACAACAAATACCCCATGGCAAGCCGCACAAAATTTAGTTGTGTTGTAACTGTGTAAGACTAAAAGAATTTACAGGGAACGCGTTCGTTAGGTAGGCTGTCTACCTGTCCAAATGTCCTTCCGAAGCGACCGAGGTGAAAGTGCAGTAACGCGAACATCTCCCAACAAAAGGAGGACGCGAACGCGAGCGTCTGTTGGTGGTTTACGGGCCTGGCGTTTCCCGCGACGAATGCGGTGACGGCTTTGGAAACCGATGAAACGCAGATAGTGAATGCATGTAACACCACACGTTTGACTAGTCATATCATTTGATTGGTGAACTGCACTCCGACTACGAGTATAAACAAGCACACCCAAGTTAACAAGCTTTCACTTGTATAACCCGGCATAGCCGAACGAAGCCTGATACATTTTTTTACTGTGCTTGTTGTCGTGCTTACATTATTCAAACTGCTTTTTGTCGCATGATTAAGTCATTAATTTTACAAAACATGCGCCGATATACTCAGTCCGCTCTCAATACAACGGGTACTCACCTCACAAACACGAGAAGAAGTAGTCGACTCCAGCAGTCGCGCTTCACATCTGTAATCCAGCGTTTCCGTCGTCTAGAGCAACTGCGGAAGCGGGACAATTTCCAGATGATTTTGCACTGCGGCACGCAGCACCCTCGCTTTAACACTCTAATATTCTTGAAGGCGCGCTTAGCGCAAGCATGGTGTCGCAGCGGAAGCTAGGTCTACGGTGTAGTCAAACGCATCTCATACCACAGATTGCACACCAGCGCCAACATGCAGCCAATGCAGTGTGGCAGAGCAGGAACGCCTTCGCACAAGAACAAACATGGTGCTCGTTGCCATGGAAACTGGGTATGGTAACATCGTGTTTTAGTGGGCGGTGGCAAGTGGTGGGTCAAAGTTTGTCACCACCCTCAAACACGAAGACACGCCTACATGAAGGCTCCCTATGATAACAGCGTTCATGAAAATGGCTGTAAAATCTGGCATAATGTCACAAAAGCGTGTGTGGCATTTGCGGTGGTTAACAAGAGAACACCACGTGCGAACGCGCCAGTTCCACATTTCAACAGTGCAGCGGCGTCACTGCGACGTCATAAGAAACGAACACGACAATAATGCAGCTCGGGAGGCTGCTCTTGGCGGCACACTTGAGGATACCATACAACTTTAAAGGTCTGACCCGGCAAGCAGTCTTCGAGGGTTTTCACAGTCATTCATGCTCCCTATATGATGCCCACCAAGCTGCCAGACCCACCTGACCGATTATCAACACCACTTGCGCTCTTCGATGTATCACTGTATGTCAAGTGGGCTCCCCTGAAGAGAGGCATTTCTGCTTTATCGTATATGGTTGGGAATTACATTAAAAATTGTATTTCCGTGTCTGTGTGGTTTATATTTTGCGCAGACAATCACTAGCTTCCTTCATAGTGCGCCTTGACAATAGAAAAATGTCTGTTGGCTCTGTTCTAGCATGTAATCGACAAAGCACATCGCAGCTAAAGGCTACCAAAGAAGTGCTGAAGTTTTTAGAAAAAAACGGACCTGGAAAAACGGTTGTGATTGGATTAGATAAACTTTTCTTTGGCCCTCCAAAACACAGATCACTGTGTTGCGAGCAGCTCAATGGCTGTGGTTTTGATGTCGCGTTTGCACGCCACATTGATGATGATGATGATGATGATGATGTGCCTTCATCTTTGCTGGCACTCGCCCACAAAGGGGGATCGGCCGAGAACCGGGCGGCAGGATCAAGTTTGTTCAGTCAGGCATTCAGGAAGTCTCGTAGTTGTAAGTAATAACAATAGGCTAACAAGGTAATCTCTTTGTTGCCCTTATGTACTCGCACACAGCAGAGAAAACCTCCCTGTGGCTATAACCTAATGTAATCCCTCCGAAGGATAAAATTAGTTCCACGTTTATTTTGAAACCTAGCTTCTCAATTGGTTCGACCAGGTATCTTTTTCTTTGATAAGCATAACGTTTACAGTATAAAAAGAAATGATCTATTGATTCCGATTCCTTGCAAAAGAGACACAACGGAGATGCTGTTAGTCCAGCTTTATGTAGGTAGTAATTCAGATGCGGAATTCTGCATCGTAACCTGGTGATTGTAGTTTCTATGTGCCGAGATACACACCACTGTTTGTTCCAGCAATATCTTAGATGTACGAAGTCTCTGACTTTATTCAATGATAATTTTTCTATTTCTTTGTGCAAACAAGCCTTTCTATATCTTAGTGCTGTTACGTAGGCGAAATCAGGTAAAATAGGTAAGATTGGTCCGCTTAAACATGCTTTGGCTAACGAGTCTGCCATCTCATTGGATAAATTCCGCAGTGGCCGGGTATCCACAGCAAGTGAAAATTTTTCAGGTTTTCTGGTAATAAACTGCTAATCATACTCATTAATGTCAAATTTTTTGCTGTAGATAGTGCAGTGCATACTGAAAGAGAATCGGTAAGTATGACCGCTTCTGATTCGCTTGCAGGAAGTTTACAAAGCGCTAGAATTATAGCAAATAATTCAGCGATGAATATAGGCGTGTAATCTGGTAATCGAATTGAGAAAGACCAGTCGAGAGAGGTACAGAAGATGCCTATTCCAGCCTTTTCGTTCAATACGGATGCATCCGTCGCAATAATGTTGTTTATGGACAGATGAGTCAATTAATCTTTTAACCGAATATTAGATATTGAAGGGGCAGTTGTTTTGCATTAGAGGGGAAAATATCATCAAATTTAATTTCAAGTTTTAAATTAGGTGTCTTCATTATGGAAATCTGATAAATATTTACATTGAGAGGCTCTAGCTACGCTTGGACGAACCTAATCTTAGGGGAGTGTAGTCTAGACCATTGTGTTCCAAAGAATGCGGTTGGTTCTTGAATAAAAACGTATGAAGCTTGTCGCAGAGGCGAATTGTATATTTTTAAGAAAGCTTGGACTGTAAGAATTCTAAACCGAGTTAACAAAGGTGGAAGGCGCGCTTCCACATACAAAACATTATTTGCCACAAATTTTGGGAGTCCAAGACACAAGCGCAAAGCTTCTCTTTCTAATAATATTAATTGTCTCATTTTGTAAGCCGCGCTGCCTGAAAATATTACACACCCGAATTCCATAATAGGCCGTACATACATCTTGTAAATCATTATCAATGAACTCCTACGCAATCCTAATTTTCTGTTTCCCAATTTGCGTAACCACCCCAAGGCACGTGACGCTTTACAGCCAACCTCGTCTATATGGCTTTTCCAATTTAGCGTCCTATTATATACGATGCCTAGGTATTTCAGGAAATAGACCTGGGGAATGAGCTCGGTACGATACATCAGGAAAATGTTGACACGATCCTTAAAAGAGAATGGCAGAAGCGCGCTTTTTTTTGACGTTCAATGACATATGGATATTGTCAAGCCATTCTTCTAGCGTGTTCATGTAATTCTGTAATGCCTGATACAATGAGTGAAGATCACTGTTTGTTGCAAAGAAAGCAATATCATCTGCATATACGTAAATTTGGATATCCTGATGAGTTGGAATGAAACTTAGTAATATGTTGAATAACACCGGGGATAATACTGAGCCCTGAGGTACACCTCGTGTCTGCTTATATTTTTTAGAAGAGCATCCATCCAAGAAGCAATAAAATTATCTGTCTTTCATAAACTCTGTAATCCATGCTGTTATATATTTTGGAAAGTGATGGTCTTGCATCTGCTTGATTAGGATAGGATATTCCACTTTGTCGTACGCTTTAGCTAAGTCTAGAGTGACTAGTGCACAGTATTCGCGGCGATGCCGAGCCAGCTGTATGCGACTTTCCAAATCCACATGCGCACACCAAATGGAGTATCCCGATCTAAAGCCAATTTGTCTGGGGTTTAGTATTGTATGTTCATTGATGTAGTTTATTATACGGGTATTTAAGACTCTCTCTACAAGCTTGACCAGGTTAGATGTCAATGCAATAGGCCTTATGTTATCCAGAGTAAACTCCATTCCCTGTTTCTTAAGTATCGGAATTATTTTGGAAAGCTTCCAATCGGCCGGAATCCAAGAATTTTTCAGTGAATAATTAACTATATTACGGATTTCATGTGGCGATATTTCGAATAACACTTTAATCATTGTAGAGGTCACCCCATCAGGTCCGGGAGCAGCGGGCGGTAAGCTCTTCATCACATCCGCCAGTTCAGCTAAAGATACCTCCTGGAAATCACAATCCACCCTTAATTTCTCTATGGACTTTGGCATAATTGACGTAAACCTAGTTTGCAAGCCTTTAGCAATATTTTCCAAGAATTCAGAGAGTTCGCGAGGAGACATAATGGTGGAATGACTGCTTTCTGTCTGTGGAATCATTTTCCTCGCACGTAAAAACCTGAAAAGCATTTTCTTATTTTTAAACTTAGACAGATAATTAAATTTATTCATATCATTGTCTTCTTTTGCTTTGCGCACTAGACGCTTAAAATCGGCGGCCATGAATTTATAATCACTCCAATTTTGGGGGCTATAATCACTCCAATTTTTGGGTTAATTAACAGCTTTTTTCAAGCTGCTTTTCGCTTTCTACACCCCCTGACACATTCTAGATTCCACCACGGGCTAAAAGATCCCGCTGTGTTCGAGTTTACAGTAAACGTTGAATCTTTTAGTGATTGCTTCAACACCGCAGATAGACTCATAGCCCTAAGGTCTTCCTGCATTTCCTCGCGAAAAGTTAACGTAGATTTTGAGTCTTTTTGTAATTTAGCATAATTTACGAACGAGCCAACGTTCCATGCCAAACTAAACCTCGGGAACTTAATTTCAAACGTAATGGGAAGGTGGTCGCTGTTTGTAGCCCAATCTAATATATTCCACGAGGATATGCTTAAAGTGGGGCTGGAAAATGTTAAATCAATAGTCGATTTAGAGTTACCTCTTACAAATAAAACAACGTGTGAGTTCAAGCAGGAAAAGTTATTATCCAGCGTCCATTCCCACAAACGTCTTCCGCATACATCAGATTTGAAGCCCCAAGACACATGGTGAGAATTGAAATCACCACACAGTACTACTTCTTTTCTGCATGAAGCTACCATAATATCGAGGCATCTCGTGTCTTGAACTCCTGCAGGAAAGTATATGTTTGCAAAAGAGAAAGGCGAGCAGTCTGGTAGTGTTATGTCTAACACCAGAATTTCGTAATTCTTATCCATACACTGATACGATATCTTGGCTCTGTGACTAAATTTAGTTGATATTAAGAAAGCCAGACCGCCGCCTCTACTCGGCCAATCCAGCCGTATTAATCGATAATTTTTCATGTAAAACTTTTCACCGTTACCAAGCCAGGTTTCCTGAATGGCAATTATGTCGAGAGAAATTTGCGAAGAGATACATTGTAAATCTGTAGTTGCCGACCAAATAGACCGGCAGTTCCACTGCAGAATTTTTAGGGAAGCTATTTTGATGCTATACCGGCAGAAGAAACTGCCTGATCCAGAATATCTTTTTTCAAGAAATCATTTTTGAAAGGTTCTTAAAGAAGTCTTTCTTTGACAAGTATTTCTTGGATTTTGGGTTCTGAGAAGACTTTTTAGAAGGGGGAGACCTGTTACGTTTTAAAGTTCTTAGAGGTTCTGTGTCCATATCTGTAAAGTCTCCTGAATCATCTATCACAGGTTTTGACTCAGCCTGAACTCTATTTTTTGAAGGTCCTGCTTTCGGAGAGATAGATCTATGATTGACTGTCTGATTTTCCTCCTCTGTACCTCTTGAAATCAACACAGCGTGGGAATCCCGATTTTGCACAGAAACTGTACCAATGATTTGTGTCAGCTGTTGTGTTAACATATCAGCCAAGGCTTCAAAAAGAGTAGCTGCCAGACGCTGCATTGCCTTTTCAGTGGACTTTTCAATAGCCTCAGTTATCGACCTTGCGAGCGATGCATCCATCGCCGCTGTGTGACGGGATGTTATGCCTGCGTAACCTTTCGATCTTTCATGCATTTCTGCTACCGCCTCCCTCCTAGAGCAACGCCTGCGTTCTATGATTTCTAGAACACCCATTTCTTTTTCTTTTGCACCACATTCAGCAGAGTCTGCAGGGTGCGCTTCATTACACAAGCAGCACTTCTGGTCATCGGATTTGCAATCGCAGCTGTCATGACTCTCTCAACACAGACGACATCTAGCCTGTGATCCGCATGCTTTCATGCTGTGGCCGAATCGCCAACATCTTGAGCACTGCAAAGGTTTCGGGGAAAGTGGTTCTACTTTGTAGATTAGTGGCCATGCCTTAATTTCTGTTGGCCTAACTCTTCCTGCAAAAGTTACTATAACTGATTCAGTAGGCGATTTTGTTTTATCAGTCGTTCGGGTGCATCGATAGACTGAAACTGCCCCAGCTGCAGCAAATAAGTCAAGAATTTCTTGAGGTGTCAGACTCGTATCCACCCCACGGACTATGCCCTTCGTACATGCAAGATGAGCTGGAATAAACGGGCTCACCGGCTGTGCAGCAAATTCAGAGCAACTCAGGAGCTCTCGGACGCAATCCTGGTCTGCAGAGCAGCACAGGATACTCCTCGGCCGAACTGGCGGACCTCCGTAATCTTCTGGAAAAGCGACGAGGCTTTCTGAAGCTCCAGTTGTATCACTTTCGGTTTCTTCATTGGAATGAAACCCCCATTTGTAGGAACCAGAGCCACAAGGACGTGGCCATCTCGACTGCGTAGCAAGGTATTGAGCGGCCTATCCTTGGCCGGTAGTGAGGCCAGCCAAGGGGAGTGCCCTTGGCCGGGTGATGATAAAGACATCAGAATATTCTGACTTGCCTGACCTCCAAAGGGCTGCAACAACGTTTCAGTTGAGAGAAACTAACAAGAAATACTAGGAATGAAAAGCAAACCAAATCTTAGCTACAAGGATCCTGCCGCTCGACGTTGAGCCGATCTATGATGGCGAACCTCCCTGTCCTTCCTCATTTATTCCTCCTCCTCCTCCTCTGATGGCGAGCGACGCTACGTTATCACATTGATAACGCCACATTGATGGACGCTTACTTACTAGGTGCTTGTGCACGTGCTGTGTGACGTGCCATCTTTTTGTCTTTCTCCTCTATTTCGCTTCCACTTTTCAATCTCCCCCATCCCGTTGCCCCGTGTATGGTAACAAACAGGTTATCCTCGACTGGTTCACCTCCCTACCTTTCCATCTTTACAACTCTCTCTCTTTCTTTCTCTCAACAGTGCAGTGACATCAGCATAACTGTAGAGCTATATTCTCATCAGTTTATTATCTTATCTACCAAAGGCGTGCGCGTAAGCCTTTCTCCGCTTTCGGCGAAGTTCTTTCTACTCGCAGTATAAAAATTTGCATTCTCGAAAAAAACAAGAGTTCGCGCACGAAACCCTCGGGAAGTTTGTTTGCTTCTTTGGAATGTTACAGAAAAAAAAATGATCAGGATACTGCCAGTCGCAGTCTTTATTTAAATATTTACTGATGTACTCGTTTACGCAATTATGAATAGCCATGTTTCATTAGGCTGTTTTTTTATAAATCTGACAATATTGAGTAAATGTTAATTACTGAGACGTCTATTTGTGTGCATATGGTGAGCATGATCGTAGTTAGCGCGTTGTTAGTTCGCATCATCTAAGTGAGTTTATGCCTAATTATCGAGGTCCTAAACACTACATTGTCTTATTGATATGAAATAATAAAACTTGATTTGATTTGATATAGTTTTTATTAGCTTGATCTTTGTTTCGCAAGATTTCATCACCATTTTCAAGTCAGCTGTGGCCTAATTAGCTATTCTGGCAGGAGTTGGTCTAGTTATAGTGGTCAATAAATTTTGGACTTAATTAACTAAGAAAGACGCTCACTACTTAGCTAATAAGCCAGGCGCACGTACATAAGAAAGAATTAGACGATAAAAAAGCGGAACAATAGGGCTCTTTATGACCGAACAACGTGCTAGAACGCACAATACGACCATGGTGCTTATACAAGTGACCTCCGATATTAATCTCAGCCTTGATGATGCAAAATACTCGTCTAGAACAATCCTTAAAGGTGCAGACATTTTCAGGCTTGCAACACGTTAAAAGTGTGATGTCATGAAGTTAACTAGCCTTGTACAGGCTGGTTAGAGGCCCACGGGACGGCTTTATGCTCTCCCAGAGTACAGTACCTCGTACTCTAAATCGTTAACAACGTATTCTAAACACATAAAAATAGTTGAACATTTCTTTAAACAGCCAGTGCATTTAACAAATATGCGTAGTAAGTGATTCTCGCACTTTTCTTGCATGGTTGCACTTATTGACTCAGTAGATCCAAAACGAAGTTCAAGGGTATGGCTCAGATTTGAGGACACGAACCAACTTTGCTGACTGCCTTTGTGGTTTCGCCGCATTCCATTGTCACTGATCAGACGCAGTCCACGCCGAGTGATGGTTTTGACTAGGCAGCTTACATGAACAGTTTGGTTAGGGTGAAGACATCACAAAAAGTGCCCTAAAACTCAGCCAGAATCAGCAGGCCATCGGGCACACTGTTGCCAGATTCTGTCAAACTTAGCATAATTTTTGTGCGACGCCATTTTGCGCCCAGCCGTGTAATTGTGGCTAGCTGTTTGCGATATCAACATGGGATTGTTGCGTTGGTGAAAACAGTGAAATTTCTCTCTTTTTCTCTGTGCCTTTTATTCTTCAAAACCGCGTTGCTGGGTCAATTGAGGCCCTGGGTAACTTCCGTTCTTTGTTCTACTTTTATCCTCTCTGATTCTCACATGGGTACAGGCTTGTCAAAAAACAGCCATTCCTGTACTCACAAGCAAACGTGTTCATATGCATGATTTCAAAAAAAGTACAATAATATACGACGTACTGTTCTAGGATAACCCTCTTTAGAGGCACATCGAAAGCTCCATGATTAGACGATTGCACTAATTAGCGTATGGCTGCACGTTCAATGTACCAGAGCTAAACTTCGAATAACAATTCGCAAATGTAAAGGCCATTGAAGGAATTCATGATAAACGATTCTGATTAGCAATATGTTCGGAAAATGCTTCGTGTAGCAGCGACCTGCACTTGGTTGATGTGAACAAATATTTTACTTATGTGTGTTCTTTTGTGTTTTTATGGTAATTTTTATCAGAAAAACTGCATAAATGTGTGGCCGACCTAGAGGGCCTAACGCTTTGATCTGAACATTTATATATATTATCGTATTTTGGATGGAGCAAAAGATTATTCAGGAAGTGATCCTCTGTACGCGCAGTATTTGTGCAAAATATTACGGGCAATGTAAACGGCAGAAAATCTGGCCTTCTTTTAAGCCATCACAATTGCTAATTGAAACAGTGTTAAAGCCTCTGAGACCAACACTAGTAAACAACTATTGCAGATGAAAAGTAGTCAAGTTATGAAAAAAGAAGCACAATCGAAAAGAGCGTTTCGCAGGTCATTGTTCAAAACATCTTCAGTCAGAGGTTATGCGATTCATAATGAAGAGAAGTCACGTGCAACACAAACGTAGTTTACCTGCCGATTAGAGAGAGTGAAAATTCGAAAAGTACGGGTAAGGCCTGGTAGCAGCAAAAACAAACGAAAAGAAGCAGGATGCAGAAGCAAATATATTGAGCCTGACCCTGGAGGACTAGTTTGATGCCAGTAGAACGGGATTGAATGAAGAAGTAAACGTACTGACGGAGACTGCAGGGAAAATGTATTTCCTAGAAGGAATACCGCTGTATGCTTGTGAGCTTGTTAAGACTTAGATGGGTAGAACACAGAGACGACGATGAGGAGTGTGCATGGTTCGATTATTTTGGCTCATGTCGGAACTATGTAGTAATTAGAAAAAGACTTCTAGCTATTCCATTTGAGAAGCTAGGCTTAAATTTAACCACCGAAATTGTTCTAAATTTTGGTGCCTTTGTTTTGGGAAATTGCGACATGCATTCCATGCGGTGTCTTATTTCATTCAAGACTATAAACGTTTTTCAACATAAAATTCACGTTAACAATCACACAAAAAAGTGGGTATAGAAGTAATTTTCTAAATGTGGATAAATCGGTGGCATACAAAATGAATCGGGTTTGGCAAAACCAGCTGTCTGGTCGGCTCCCAACATCAAGGTATAGGTATTAGTGCATATTTTCTTATTGATTTTTTTTCTCACTCTCTGAATCTTTGTTTCTTTTTGTCTGTCTGCATTCTACAACTTTCTCCCCTTTCTTGTTGTAAGCAATAGTACAGTAATTGTCCATATGGGAATATTTCTTCTCTTGGCCTATCCCCCAGAGTAGGTATTAGCCAGGGATTAGAGGCTACAAACAAGAAAACAAACAAACAAATTCGGTTTAGGTCAGCTGGTGATTTGTGAGCGGGTGGACTCTCCCCGTTCTTTTCCGGATCTGTGAGCGTCCGCCAATTTCACATTCTTGTTTTTTCGCAATACTGTCGCGGCATTTACCACGGTCATCTCGTTTTTCCTTCCCGGAGTAAGTGCGGTCGATCCTCCCCCCTTTTATACCAGACTGTCCTTCTGCATTTTGATGTTATAATGAACCATGCCTCGCTTATTAGTTGAGTGATGAAGGTGAATTAAAGGTGACATCATGCAAAAAGAATATAAACGCATAGTGATGCCGGTAAACAATACAACCAATAAAATATTTCAGCAGCACTATGTTTTTTATCCATTGCAGGATGAAAAGCGAGACAACTGCTCAGTCTGATGTACTTTTTGTAAGTCTACTAAAAACGCCATGATGCGTTCGAACAGAAAGTTGGGCGAGTTCGTGTAGAAGGCAAGCGAGCGGCTTTAAACACTCTTTCCTTCTCTTTTGTGCGGATTTGAACTCCGTCATAGACTTGATGCCGTTACTTGCCGCAGCCAGGTTACACAATTGGCAAGCCCTAGGGAAACCTTGTTTTCAATAACTTTCTTTTTTTGGTGAAATTATCATGTCTTCGTTTAAATTCGAATCACTTACTTGTTCCCCCATAGCACGGCTGGCTTTGGCCTGCCCAGTCATGAATGAAGCGCATTGCAAAGTATCCAACGACACGTGACAATGCGTAGAACGACGAAGAACACGTTCTTGGCTTCTGGTAAATGCCGGCTGTTTTTTTGAATGTGTCTGTTTCTGTGAATAATATGCGGGCATTTTGTTATTGATAAGAAATCTATGTTAATATTAGGCCATAATGCAGAACAAAGTTTATGCTTGATCGCGTAAGATAATTCTTGTATTTTTTCTTGAAGCCATAAATTTGTTTTGCAGCGGCGCTGCTAACAAAACAATAGTGTATCATGTTTTTTCATTGAGTACTACATTTGCCACTCCGTTCAATGTTAGACTTTGCTTACGTATGTATTCTTAGGAACGGAGCTCCTTATAGCGGCACCCGTTAGTCCCTCGTAGTCGTAGTCGTAGTCGTAGTGTGTAACCAGAGTTACGTTTTGACCTGCAAGGTGGTGCTGGTGGAAGATTTCTCCTGTGCGTTGTTGAACAATACAAAATTCGTAGCGTGCGCGTTAACTAAAAGCCGAATTTTCCTGTCTCTCATTCCCTTTAAGCAGCCATTGGCATGTACATTGAGCAGTATCTGAGAGGAAAGGGTTGCTACGTTATACTCGCTGGGCGTAACCTCCTTGGTTTTAGAAAGGTTTAGCGAGCGTTCAGCCGCAGTGCCATGAATACAGTGTGGTAGTATTTGCGATGAACGCAAGGTGGTTAAAGGTGGGAAGTAGGTACGAAGCGCAAGCCGTAAGAAAGTGTGCGTGTACCACCTCTCCTTTTGTCCTTGGAATGTCCGCTGGATGGCGGTGCATCTATATCAGGAATATATGATGAAAAGATGCGAGATGGTGGTATTTGGAGTGTTGAAGAAATGTACGAACGGACACACATACAGATGCATGGACGGACTCACGGACCGCTGCACCGACGGATGGACGCATGGACGGACGCAGGGACGGACGCACAGATGGACGTGCAGACCCACGAATAGACGCACGCATGGACGGGCGAATGCACGCACGGACGGCCACACAGACGGACGCATGGACAGACGGAACCAAGAACAAATGAATGGACGGATGCTTCGCCGCACTCTCCATCATTCACTCCGTGGATATGCTGCCAGTTTTTTATTGCTTGGCCAGGTTACCTCTATTTGACCTTGCTATCAGAGGCCAAATTAAAAAACAATTGCCCGCAGCTTCCCTCGCGGGAACACTGAGGAGGATGCGGAGCATATAATTGGTTAACGGGGTGTTAAAGTGCGACTTACTTGGGTCGATGGCTAAATTGGTTAACGTGGTTGTGAAATGGGGTGTTAAATTGGGACTTAGTTGGGTCGATGGCTAAATTGGTTAACGTGGTTGTAGCAGGGGGTGTTAAATGAGTGAACACGTACACACGTATGCGAAAGGGCGGCGCCGGTCGAAGGGACGTCGATCATTGTGTTTGTGGATTCGTTGGAATTCATTTCACCGCGACCTTGGACGTCGACGCGCCGTACAAACGAACGGACGAGCGGCAACTGAGCGAGCGAGCGCCGACCTTGAGTATATATGCAGCGCGACGGCGCATGCGCTGTCAGCTGTCGAATGTTCTCGAAGGAGAAGCGCGCGCGCGGCACAGATGGCGACGGCGCGACGGCGCATGCGCTGTCAGCTGTCGAATGTTCTCGAAGGAGAAGCGCGCGCGGCACAGATGGTGGGCGACGGCGCGACGGCGCATGCGCGCGCGTCAGCTGTCGAATGTTTGAGAAGCGGTGCAGACGGCGTGGACGGCGCACTACAAGGCGCGAGTATAAGATGCTTCCGCATCTAAAAACGTCTTTTCTCAGGCGGCTTCGCAATTGCTATGCTTCACAGCACGAATGCTTGAAATATTCTGAAACGATAATTTTTACCGTAAGGCGTCTCAAGTGCGAAGCACTTTGGGGCCTGGCGTCTGTTCTATCCATCCTTGTATTGTGGCGTGAATGACGCTCACAGTAGAGTGGCCAATCCACGCCGTACCAAAACTAGTTGTGCCCAACTCATTCTTAGTATGAACAAAGAAGGTAAAGAATAGTATGAGTAACATAAACATTGAAAAAAATTGCATCAGTCAACTTATTACAGAAACATACCAGACAAAAGGGCGCAAATGCCGGACTGGTGCAAGAGGACGCCTGCGCTCACTGAGTGAGGGTGATGATGATGTATATAAACATTCATTTATGGAAGCTATATACATGGAGCGGATGCCCCTCACACTGCGGTTCCTCTACATCAGCACAACGTTGGCGCAACTGTGTGCCATTATGTGGCTAACTTGATAGGGGGAAACAAGCTCACGGAACTTGCTGCCGACCACGCGTATATAAACTGCCATGATAACCAAGAACTCCATAAAGCGCAACAAACATGTAGCGCAGATGACGCATGCGAGGCAAGTGAGAAGATTGCATTCGCTTCAGGTGAACCCAAAATGCTTACTTCAAGCATTGGTTGTATTGAAGCGTTGGCTAGTGAAGCAGTGGGAACTCTTCAAACACGACTCATTGGTTGCCCATCATCGGGTTCCTAGTACTGCAGCTGTCATTCGTTTTTTTTTTAAATTAGTGGATTGGCAATCCTATATTGCACTGGATGTTCACGGATACCTCATACTGAAGTATGGCTGTATCTTTGCTGCCAAAATGCTTGAGATGATTAGGTTGTCAATGATAACATGTTTGGTACTCCGTAATTTCTGCAGAGTAGCTGGCGTTACAAAAATTATTTCATTGTTTTCAGGCAGAAACAGGTTATGGACAGGTCACAAATGTGCATAATCATGCGTTTATGAAATCTGCTGCTTCCTGCGAATAGAATAAATAATGCTGTCTCAAGAGCTTTGCAGGCTAAGAAAAGCGAATCCAAAACTTTAAGACTGCGGCGTTTGTGTTCACTTTGTTTATTTTTCCGCAAATCGTCGCAGCTGTTACCGGTGCCTGCAGTTTTACTATCGCCTATACAGTGGCCTGTTTGATTTACAAGTGTTGTAGAAAAAAAGAAATGTTTTTTTCCCTTTACAGTATACGCTCAATATATTTGTTCAATTACAGCTATATTACTATTATTCAGAAAAGAAAGGAAGGAAGGGAGCAACAAAAGAGAGAAGGCAGGGAGGTTAACCTGAAAGACATCCGGTTGGCTACCCTACATTGGGGAATTAGGTAAGGGGAGAAGAAAGATGAGAAAGAGGGAAGGAAGGGAAAACAAGAAAAAAAGGAGAGACTGACAGTAATTCCACGGCTGCGCGTAGAACTCCACCGCATGTCAGAGGCGTTCACTCAAGCCCGTCTTTCTCAGAAAACACAGCAGGGCTTTCGTTGCCTTGTGGGCTGTCGATGGATGTAGATGTTGCTGTAATAGCACCTGCACAGAAAAAGGCCGACCATCCAGTCGCCGCATTGCGTTAGCAAGTACTTGTCTATCTGAGGCAAATCGGGGACATTGGCACAGCAGGTGTTCGATATTCTCGTCGGTGACGCAAACATCACACGCCGCACTGTCAGTAATTCCAATTAACGTGGTATAACCTTTCGTGAAAGCAACTCCCAGCCAATGGCGATAGAGAAGAGCTTCCCGTCGACGTAGGCCAGGTGGAGGCTGAAGTTGTAGTGAAGGGTCAAGCTCGTGCAGTCTTGTACATCGTATGCATGGTGTATTCCACTCAGTCAGTATGAGACTACGGGCCAGTAGATGAATCGGCCTCGCCACGTCCGCTCTTGAAAGCGAAATCGGAATGCTGTTTGTTTTCTTCGTGTGACGTTCGAGCAGCATGATCTGCAGAATTATTTTCTCTTATACCCCAACGCCCTGGTAACCATTGAAAGACGACGTCATGGCCTTTTTGTATTAGGAGGTGGTGAAGTTTCGCGGTTTTGTAGGTCAACTGGTCGTGGAATTTACGTCGGAGAACTGGCAGCAGGCACTGTAACGCTGATTTTGAGCCAGAAAACACGGACCATTCAATTGGTCTTTTTTCGGAATTTCATTTTTGTCAGAGTTCCTGTCTTGTCAGAACACACAACATTAACGCAACATGATTTTGAAGAAATCGTCGTCCACAAGAATCATATCAGCTGCTTCTTTACAAACGTCTGTGCCAATTTTACCCATGACAATACCGATGTCAGCTTTCTTCAAAGCAACTCCATCATTAACACCATCGCCAGTCATGCCTACTATGTAATTGTTCCGCTGCAGAGCCTTTACAATGCGAAGCTTATGTCCTGATCCTGTCCTGTAAAACGTGAACACAGACCCAATGATCCCCTGCAGTTCACTGTCGGTCATTGCATCAAGCTGATCACCTGAAAGCACAACACTGCCCACAGCATGGAGGCCAAGACGAGCCGCAATAGTACAGGCAGTTTCTTCAGAGTCACCGGTAAGCATCTTGACATTGACTCCACTGCTATGGAGTGTCTCAATGAAGTCACGAACTCCTGGCCTGGGAGGGTTCAGAATGCCCACTAGACCCAAAAACCTGAGTTGGTTCAGGTTTGTATCACTTGCCAGAGAGAGAACTCTTGATGAGCTCCAGTGCACTGCGCAGAGCCTTGAGTACTGCCGTAGTGGATATTGTCACATGTGAAGTCTTAAAACACCGAGTTACCACTTGTGATGGTATAACCACTGCTCCACCAGAACTAGACGGCGTAGTCGAGCCATCCGTGTAAATGTGCACGTGGTTACTGTAGTTTTGTTCCAGTAGGAATAGACTGGGTTGTTTCAGGGCATGTGTCAGTAAGTCTGATTTTTCTCCACATTTCTAAAATCATTAAGTGAGGTCATGGCCAGCATAAGCTCCAAGGAAGATGCAGCGGCTCTGATGCAGGTGCGTACGTTTCCGTAAACGATGGACGATGCTTGCAGACAGTGGCACCGTAGGTCGTGCGTGGCTTTTCACTAGCTAGGATCACCAGGTTGTAGGGAGGGGTCCTGGCATAATGGCCGAGGTGCATGCGCATTGTCTCGGTTATATTATGCGTCTTTATTGGGTGATCTTGAGCTATGGCAATGGTTTCAGCTGTTGAAGCGCTGCGGGGTAATCCAAGGCATATCTTAAGTGCTTGGGCTAGAATGCTCTGAATTGCGCACAGGATGGTCTTCCCGGTGTTAGATATTGCAGGTGAGCTGTACCGTAAGATCCCATAAACAGCACTCTGTAGAGTTGTAGCATGGATGGTATGTGCACTCCCCAATTCTTTCCTGCAAGGAATTTGAATATGTGACATGTTGCGATCAGCTGCTTCTCATAGTTCACGTGTGGAGTCAACGATAGGTTTCTGTCTCTTATGACTCCCAAGAACCTGTGGCTTCTGCTGAACAGTATGTGTTCTTCAGCAATTGATATGCTGTAAGCAGACATGGTTTCCGCGTGAACGTACCCCTGCAGGTTTTCCACAGAACACCTGGAGACCTTGTTCACGAAGGTAGCATGACATCGTTGTAGCAGCCTTTTGAAGGCGGGCACGAAGCTGTGGCCTTCTAACACCTATGTCCAAAGTCAGATGGCTTCAGCGTAGAGAGAAAGTTTCACAGTGCTAGGTAGGTGCTCGGCTGGTCCAATGAGAGTTAGATTAAAAAGTGTGAGGCTTATCACTCCTCCCTGTGGAACTCCTCAGCTTCTGTAATAATTAGGTGTTGGGTCGTTCGCTGTCATCACGTAGAATGATCTCAGCTGTTAGTAGCTGTACACCCACATATATATTGCTACGGGGTGCCACAAATGAACATTGTAGAAAAGAGGACGATGTTTAGGGTGAGCTCGTGCAGACCGGGCTCCATATTATATGCCTGCCTGTTTACCAAAAGTAAAGGTATTTTTCAGACACCTTCTCCCCGTAACAATTTGGTGGAGAGTGCGGGTCTTCCCACAGTCAACACCACGACGATAGTACACAGCGGACGTTCCTTGAATGCGTGTGCGATGCCTGATCAAGACGAGCACGAGGATTCTTCGGAGACTACCCCAACCGTGCTTCGTCCAACTACGCAGCAACCAACAGCACCGCATTGTCGTCCTGACTCAACCGCGTGACCCAGGCACATTTTCGGGCAGTGACAGTACTGACGTGGAGGAATGGCTTCAGCTGTACGAAAGGGTGAGCGCTCTTTACTACTGGGATCCGACGCTCATGTTGGCCAATATTATTTTCTGCCTTGATGGTACAGCTAAACTTTGGTTTTCCAACCACGAGGATATCACGAGTTGGAACATCTGTAAGCAGAAACTCATCGATCTCTTCGGCAATCCCATCGGGCGTCGTCGTGCTGCGCAGAAAGAACTAGCATACCGACTCCAGTCCGGCACCGAGTCGTACGTCACATACATACATGTGCTCGCCCTCTGCCGGAAGGTTGATGACAAGATGCCGGAATCTGAAAAGGTCGTGCACATCCTTAAAGGAATCGCAGTTGACGCCTTCAATCTCTTTGAATTTCGAAACTCGTTGACCGTAGACGACGTTATTAAAGAATGCCGACGCTTTGAAGACGCGAAAAATTGCCGTACCAGTCCACACTTTTCGCGTCTTCCCAACACGGTTGCAACATCTACCTGCGAGGACGCCCGCCTGCCACCAGCCCCTGCTGCTTCCGAAAATATCGTGCGCATCGTGCGCCACAAAATCGAGGCAGCATCTCCCCTGTCTGACCAAGTCCAGGCCCCTGACGACTCTCGCGCCACGATTTCTTTGATCAAGAGTGTTGTACGCCAGGAACTGGACAACGCCAGACTTCAGACACTATGCCCTGTTAACCGACCTGACTACCGACAGCCCAGTACACCTAATATGTCCCGCGGACCGAACAACCGCTCACGTTACCGGAACCGGCAGAATGGCGAACTTCCGATGACAGGCCGATCTGCTTCAACTGTGGACGAGTCGGCCATATTTCTCGTCAATGCCGCACTTCCTGGGGTTGGCAGCCATGGTCGCATTATGCCAACACCCGACGCCCACCTGCTGGCTCTCGGATGCAGATCTACACGGCACAAAATGATGCTTCGCCATCCAGGTCCGCCCAACCAAGCCGCTTCCCGTCGCCCTCTGGACGCCTGTCCCGCTCAACTAACCAACGTCGCTCCGCCTCACCCTCCTACCACCAGTCCCCGGAAAACTGACGGGCGCAGCTCCTTGACGTGAACCTGCTTCGACGACCCGACCCAAAATTCCTCTACACATGATACCCGGACACAACCACTTTATTAAAGTAAATGTGGACGTTACTTCTGTGGCAGCACTCATTGACACCAGCGCTCACATATCAGTCATTAACTCCAGCCTTTGTGCTCGACTCAAGAAAGTGCTCACTCCTGCTCCGATCACTCTTGTCCGAGTAGCTGATGGCGCAACACCAGCGGTCACCGGGATGTGTGCCGCCCGTGTCACTGTTGCTGGACGTCATACCACTGTTCTGTTTTACGTACTGGACCACTGCCTACATGACATCATTTTGGGACTCGATTTTCTGTCGGAGCATTCCACCCTAATTCACTGTTCTGCTGGTGTTGTTCGGCTCGTCCTACCACACGCCGTCGACCCTCGTGATCCTGCGCTGCCAAAGCTATGCTCCGCCGACTTTGTTCGCCTATCTTGTCGAGCTGTGACGTATATCGACGTCTCTTCCGATCCACCTGTGTCTGACAGTGATTATGTCATTTCACCTAATCCTACAGTACTCTGTTCGCTCAATGTTGCGTTCCCCAACCCCATCATCACAATGAAGGACAACGTGGCATGTCTCCCTATTGTGAACTTTGGACTTTGCTCTGAAGTGCTGCCACGAGGAATATCCCTTGCAACCTTTGCCCCGGCCGGCGACTACTACATATCGGCCTTAACAGAGGATACACCGTCATCTGCAAGTATTCAGTCGCGCAGTACACTAGACTGCATAACTGGAATGATTGCCTCTGATCTCCCGGCCGAGCATGAGCATGTGTCTTCGCTTCGTGGCCTTCTTGCGTCGTATCAAGACGTCTTTGATCTCTGTGACCGACCGCTAGGTCAAACGACCGTCGTAAAGCATCGGATCAACACCGGTAATGCAAATCCAGTACACCGGCGACCCTATCGGGTTTCCTCCATCGAGCGCCACATGATCCAGCAAGAAGTCGACAACATGCTTGCCCGAGACATCATTGAACCTTCTTCAAGTCCTTGGGCTTCGCCCGTTGTGCTTGTGAGAAAAAAGGATAACAGCTGGCACTTCAGTGTCGACTACAGAAATCTTAAGAAAGTTACAAAAAAGACGTCTATCCTCTGCCGCGGATAGATGATGCTCTTGACTGCCTTAGTGGAGCTAATTATTTCTCTTCCATCGACCTTCGTTCCAGGTACTGGCAGATATCAGTTGATGATCTGGACCGTGAAAAGACGGCATTTATAACTCCCGACGGGCTCTATCAGTTCAAAGTAATGCCGTTCAGGTTATGCAATGCCCTGGCTACATTCGAACGAATGATGGACGCTCTTCTTCACGCTTTCAAGTGGTCAATCTGCTTATGCTACCTTGATGACGTCATTGTTTTTTCGCCAACTTTCGAAACTCACCTCGAGCGTCTCTCAACAATTCTTTCGGTTTTCCGCAAAGCAGGGCTCCAACTAAACTCGTCGAAATATCACTTTGGCCGCCAGCAGCTCACTGTCCTTGGACACCTTGTCAATTGTTCTGGTGTTCGTCCCGATCCCTAAAAAATCCGCGCCGTCATAATTTTCCTGTGGTGACCTCTAAGAATGATATTTGAAGCTTTTTGGGCCTTGGTTCTTAGTTTCGTAGATTTGTGTGGGATTTTGCTAACGTCAAACGCCCGCTCACGGAACTACTAAAACAATATGTGACTTTTGTGTGGGGACCTGAACAAACCAGAGCATTCGTTGAACTGACAAGTAGACTTACGACGCCACCGATTCTCGGCCACTTTGATATATGCGCTCCAACGAAAGTGCGTACTGACGCCAGCGGCCACGGATTCGGAGCCGTTTTGGCACAACGACAGCATGGCTGCGAGCGCGTTATTGCATACGCTAGCCGTCTTTTATCGCCAGCAGAGCAAAATTACTCCATCATAGAACGCGAATGCCTCGCACTCGTCTGGGAAGTGGCTAAAGTTTGGCCGTATTTGTATGGGCGCCTGTTCACGGTTGTCACTGATCACCACGTATTATGCTGGTTGTCGCCCTTAAAAGATCCTAGTGGACGTCTCGGCCGGTGGGCTCTAAGGCTACAGGCATATTCCTACACGGTTGTCTACAAATCAGGTGAACACCATGAGGATGCTGATTGCTTGTCGCGTCATCCAGTAGACCCAGCAGACTTTTCTGAGAGCGATGAGTCTACTTGCCTTTTGGCACTTTCCGCGTTTAGCAACACTGGAGATCAGCAACGCCGTGATCCTCACCTTAGAGATATAATCCTTCGGCTTAGTGGTCCCACAAATCCTCCGTCTCTCCGTATGTTCTTGCTCTAAGATGGCGTAATATATCGCTACAGCATGCATCCTGACGGACCTGAGCTACTGTTGGTCATACCACAACATATGCGTCAGACTGTCTTTGCACAGTTGCATATTATTCCGACAGCTGGTCACCTGGGAGTTTCAAGAAGTTATGACCGCGTTCGACGTCGCTTTTTTTGGCCCGGTATTTACCTATCCGTCTGCCGTTACGTCGCCTCATGCAAATCTTGTCGACACCACAAAAAAACCTGCAACCCTTCCAGCGGGATGCCATCAGCCCATTCAGATCCCATCCGAACTATTTTATAGGGTAGGTGTTGACTTACTAGGACCGTTCCCTTTATCGACCAGCGGAAACAAGTGGATAGCAGTCGCCACAGATTACACCACTTGGTATGCCATCACACGGGCCCTTCCTACCAGTTGTGCGACCGACGTCCCTGACTTTCTTCTAGAAGACGTCATATTACACCACGGCACTCCTCGACAGCTGCTTACCGATCGGGGTCGCTACTTTTTATCACAAGTTATCGAAGACAAATTACACTCTTGCGCTACAAAGCACAAGCTCACAACGGCGTATCATCCTGAAACCAACGGGCACACTGAGTCCCTAAATAGAACCATCACGGACATTCTCGCCATGTACGTTTCTTTTGACCATCGTGACTGGAACTCCGCCCTTCCATTTGTAACATTTGTCTATAATACGTCTCGGCATGACACTGCAGGTTTCTCACCATTTTTCTTCCTGTACGGACGAGAACCTACTTTGTCTTTCAACACGCGCCTTCCTGCCATTAGCCACACGTCAGAATATGCCCGCGATGTGATCTCTAGAGCTCTAGAGGCACGTGAGATTACTCGCCAGCGTCTGAGTGATTCGCAGGAAGGACAACAACAGGTCTAAAACGCGTGCCATCGTGATGTCCACTTCAGTCAAGGTGACCCAGTCCTTCTCTGGACGCCGTCGCAGCAAGTTGGCCTGAGCGAAAAGCTGACTTCACCGTACTCGGTTCCGTACCATGTGGTGTACCAAGTCACCGACGTGACATATGAAATTGAACCTCTTAACTCCACCAGTGCGCGATCGTGTTCTGACGTTGTTGACGTCACTCGGCTGAAGCGATATTACTCGGACCAACCAAGCACCGAGACGGTGCCTTCGCTGCCGGGGGTGATGCTACGAGGTGCCACAATTGAACATTGTAGAAAAGAGGACGATGTTTAGGACGAGCTCGTGCAGACCGGGCTTCATATTGTATGCCTGCCCGTTTACCAAAAGTACAGGTATTTTTTCAGACACCTTCTCCTCGTAACAATATCTTGCCACCAAGACCTACTGCTTCGAAAGCGGTAAGAATGGCTTCATGGGTGACATTGTCGTAAGCCCTCTGAACGTCTAGATGCAGGGCGGCGCACAGCCTCTTACAAGCTTTCTGGTGTTTGACTTATGTCACCAGATAGACAGCGCTGTCGATTGACAAATGGCTGCACCTGAATCCGGTCATGGATACTAGATATAATTTGTAGTGCTCTAAATACCACTCCATTAGTGTTATAGCCGTTTGTTCTATCGTTTTTCTCACACCAGTGGCAAGCGCGATAGGACGGTATCAGGCTATGTCAAAAGCAGAATTACCAGCCTTTAGAAGTGGAATGAGATGATTTGACTTCCATGCTTGGGGAACCGTACCAGTCTGCCTGGAGTCGTTGTATAGGAATAACAGTGTCTTCCGAGCTTTGTCTCCAAGATTACAAAGGGCACGATAGGTAATGCCATCAGGTCCGGGTGCTGAACAACGTCTCCACCGTGCCAGTTCCACCTCTAGCTCATCCATAGAAAACTGCATTCTATGCGGGGACCACGTGAGGGCGCTGGTTTGACAAGTGTTTTTATTCTTGATTCCGGCAAATCAGAATCACCGGCAATTCACCGACAGAAGAATTCTGCGACGTCAATTTCTTTGCATTGTAGGTGAGTGCCAGAGATTTAAACGGGTTTCGCTGACCAAAGGTTGTGCTAATACCCTGGACAGTTCGCCATATCCATGATAGGGGCTTTCGCGGTCCCAACGACTAACAGAGGGATGTTCAACGTCACCAAGCCAGCTTATCCTTGTACCACTGCAGTTTCTTTTGAATGTGTCTACCAGCCTCAAATCATCCATGCATTTTGTCAGTCGGTTCCTACATTCGGCACGATGACGTATTGCACGAAGTTTCTCAAGCTTGACGTCGAAATCAGAGCACTTCTGACTAGTCAAAGTGAATGCGTGGTATTCTGCAGGACATCCTTTATTGTGTCCTTTAGGTTATACGATGCTCCGTCAGTACAACTGCCTTCCATTAACACTTTGAATTTCAGCCAATCGGTGTATTTGAGGTCCCCCGATGACTTGGAGCTGGTGAAACTTTCTATCCGCAGGTGAGTTGGAATATGGTCGCTGCCTCGCGTTTCCAGATCCGAAAACCTGCGCACTTTTCCGGTAAGTGAGTGAGAAACCGATGTAAGGTCCACGCAGCTTCTATAGGATGATCCGCATAAGTGTGTAGAGCTTCACTCAATATAAACGCAGAGTTTGTACTCTGAAGCTAAGGACACCAATTTTCTTCCTCTAGAGTTGGCCCTAGAGCTTCCCCATAGGAAATGGTGGGCATTGAAGTCGCCGGTGATCACCCATTGGCATGCAGTTCATGTCAGAATACCGTGTAAGTGCTCGCGGTCAAAGCGGCTTGATGGAGATAACTAGGCTCCGAGAATATTGAAAGTAACCTTATTCTTCTTCACAGTAAGTTCCACATATTCATTCTCTTCATCAGGCGAGGCTGTGTAGTGAACGTAAATGAGGTTCCGGCGCATAAATACAATAACCTTGCTGCAGTCTCCGTGAGTGGAGGACATAAAGCATTCATATCCTGACAGTTTAATTAAAGCAGACAAGTTGGCTTCGCAAATCATAATAATGGGGAAACGGTTCACAAATACAAACTGTATAAAGTCAGACATGTGCGACTTAGGTCCTTTGGCGTTCCACTGAAAAACAGATGCATTCTTGAATTTCCCTCGAAACAATGGTGCGTCACTTGTCGTGGTTTTACCCTAGAGCTGCACGCACAAGACTCCGGTTGTCCAGCACGTGCCGTGAGGTCTGCGCAGATGAAGTCTTCTTATTTCTCAGTAAGACACGCATGGCACTCATCAGCGATTGAAGCAATTTTATCACTTGATCTTCATTCGTCGCATCACTGGTTCGAGGGGTCATCGAGGGCGGCAAGATTTGGTTCAACTCCGAAGTAGGTTGACTTCATGGAAGGGAGGGCCACAGCTCGAAAGGTGCGACTGCTGTCCCTTTTTTCTGTTTGGCAATATCCGTCTTCAGTGAGTTAGGTGGTTGTGGATCAGCCACTTTGATAGAGGATGGCATCTCTCTATCGGTAGAGCAGTCGTTTCGTGATGGTTTTCGCTTACGACGTCGCCGACAGCGAAGTGTAGCCGCAGCTTCTCTGTGCGTTGAATTGTCGCACACCATACGCCTGAGTACCGCGTGCTCGCTTCGCACCCGCGGGAAATCTTCGGATAAGGCCTCATGAGCGCCGTGGCAGTTTGGTAATCGTAACATGGTGGCGCTGCAGGCGTCTTTTCAGTGAGATTCAGCGCACCGCGGACGCACAACTTTGTTCTCACAGATACCTTTACGTGTCCCATTTGAAACGCATGTGGCATTGCAGTGGCTTCGGTACGTATGGACGCGCTGAGTGGCAAACATGGCCAACTTTGACATACGAGGGAAGGCTGTCTCCCTCGAACACAAGCCTCAAGCAGAGTGAGTTGCCGAGTCTGGTGATGTGCATGATGCGAGTGCTTTGTAGCTAGCTTTGTTTGTATTGGCTGGTCATTAGCTGAGATGGAAAGATCCACATCATAAGTGACACCTACAGTGTCATTACAACCTCTAGCGACCATTGGCCGAACTTTCACGTTGTCGATTTCTGTTATGAGCGGAAGGCTGCATAACGTCTACAGGAAGGACATTCTTCCGTGCATTGATCTTCACGTCTTTGACCTCATTCGGCGTGGTTTCATCGAAAAACACAGAAAGAACTTGTCTGTTGAGGGGTCGCAAGTTGGACGCAGGGTCTTCGAGCATGAACAGCATGGTGTGCGGCTAGCGCTGTGGTGCAGTCTTAACGGTGAAAACACTTGCCAAAGATGCCGTTCACAGCAGTCTTCGTTTTGTAGTTCAATTCATGACGACCGTGAAGTCCTTATTCGATGACTCGAAGCCATCTGAGTACAAATTGGTTGCCTCGCTGTCCGTGTCGCTCGACGCTTTGGCACGCTTCCTGGACGACAAAGACCGACGTGACGGTTGCACGCCAGGAACATTCTCAGGTGTATCCTGAAGCATCACCACAAATGAGGGAGTGGCAGCTCCCAGGATATACAGGAAAACAAATTGAAAATACTGAGACATGGGCACAAGCGTGCTGTGAGAGAATCACCAATGTTCAGGAAATTCTATAGTTGTCATCGCGTCGACCGTGAATGTTGCCAGACATGTAACGTCAACTGTGCATCACTCCGCACTCAATCGTGCGACTGAAGAAGTCTTATTCCCCTTCACGTGTAAAAAAATTCATCATAGCGAAAGCAAGCACAATAAAACCATTTTTACCAGGGTTTGCACTGTCATAAGCATGTCCCACTTTTCTACGTCGCACACTCTCAAAATAGTTGAGAGACACCAAGCCGAACAACACTTTTGAGCTCAGCGAAATCAATAAAATTCTTTCAAGACAAAGCTGCGTTGTTGGTCGTGCCGTCTGGTGCCTCCCGAAATTTCATGCACAAAAATATAAAAATTGGTGGTGTGACTGTGAATCAACATGCTGTTTTTTTGCTAATGTTCTCGCCTGTGTTGATAGATTTTCTTTATTTCTTGCGTACCAACATGAGTGCTTACAGAAGCCTTGACTAAATTGACGTGTTGCCTTCAAGCAAGAGCAAGCATTGAGTTTCTGTACCACAGCACCAAAGAAACTCGTAGTGGAAAAGTTACGGAAGGCACGCACATGACTAAGGCTTGTCCGGAGAAAAGGATATGAAAGAAAGAGGACGGAGACATTCCAGCCAGTGTGAACGTGGCCGCATGATACGCATTCTTCAGAATTTTGCCTCTCGTTTCAATGAACTCCGATTACAAACTTCAATCGAAGCCCCATTCAAGGCGTTAACAGCTCTATAGGTCTCTTCAAATTGTTTTTTTTGTATTTTTTGTGGTCTGGAAAAGATTCTCACTTCAGCAAACGTGTTACTTAAAAGCTGATGTATTTTTCATTGTTGTCGCGATTTCACCACATGAGTTCGTGGTATGAACCAATGGCAGTCCATAAAGAAGTATCGTCAGGACACCGTTACAAAAAAGGTTTTAGTAAGCTTTGGTTGTTTTTTCACTGGTAAGCAATAAGCTGGCAGTACTTGGAAAGGCTGTATTTTCAATATTCATTCTTTTATATATATGTACGGAAGCGTTTGTCTTAAATGACGTAAAACGAGATACCAAATTTCAACATTATTACTCAGTGTGTTCAAGTCATATCCTAAAGAAGTTTCCTCAGGCCTTATGGCTTTTTTCAATTGTCTGTGGAATGTCTTTCTTTCGGTAGTGCATCCACTATTGTACTGCTGAGTGCTGTAGGAACGTTATACTGCTGGTTCATTTACTCCTGACCTAAAGTGCACTAGAGGAGAAAGTTGAATTTGTTGGTGCCTCATGGTTGGCATGTAAATACAGCGCTAAAGGTAGACAAAGTCTGAAGTGGTGACAACACGGGCACTGAACTGGCAGCCCGAAAGTGTCCAATTCAACGCCCGTGTCATCTCTACTTCAATCATTGTCTCTTCTTTGCACTGTTTTTACCCCCCAACCAGGTTTTAAGGTTTGCTTGGTGAAGTTGAAAAAGCTTGAACCTACTTCTCGAGTTCGGCGTTGTTATGGCTGGTAAAGATCTATATTCGTATCTATAAAAGGGCTCCCAATCAGCACCAGCGCATATCTATGCGGCGCTTCTCTTAGAGGAACACAACAGCGAAGACTTGGTGAAAACTTGGTACCAGCGTGTGTGTTAACTCTCGCAATGTTGTTACACTTCGGATGGCATCCTCGAACTAGGCCACGTTCCAGCACAATATTTTAATATTTTCTCGTGCGTACCATCACGAATAATTCATGTCTTACTTATATGACGGCTTTCTACCGTCTTCGTGACACAAAGACCAAGTCACCGCAGCAGAAGAGGTCATTGGCATGTCCTCAGCGGGCATGCCCACACGCAAATCAAACAAGTTCAACTTTAGTCACATTTGTGTGGTATGCAGATGCTGTCGGACTCTGGTGTCAGTGGGCTGCGCTTTAATCTGTGTCTACGAACCATGTAACGCAACAAGAATAAAGCACATGTAGTGTAGTGGCAACACCTCATTATAGCGCAATATAGCCCTTATTTATATGGAATCTGTTAGATATTCCTACAGGCGTTGGAGTTATGACTCGAGTATACAAAAGAAGTGATGTTTGGATTTTTGTGCGTGTGTATGACCCAACCTCATAGCAGGTATTATTCGAAACTTTCAAAAAGCGAAACCTTTTTAAAACCTGCCATGTGATTTTATTTTTACTCTTTATAGGCGACACGTGTGAATATTACAATAAAACTAACACTGTCTCCTATTCATTTCAAACAATTATCAACAGTTTCGGAATAAAGAGAAAAATAATTTTATGCTTTTCAATGAAAGAACTTTACAATTTTCTGGCATTATTTAAGTTTTTCATTGCATAGTGTTTTTTGTTGGTGGCTCTGGTGGTAGTAATCATGGGTCGACGGATGCTCTATCGTCTTGACGAAAACAGTCCAAACAAAACGAACGTGGTCATTGTTTGTGAATCCAGAGAGGCTCTCAACAAACATAAGAATAAATGCGAACGAAGAGGAAAACACGTCCACTCACACTGAATTACATAATGACAATTCCAGAACCCCTAAGCGTCGCTTTTAAGAGTTGAACGTCATAGCGATATTTCGTTTCTATAGTGCGTGCTTCAAACACCTAATGCGTGAAACCTTTTTGAGCTTGCTATGCACCGACTGCGTGGCCTCAAGAGAACAGGCGCAGTAGCGTGTGTGCCTTTTGTAGTGGACCACCTGCTTTAAACTTAGAAGTCATTTCGATAATCGCACGTCCTGAGTTATGATGTCAATGGGCGCTGGTACCATGCATTAGTACTCCAATAGCTTACGTTGTATGGCGAAGCACGTATACAGGACGCCTGTGCTTGTAAAGCTTGTGTTACTTTAGCTGTACTCAAAAGCAGAGGCCTGGTCTTGTGGGACAACATCCGCTTGCCATGCTAGCATCCCGGGCTGGAGCCCCATTGTGACCCACAATTTTTTATTATTAATTTTACTTACATTCTTCACAATTTTTTGTCACGAATATGAGGATTTCTCGTTCACAACAAATGACGCCAACACCGGAATTTCCGCGAAATTAGCTGTTTAACTCTATCGCATAAAAATAATGTTTGAGGAATGTTTAGGCCAAAGGCTTTCCATGTAAAGTTGAAGTAAAATATCGAACATTATGTGGGTTACTGTGCTTAAGCCATAATGAGATTAGTGCAGATGCGAATATAGATTCGCGCCAATGTTCTTCGGGAGGCAGATTGACATGACACCCTAACAAAAATTACGATTGGCCCAATGCATTGGGGGAGTCGATGTCATTCAGACCAGGAGGCGAGTATAAGAACGCCATTCACCACTTTTCTTGAGCAGAACATCAAATAAATGTTTTGTTCACTCTCACTACGAACAAGACTATCGTCTTTTGACGACATTTGCAGATTACATGCACATACGGCGCCATTTTTTAGCCACTATCTCTTGACACCAAACTGGCGGTGCAAGTCCAAGACGTAGGAAGCGCCAAACTCACGAGAGAAGGGCGTGCCGAGTGACGGCACTTTGTGGAGGCGCGCGCACATTGCAGCGTGCCAGGCGACGACCAGTACACGCCCAACTCGGGCCTTTCGCCCCGTCTTATTAGATGAAAGAATGTGGTAACTAAGACACTAACTTTAAACATATTTGGTCAGAATGGGTTGACTAAGCTGTGGAGGTGACTACTACGTAAAAGCAATCATCATGAGCACATAAGGTATTTGCTTTCTTTGGAAGTGTAGGAATGAAAATATTGATGACACTAAAAAGAAAAACGGCAAGCCGGCGAACGCGCAGCACAGTCACAGCGAAACCCAGAAGATGGGGCTTTCAGGTACTTTAATTTATTTTTGTTTGTAATAAATAAACTGCCAATCCCCACAGTCATTCTTCTACCGGTACTCCTGAAGAAATTGAGGGTGCTTATGACGCGAGATCCTAGTTTCTGGGTAAGATTGGTATTCATTTCTATCAATACAAAACTTACGATTACTTATGAAGCAGTGCACGACGACAAGCACAAACGGAACAATAGGAAAACAGCTTGTCGTCGTGCGCTGCTTCATAAGTAATCATGAACTATCACCAACTCACCCAACTTTCGACATTACTGATTACCAAACTTATCGTGAAAAGGCAAAAACACCATTTTATGCTACAAGCACACTTGCAGGGCACCCGCTATGCCATAAACGTTCTTACATTTTTTGTAGTAGGGTGACATTCAATATGCCATCCTTCGTCATTCTTTAGAGAAGCGTGCTACATGCTACATGCAAAATATGTTTTTAAACACGAAAGTTCTTCTTAGGGACCTTTGACGAAAAAAAGTTGGTCTGTCTGTCTGTCTGTACATTTGTCTGTTTATCCGCCCTAACGATACCTCAAGCGGCATCAAATGGCCAACCCCACCCACAGCGCCCACCAATATTGCTCAAGGTTTAGCGTTCATAGCTGTGCGATTGTCAATTAAAAAGCAGTTATTCCGCATATCTCTGGCGCCACAACATGTTGTTTTTTTCTCAGGCACCACAACATGTTGGTGTTTCGATGTTTTGTATGTCTGTCTTTATACTATAATAAGTACACACAAGTAACTCAAAGGAATGTAGCGTTTATATCGGTGCGCTGACAGTGCAACGCGATGCTCAGAAAGGTGTTTCCAACGTTTTGCTATCACGTCACGGTGCTGGCACCTGCCCGTCGCTTTGAGTTCTACAACTTATCACCTCCGAGACTGGCGCGAATCTTTCTCCACGGGCTGCACGCCTTCGTTTCCGAGATGACTGCCAGATGGCGCTTGTGTCTAACGTGCCTCGATGCGCTCGTTCGCCTCCGCTACACGCCCGAAGCACTCTAACGCAGCGCCTCAAGAATTTCATTCACCGATTTTCTTGCGCAGAAAATCAAATAAACGTTTCGTTCAGTCTCTCCAGACGCAAGACTATCGTCTTTCGATGACGTTTGCGGTGCAACATGCAGATTTGGAACCAATTTTTTGCAATTTTTGTTGTGTGGGTAATGACGATGAAGTATTATGCCGGAAATTTCATTAGTTGGTTCCAGCAGTCGACGATCTACTCTTAACCCAATTCGCATTGGCTGATTTATGGTTATTCCTTTGCTGTACTCAAAACCTTTATTTGTCATAACTACACAATTATTTTGCCGAGATGAAGCCTGCCTGTAGCGTCAGTTTGCAACAGAGGTGCAAGATTCGGCCCGGCTCAGTGGTAGATTGCTGGAGTGGCACGCAGAGGACACGAATTTGTATATTTTTACAGCGAAATGTGTTATGAGATAATGATTCGGGTCACGCGTGGCGCCATAGTTGTCCGCCGCCACCGCCGATATCCCTAACAGCACGAAATAAACAAAAGAGCTTAGTACCAAGTACAGAGTGGGGCTCGAGCCCGGATCCACTGTGCGCCAGCCCAGTATTCCACCAGTGAGCCACGCCAGTTCTAGGGACTTACTTGAAAGCTTGCCTTAGGCAGGCTTGATATCAGAAAAGAATGGCGTTAATAAGATTATGATGCGTTTTATAACAACAGAAAAAAAACCAGGCGTCACACAATGCGAACAGCGTAACGAGTAGGTCATCCAATGCTTCAACATATTAAAATAGCTTGTTCTTGTTCCTCTACGAAGTGTGGCGCATACCCACTTCAGCCATATTTCCTCATTGTCGTGAGCCACTGCAGGAACAATTGGCACAATATTATTGCCAGGGTATAGCGGATACCACACTTCTCAATAGAATGACGAGGGATCGCATAGCGAACGCCGGCCAACTACCAGGAAAGCAATGATTTTAATTCCGTAGTGGGTATCAGCAAGTGTGCTTGTAGCAGTTACTGAATGAGTGGTTAGGAAAGGCTCTGCAAGGCCACGCTTCTGACCTTCGCTGTGACTGTGCAGCGCCTTCCGCACAGGCCTGGCTTTTTTATTTACGCTAGTGGTCTCGGACCCCAGCGGCGGCGGACAAATACGGCACACACAACCTTTCTTGTGATCTCACAACAGCTTCTGCTGCAAAATAGATGCATCAACCAGTGACTTCACACGGCTAAGCTTTGGCACATCGAAGTTATGCTTTTTGGAGACTTTTTTAGAATATAATTTCTTGTAAATGAGACTATTTTTCTTTCTGTGTTGATCTGATTTGATTGATATGTGGAGTTTAACGTCCCAAAACCACTATATGATTATGAGAGACGCCGTAGTGGAGGACTCCGGAAATTTGGACCACCTGGGCTTCTTTAACGTGCACCCAAATCTGAGCACACGGGCCTACAACATTTCCGCCTCCATCGTTTCTGTGTTGATCTTTTTCATTGCCAAGAGAACCTGCAAAACTGTAGCATTGGCCGGAAAACACCGGTCAGCACTCGTTCAGGAGGGAGCCGGAGGAAGTACGTCATACGTTACATTAGCAGGAATCCACGCGTAAACACAACATTCAATAAAAATACGAAGTGAATAATGGGCCAGCAATGGTGCGCAAAAAAATCATTAGACCATCTAAAACGCTATTCCCACACTTCATATCAGTGAGGCGCATCTTTGCAAACAAAATGCTTTTTTACCCATTATAACATAAATATTTTGTTGATCCAAAAAATAAAAAAACTGTGCCCTCTTTTTGCGATACCAACATTACGACTCTGCGGAAGGCATTGGAATGCTTTATTCTCAGTTCAGGCGAACATGTCTGTGCTCTGCACTAAAATTTACATGAAATTGCCGTAATAGTTTACACGTCATGATAAATTACAGTAAAATTCAACGTGAAAAACAGGGATGAAAAAGACACCTCGCGAATACAGGGCAATTGTGCTATGTTGTTGCGGTTCATTATTTGTCCCTATTTTCCGCGCTAAATTCTACTATGATGCTCAACAAACTCGCCCAACAAGCCTCTCTTCTCATGATGCCTTAGTGCTGCCTAATTTGAGCTCTTGCAAACGGGTGACGTAAGTGACTTATATCGTATTTGACTTGTAGGTTACTTACTACATTTAGGCGGACCCATTTTGTCTTCGCGCTAGCCCTCTTAAAAGAGATGGCACATACATGTGGTTCGCTTGAAAATATTGCGAGAGCTCTACGCAAAAGCAGAAAGGAAGATGACGCTGCTTCCCAACTGTGCTGTGAACACGACGCCAACAGAGGAACTGATCACCGACTTCTCTTTCCACAAATCACATCCCTACACTTTTCTTTATTTGGTTATGTTTCTCAACCTAATTTTTGCTTTTATATTGTCCATTTATTTTCACCAATCTTTCTACTTCTCGCTTCAAAGTTTTGATCTTGCTATTCATGTGTTTCGGCAGCTTCATTTTGTTTGTCTTTCGTACTCTCCCCGTTTCTTTCATTTTCTATCTTTCTATGGTATGTGTACTCTTTCCTCTGCTGCTTACTCACCTCCTCATCCTTGCATTGTCCTTCTGACTCACGTCCTTCTGACTTCTGACCCACCGCCTTGCTGTACTCTAGTCTAAGGCTACACTATGAAAAATGAAAATCTTGCACTAGGGGTCAAAAATGTTTCATAATCCAGCAGATATTATTCTACTTTCTCCACATACGAAGAGGAGTGATGCAGCTGTTCACGGCGGCTGGCGAAACAGACTGAGATTTCTCTTGTTCTCTTGCATCTCATTAAAGTGTAAATATTTGTTTCACCATTTCACAATATGAGAGCTTCTATTCGTCTTCCACCTCTTCAATATAACCAAGCTGCAAAAAATGTTTGTTCATTCTTCAATCTGCGACTGTCGCCCAATCGATTAGGGAGTATAAAAGTCTTATTTTTTAACTTGACGCTCTAAAAACAGCTAATATGCACAAATATTCCGAATAATAAATGTAAGCGGCTATATTCGCACACACTCACACTTCCAGTCAGCCAATGTATATAACTTCACAAGAGGCAGCGCCACAGAGCGTACAGAATAAAAATTCAGTCTACAGTAGGCCAGACCACCTCGAAGCGAACGCTCTACACGGGATAGTGCCCCGCCGCGGTGGTCTAGTGGCTAAGGTACTCGGCTGCTGACCTGCAGGTCCCGGGATCGAGTCCCTGCGGCGGTGCCTGCATTTCCGATGGAGGCTGAAATGTTGTTGAGCCGTTTGTTCAGATTTGGGTGCACGTTAAAGAGCCACAGGTGGTCGAAGATTCCTGAGCCCTCCACTACGGCGTCTCTCATAATCATATGGTGGATTTGGGATGTTAAGCCTCATAAATCAAATCACTCAACACAGGATAGCACGACATGCTAACGGCATCTCAAGATCACGTGCAAGTGAGAGAGCAAAACAAGAAAAATACCGCGAGAGAAGAAGGCGTGCGTACTGAAATGGACTTTTCGTGATTTTCGTCGTTTCGTCTTCCTTTTGTTGTTTGCGGCTTCCTGATTGCTCAGCTGTGGCAGCTGTATGTGTGCATGTGTGCATGACTGTGTTCTCGGCGCTGGATGTCGAGATCGTGTTGCGATGGCACTGCAAGGTCGCATACTGTGAACGCGTTTGTTTCACACTGATATAGAGACTCAAGCGAGCTTGCGGCTGCATGTTCGGATTGATTCGTTGCTATCTGGAATGTGATTGGTAAGTGGTGCGTCTGTTGTCTTTTTTGTGCGCCCTATCGTTGCTCCGGTGTGTCACTCTGCACTTTGTGTTGCGTAAAGATCCCAATAAAAACAAAAAAATGGCCCGAATCTGCGTGTTACACTGCACATGCCGTCGAAAGACTGGCGTCTGAAGAGAGTGAACAAAACGTTTATTTGAATATTTGCGCAAGAAAACCGGTGAATGGTATTTCTAGGGACACTGCGATAGAGTGCCTCGAGCGTGTAGCGGAGGCAAACGAGCTCATCGAGGCACGTTTGACATGAGCGCCACCTAGCAGTTATCTTCGAAAACGAAGGCGTGCGCGCCCGCGGAGAAAGATGCGTGCCTGTCTCGGAGGTGATAAGGGGTAGAATGCAAAGCGACGGGCTGGTCCCACCACCGTGTCGTCGTGGCGAAGCGTTGGAAACACTTACCTTTTTCAGCGTCACGTTTCACTGTTGGCGCAGCGCGATAAACACTACAGTCCTTAGAGTTGTTGTGTGTGCCTCTTATAGTATAAAGGCTGACATACAAGACATCAACGTGTTGTCATGGCGCCTCAGATATGCACAATTATTGCTTTTAGTTGAAAACCGCACAACTATCAACGCAAATTCTTCCGCAATATTGGTGGGCGCTGTGAATGGGGTTGGTCGTTTGTTGCCGTTTGAGGTAACAGACAATCGCACAGACAGACAGACAGACAGACAGACAGACAGACAGACAGACAGACAGACAGGCAGGCAGGCAGGCAGGCAGGCAGGCAGGCAGGCAGGCAGGCAGGCAGGCAGGCAGGCAGGCAGGCAGGCAGGCAGGCAGGCAGGCTGGCAGGCAGGCAGGCAGGCAGGTAGGCAGGCAGGCAGGCAGACAGACAGCCAGACGGACAGACAGACCAACATTTTTTCTTCGAAGGTCCTTAAGAAAGGCTATCGTCTTTAAAAAGCAAATCAATAGAAAAGCAAAGCTATAGGTTCAGTTACCTTTGATGCCTGATTGGTGTTTAAATAGCTTTTGTGAAGGCGCAGGCTTCATGTGATCAGTGCGTCGAAACGCCTGTAAGCTTTGTCAAAGACGATTTCTCCGGTATAGTTTCTTTATCTCACAGAATGACCGTGCCAGTGTGCTTTAAAAAAATATGTATACCCTTACTCAAAAGGCCTTGTTCACCCCGCCGTAATGTATGCACTAAGCCCGACTTTGATTCATTTGTCATACTTGTTCACTTCAGAGGAGTCTGGTCTGAAAGTAGCCCGTCATAATCAGCGCACACAACAGCACAAAGAACACAAGACAGCGCTTATGTCGTGCACTTTCTTGTGTTGTTTGTGCTTTTTTGTGCACTGATTGTGATGAGCATGTTCCAACTAGCCCGATTTGCTACTTTACCGAAAGTAGAAGCTTTGATCCTGGCCGTGGCGATTGAATTTCTTTCACTACGAAATGTGAAACGCTCGTGTACTGTGTGATGTAAATAAACGCAAGAACACGAAATGAGCGAAACTTATACTGAAACCACCATTACGGTGTGCTACAAATCATCCCGTAGCAATGCAGGTAAAACGCTTGAAAATATTGTTCTTATTAGTTGTCGTATTCGAGTTGTTTGTGCTTAGCCTCAGCCTGATTGTCGACTTTTGCGTATTATTAATATGGGGCATCACCAAGTGTTCTCGTTTTCTAAAATTTACAGTAACAACTGCTGTGGAGATTCACTGACGCTAAGAACATCAATAATTGAGATTCTTTTGCAATAACAAATTTTTATTGCGCACTTTGTACGTGTCTAAAAAAATGGGTGATCCTTCAGTTTCCCCTTTAGGAGTTGAACGTCGCAGCAATATTATGTTCCTGGTGCGTTCTTGAAAGTGTATGAAATTTTTTCCAACTTGTTATGCACCTAATGTGTGTCCTTGAGGGTGGAATAACGTGTGCACCTGTTATAGTGGGTGACTGACTTTACACTATCAAGGCATTATGTTGATTCTATGTTCCAAAGCCTAATGGCAATATAAACTTGAACGAGGTATTCTTACGGCACCATTACTTCTTGTATTGAGAAGCACGCATACAGGACTCGCGTGTTTATAAAGCATCAGTTACTTTCACTGCATTTGCAAGCAGAGGCGCCGCCGCAGCGGTCTAGTGGCTGAGGTACTCGGCTGCTGACATGCAGGTCGCGGGATTGAATTCTGGCCGTGGTGGCTGCATATTCGACGGAGACAAAAATGCTGTACACCAATGTACTCGGATTTGAATGCACGTTGAAGAGCACCAGATGGTTGAAATTTCCGGAGCCCTTCACTTTGCCGTCTCTCGTATCTATATGATGGTTTTGGGACGCTAAACTCCCCATATCCATTAAATTATACACTTCGAATCGAATGAAAGTATTTTCACTTTAATCACAAGTAGAGGCGACTGTGAAAACGCGCATGAAAGACAGTAATGCACAGCTAACGAGTGCTTCAAGTATGCATTTATTGCGTATGGCTCTTCATCTAAATGTCATCTATAAGGAACTTGATTTCAGATAAAACTGGCCCCTCATCTCGAGGACGTGTTCATACTTTCCAACGTTTCAAATTTTTTCCTCTTTTACTTGACTTGATAAGTATCTATGTATGTGAGATTTGGAATGCTTGTGCAGTAGTTGTGCAATTATTGTCGTTGAGTGAGTACATTCCCATACGTCTGAGCAAATGTTATGATTTCAAATACGTTTGTAATAAATACCCTGAAAGAAAAAAAATAGAGCCGTGGCTGTGTGGTGAGACTCCTGCTTGCGACGTGAGTGACCTGGTTTCACTCCCCCCTCAGACCCAGAATCTTGTATTATTTGTTTTATATACATCTTCCTCAAATTTTTGGTCACGCAAAGACACCGATTTTTCGCTCCCAACCAGCAAGCACTTTAAAACTATCGCGTTAAAAAAACGAGCATACTATGTGGTAAAAATGTCCTTATATTGGTTGAATTTATTTAAGCACATTAACTTATTTATGCTGCACAAATATCATTATGCCAGATTTTGCGACAGTTGTCGGCTATGTGACCGCGCGTAGGGTGAAGCACATGCATTTTAAGATAATTTCGTCTGCTTTTTGGTGTACGAGTACTTTAGCATAATACATATGAGTTAAAATAGTGTTCCAATGATGGACATAGAGCTGAAATGATGTCAGTCATTAGAAATAGGCTTTGTTGTGTTATACAGCTTGTGAGTGAATCATGAAATACTGTCTAAAAACACGTACAGTGTTTGAGGGCTGAAGCACATCAAAGCGTGGGCTTGTCAAGTGATTGTGCAGGTCCATGACAAACGATCATGCACAAAAAAATGGCTAAATGCCAATACCCTCCACAATACCAAACTATGCATATGGTGACCTAATTATTCATGTTTACTTTTAAAAACATCAAGTTTGGATTAGCAGTAGTGTCATCATTTCTGACAAAATAGATCAAGGTGCTCAAGTTTGTTATCTTAAACATTAGACACAAATGTGCATCCCTGCGGTGAAGTCCTGCACTTGAAAAACTGTTTTAGAAACATATGTGCAAAATGATGTTGCATTAATGTACTGGACGAGTAAAGCAGTGAAAATTCAAAGTTGTGCGCTGGAGCACCTTTACTACTTTGATCTTCCCCAGTTTTCGCGTTGGTGGAACTGAAACACCATTTCCTCCACGCCCCATTGCCACAAATATCATCATCCCCATCATCATCATCAGCCTGGATACGCCCACTGCAGGACAAAGGCCTCTCCCGTGTTCCGCCACTCAACTTGGTTCTGTGTTGCTGCTGCAATTTTATACCCGCAAACTTTTAATATCACTTGCCCACCTAACTTTCTGTGTCCTTCTAACTGACTTGCCTTCTCTTGGAATCCAGTCAGTCACCTTTTAAGACCAGCGATTATTCTGCCTACGTGCTACATACCCGACCCACGTCCATTTCCTCTTCTTAATTTCAGCTGTGCTATCCTTAACCCTAATTTCCACTCAGCTCTCTTCTTGGCTCTTAAAGTTACACCTACATTTTTTCTTTCCCTCCCTTGCTGCATCAAGGTCAATTTGAGCTGAACCCTTTTTGTAAGTCACCAGGTTTTCGCTCCGAAGCTAAGTAACGGCTAGTATCGCCACCATATTTCCGTTCAATGTTTCCTCACCTGCAGTCCTGATGATGTAAGTTCCAATTGATGACCCTCTGATATTTCAAGTAATGAAGAGAAACATGCCTAAATGTAACGATGAACCAATCGCTTCATACTTTTCACTCGTTTTATTCAAACGACAATAAGCGACCCAAAGCAAACGTAAAGTTTTTCGTGAGAAACTTTGGTAACTGTTTTAATCATCATGGTATAAAGATGTATCACACGATAATTGCAGCCTGTCTAATAAATTTGTGCTAACATTTATGTAGCTACGATGTTGGTGCATCTTGTTTATTGCATTACCGATCGTTTTACTGTATTATTTGCATTTTATGTTATGCATTTTTTTGTCAGTTGCATTGACTGTTTCTTCTTTTTGTTACAGTTTCTCTTGTGCCCCCTGCTACGCAACACTGAATCAGGACATGTAAGGTAAAAAAGTGAAATAAAATACATGTAATAACGAAGTTTAACAAAATACGCGTTATACCTCCGGGTGTGTTGATATGTGCCGCACATTGAGTATCCTTGGTGAATATTAGCCGTTTACCTAACCAGCGGTATGAGAGAATACGAGAACTGCGTGCGCGTCTTTTGTATGTTGATATACTGCCAGTGATGCAAAAATGTGGTCATTGCCAATTTTATCAGATTTATGTTTCTGTGAGAGTCGTTCATGCCCGAAACAAATATCGTATTCTGTGCAGTAATACAGAATACTATATAAATCCTTCTGTCTAGTGTTACTTTTATAAAAGAAGTAGTTATCTAAATTGTTACTTTATAGCAATGTCAATTGTGCTTCGACTGATGTCGTTATTGAAACTGTAGTTGTGCTTGTTTAATACAATTCGACTAATGGGCACGGGGGTACATGAGTGGTATCGAATCAGGTGGAAGAGTCAGAACAAAAAATGCATGACTCTACTGTATTTAATACGTTCAAGCATACGAAATATACTCCTCCGCACTTACTCCCTCCGCCATGTCTTCTCGCTAGTACTGCACACATATTAGGCGATGATATTTGGAAATACTTGCACCGGGAATTGATATATATTATAAATATCTTTATTTAGATTGGGAGCTAATAAAGTTAACATTTTTGCGCGTATAACTAATAGTGTTTCATCCTGAAAAATCAGGAATCGTTGTGGAGAGACGACAGAAGGCGGTTATATTTACAGTATTCACACCATTAAAGTTATTGGGGCAACGACTGTCAAGAAGGCACAAACAAGAGACAACCTTCCTTGTCTTCCTCTTTCTATAGTCAGTGGCACATAACATTACCCTCCGCCGGTGGCAGCGCTGACTCGGTGCAACCGAACAAAGACGGTAGTGAGAAAGACGACTATACAATTGCATCGATAAGGTTCAGTGTACGGTAGAGTTCGAGACGGTCAATGTGAACGATGTCAGTGTTGGGATGAGTCGATGGGTACGAAAACAAAGATTCTATCTCGTACGTCAGGTCGGTCACTTGAAGGCGTACACAATATGATGCGGTGTATGGAAACACTCGCAAAGCCCAACGTGGCGTGCTGGAGACCGAAGAAATACAAGAGATTGAGGAAGAAAGAAGGGATTGCTGTGACAGCAATCGTAACGAGCTATCTGGCTTAATGGCGAGTCTGTTAATCGAATGCGCCCAAGTTGTCCTGCATAGTCAGCATGGGCAAAAGTTTCTCGAGCACACTCAGTAGGTGGGTGTGTTGAAGAAGGCATAATTGTGTCAATATGCAACGTTGGATTCCGGCCGAACAAGAGAAAAAAAAGCGTACCACAAGCCGTTTCGTGCCGAGACGTGTTTTACGCGAACGTGGCAAAAGGCAATGCGGGATCAAAATCTTGGGTGTCAGCTGACAGGTACATTGCCAGCATGTCGGCGATGGTCCGCTCTGTCACCCGTCATCCGCTCCGTCAAGCCATTCGTCTGTTAATGCTATGTATTTTTAGCTTATGCTTCGTAGAGCAAGACGTCAAGGTGTGAATCAAGTCCCTGGAAAAAACTCTCTGCTACCGGTTAAGAGCTGCCGTCGTGCTTTGTGCTGATGGATAACGTTGTGTTACAAGAATCCGCTACGTCGGTTGAGCAGCTGGTTGGCAAAGCATGAGTACTTGTATATCACGTGGCATGGTCCGTGGCAACGTTGATCAAACAATCCCCGAGCTCTAGGTAGAAAACAGGCCGAGCATTGTAACTTGAGGCTGACACAATAAAAAAAATCATATATGACGTCGACTGATTGAAGAGGGTGATGACGTGGTAGTGTTCACTTTTTGCAGCACTGACAGAGGTCACAAGAAATCTTGTAATGCCGTCCCGACCTATACATTCTTGGCTAGGAAAACCCGTGGCGTGCTCAATCGTAGGTGCAGGAAACGCCGAGGTGCCTCGCTGTTGCCAAGCGATAGCTCAGGGCTGACAGGTGACAAACTGAGATGATGGAAGGTGCCAACGCGTAGCAAAAAGAGACGAATGGGTGAATCGGTAGCCGGTGAGTTGAGGCGGTTGAAGATCTTACCGAGAGTTGGGTCGTGGCGTCACTCAGCGTAAATATTGAAAACGTCTGTTATAGCAAGCACAGATGAAAATATAGCGTTCACTGAAGGTTCTTGAACGTCTACGGGCTATGGGAAAGGCATTCGGTCTTTTTGATGCAAGCGGCCAGTCCTATAGAGGACAGTGAACGCGTACTCTTGAAGTCGCAATTCCCAATGACGAAGATGACCAGCGCAATCCATGAGAGAAAACAACCAGCAGAAGGACTTACAAAGGTAAAGGGTCTGCCGTACAGGTATGAACGGAATTTCCTGACGATCCAAACAAGATCGAGGCACTTTCTTTCGGTTATCGAATAGTTCCGTTCAGATGCTGAGATATGGCGGCTGGAGTATGCAATAACGCAGTCGTGACCACGTTGATGTTGACCGAGGACGGTGCCGATACCATAGACACTAACATCTGTATGTACTTGGGTAGCTGCAGAGTAGTCTAAATGAGCCAGCACAGGCGGTGACTTGAGTATATTGACGAGAGGAGCAACAACCGACGATTGGTCAGGTCCCCAAAATAAACAAACGTCCGTTTTCAGACGGCATGTGAGGCGTTGCGCAAAATTTTTATCACAGCGGCTGAAATATGAGCAGAGGCCAAAAAAAACGAACGCTCTTGAAATAACGTCAAATGGGAATGTTCGTGACGGCGCGTATTTTTGTTCAATCACGTGGTATACCAGCACCGCCATCAAGATAGCCGAGTAGTACGGTGATCTCTGGGCGGCCAAAGCAATACTTGGAGAAGCTAGGTTGAGGATTGGTGGTGCGAAAATCTTTTAAAAAAGCCGAGAGGTGTTGCCAATGACCGGTGTACTTTATCGAGAGAACGACAACATGGTCGAGGTAAGAGAAGCATGTACACCGATTGAAACCCCGAAGTAGGAAGTCCATCAAGCGCACAAATATTGTTGGTGCGTTACACAACCCAAAGTGCATGAGATAAAACTGGTAGAGCTCATCGGATGTAATAAAGAATTCTTCTTCCGATCATTTTCATCGACAGGAATTCGCCAACAACCCGGACGAAGATATACGGAAGAAAAGTACCGTGTCCCATGAAGAGAATCAAGAATGTCCTCTATTTGCAGCAGAAGACAGACGTCTGTTTTGGTGATCTTGTTACGGTGCCGGTAGTCGACGCAGAACCACCAGCTGTTGTCTTTCTTTTTTTATAAGTACTATGGACGATGGCCAAAGTCTCGGCCACCCTAATTTCGTTTAGACATGACAGAAATCTATAATAAGCTGAGACCTAACATCACGAAAGAAAGGAAGATGCCAAAATAAAAAAAACTGCGTGCCATTAGCTCACGTTTCGACAGTCATAAAAGCCGTTGTTTCATGTTACAACACACGCTTCTGCTTAGCTTGCTTAACTTTGATTCATTTTGGCTATTTTGACGTGTTGTCCTCCAGTAATGAGATTTGTTTAGAGCCGGCAAATAACCTCGCCGACGTCTTTTCACATCTTCGAGTAGTATCATGAATCAATCAATGAATAAATTCCAGAGATTCAAAAAGTTATTTTTCAGGGACATTGGAGGAAGTGCCTTCCAAGTGCACTGCGTTCAAGTGTATAGAGTCTATGATAGTGCGTGGTTTCTTGAACTTTGCTGGAGCCTTTATGAGACTACGATGCCCGGTAATATAGAACCTATTTTGTGGAAGCGATCACCCAAGAGAAATCCACGCCGCTTCTGAGAGACACGTATATTTTCAGCACAAGAAATTTGTATTGAAGGACCTGCGAAAAGATTATCTGGCCTCACCTTGCGAACGTGTGTTAGGATAAGTAGCCTGAAATCTTCTCTTTCGATGCCAGGCTTGGAGCGGCAACTATATAGTTACTTGAACTCAGTCTCTGTCCAGGAAGAAGTTATGAGAATAGTTTTTAGAGGTGAAGCAGCTTATGGCGGAGTTCACTGCAGTGAATGCAATCACCCTTACACCGCATACGCAAGAGCTCGCCCAACGAGCACTTCCAGAAGGCGCTCACACACTCGCGCGTTTCGGCCTGTGGAAGGGGCTGGATGAGGAACTGTGGCCTCTCTCTTTTACACTCAGCAATCATGTGAAGGCGTCGGAGTACGAGATTCTGGAGACGCACGAATAATCAATGCGTTGTGTTCCAGTCAGAATGTGCTGGAACGCGCTGTCGCGTTCAAGCGTGTGTTGGGAAGGGGCTGGGTAGCACGTTTTGGCCTCTACCTATTACACTCTCTCAGAATTCATGTGATGAAGTTGCGAAAAGAGACTCTGCAGACGCGCGCTGAACCAACGTGATCCGCGTTGCGTATTCCAGCAAAAGTTTGCGATGACCAACAGCAACAGAAACTACAGTGAATTCATGATGTTCTCCACTAGCGTGGACGCATTACATCGGGCAAGATATCCGTGATGATCCGACTTTAATTCGACTCATGCGCTGCTTTGCATGCTGCTCATAGATTCTTTTCTCGGGAAACGGTGTACCTGTTCAATGATTTTTCTTAATTTTAAAACTGAGATGCTTTCAAGACGTTCATGTGTTTATTATTTAGTATTACACTGTTAGAGTTGTTTCGAAAACAGCAGGATTAGTTTTATCTATTGTATAGTCGCTGTGATGGTTTCTTAGTTGGCCAATGAGATTTTTTTTGTGCAGCCAGATTGCTCCGGCTTTTTTAATGTATGCTGCTGTAAATTATGAGTGCTAAACAATGAATGAATAGACTGGTTGTCTGCCATTCATAGTAGTATTTTAACTTGGGAGAATCGGCCGAGGCAGGTCTAAATGTTTCATTGGATCTGTTTGCTGCATTTGAGAAGGCTTGTGGAACAATTAAGAGACAATGTCTGGACACAATTTCAGATGTTGAACAAAACAATGATGAAGATGCGGTTTGAAGCACACTTAGCACACTGCAAACGAGTTTAGGGCTTATGGAAAATCTTGGGCTTGTTGCAGTGCGTGCATGCTAAAGGTGTTTTCGCAAATATAATATTCTAAAAGGAGTGGAAAAAGGATAACAATGTTTAGGAAGTAACTTGGATGATCTAATTTTACTCAATTAGATGGTTTGAACAGATCGCATTAAACATTTTCCTTCTTCCTTTGAGAGCTTTAGCTTACCAGAACTTTTTCTTCACACTTTTTCTTTGTGTCTTTACATATTTTAAGCATATAAATATACGGGACATAATCGTGCCGGCTAAAACGAACTGAGAGTGCCCTCCTAATTGATATCGCCGCAATAGACGAGGCATCTGCGAGAAATGGTAGCCGGACATGGGTCCTCAGATGGATGATTTGAAAGAGTGATACACGTGGTTGGTTGTGAAAACAAAGTTAACCGAGTGATGAAAAGGTGCAGCCTCTCAATATACGGCAATAATATTTCACGGGCGTGTGTAAGGGAAAAAAAGCCTAACGAGCTGCCAATATAGAACAGTTTTCTGAGCAATGCCAACATAAACTATGCGGCTATTGTTTTACGGTCACCGTTCACCCTTCATATAGCCCATAAACGTCCAGAACGTGAGAATGGCACAAAAAAACAAATATACAAGCATTCATCAACTAAAGTCAATCGCGTCGACGAAGGAGGCGCACGCCCTCCGGACCACCCCATTAAACGCTCCCACACTAACAAACCTTCCATCGTTCCTAGACATCCGTTGCACTATCCTCCATCTTCTAGGTTGATTCGGGAGAAACAATCCTACGAAAACATAAAAGTCCACCAAGTACAGGCGTCCGTGACAACGAACTTGATAATTACCGTAATCAGCGTCCTTTAGTGACCCAAGAACTATATGTAAGCAATAAACATACCAACAAAACATGTCCTCCAGGAACAGAAGAAAACTTCACAAAAGCGGTGAAACACACCGTTAAAGAACATCTTTCGCTTATGTTGCTCCTAACGAGATAAGTATTTCACGATGGGCCCAGGGCGCCTGCACCATGTTGTTTCTTCCATTAGATACGCTGAAAGAAACTGCCTTCACTCAAGCGTAACAACCAATACAGCTGGAATTGCTGCGTGACAATCAAGGAAGCTTTCCTTGATTGTCACGCGGTCATCGTACAACTCGTTCACAAAAAGTGGGAAGCGTCAAGAAAGACTACCAGAACAATTATGTGGCTGGTTAAAAAGCTAAACTTTGGCTATGCTATGTTCTTATACAGTGCTCTCACACTAACCACTAAAGTAATAGTTTTTTTGGAAAAGCAAAATATACTCTTCAGAGGCGCTAGGAAATTGAAAAATAACGTGCACACTGTATTGTTTTGTGTTTGGTCTTTCTGGATGGCTGCTCTAGCGAAGTGCGTAAGAGCAGCATTGGTTAAAGTATTAGAGTGATTGATCCGGTGACCGTGGGCAGTTTTTTCAACTTGTGTATCGATAAGGTGCTTACCAGAGTTGTCTACTATGCTCTTGCGGAAAATGCTATTTCGAATTGTACTGTTGAGGTTTTGAAAAGGGTGGGAATTCTTCTTGGTCGTTTCAGGCTTATGTGAAAAATACAAGCGTAAAATGACAGATAGGACAGGCCTTTCACCTAAGTAAGAACAGACACGAGAAGTTTAGGATACTTAAAATTTCGAATGCGGATGACCAGCTGCCATCCGCATCCGAAACGTCGAAATAAGTTTAAAGGTTCTGACGCAGTGTGGCCTTCAAATACAAATTTTTTATTGGCATTCATTTAATACCAGTCTGTTAAGAAGTTATTTCTGAAAGCAATTGATGGGTGTAGACATGTGTATGCCATTGTCTGGTTGATCGAATTGCCGACAATGCAAAAGTCGGAAGTGTGTTACTTCCTCTGTTGAGAATTTGCCATAAGGTGCAAGACACTATCCTCGTCCTAAAGAATAATACTCGTTTCAAAGGAAAAGTGCTGTTAAGTAACTATAAAAATATATATATTGAGCTCTATTCTTTTTGTTCAAATTAGGCATAGGATGGTATGCGAAGGCATCGTCTGCAAGGAAGCTGTAAGGCTGCACGCTGAATAAATTCGGATCACAATTATCGCTCTTAGCTGACCAATTCACTAAAAGTGGAAGTGAGTTTTCATCTCTGTAGGGATAAATCAGAAGCAGTCGTCTTTCTACACTGTGACACTTGTAATTCTTCTAGAACGCCCGTGCTAAGAAGTATCCAGCAGCAATGTTACGCTTCTAATGAGTACGCTTGGAAGATGGTGAGAATCAGCACGAATTTCATCTCTGGCGTACTGCACAGTCCTTTATCGATATCTCCAGTGTATGGCGAAAGGCTAACCTTTATAATCTTTTTTATGATTTTGTACCGCTGTTCGGTTAAACACCGCACGCTCTTGCCGTAGTACATAAGACAAGAAATTTCCGCAGGTGCCTCCTCTTGGGCGTATGTCAACTCGTGAACTGTTATTAAACGTTGTAGCCAAATATGTTGGGACACGGGCTTGTTGAAAAGAAGTCAGTCAAGTGCCACTTTTAAGAAATGCACAGGCTTGCGACTCTTTAATACAAAACCGCCCCCTGCTAAGGTTACTGAAATTCCAGTTGAACGTGCGGCTGATATCATCTTAGGTTTTTGTTGCAATAGATGCATAACTGATTTTCAAGACATTCTTCTGATATATCCCAGTTCTGAACACTAAGAAAACAATTAAGCTCTACTTGGTCAATCTTTGTAAGTGCTTGAGAAGACAAAATATTCAAGCTACGCACCAGCAATATAATTACGCTGATATAAAAGTACCGCAATACAAATATACGAGACAGTTATATGAAAGACAAAGACTAATTATTGTTTTTCTTCTGTTTTGCTAGTTTTTCTGTTCAAACACTGTGAGGCTGCCCAGGGTAAGAGATGACTAGGTTTCTATCAAGCTGCTCAGGGCCGCCTTTTTGCTTGGTCTTCTTCACTACCTTGTCAGTTAACCCAATTGAACTCCGTAGAAAGACATGTTTCAGGTGCTAAGGAGTACTGGTTCACAAGAGATATCGACCGCTCCTTCGAAATCAAAGAAAATTATGTGCTGCAGAGATTGAATAAAGGGATACGGAAACATCCTTTCCTTTCCCTACTCTACCTAAGACAAAATAAATATAGGCGAATAATGAAGATAGGTGGTTCATAAAGAGAATGACACACACAAAATAATCTGCTCAAAAAGAATAAGAGAGGTAACACTGAAAATGCAATGTAAAAAATTTAACGCAGTGTTCACAAAGGTTCCCTCTAGAATTCTTGTAATACAAAAAACGTGACTCCAATGCTTGCCGAGTACCATTTGCAAGTTATCCCATGCTCTTAGGTGGTACGCATACGCGTAGATGCGCAGTGCTATGACTGGAGCCCCGCCGTGGTGGTCTTATGGCTAAGGCACTCTGCTGCTGATTCGCAAGTCGTGGGATAGCATCCCGGCTGTGGCGGCTGTATTTTCGATGAAGGCGAATATTCTGTATTCCTACACATGCATTGTGTGGATTCCGCGTCATGTATGTCTCCAGGAAAATGAAGCTGCACACACTGCTGCTCAAAAATGCGTCAACCGGGCATTTTCGTACGCGATCAGAGGCACCTCCTACTCAACAACAGAATCAGAGGCAAAATAACCCCTACCACTAACGTATCAAGCCTTGCTGCAACATTATCGGCTGGAACACAGGTCGTACCCCACGCCACACTCAAAACTCACAAGAGACGACGGCACAGACTACAAGCGTCATCAAAGCAACACGTTCACCCACGGCGTACTATTGCACCATGTGAGGCCAACGTTGCACGGCTACATCTGTCCTCACTGCAATGTGGCAGACACTCTGGCGCACCTCCTACAGCAGTGCAAAGTAAGCGTCCCAAGACTACAAGCAGCAGCACCAGATGCGGACCATTACCTCCTCGGTGATGTGTAGGAGACTACGATCTCCCAGCCAGACCTGGTCGAGCAGCGTCAACTCGTCGCTTGAGCCCGGCGGGCTGTTCAAACCAGAGGGTTCCTGGAATAAGGGACCATCCCACCTTCACTGACAAGCTTCATTCAATAAATGTTTTTCTCTCTGCCCCGAAGGCTGAAATTCGGGCGCACGTGAAAGAGCCCCAGATGGTCAAAATTTCTGGAGCCCTCCACTACAATGTCTCTCATTATTATATGGTGGTTTTGGGACGTTAAACCCCACAAATCGAAACAAAATGCTACGAATCGAGGTCTAGCGATCCAATTATAATGAAAAATGTTCTCCATTTGTTCTGGGTTGTTGCGTCGCCCAAACCTTACTGTCCACAGGAAACTTGAACGCATGAACGAAGCTCTCGGCTGTAAGTCTGCGGCTTCCTTTTTTGGTTTAAGAAAATGAGCGTACAGAGACCGGATGGATGGATGGATGAACTTTATTAGGTTCTTAGGAACGCGTTTTAGTACGTTCCAGGCCACCGCTCTTACGTCATAACAGAAAGATCAAGTATCTCCGGTTGGTCGTGGGCGTGTTGAACTGCCTAAAACTGCAGTTAAAGTCCGGAGCTGGTAAAGCACCCTCCCATTTAGATGGCATGTAGGCTTCACCAGAGCGTAACGCAGGCCACTGTCAGATCATGTTTCCTAAATTAGCTATATAAATTCCAGAAGGAACCTGTAGAAGTTGGCTTTATTGCGGGATAAATCTTGCACGATAGCGCAGGCATAGAGTAGGCCCCGAAATTAAAAAGCCCGAATGTCAGAGTCTGAGTTCTGCTTAGTTTTCTGTGTGGGAATGGGCATTGTCTCTGCGCCGGGTAAAAATGTTTTGCCAGTTCGTTATACGGGATGATATGGTCCCGGTTTTCCAAAACATAAGCGCTGCGCCCCCCGATAGCGACGTGGTTTATCAGTCCTCGCACAGCTGTGTGGGCTGACTTGTTGAGATTATGCGGGGCTCCCTCAATGCAACTTGTGCGGGATGGCAACCAAAGGAGTGTGCGACGCTCGATCTCTTTGTTGGTTTTTATGTTGCGCCCTTGGCAAATGTTTTCAGCACCGATCTCAAGTCGCTGCGAATTGCGGACCTTTTGTTGCCCAGGATAGCCAACGTGATCACCCCTTGCTCTCCTATTGTAGCCGCCGTCGTACGAACCGTTGTTGAGCATAATATCATAATGCCCTCGTGGTTGATTCTCACTACTCCATCTACCTTACCCTCAAAATACCGGGTGGCACCGATGAAGCAACAGTGACCGGCGTGTTCCTGAGCCCTTTGTAGTAGAGCCTTTGTCTCGGCCCAACTTCCGTTCTCGTTATGCTCGGGCTGTACATTTCGTGGGATGTGAATAACATTTATTTATTCTCGCTGTTGACAAAAAATGCTGCAGAATAAACACTCTAAGGCAAAAGGGCGCTAAAAAGGTGTATGCTCAGATCTTTTGGGGACTAATGGGGCTGCCACAACCATTAATCCCTTTTAAGACTAAAGGCACCCGGTCTAACAGTTAGTACCCAAAGACGAGCTCAAGGGACTAACATATAGTCTTCACATTTACACCTTAGTGAGTAACCGTTAGTCCCACAATTCGCCTCAAAGGACTAACATTTAGTCCTCTCATTTGCACCTTAGAGGGCGACTGTTAATCCCGAAATTTACACCTTACCGGGCAACCATTAGTCCTCACAGTTTCACCTTGCCAGACAAACGGTTGATCCACTCAAATACTCCAATTGGATGAAATTTTTATCCCCAGATCAAACATTGCTTTTGTTTATTTTCCGCCAGGCCTAATACTGTTATCGCCTGTTTTTCTGCACAGTGTGTAACAAATAGCGCAGAAAAGAACACACGAAAAAGTAGTTAGCCACCTATGTGTAACCACTCTCGTAGTCACGGAAACAACGAAAGACAAAAGTGAGACATGGAAATCTTTTATTTTTTTACATACCCATTAAGTTTCTCCATTTTTTTGTGAATTCATGGTGAAGTGTACCTATCCAGTCTCGTTGTCACATCTTGTTCACTTCTTGTGGAGCTCCTCCGAAGGAAGCGATAGATGACAGGCATTGCAGAAGCCAGTGCAAGCAGCCTGCTGCCTGTTGTGTTCCCACGGCTGTACGTACAATAAGATAGTAAAAATAGTTAGACGCACGTTACGTAAGATGAAGATGCACGTACATGACAAGTACGTGGAAGTTAAAATAAAAACAAGCTCGTAAAGTATGACGCACAAACAACTTTACCTTCACAACTCGCACAGTCCTTTTGAAGCTGCTCTGAAGAAAGAGATGGATGACAGGCATCACAGACGCCAGCGCACAGAGCCTTCAGCACGGTGTGTGCCCACGGCTGCACAACAAGTATCTAAAATAGTGAGTCACACGTGACAGAGGATGAGCACGAATGCATATGAGAAATACGTGCAAGGTAAAATAATAACATACGTGAGATATACAATGCCAATAATTTCATCGTGATGTCACACATCGTCAGACTCATTTCGATCCCCGTAGCGCAACAGCTTAGGAGCAGCGGCCGCAGCCACAACTCCGCGAACCACCACGCCGCCAACAAGTCAGCGAGTTCTAAGCGAGCGAAGCGACGTCGTTCAGCTCTAGCAAGCCAGCGTGAGACAAAACACGGCACTGCACGCGGAGTGTCTGCCGCCATCGAACTTCGAACAGGAGAGCGAGCGTACGCTTGGTCGCCGCCACGAACAGCGCCGAGCTGGTTTGGAGCTAGCGCCGAAGAAATCGACGGTAATGCGGCTGTTTTCCGCACACTCGAGCGAGAGCAGCGCGCAAATGCGAGGCTGCCGCCGCGGCCAACAGACGGCGCCGAGCTGCTTGCGACCGACTGAGGCGAAAGCCAACTGTACTGGCGACTAATTTTCACTGAGTTCCGACGCCAATGAAAGCCCCGCCCGCTTGTGCAGGTGCACACACAGCGCACGACATACCGCAACCAAGCTCACTACGAAAACCCGCAACGTGTTTTCTATGACTCCAAACACAGTGACGAGGTCTCAGCCCAATATCGTCAGCCCGCAGCTCATCGCGGCGGCGAAGACAGGCGAGCACTCAAATAGCGAGCGTATGGAAGGCTGATGGTGATGGCGGTCAATTTCCAGGCGGTCGCAAAGCACAGGTGAACTTCAGACGCCCAATCTGACCTTCGTGGTGCATTTCGTGCGTGTGATATAATACACGACCGAGCCCAATTCCGTCAAGCACGATCTGTATCGCACACGCGACAAGTAGAGTAGAATAAAGAATGATAACCTAGTTGTGAAAGAATCCAGCGCTGATTTCTGCCCTGAGCCTGAGTCGGACTGAAGTATATATCCGATGGGCCTGCCGTCTTCTCGGCCACCATGTTGGCCTTCCCAACTGTTGCTGTCGTGTGTTGGTTGTGACCATCTTGAAGCCAGAGATAAACAGCGCGGCGTGGAGACCTTTCGAGGCTTGCTTCAGACTTCATGAGTGCAGCGAAACGTCAGAGCAGCAGCCCACGCTGATCCAAGCGTACACACAAGCACCGTGCCGTAATTTCTAGATTGTCGAATACAGGAAGCCGTGGTCCAACACTGCGAGCGCGAGGCAACGCGAACCGTCGCCAGCAAAATACGGGGAAAGACTGAGCCAGGAGAGGAGGGGGTTGGCTAGTGACCTTGGCAACACTGTGCGCGCTGCCTGCAATGCCCGGGCGGTTCATCCCTTTGGAGCGTGTTTTGAGACTAAGTGCTTTGCACGCGGCACGCTTCTCTCTGTGGTTCCTCCTCAACGGTTTATCCGTTCATCGCGCGCGGCTATTGGGCTCCGTTACCCCTTTTAGGGGTGAAGCTCCTTATAGCGGCACCCGTTCGTCTCTCGTAGCCGTTGTAGTAGTGTGTAACAAGTATAACAATTCGACCTCCAAGGTGGTGCCGGTGAGAGATTTCTTCTGTGCGTTGTTGAACAATAAAAGATAGTGCTCAATGTACATGTCAATGGCTGCTTAGGGGGAATGAGAGACAGGAGAATTCCGCTTTTAGTTAACGCGCACGCGGCGAATTTTTTATTGTTCAACAACGCACCCAAGACAAGAAAGTGTTGCTACGTTATACTCGCTGGGCGTAACCTCCTAGGTTTTAGAAAGGTTTTGCGAGCGTTGCGCCGCAGTGCCATGAATGAACTAGAATATACCATGAACTCGAGGTGGTTAAAGGTGGTAAGTAGACACGAAGCCCCAGCCATAAGAAAGTGTGCGTGTGCCTCCTCTCATTCAGTCCTTGGAATGTCCGTTGGACGGCGGTGTTTCTATATGAGGAATATATGATGAAAAGATGTGAGATGGTGGTACTTGGAGTGTTGAATAGGTGGACGAACGGACACACCGACAGATGCATGGACGGAAGCACGGATGGCTGCACGGACGGATGGACGCATGAACAGACGCAGGAGCGGATGCATGGACGAAAGCAGGGACGGATGCACAGATGAACGTGCGGACGCATGAACAGACGCACGCACGGACGGGCGGATGGACGCACGGGTGGCCACACAGACGCACGCATGGATGGACGGAAGCAAGGACGAACGGACGGACGGATGCTTCGCCCCATTATTCATCATTCACTCCGTGGATATGCTGCCATTTTTTTCGGGTAATTTTGCCTTAGAGTGAAGACTTGATTTCCATTGTTGGAATTCCTAGCTCCCGTCGGATGTTTATACCGAAACGCGTGATGGACAACCTAGAAAACTGCACCCTCTCCGGTGCTTCCGCTATAGCTTCCAGCTTGTTATGAATGCCGAGATGAAACAGTCTGTCTGAGTTTGTGTACATTAACCATTCCTCGCTTCTAAAGTGTTTCGCTAAGAAATTGTTGCAATAGAAAGGCTGGCAGGGCAACGCTCCGCACAGTGATCTTGTTACCTTCTTTAGGAATACAATCCTAAGGAAATAAACAGGTATGGAAGAAGGTTGCCTAGCCATAATGAGGTTATTTGCTTTAGGAGCAGTAGCAATGGTCACATTGCCTTGTGAGTTTGCGTCACTGTATGTGAGGGCCGTAAATTGAGTTGAAATGAGCTCCATTAACGTAACAAATGAGAATACTGTGGACAGCTTACCGCACTTTTTTATTATAGTGCATGGTACTCTGTTGTTTAACAATGCATTATTAAATGCGAAGCATGTCTTAGTGAACTTAGGCGACTTTGATAGTATCTATCTATCTATCTATCTATCTATATATCTAGCCGCCTACGACTTTTAGCTCTACTGCTACTGGCCATTTTGATTATGGTATCAATACCAAACCTGATATGGTATATCATTGTTGTATGAAGATCTATTAGACTAGTCAAAATATGAAAATCATGACATGTATGTCATGGATGTCATGATTTACACTTCATGGTCCTGCAGTTTTCGCGGTTGTTTCGTTCACATGGCGTGTTTCAAAACTGGTATGGTATAGCATGATTGCAAGGGGAACACAAGCGAGGGACCCTCATATGAAAATCATGACATGCGTGTCATGTAACAACATGGCTACAAGCCGCGCTCATGATGCGCTCGCAACCGTTTCGCCAGCGTCACATATACCAAATTTGGTATACAGTACGGGAATGGATGATGAAGGCATGTGACCGGTGAAAACATGATAATCATGACAGGCATGTCGAGTAACAACATCACTACAAATGTCGTCGACGAAAATGTCGTCGAATGATGATACTCTTCTGTCTGAATATAGTGCATAAAGCTTCATAAGATGTTCTGCTCGAAAAAGTTCGTGAATTGAATTCTGGAGGCGTCGTGTTAAAATGATGCGAGGCGCGCAGCGGGTAGGTGCGACCACCGTATCGTCTGAGCGAAGTTCAAGAAACACCCACCTTTTCGTGCATAGCCTGGCATTGTCACCTTAGCGCAATAAAAGCTCCATTTGTTAGAAGTGCTTATGTATTAATTTTATAGTATAAAAGAACACGCCATAGTATATTGGCGTGCGGAGGTTTTGCCTCAGATATGTGCAACATTTTGTTTTTAATCAACAGTACGCACAAATATGAACACAGAATCTCGAGCAATATTTGTGAGCGCTGCCGATATGGTTGGATTTCGGCATTGAAGGCGAACAATAACAGGGAAATCAACAAACCGCTCTGGGTGACCCGTTACCGCGGACTCTCCCATAGTAGAGTACTTCGTACTCTAAATCGTTAACATTTTTTTTTCTAATCACACTTCGGAGTATGTGGCGTTTAGGGTACCGTTAAGGGCGGATTGCGCCTTGGGGACGGCTTTAAGTTCTTCCATAGTAGAATAAGAAGTACTCTAAATTGTTAGCGACTTTTTCTAAACACACTACAAGTCGATAGAAGGACAGACACCAAACCTTTACGTCGAAGCATCCCAGAAAAGACTATCGTCTTTAAAACACACACACACACAGTAAAAACAGGTCAAACGTGGCACGCGATCGCGACTTCTAGGCTTTGAGCAGTCCACATGGGCCGAGATGAGTGACGAATTGCGTAATCGGCAATCCGTGCAGCTATCGTTGCGACATTGAAGACAGATAGGCAATGCTAACCCGAAAAGGTACCTAATTGCTGACTCCAAACTGCAGGCTGAATTAAGCCAGTTCCATCGGCTTATGACACTAGCGAATACATAGATAAGGCCTACTTTATTCGCCGCTCTCTACAGTTGTGTGTAGAGCTGGTTGATGGGCAACATTTTTATACCATATTAAACCATCGGAATTCGGAATACGATTCGGTACCACGAAGCCTGTCTCAGCCATTTCTTGCTATCTTCAGTGGTTATTTGTGGTAGATAGACGTGAACTTGCGGCTGCAAACAGAAACACCGAGTGCTTCACGGAAGAAGAAACCATGGGACGTAACACCGACTTCCGGAGAGAATGGACAAACTATAGGAATCTCTTTTCGGAGATGGCTTTACATTCGTCTTCGGGTGTGGTGGTCAGCATCAAAATTGGCTGACTTCTGAGAAATATTTCACATGACTATTGTGTTTTTCCTAGTGTGTGAAAGTTCCTTACTGCAACGTCATTATGTGCTACTCATACGGGGTTTCGATGTGAACTTTAGTTATTGCAATTACATACATGCTGGTGAGGCTTCTATTACAAAATCATATTGGATTGCCGATTCTTGCAATACTTGTAGATACATTCAATTCATTTCAGCTTTCTTTCTTGTATTGCTGGAGGAGATAGAGCGTGAAGAATTTAGTCCTGCGACAGTGGCCTCTGCCACCAGTTTTTCGGAGCATGTGTATTACTGGAAGAAAAGCAGTATCATATGAGTGTAATCTTATGCAAAAAATAAAGCATGCAGAAAAAAAAATTGCCCGCAGCTTCCCTCGGGGGAACACTGAGGAGGATGCGGAGCATATAATTGGTTAACGGGGTGTTAAAGTGCGACTTACTTGGGTCGATGGCTAAATTGGTTAACGTGGTTGTGAAATGGGGTGTTAAATTGCGACTTACTTGGGTCGATGGCTAAATTGGTTAACGTGGTTGAAGGAGGGTGTGTTAAATGAGTGAACACGTACACACGTATGCGAAAGGGCGGCGCTGGTCGAAGGGACGTCGATAATGTGTTTGTGGATTCGTTGGAATTCATTTCACCGCGACCTTGGACGTCGACGCGCCGTACAAACCAACCGACGAGCGGCAACTGAGCGAGCGAGCGCCGACCTTGAGTATATATACAGCACGACGGCGCATGCACTGTCAGCTGTTGAATGTTCTCGAAGCGTGACGCCACATGCGCGTCCACTGGAGAATCAGGAGAATTGTAGATGTCGAACGCGGTGTGTAGAGGAGGAAGGGTGCACAGATGGTGGAGGAGTGAAGCGCGCGCGGTGTGTAGAGGAGGAAGGGATGCACAGATGGTGGAAGAGTGGGCGACGGCGCGACGGCGCATGCGCGCGCGTCAGCTGTCGAATGTTCGAGAAGCGGTGCGGACGGCGCGGACGGCGCGGACGGCGCGGACGGCGCACTACAAGGCGCGAGTATAAGATGCTCCGCATCTAAAATGACCTCATTACCAGATGTTACAATACACCCGCAAAATACCTAGATTTCCCCACAATAAAAAGTTCCGTTAAAGCATATTCCTATGTCCTGCTAATATTTCATCACCGCTGCTCATACTTATTCAAAACAAATGTGTGATGTTTGCAATCGTGATGTTGCATTCAGGCACTAATGTTCTTCCCGATTCTCGGTAAAGCAATAGTGGCTTTTTTTTCTTTTTTTGCTTTATCCGAAACGAGGTTTGAGGCCTTGGTGTCTCTGACGTCTGTAAACATATTGGTAACCATATGCATACCAGAGTCCCGTTAAGCTGAACAAAAAAAAGATAGCGATGACTGGTGTATTTAGAACACCCAGTGACACATGCGTTATAAGACGCCCGCTAGAACTGTGTTGCATGAGCTTGATAACCTAGCAAGAAATTGATATCGCAGAAACAGCTGTCTGTTTTTTAGTATAACGTGTCAAAATGCTTACGCAGTCGGCAATTCTTATATATATATATATATATATATATATATATATATATATATATATATATACTATATATATATACTGAAACAAAAGTGTTACAGAAACAGCACATAGAACGTTCATCAATCAATCAATTATTCAATCAACAAATCAACAAACTAATGTACGAATCAATCAATAATCAATCAATGAGTTTTATTAAGACAAAATTTATTATTGAAAAGTTTAAAGTATACATATGAGGGTCCGAGAGTTCGTGACAGCAATGAGACCCTCGGTTATGGATACCAATGAATAAAACAGTTACACGCAGCCATCTGAGCTGAAAACTAAAAAAAGAATACACAACATAACGCGCATTTATGTAAAGAAAAAAATTCCGGCATATCCACGGAGTGTATGATGGAGAGTGGGGCAAAGCATTCGTCCGTCCATTCGTTCTTGCTTCCATCCGTCCATGCATCCATCTGTGTGACTGTCCATGCGACCATCCGCCCGTCCTTGCGTGCGTCTGTTCATGCGTCCGTCTCTGCATTCGTCCATGCATCCGCCCATGCGTACGTTCATGCATCTATCCATGCATCTGTCTGTGTGTCCGTTCATCCATCTATTTAACACTCCAAGTAACACCATCTCGCATCTTTTCATCATATATTCCCCATATAGAAGCACCGCCATTCAGCGGACATTCCAAGGACTAAACGAGAGGCGGCACACGCACACTTTCTTACGGCATGCGCTTCGGGTCTACTTCCCACCTTTAACCCCCTCGAGTTCATGGTATATACTAGTTCACTGTATTCATGGAACTGCAGCCCAACGCTCGCAAAACTTTTCTAAAACCAAGGAAGTTACGCGCAGTGAGCATAACGTAGCAACCTTTTCCTGTCAGGTAGTGCTTAATGTACATGTCAATGGCTGCCAATGGGAAATGAGAGACAGGAGAATTCGGATTTTACTTTCTTACGGCTTGCGCTTCGTATCTACTTCCCATCTTTAACCACCTCGACTTCTTTAGCCACCTCGAGTTAATTCATAGTATATACTACTTCATTGTATTCACGGCACTGTGGCTCAATGGTCGCTAAACCTCTCTAAAACCAAGGAGGTTACACCCAGCGAGTATAACGTAGCAACCCATTCTTGTGAGATATTGCTCAATGTACAAGCCAATGTCGGCTAATGGGGATCGTAGCGTGCGCGTTAACTAAAAGCCGAATACTCCTGTCTGTCATTCTTCACTTGTAGCCATTGGCATGTACATTGAGCACTATATTTTGTTGTTCAAGCACGAACAGAAGAAATCTCTCACCGGCACCACCTTGGAGGTCAAAATGTTATACTTGTTGCGTACTACAACAGCTAAGAGGTACGAACGGGTGCCGCTATAAAAAGCTTCACTGCTAAAATTTGGCAGAGCTCACCTACCATGAGAATTGATCTTATGCGAAGCATTCGCACGAAAGCCGACTCTGTTGTGATTTTATGGAGCTAAACGTTAGATAATTGCGCTAAAGTTATGTGAAAATTCACGCACAGACATACGTTAAGCAGCCGCATATGTTTTATACCACCTGTTGATTACTGTTGCGTAATGGTGCGACCAGCAAGATCAATATTAGGAATGCCAAAATTCAGAAGCTTGTTGTAAGCGCTGCTTTTAAAGACTATCATCTAGAGCCATGGACACTGCTACATGAATAAACTTGACCGGATGACACCTTACTAAACTTGATATTAACCGGACATGGCGGCTGTATCCTAATAGTACATATGTAATAATTATAAAATTGGTAAGCCAGCAATGTCACCACAATTGGCGTTTTAGAAACATAAGGGTCTGTTTGAAAAATACTTCTGAGACTTGGCGTGGCTATGTGGTATAATGCTTCATTGGCACGCAGAATGCTGCGATTTGATTCCTGCTGGGACAATAAAACTTATTCTTCGTGATCGTCTGGTGAACGCGGCTGATGTCTGCTTTGTTTAACGGTCAAGCGTTAAAATTACCTGTGTGCTGTCGCCCTTTCTGGGTAGATATAAAGTGTCAAACACCCGTATCACATAGCCGCATACCAGAGGCGCATACCGGCCCCCGGGGTATGTGCCACTGTCCGGCGGAAATTGACGATGGACGTGCCGGGATCATGATATTATTCTTGTCATGACTAGTGAGACATTCGGGAAAGCATTTTAGCCTCCCAACCAAAGTTAAGGGGGTGGTCATGTCATCACCCAGGCGTAGGTGGCTAGATAGACTGACGGATACATAAATAGATAGAGATAGACGCTCTAAGTGCGTACAGTATGCAAATAAATCTTTTGGATTGCATAGACCATACTCTGTTCATCCATTATTCTGTATTTTATACTATAGTCAGTGACTTCCAAATTGTTAATATGAACCTTAACACATAGCTTCGCTGCGTCATCAGCATTCGCTTCATTGATCTGCGCTAATTTTACCCTCCTCTCTTTCTGCTTCTCTTGTACCATGACGCATGATTCTGGAAACCGACTAGCCAAGTTGTCTGCCTTACCTACCTCTCACCCTACCCCTCGAATTCACTTCGGATGTGTGATGACGGGGCTTCTAATCATAGCACGCATGCTAAATGCAGATAAATGAATCAATAACCAACACTATTACAAGCATTGCCGTGAAATGTGACGTCAGTCTATTCATATTCCATTTGTGCTCATCTGTACTTCGGTTGCTGTTGCACCGGTGAATTTGTTTACACTTCAATACTGTAGAATAATTAACAGCGGCTGCCTTTCTGAGGACTCAGAACTCCAATGCACGCTTTTGCGGAAAGCACATCGGCTTGCCTCTTTAACCCGAATGCCTCTTTCCACTGATTATAAAGGTACGCAATTTATTTCATTTGCTTTGGTAATTTTTAATGTGGCTAATCTTCTATTTGTCAACAAAATAATAAATTCTGAATACAACATTAAAATAACAATTTCAGCGTGATTTAGGCATATTGTATACCTTGCATGAACGCGTGTGATATGCTTGAACTACCATAAAAGATACCAAGGTGATTTTGAAGCTCCGACGCCGCCTAAAACAATGCTCCAATAGGCAGGCACACTTGGTAATAAAGATTTTCTATACACTTGAAGCTTGAAACCTACAAAACAGCTCATAAGTAAGCAACAGAAAAAAAAACGCCCGGTCTGCGCGGAAAGCGCAGCACAGTCACAGCGAAAGCTAGAAGAGCGGTCTTTCAGAGCCTTTTCGATAGACTCATTGGATAACTACTGCAAGCATACTTGCTTGATACCCACTAGGGCATTAATAATAAACTTTTGGGTAGTAAGCCTGCATTCTCTATGGCTAAACACTTGCGAGGAATTTTGTGCCAATCGTTCATGCAGTGGCTGACAACAATGAGGAATTATGGCTAGGTGTGTATGCGCCACAGTTATTGGGAGAAAATAACAAGCTTTTGTAAAGGGTTGGATCAATAGACTGCCCTCTCGCTACGCTATGCGCCTTCTGCGACAACTGGCTCTTCTTTCGCCGCTTTTTAACTCGATTGCTTTCCCGACATAAAGCCTGCTAAAGGCAAGTTTGACAAGTTACAAGAACAGCCTATCTCAGTGGTAGATAATGGGGCTGGTACCCAGCGGACCCGGGTTTCCAGCTCCACTGTGTTCTTAGTGCTAGGTTTCTTTTTTAATTTCGCACGATGTGGTTACGGACACCAGCGGTGGCAGCAGCGGCAGCGGACAACTGCACATGACTCGAGTTGTGACCTCATAACAGCTTTCGCTGTAAAAAATAAGGTGTGCCTCTCACATAAATATTCTCCCGAGGGCAATGCACTAAATAGTGGGCTTACTAGAAGACACAGAAAAAAATATATCCCTAAATAAAGAGAGTTGTGCGAGCTTGCATATAAACATTCCAGCTAGCGAACAGAAAAAAAAAGTTACTTTCTTGTTATCAAAAAAGATGAGAGTACATTCAGGCGAGGTGGACAAGTGAATCACGCTCCCTTCGGCACATAGCCAACACAAGAAGTAATTGTGAGAACATACGTTACGTCTGGTTTAATTTGCGACTGTGACCCCATTGAAGATATACCGAGCTGTCGTCTTCTTGCTGTATTGTGAACGTCTACTTGATCAAGTAATCCAGTTAGTGGGTTTTTGCTGGACACTGGCCATAGATTCACTTGGGACGCCCGAGGGTACTACGAGTATGGAGTTTCAATAAGAAGTCAACGTTCTTGCCGTTTCTTGTGTATGACTGCATCAGCAGAGCTGTCGTGGTAGAAACTCACCTTGTGTCATGAGTAAAAATAATCATCATTATTAACCGGTCCTTGCTCAACCACTGCTAAAGCATTCAGTAAAGTTCGTTATGAGAAAGTCTAAAATATACAGCAGCTTTGCTGGCACCAGTCTTACCTGATTAAGTTCTAAGTGCCCCAATTTTATACACAACAGTGCATTATTTTCAAAACAGTATGTTATACTACATTTCGGGTCTAAAAGTTTAGAAAACTACTATAAAATAAGATCAGCCACCATCAAAATGAAAACAATTTGTACACTTACCATATATGTTAACATGCACCATGTTTACAAACATCTTACTTGCAAGATCAGCGGGAGCTCCCTACAGCAGAGAAGGGAAGTCTATTATGAAGTATCTATTAACGAATGTAGACGATAAAGTGACATTGGATTTGTTCTGTCATACTGAAGACTATTGTTGCGCACTAGCTGACCACAATGAGTTTTGAACCACGCGAATGAGGAAGTCAAAGCCACCGCTCAATGTCAAATAAACTTTATGCTGTAGCACTTTCTGTAAATGAAACACTGTCGCACGCATCTGGCCTTTGAAGCTTGTGCCTGGAATTTAATTATATTGTGGAGGTCTAGTGAAGTTCGCAAAGAAATGCTTCGAATTTAAAATATTTTATCACTTGCTTAGGTTGGCTATACCAGGATGCACACAGTGTGAGCTACGGCCGAGTGGATCAACCCACAAATGAACTATACACGGGCAGACTAATCGCAGATGAATGAATGGATGAACGAACCACGTATTTACAGATAGAGAGACCATGGAGGGAAGGGCGAACCATGAATAGACGGACGGAAAAACCACGTACGAAGGCACAGATGAATGAAAAAACCACGGACGGATAGGTGGTTGGACAAACCATGGATGACGGACGGATGAACGGATGAACCACGGGTAGATAGACGGGCTGACGGATGAACCACGGATGACGGATGTCATAATAGATGAACCACGGGTTCATCTATTATGACAGGCTCACGAATGAACCAAGGATGGATACACGGACGCCTATGTGGACTCAAAGATGGACATCACCTCAACCCTAAGTTTGAGGAAAGGGTAGTGCTATCAGAGAGCATATAACCGGGCTAGTGGGAAAGAAATTTGCTCTACTGATAAGACAATTCCCTTTTCTAATCCAGCCTTACAGTTACGTTTCCTATTCAACGACTTCTCGTCACTTAGATAATCCACCTTGCTCTGAACCAGCTGTCTAAAAGAACGTCATTATGAATTACTCACGTAGTGTCTCCGACGTATTATATGGACGCTACACGAGAACAAGTCCCTCATTTCAGTCTGAGCAGTTTTAGAATATTACACTATTTGGTATCGCTATAAAGATTAGCTTCCCTCGCACCTACGAATACTCTGAAACTATTATTCCGTCAGTAGCTGATTTCATAAGGGCTTGGAATAATCTTCAAGCCTGCAGCTGCTATCTGTATGCAAAACAAATAATGCTCTACATTCACATTCCTAAAATGTTATCCCAACTAACCATGCACTCCTCGACAACTAAGAAAAGTTCTGATATCCCTAATTATCGCTCACTGGAGCTAAGCCAAGTTAAAAACGCGAAGCATCCATTCTGTCTGCTTAATCCGGCCACTATTATCGAATCTTGTTTTCTTAAGTTTGATTCAATCGGATGTGCACCCCTAGTTCATCCCGCGCTTACTTATTCAAGACCGAAGTACGAGCGCAAATTCGCCAGCTGAGAGAGTGTTCAAAAAGACGTTATTTACATTCAAATAGGACGGTAGCGGAACGCGAGAAAAGAATTCACACACATTTTTAGGAAGCGCACGAAATATTAGTGAAAATCCTGTAGGCCGTACATAAAGGAGTGACTGAGAAATCTCTGCACGAGCAAATTTGCATAGACAGAGTGATTTTGAATTAGATTTTGAAAGAAGAAGGGCAACGGAGCGCATTGATGGAATTCTTGTTGTCATTCAAACAAGGCACAAGCAGAGCGTGCCCTTGTACACCCGTATAGCATGACCCGCATTATGTATGTTTACACAGTGTGCCACTAGTTTCCTTTGTCGTGGTGATCTGCATTCCCTTATAGAGCTCACTACGCCATCCATTCAGACCGGCTTACGCATGAACAAGTAACGATAATAAGGAACGCGGAAAACCGGGATTGTTTTGCGGAGAATGAGATTTTGCTCGGGTTTGTCTTTCTGTTCGCCGTCTTTGTACGCTCCACCTGAGCGGACACTGCAGCATTGGGTGTGGAAACCAGGAGGATGGCGGGGACTGGGAGCAACGCAATCGTGCCAGGCATTTACTTCACCACAGTTGTTCCCTCTTGCTTCATTGTCGTCTGAGAAGTCGTCTTTTTGTCGTTTCCAAGCTGTTACTGGTTTGTAGGTGCCAATCTCGTTTTATCACATTATTCCACACCATAATTTCTTCTGTATTCTCATATAACAATGAAAGAACCTTACTTCTTGATTTTTGTTTTGGTGAAATAGAAGCACCAGAACACTCTGCACTACAGTACTGCCTCAGTGCATTGTATTTTGTACCTAGTTCCAGTTATTCTATTGCTCTAAACATAGATTCACGTAATTTGCTATGTTTCTCTCTTGCTTTGAAGCGCATCCTGTGCGGTAACAAGATTCCTTCCGAAGGCATCTGAGACAAGGCACGTATTAAAGACTTTCTCTGGGAGGTGTTTCCATTCATGCACTTTTTGTTTTCTTACCTCTCTCAAGGGCTACGTAGTTGCGTTCCTGTTTTCTGCTGAATTTCATTATTTACCTAACGAAAGCAAGCTTCTTTGTTTGTTTGTTTGTCTGTCTGTTTGTCTCTCTGTAGTCTAGAATCCATGGCTCATACCCACTCTGGGGGATTGGCCAAGAGAACATATAGTCTCATCTGGACGATAACTGCACTATTGCTTACAACAATAAAGAGAGAAAGGGGGAGTTGTAGAGTGAAGACAGTATATTTAAAAAAGAAAGCAACCAAAGATTCAGATTGTGAGAAAAAGAAATCAACAAGAAAGTAGACACTAAGAGCTATACCTCGATTTTGGGAGCCGACCAGACAGCTAATTAAACCTGATTAATTTGGTGTGTCACGGATTTATCCTGATTTGAATATTACTTTTCGACCCTGTTTTTTTTTTGAGTACCTGTTAACGTGGGCTTTATGTTGAAAAACGTTTAGAGTCTTGAATAAAATTACACACCGCATCAAATGCATCTCTGCGGCAATTTCTCATAACAGGCACCAAAATTTAGAACATTTTCTGTGGTTAAATTTGAAGCTAGCTTCGCAAATGGAATATCTAGAAGTCGTTTTCTAATTAATTCATAGTTCCGACATGAGCCAAAATAATGTTCAATTTTTCCTGATTCTTCGCAAAACGGACAAACGTCGGAAGGTGCCAGAGCAGCTCTGTTTAAACAAAAATTTAAATGAGGGACACGGCACCGGAATCTGGAGATTATAATTTCAAGTTTCTTGACGGACTCCACTGGGCTTTCCATGGAAATTTGAGGTGCTGATAATCTGTTCATTGTGTGATATTTTCTGAACTATCTGTAAAAAAAAGCAAGCAAGCAACCTGTTGCTTCTTTTTTTCACACGAGGCACTAAGGAGCGTTTATTGCCCTTGCTTCCCTGAACTAGCTTTGCATTTTTTACCCAGGCTCTTGTTTGATTCGTATAACTTATTTCGTGTTAGCACTGCTCATTTAGGATGACAAGTGAAGTGACAGTACTCGCTGTTTTGTTTGATTATAAGCTGCATGCTTTGCTTTTATTGAAAACGAAGGTGACTTAAATTTCTAAGTGCACAATCGTTTACTTTCAATGTGCGCTGATTGTTATGAATGCGCATTCCGCAAGAATGCTATTTTAACAACAAAAAAAGTGGGCACAATCGAGAGCTTCTAATTACACTGAATTCTCCAGCTTAAGTTTTGCGTGATAATGTACATAATAATAATAATAATAATAATAATAATAATAATAATAATAATAATAATAATAATAATAATAATAATAATAATAATAATAATAATTGGATAATAAAGCAAGCTAAACCAGTTGAGGAAGAAGGCCACAGAATCCGCCCAAAGAGAACCTAGGGGGAGAGGTGAACCAGAAGACAGGGAAGAAGTTAAAGATGGTGACCTGAAAAGTACTGTCTGTTGCCTGTGAGGTGCGGCCTTGTTGCACACACCAATAACGAAGATTTTCACTATTTTGATAGAAAATGTCTCAAGTGGTGTTGGATTTCAAATAGAAGAAAATGCGTACCAACTGCAATCAGTTTACGCACTCGGTACCCGAATATTTAAGTGAACGAGCACCAAATAAAACCCTTGTTTCTTTTCTGAGCGCTTTCGGTGAAGCACTTCTGGTTTTACCAACATTAAAAATATCTTTCCAAAAACAGAACTAGTGCAATATTGATTTTTGCGGATCAAGTTCACGGTTATATTACATTTTTATCGCAATCTAGAGGTTTGACGTTTATTCTTGCATGTAATTGTTAGGTTTTTAGTGGGACGGCTAAATGCTCTCCCATAGTTGAGTACGAACCACTCGAAATTGTTAAACATTTTTTCTTAACACATTACGTTTGTGTTATATTGATATGTATAATTACATATTATAAGTAGCATCCAGTCAATATAGTTAATGAAAATAATTGAAGATTTCATGCAATCCTCGTGAGCAATTATGATGGTTGTGGCTTGTTGTGGACCAGACGTGAACGACGCTCTACTTTTAACGAGACCTCTGAGATCAGCTATGAAAACAATGGAGGTAAAGTTAAGGACAGAAATTCTCTGGGGCGCACGAACTCTTAGGTGCTACTGCGACTATGAGACAACTAAAAGTAAAATTAACCTGAAGCGTATCTTGATCGAAATGCAAAAGCTGATTCCTCGCTACCAAAGAAAGGAAGTCAGTACAAACGACGCATATGGTGAAAAAATAGTAGGCAAACGAAATTTTGAAAACATGTTTCACGTTATTTCGTGCGGTATGGTATGTACACTGTAATAAACAAATAATATTTATTCGTAACAACAAAAATATCGATATGTGGGTTTTAATGTCGCATGCATGAAGGATTGCACGTAGAATGAGATGTGTATACCGAGTACTACGCTCCCACCTAAGTGCTTTCGCGCTTGTACCACCACTTTGAATTTCAATTGATTTTTTTCAAGTGGGCACAGTGTTGACCTTCTGGGCTTGAGATCTGACATCACATACTACCATGTATATTTTATGTGGCGAAAACGCTACGAATACTGTTTTATATAAGCGGGAGCTTCCGGAAAAGCAACGAAAAGTTAATCGATGGTGACAAAAATTTATGATCTATTCGAGGGTTTTATCACAGCCTTCGAACTGTTCAATAAAAAGTTTCAATGCATTATTATTCTTCCTGGTTTCACAACTTTTTGCTTCCACATTCCTTTCATTCACAAAAGTCTAGCTGTAGAAAGTAACGTATTCAGAATATGTCGACGAGTCCTGATATTGCTTGGACGCTATACAAACAAACATAGGTGCAGCAATAAAAAAGATTGATATGATGCACGAAGATTCCTTTTTTTTACAAATATATATCTGTATAGGAACTCGAGACCTAACTTTCTTCATTTTTATGAGTTGAAGCCGACTGCAAGAGTGCCACTGCTCTGTTCAATCGTTTCCTCAGAATTAGTATTTTTGTGTCTTTTTTATTGATAGGTGGGGTTTAACGTCGCAAAACCACCATATGATTACGAGAGACGCCGTAGTGGAGGACTGCGGACATTTCAACCACCTGCGGCTCTTTAACGTGCACGCAAATCTGGGCACAATGGCCTACAAAATTTCTGCCTCCATCGGAAATGCAGCCACCGCAGCTGGGCTTCGATCCCGCGACGTGCGACTCAGTAGCCGAGTACCTCACCACTAGACAACCGTGGCCGGCTTTTCGTTTTTTCAACACCGAAAGTAACACTCTGTACTAAATTAAAGCACTCGTCCATCATTCATAGTATTGGAATTACGTGAGTAGATTTAAAGTCGTGGGATAGAAAGCACTCTATGAATACATTCAACCAAATAAAAAATTGACACAGCCTTTATATCACTTTATAGCTGATTGTGTTCAAAATCGCGCCATTTTCCGTCTTTTCTATTCATCTGAATGAAATATGTGGAGTATAATAATCGCTGCTTTTTAGGAAAACGAGGATCTCCAATGAGGATCATCTAGACGGGTGCTCAGTGCATCACAACCTCGCAGAGCCAAGCCAAGTCCTTTTTCAATAACTTCTCCTTACGCTCAAAGTAGCCTAAGTTCACAAAGAAATGCTTCCCATTTAAAAGTAGTCCAATGTTGTTGTTCGAGCTTATCTATCGGTTCCTGAATCTTCTTCAGAAGACGTCGAGCAGTCCGTAAGTCTTTGCCTCTCTACGTCAATATTTTTGTTCGGCATGCCATCGGATTGCTTGAAATTGTTTTAACTCTATGTCATAAGCTGTTCATTTTCAAGAGCACGTTAGACTACACGTAGTGTTGCCTATTCGATTGACACTGCTTTTCCATACGAGAATAAAGTTTCGCATAGTCCACTCTTATACATCTTGTCGCTGGTGTTGGAAGGTAATAAACCTTCAATCTCGACATATGTCTAAAGGTGGTCGCTTCCATGCATGACAATATGTAGAAACCATTCAGAACGCTCGACGAGGCATCGTGATACAAACACCCAGTCGAGACAACTGCTGCACGTTGAACAGTGAAGAAACATTGTACTACCGTCATTAGGTAAACAAAGGTAAATGTTGGAGACAAAAGACACCAAGTTTCTGCCTTTGGCGTTAATCATTGTACTTGTCCAGAGCGTACAATGAGCCTCGAAGTCTCCTATGGTGAGGCATGAATGGGTATTGAAGACAGGCTACCTTGTAGTCTTTTACGGTCAACTCGACTTGATGGAGATTGGTAGGCGCCCACTACCGTGATAGAAAGTCTCTTCTTCGCTTTTGGACATACAAATTGATTGTCGTCATGATGAGACACCGGCTGATGAATTTCGGTGAGGTCGTGGAGAGCAAACCTCGAAACCTTGCTATTTTCGGCAGTTCTAAAAGACATAGTCTATATTTAGAGAGCCTGATTGTGTTCAGTAAGTTTGGCTTGCATATTAGGACGATGTGGAACATATTAGTGCACACGAATCGTCGGAAATTGGCAATGCGTGATTTCACTCCTCGGAAATCGCGCTGAAAACTTGCAGCCTTACGCACTTCTTCCCTGAAAGACAATGACTCGTGAGCCAATATATACCCAAGGGCTGCCAGTAATAGACTCAGAGCATCCAGTAAAAGGAATGCAATTCTAGCTAACACTGTTTGCATGCTGGTTTACAAATTGTGAATGGCGTTAATTGAATGTCTTATGAGAGCTATTACTTGATTATTTGTACTCCGCAAACCCTCTGTTGTAGCTACTTTGGTGAACGCGACTTCCGCTGTGAGTCTTATCTACGCACAAGTGGCCGCCATTTTCAGCAGAGAGACAGTTCCCGTTTTTTTAATGTGAAGCATTTCTTAGCGAACATCGGTAAGTTTGAGCGCATCTATCTATCTATCTATCTATCTATCTATCTATCTATCTATCTATCTATCTATCTATCTATCTATCAAGCTATTTATCTATCTATTTAGCTATCTATTTAGCCGCTTACGTTTTCGTGCTCTCGTGATCACTCCCTTAACTTGGCGTGAACCAAAATTAGCATGGGAGGTTAAGATGAACAGAAGAATATGATGCGCTCGTCAAAACATGAATAATGTCAACTTCAGCTGCTGGAAATACCAGCTGAGTTTGTTCTCCGATAAGTTGGCTGACCCCCTGAAATAGACGATGTCCATCGTGATGAGTGTCGACGGCGACCTCGTCTTCGCCGGGCCTTTGAAGGTTGCTCTGTCTTACACCATCTACCTACTAATAACAATGTTTTTTCTTTATGCGAGTACAGTTTTTGGACGATGCACTGTGAGCACCTTGGCAGTTAGGACACTTCGATATGATAGTGCTACAGCTGTCTTCCGAGTGAGGTTCTGCACATTGGAGCACGCGGCAGAGTTCATGCAAACACTCTTCACGTGGCCATTTTTTTCGACAGTTGAATCATTGCGCAAGTTTTGGAAGAAATGGATGAACCTGGCGACAAATTTGACAACCTTCGCATAGGAGGGGAGACTTTGAGCGTTATTTTATTACGCATCGTTCCAAGGCAGCTGACGATCTTAATTTTGTTATCTTCACTTTCTGGCGTTATAAGCAGAGGACGGTCTGCTTACGGGATTGTTTGTGCCAATGACGTAAATTATTGCTGTGGTGTTAATATAATCAGATGGTATTATACACCCGATAATATTGTTTTCAAGCTGCGTTAAATTCGGCAGCTTGCTTCACGCACTCGGATTTTGCACTATAATTGCTACGATATTTTTGTATTTGCCCGTACACCTTTGATCTTGCTACACACAGTGTTGACAAGATGCATGCAAAGCACTTGCCGGTTCAGCAAATGTAAACTGATGATAGCATTCAACGGCACAAACATAATCTTGTGAGGCCAGCGCAGAGCGTTCTTTCCATGGTGGCGGCACTTGACGCTGACGGTGCGCTGCTGATCCTTCGTTTCGCCTTGTGCTGTAAGGCAGGTTGAAAGGCAGGTGCTGTAAGGCAGGTGCTGTAAGTCAGGTGCTGTAAGGCAGGCCTCATCGCCCGATGCGAAGTGTTACTCAGGGTCTTCACACTCGCTTGATGTGTTGCGTCACTTCCTTGAAGCGATACCCGCAGTCTAATTGGGATCAGACGGCGCGTCGTGAGGTCGTACAATGATTACTGCAGTTAACGGGTTGGTAAACCCTAAAAGTGCAGCAAAAAGCTTGAAAATCGCATAGACGAGCAAGGCGAGTTCCACGAAAAATCACTTACTTTCCCTCCCTAAGAAATTGGGTGAAACAGCTCTAAACTGAGGACACCAACCCACTTTCCCAGGAACCCTAAAGCAATAAAAAGAATGTTTTAGGGGCAAAGCTCCTTAGGGTGTGGATCTGTCCTTCTTCCAATGCCTTATATATCCACTGTTGGCACGTACCCTGAAGAGTGGTCCTTAGAATGTCTGCTGGATAGCGGCACTTGTATATGATGAATACATGAAGAAGAGGTGTGAGATGGCATTACTTGAAGAGTTCACTATATAGACAGATGGACGGATGGGCATACAGACAGACAGAGCGACGGCCGCACGAACAGATGCACGAATGGCTGGGCAGATGGACAGACGAAAGCATAAACATGTGGACGGACGCATGAAGGGACGCATGGACGGACGGGTGCACCAACGGTCACATGGATGGACAGACACATCAACGGAAGCAAGAACGAATGGGCGGCCGAAAGCACGGAAGAACTGACGGACTTTTCGCCCCACCAATCATCATTCACTCCGTAAATACGCTGTGATTTTTCAATCATCCCCTATTCAGCACTTTTTTTTCAAACGAAGGAGGCAACACTCAGCCCAACGAATGGCTGCGAAGCGACGGTGATGAACGTAGACCCAGAATAAAAAGCGCGAGAGAATACTAAGAAACGGAAATGGCGATGGCAGACGCGAGAAGACCGCAAAGATGTGATTGGTCATGCGAAACACGATGAGCTCGTACATCAATCAGTGGGAAGCACTTGGCTTCAGCGCAATTTTCACTCTCCGGAGATTGGAGGGTTGGTGCTACTGAACCTCTGTGCGCTGGGAATCAACGTAGAAAGAACGTGACAGCACCTCACTAACACCTAGCAACAACCTGGTAACAACCTATAAGCAACCTACATTACCTAACTAAGGCCTAGAAATACCCTAAAAAGACCAGATTAGCCTCCAAAAATCTTCCATTTTGCTGTTTTAGGCATCGCGCTGCCTAAATCAAGCTTTGAATTGTTTTCAAAATGTTGGAGCAACCACAATTCATTTTCTCAAAACAGTACATAAATATTTAGGGAAAAAACACAAAGTATGCTACTGTTCATGCTTCATCTTGTTCGAGTTAAATTACTTGGATAGATAGATAGATAGATAGATAGATAGATAGATAGATAGATAGATAAATAGATAGATAGATAGATAGATAGATAGATAGATAGATAGATAGATAGATAGATAGATAGATAGATAGATAGATAGATAGATATGTGGGGTTTAACGTCCCAAAACCACCATATGATTATGAGAGACGCCGTAGTGAAGGGCTCCAGAAATTTCGACCACCTGGGGGTTCTTTAACGTGCACCCAAATCTGAGCACACGGGCCTACAACATTTCCGCCCCCATCGGAAATGCAGCCACCGCAGCCGGGGAGTTAATTTACTTGGATAACATTTATTCAAATTACAAGCCCTAATTATTCAGGTCAGCAAAGCATGCGATTTGGTAAGGAGCCTAATAATACTACAATTTGTTATCGCTATGAACATTGAAGTCATTATAATACTTCTCTCAAGCACGCGTTCAACGCTGTGAACAATTGTAGTCATTTAAATAACTCACTCTATACTTCATAAAGTTAAAGGGGTGGTACGCGGAAAAAGTTTTCTCTTCCGCAAAAAAGTACTACTGATACCGCATACCACCCCATGAGTGCAGAAAACTCATACTAAACTTCAAAAAATCACTAAGGCATAACGTGGAGCAACCTTCCCTTTCTATAAAAAAGTTAATAAAAAAAGTTCTAGGATAACGCCTAAGAGAAGCGAGAAATATGGACGTGAAATCTGCGTTTATCAGAAAAGTGATTCAAACATAATGATGGGCCAGGTAGAAAAGTATAAACGAGGTATGCATGTGTGCGAGATTAATTATGCGGTGTGCGTACCGCGAAGACGCCACGCTACGAATCCTGCACGCTTAGTTTACTCCTCAAAGCACTAGCCTCGACTCTGAACCGGCTGTCAAGCGTACTCCCTAGCAGACGTAACTGAGGTGCTTCGTGAACATACCCAGCAACTTCGTTAACAAAGTAACATGGTGAGCTCATAATCTTGTGCCCGTCAGGGCTCGGCGTTATTCGAAACTCATAGATAGTGACCGAGCTGCAGTGAAGTGGGCTTTGCTGCATAATTATGCGTTCTAAGGAGAAGCATCAGCGCACATGTGCAAGACAGAGCGGCGTTTTTTTAACAAGAGTATTTGTGCATTTTCTCACACGCGACTGCTTTAAAAATCCAATCTTGGGTGAGTCACACTTAGCGATGATTTCAAGTGGACAACAAACTAAACTATAATGAAGAGGTGTATAAGCAGTTCCTATAATTAAGTGCCAGTCTGCTTGTCGGAGATACTCGGCTTATTAGACTGAAGAGTCCAATCTAAGGTACACTTCTTGATGTCTGTGATCCATGAAAGCCTTTCCCCTATCATATGTATAATATGAAAACTTCACAGATAGAAGGGTGAAGAGAACAGAGATTTTGAAGCTGTGTTTTGACCTGGACTGCATGATTGGTGTTTACTGTAAAGAAAAAAAAGAAAACATGAGGATGAAGTGAGGTTCTTCAAGTGGTATAGCGCATTTAGCTCGAGGAGGCATGGCCGAGCAAACTGAAGACTGAGTGATCTCCTCTGTCTTCGCAGTCTTTAACACTTGAGAAAAAAGAACGATTCGCATAATTAGTATGTTTACCCTATCCCAATTTCAGTTATGTTGATCATGTTTCCAAAGCTTTCAATTGGTGTTTGCTCTTTGTTCAAGCCTGCTAATATGTGGCTGTGTATATGTAAGATTTTGAAGCCAGTTTACTAATAATGCATCGAAGTGTAGGGGCAACTGCCACATTTTTCTCCCACGTAAAGGACACAGTATACCTAATTGTTTCCGTTAATTTTAGAGCATGATATAGCGGCTGAACTCGGAACATCTTAAACAAATGTTAGTGCAATAAAAAAATGCGGCAGAAAAAAAAGACAACCTACAGCGCTGACTCGCAACTAAATTTCAAACAAAAATAACGGGAATAAATAACATCTGGAAAACTCAAGAAAACAAATACACTTCATACATGCTCGCTGTGAAAAAAACAGAACAAAAGAATATGTGGCTGCTCAGACGAGTGAGCAAGTTTCAAGACTTAAAGAAACAGAATACCCTAAGTGGATTATCACGACGGCCCTTGAAAAAGTGTTAAAGAAAGTAATGGCCAGCCAGAAGGAAACTGAAGATTGTCACACTACAGCTTCCGTGTGCGCTCGGGCTGCCACACGGAATCAAAAACGTGGGTACTAAGTACAAAGTTGACGCTGCATTAAGCATTGGCCACGATTTTCAGCTGGTTTGCTCAGCAGTGCGTAGCGAAAAAATGGAGAAAACTATTACAAATGCCAAACCGCGCAGTAAAACACAGGAATAAGTTCGTAGTTTATCCAAATGATGCGGTATACAAGACTGGAATATAAAAACCTGCAGGAATGTTCGTGAAATCCCGTGTACTCAGATTTGGGTGCACGTTAAAGAACCCCAGGTGGTCGAAATTTCTGGAGCCCTCCACTACGGCGTCTCTCATAATCAAATAGTGGTTTTGGGACGTTAAACCCCACAAATAAATCAATCAATCAATGTTCGTGAATTATATTCAACGAATACGTGCTGTGAGTTATCAGTGCCGGCTTTCTCGCTCACCAATTCGAATAATAAAGCAAGAGTAACGCATATTGAAACGACAGCAGCAAGCGAGCAATTCGTCACAGAAGTGAAATGGGATGGGCCCCTGCGGGTCGCAGAAAAAACTTGAAAAAAAAGAATGAAAGAACATACATTTTGATGTAGCAGAGAAATAAATGGGAGGCAGTATGCAAGCCCACGCACCAGCGCTTTTATACTACGGTGCCTGCATATATAGAAATCTGCAAAGCACTTCTATACAACGCACGATGATTTTTCTGCCGTAATACAATATTGATGCTGCTTCTCTATCTCTGCCTCTTTGTGTTTGTTTACGCTTACTATTCCTGATTTTATAGAAATATTCAACCTCAAGGTCTTTATTCCGGGCGATCGTGGCTACTGTGAAGAGAAAAAAAAACAACGTACGAGAACGCTTCTCGCATGCAGAGGAAAAATATATCTGGGAGGAAAAAAAACTCAAAGTAGGTTGCAGGAAATGTTTGAAAAATTAATACTCGACGACGTAGGCACGGCCAGTCGGCAGCTCAGAAGCGTATCGAGAAGGTCAGGGAAAATACAGCGATTCTCTATTTGGTCACGGTGCATTTCCTCCATCTAGGAGACTGCGTCTTAAATTGTTTTATGTGGGCCTCAGTGCACGCACTTTGAGGGTTGAAATGCAATCGGCGTGCCTCGACTGCTGTCAGGGAATTATTTTCGTTTTCATTGCTATTTATATAATCATTTTTTCATCACTTTGCTTTTCTTATGAGGTCTGGTTTTCATCGAAGAGAGAGTATAAGCATTTCTTGTAGTCTCTCATTTCTAACTCAAATTTTTGATATCCTGTTTTTTCGTTCTTAAAATTTCGTTCTTTGTTCTTCAGTTTTCCTAGTGCCACGTGGTGGTGATTCGAGGCTTGGTTGTGGGACTATCTAACACCAAAGCACAATATTAAATTGAGAACGACGCAGCGAGCAATGGAAAGAAAAATGGTAGGTGTAGCCTTAAGAGACAAGAAGGGAGCAGAGTGGATTATGGAACAAACGGGGGTTAAGGATATCATAGTTGAAATAAAGAAGATGAAAAGGACATGGGCAGGGCATGTAGCGCGTAGACAGGATAACTGCTGGTCATTAAGGGTAACTAACTGGATTCCCGGAGAAGGCAAGTGAGTTAGGGGGAGAGAGAACGTTAGGCGGGTAGATGAGATTAAGACGTTTGGGGGTATAAATTGGCAGCAGCAAGCACAGGACCGGATTAACTGGCGGAACATGGGAGAGGCCTTTGTCCTGCAGTGGACATTGTCAGGCTGATGATGATCATGATGCTGATGATGATGATCATGATGATGATCATGATCATGATGAACACCAAAGCGGAAATCTTGTGGTTTAAGTTGTGCTAGAGTGAAAAAGACATTCTCTGCTTTCAGGTAAAAGGGAGGCACTGAAAGTTGAAGACTAACTGTTATAATGTTGGGTACAGCCTAAAATAAACTGTATTTGAAATATTTGACTAGACACGACTATAAAATTGTTGAAAATGAACTGGCTACTTGTTAAGGCTTCTGTTCTTCACTACTATTGCTATACTATGTGGGCACACCAAACCGGAAGCCATCCAGCACTTCTGTTTATTAACAGCGATAGGGTTTATAAAAGCCCGTTGGTCACAACATCAACAGACTCCACGTTTGCTCTTTCTGGTTCTCGTGCACTCCAAGTATTACATTTGCGACGTCAACGGCGACGCAGACAAACGGCTACGCAGGCCCATGGTGATGCAGACTACACCTGGGCGGTGCAGGTATAACTACGTCGTGCAACTACCAGCTACAAAAAACACCTGATTTGCGTGAAAAGCACTGCACAGTTGCAGTGAAAAATAAAAGAGAAGCATTTCTAGAAACTACGTTGAATTTATTGGGGCTACAAATGCATGTACGCTTTAAAAGTACCCACTTTTTCAATAATTGAGCTGTTGGCTCAAGAAGAATTACAGCCGAGCCCTTTGCGATTCGTTCGAAGCATTCAATAACCCAATCGTAATGCAAATCACTATTTCTCGCGCCTAGTTACACAATTCGCTTTGTGCAACAGCTGGAGGCTCTTTTACTTCTCTAGCACGGTATATTATCTATGTTAAAGCAGTTCCTTCCCGGCGTAACACTTGTATTGGTTTTTGTCAGCAGGAGTTTCGAGCACTGGCATGGCTCAGTGGTAGAATGCTGGCTATCATGGGCAAGATCGAGATTCAAAACTCGCTGCATCCTGCATATTGTGTTTTACTTATTTTGTTTTTTTTTCTCAATTTGAAGGATATCTCTTTTGTACACCGGCGAAAAACTACGGACGCTTGGTGTGATCTCACAACCGCTTTCGCTGTAATAGCACAGACACTCATTTCCTTCGCGCCATCACCGAGATTGCGCAAGGTTGTTGTGAGGAGGATGATGCTATATGTTAAGCGGGGCGCCTTTTTTTTCGCTGATAACACTGCTGCATATTAAGGTACTAAATACCATGTGGGAGCCGTTTCCGCACCATAATGCGTTTTTGAGCAGATCGGCGTAGAACAAATGAATTGGCGCAGCACCTAAACACTGTCGCAGAAGTTCATGTGTCATTTTAGTATGATAGCGCTAAAGCGCCCTTACCCAAAAATGCTCGCGTTGGTGTTGGTGTGGGCGTTGTTAGTTTTGAGCGAAAAATTGTGTTGCGCTTGTACTGAAACACTGAGAATTATGCAAATAAAAATAAATAAATATTTGGCCGATTCAACTTTACGTGGGAATGAACGTTATGCGAAGCATGCGTAGGAAAGCTGACCGTGTTGTTTTTTATTGAGCGACACGTCAAGACATGGCGCTAAATTCATGTACACATATTGCATGCACAGATATATGTTGCACAGTTGCGGATACTTATGTAATCAGTTTGCACTTGCACAAATATGTGGACAGGAACGCTATAATAGCAATACGACAAGCGATATGCTCATATGAAGCGCTGGTGCTCGTAAGAGTGGTAGCCCAAGACACTGCTACCTAACTGAACTTCAGCAGATCACTCCTAAATACCATCGAAGTTAGTGCGATTTGACGGCTGTATCATATAAATACATACATATTGTTTATAAAAGTGAATAGACAGCACTGCAAAATCAATGGCCACCTCGCGAACACTAAGATCTATTAGAAAAAAAGTTCGAGACGGCTCTGAGGCAAAACACTTTTTTTATGTAGATTGCTGGCGTTTAATTCCTGCTGGGACCTATACATTCATTCTTTACATTCGTCGGATCAGCGATGGCGATGTCTCCTTTTTTCGAACGTTCACGCGTTGAAATTAATCATGTGTTTTTCACTGTTCCTGATTAGATACTAACTGTCAATCAACTATGTGGCATATACCGGCATATCAGCGGCACGTACTCGCCCCCTGGCATGCTCCTCTGTCGGTCGAAGTCGTTTCACGATGCATGCGACGGGATTGTGGCAATATTTGTGTATTGAGCAGCGCGTCATGTCCAACGAACCGTCATACACTACCATACAATTTTTGGTTCACGCCAAGTTAAGGGGTCGATTACTAGAGCAGTCCCGTCTGCAGCCAGTCAATGCAAAGTGCGGGTCGATGGGGACGGCACTGACGACAACGGTGAAGGCACCACGGTGCATCTCCCGACGCTGGAACGGAGAATCCGGTATTACTGCTTGCTGCATCTGACGTAGCCAAACGCTAGTTTGCAGGTTCAGGCGTGGACAGGAGCCGATCGATGGGCAGCTTGTGAATTATCTCACTGTGACCTTGCATATTCTAAACAGTCCAGCCGTCGCGTCTGCGTTGTGTGGAAGGCCCTCATCCCTGATCAGTGCTGTCCTCCAAAAATTTAGGCAACAAGTTAGTAGGATCAGAAGACGAATGAGGCGAGGAATCACACCATGATATTGTATCAAGTTCGTTCATCTCCGAGCAGGCGGGAACTGAAGCAATTTTCCAAAAGAAACATTCTGGGTGCATTGACGGCAGGTGGTAGATCCTGAACTTTGGTATATTGGCCAGGTATTGTTGGTGGAATGTCGAGCGACATCAATCGTGATGTCAACGACGTCGGTGGGTGATCAGCATATAAGACACTGTCCACAATGACTTTGACGACATGTGGAACTCTAGCTAGAACAGAGTTTGCGGTGTCGGAGATACCACGAGTCATCAAATTGTGGAAATGCGGATGGATGGCCGGCGTGGACTTCGGAGTAGCATGCTTCTTGGTGGGCGATCCGATAAATCGAAGAACATGGGCTGGCTTGTGGTGTTGCCTGGGTGTGAATAGAGGATCCTTGAGACGCAACGGAAGCTACACTCAGTTGAAGTGGTCGGGGAAGTTTGTTCACGTACTGCTCGTTTGGGGTCCTGTGCGGGACGTTGCTCAGTGCCGCAGAACTGGAGGAGAGCGTCATGGCAGAACTGGAGGAGAGCGTTCCCAGTGGAGGTGAGGGCCCGTCAAAAAGTAAGTGAGGCGGCGTTTCAGGTCAGGTAGAAGAACGAACTCGAAGACCTCAAACATAAATTCCTGGCGCCACGCGCCCCTGAGCTCCAAGGCCGCCTCGAACTGGTCAAACCAGAATTCAAGGCAGGAGGTCTGAAGTAGTGGTAGTGGCCGGTTGCAATCTGGCCTCCAACTGTCGCCTGGTTGGCACGTGGCCGTAGAACTCAGTAGAAGCGGTGCAGCGCTGGTCACTAGCTCCTGCGTCCGAGGCCATCATATGTGGAGGAAGGACACGAGACGAGGGGCGGATGAGACCATGCCGTGGCCACAGTTTTATGAGATGCGAGCGAAAATAGAGTGATTCAGAACGTTATGTATGCCGTCGATTTCATCACAATTCCTTCATGCTCTCACGACGTCGTCCTAGGATGGGATTTTCTCTCCCGCCACGATGTCGTCATTCATTGTGCACCAGCAGAAATATAGCTGACACAATTCTCTTCTTTGACGCCGGCCGACAGCTCATCTGCTGCAAGCAAGTTACTCGTCAGGGACGACACGCAAGCGCCTTCAAACTCGTCCGTGGTGGTGTCGGTCTACTGCGCAAGTCTTTCCGACATCGCTGCACTCCTCTCACCATCTCATCGTGTTTTCACCAGAAAAGGCTTGCTGGTTCCTTTCGCAACCGTGCAAGTCACTCACGGCAGCACCACTATTTTTGTTCTGAACTCATCCCCATACAGTGTTACGTTGGTGCGAGGGGAATGTCACGGCAGCGTGGAACCCATCGAAGACGCACAAGCCATGGATCAACCTGACGACAGGCACTGCCGAAGTTCCAATACGCTTAGTGCTGTTTCTACATCTGTTTCATCATCCGCTGATGTATTCGGTCCAGCGCTCCCAGCTTCTGGCCCTGTTGGAAGAATTCCGCTCTTCTTTCGATGTCGCTCAACCTTCTCTCGGCCGCACATGCACTGTTACGCATCGCATCAACACAGGCGCACAACCACCACTACGACAACGTTCATATCGCGTATCTCCCAAAGAACGCTGTGTAATCAACGAGCAAGTGGACGACATGCTTCGCTGCAATGTTATTTGACCCTCTAACAGCCCCTGGGCGTCTCCTGCCGTTCTCGTCGCGAAGAAGGACGGTTTTGTGCGGTTCTGTGTGGACTACCGACGCCTCAACAAGATCACTCGTAAGGACGTGTTCCCACTACCGCGTGTAGATGACGCGATTGACAGCCTGCAAGGAGCCGAATTCTTTTCATCTCTCGATTTGCGCTCAGGGTACTGGCAAGTACCTATGGCTGAGGACGCTCGACCGAAGACCACGTTTGTCACTCCCGACGGCTTGTACGAATTCAACGTCATGCCGTTTGGGCTGTGCAATGCGCTCGCCACCTTTGAGCGCATGATGGATACCGTTCTGCGTGACCTGAAATGGCACACGTGCCTGTGCTACCTCGATGACGTGATCGTTTTCGCTCGGGACTTCTCCACGCATCTTCAACGCCTGCGGCATGTTTTAACGCGTCTGAGTGACGCCAGTCTACAACTGAACTTAAAGAAGTGCCGACTTACAGCTCGGCAGGTGACAATACTCGGCTACGTCGTGTACAAGGACGGAATTCTCCCCAATCCAGCCAAGCTTCGGGCTGTGACCGAGTTCCCCAAGCCGACATCCATCAAGGAACTGCGCAGTTTCGTACGACTGTGTTCCTACTTTTGGCGTTTCATCCAAAACTTCGCGTCTATCGTATCGCCGCTGACGAAGCTCCTCGGAAGTAACGGGCCTCTCCATTCGTGGTCATCACAGTGGGACGACGCATTCACAACGCTCCGTCGTTTGTTGACGTCGCCTCCCATACTCCGCCACTACGAGCCTACGGCCCCTACAGAGGTACACACGGACGCCAGTGGTGTCGGTTTCGGCGCTGTCCTTGCGCAGCGCAAACCAGGGTTCCCGGAATATGTCGTGGTGTATGCAAGCCGTACGCTTACAAAAGCCAAGACTAATTACACCGTCACTGAGAAAGAACGTCTGGCAATCGTCTGGGCCCTTACCAAGTTCCGACCTTATTTGTATGGTCGCCCATTTTATATAGTAGCCGACCATTACGCACTATGCTGGTTGTCGTCATTGAAGGATCCCTCAGGCCGTCTCGCCCGGTGGGCACTTCGCCTGCAACACTACGACATCCGCGTGCTGTACCGCAATGGAAGGCAACATGCTGACGCCGACACCCTGTCGCGCTCTCCCTTGCCTGACGACAATGCCCACGACTCAGCGTCTAACCTTGCCGATTCTTCCATTAGCATTCATGCCGTTGCTACTGAACAGCGCAAGCATCAATGGATTGCCTCACTGATGGGCTTTCTGACTGATCCATCCACTCCATCCACACGCGCGTTGCGTCGTGAAGCCCACCATTTCGCCGTTCGCGACGATTTCCTCCACCGACGCAATTACAACGGTGACGGCCGCCAGTGGCTACTAGTGATACCCCGCAGTCTGCGCTCTGACATATGCGAATTCTCTCATTCGGATCCGCAATGTGCGCACTCCGGTGTATCGAAGACTTACCGCCGCATTCGCCAACGGTAATTTTAGCGCGGCATGTACCGCTACGTGCAGAAATTCGTTCGCTCCTGCATAGAGTGTCAGCGCCGCAAAACTTCAACGCACCTGTCGCCGGTGGGTCTGCAACCTCTACCTTGCCTTGCCAGGCCGTTTCGGCGCGTTGGCATCGATTTGTATGGGACACTTCCACTAACGTCGGCTCGTAAGCGCTGGGACATTGTTGCTGTGGACAACCTCACGCGATACGCCAAAACTGCCGCTCTCCCCGCGGTTACAGCGAGCGATGTGACCTCCTTCCTGCTCCAACGATTCATGCTGCGACACGGTCCACCTCAGGAACTGCTTTGTGATCGGGGCCGCGTCTTCCTGTCTGAAGTCGTCGAAGTCATTCTCAAAGAGTGTAACATTGTTCACCGCAAAACTGCTGCTTACCACCCGCAGACGAATGGCCTCACTGAAGGCGACATGCTCTCCAAGTACATCGCCGCCGATCACACAAATTGGGATTCCATTCTACCTTTCGTCACCTACGCATATAACACCGCTCCTCAGAGCACTACTGCCTTTTCACCTTTCTTTTTATTATATGGAAGGCGCCAGTCGCACACCATCGACACTATACTTCCGTACAAGCCAGATCCGTCCGAGAGGGCGCCTATTTCTGCTACAGCCAAGCTTGCTGGAGAGTGTCGAGAGCTTGCAAGGACCTTTACAGCGCATGATCAAGAGCGGCAGAGGCATTCGCGCTGACACCAGCACTACTGCGCCCACGTTCCTCCTTGGAACGCTCGTCTGGCTCTCGATCCCTATCACTTCAACTGGCCTATCTTCAAAACTATTGCCTAAATACGAAGGCCCCTACCGTGTCGTTGAACGCACTTCCCCTGTATATTACTTGATCGAACCCATCGAACCATCTTCGAAAATGCGCTGTCGAGGGTGCGACATTGTCATCGTGGAGCGCCTCAAAGTTTACCACGACCTGCTCATAGTAACCAGCTGTTAGGTCACCAGGCGGCTCCCTCTTCGTACCCTGGGTAGTTGTGGCGAAGCCTTCGAACAGTGGGTCGTCCTCTCTAGCGCCTTCTAGTGGGTCGCCCTTCAAAAGAGCAGCTCGTGCAGAGAGTCGTTACCCGCATTGACTGTCGCTGTCAAGCATCATCGACAAGTGTCCGCAAATAAACGTCTCAACAATATGTATCTTTATATATATGTTAAGGTGTTTACTAGCTGGCAACCAGTGAGCATACACAAAGGCGACAGTCACGGCCAAGCACGGACTCTCAGCGCAAGCGGCGTTCTTTTTCGGTAGACCTACTAGAAAGCACTTGAGAGGTCGACCCATTTCTGTGTTCGGACGCTTCGCTACAATTACCCCGGGGTCAAAGAGGGAGCTGCCTGGCGACCTAACAGCTTGTTACTATGAGCGAGTCATAATAAGCCTTAAGGCACTCCACGTTGACGATGTCGCGCCCATGGCGGCGCATGTCCGAAGATTGTTCGACGGGTGCGATGAGGTAGTTGACCGGAGATGTGCACTCGATGACACGGTAGGGGCCTTCATATTTGGGAAGTAGTTTGGAAGAGAGGCCAGCTACAGAGTTCGGGATCCATAGCCATACAAGCGCACCAGGAAGGAACGTGGGCACAGAAGTGGTGGAGCCATCACAAATACCCTACGGCCGCACTTGCTCATGCGTCGTAAAATTCTTGGCAAGCTCACGACACTCTTCAACAAGCCTTGCTGTCTCAGGTATAGGTGCACACTCGGATAGAACCGGCGTTTACGGGAGTATCTTGTCCATGGTGTTCGACGGGTGCCTTCCGTACAGCAAGTAGAAAGGTGAAAAACCGGTCGTACTCTGAGGGGCTGTGTTGTAGACGTAGGTTACGAAGGGCAGTACATCATCACAATTTGTGTGGTTGGCGGCGACATTGTCGCTGAGGGTGCGGTTAAAGCGTTCAGTGACGCCATTTGTCTGCAGATGGTAAGCAGTAGTTTTGCGGTGGACAGAATGGCACTCCGTCAGAATGGCTTCGACAGCTTCGCACAAGAAGACACGGCCTCGATCGCTGAGAAGCTCTTGGGGTGGTCCGTGGTGCAGTATGAATTGATGCAGCAGGAAGGACACAATATCGCGCAAAGTTGCCGCTGGGAGAGCGGCGGTTTCGGCATATCGCAATAAATGGTCTATGGCAACCATGACCCAGTGGTTACCAGCCGACGTCAAAGAAAGTGGTCCATACAAATGAATACCTATGCGCCAAACGAACAGTCAGGGGAAGGTAATGGTTGCAGGCTGGCGTGCGACATGTGTACTGACGGTTTGAGGTGTTGGCAAGCGAGGCAAGAGCGAACGAATTGCTGCACGTAGCGGTACATAACGCGCCAAAAGCAGCGCTGTCGAATGCGGTGGTAAAATTTGGATACTTCAGAGTGCGCGTATTGCGAATCAGAATGGAAAAAAATCGCATATCTCCAACCGCAGACTGCAGGTTATCACGACTAACCACTGCCGGCCATCGGTATCGTAATTGCGTCGGTGTAGGAGGGCGTCACGGATAGCGAAATGGTAAGCTTGACGATGCGAAGCACGCGTGGATGGCGTTGCGGACGAATCAGAGAGCAAGTCGATTAGTGAGGCGATCAAATTATCCTTTCGCGGTTCGGTAGTGAGGATGTCAGCATCGGTAGCAGATGCAGCAATTGAGGTTACTGAGCAGGGCACGTCGTCATGATGTAGAGGGGAGCGCGAGGTGTCATCGGCGTCGGCATGCTGGCATCCGTTGCGGTACAGCACGCGCATGTCATAGTCTTGTAAGTGAAGAGCCCAACGGGCGAGACGGCCTGAGGGATCCTTCAATGATGAAAGTCAGCATAGTGCATGATGGTCGGTGACAACATTGAATGAATGACCGTAAAAATAAGGTCAAAACTTTGTAAGGGCCCAGACGATCGCCAGGCACTCTTTCTCCGTGACAGTGTAGTTGGTCTCAGCTCTCGTGAGCTTACGGCTTGCATATGCTACGACATATTCAGGGATCCGGGTTCGCACTGCGCCAGGACAGCGCCGAGGCCTAGACCGCTGGCTTCCGTGTGCTCCTCGGTTCGGGCTGTAGGGTCGTAGTGGCGTAGAATGGGAGGAAATGTCAACAAATGGCGGAGCTTCGCGAACGCGTCGTCACACTCGGATGACCACGAATTGAGGGACCCGTTACTTCTAAGGAGCTTCGTCAGCGGTGATATGATCGTGGCAAAGTTTCGTATGAAGCGTAGGAAGTATGAGCACAAGTCCATGAAACTACGCAGTTCTTTGACAGATGCAGGTTTGGGGAATTCGGCCACAGCCCGAATCTTGGCTGGATCAGGAAGAATGCCGTTTTTGGACACGACGTATCCTAGGATGAGGAGTTGCCATGCTGCAAAATGGCACTTCAGATTTAGTTGCAAGCTGGCATTGCTCACACGTGCGAAAACTTCTTTCGGACGTTAGAGATGCGTGTAGAAATTCGGAGTGAAGACAATGACATCTTCGAGGCAACACAAACACGTGTACAATTTCAAGTTGTGCAGAACGGTGTCCATCATACGCTCAAAGGTCGCAGGTGCATTACATGGACCAAACGGCATGACGTTGAACTCGTACAAGCCGTCTGGTGTGACGAAAGCGGTCTTCGGTCGAGCGTCGTCAGCCATGGGCACTTGTCAGATCCCCGAGCGCAGATCGAGAGAAGAAAAATATCGGCTCCGTGACGGCTGTCAATCGCGTCATCGATGCGTGGCAGTGGATAAACATCCTTGCGAGTGATCTTATTGAGCCGTCTTTAGTCCACATAAAATAGCACAGAACCGTCTTTCATCGCAACAAGAACAACAGGAGACGCCCATGAACTGTCCGAGGGCCGAATAACGTCGCGTCGGAGCATATCGTCAACCTGCTCATTATTACCTGACGTTCAGCAGGCGACACGCGATATGGACGTTGCCGTAAAGGTAGATGGACACCAGCGTCGATGCGATGTGTAACAGCGGACGTGCGACCGAGAGAACTTCGCCCGACATCGAAGGAAGAACGATATTTTTGCAACAGGTCCAGAAGCTGGGAACGCTGTACCGCTGTAAGGTTGTTAGCGTTGGAGGGGCCAAATACATCAGCAGGTGACGGATCAGAAGTGGAAACAGCATGGATCGTACGCGACCTGGGACAACGCATGTCCCCGGGCATGCCCAGGACTTGTGCGTCGTCGATTTGGTTCCACACTCCCGAGACATTCCCCTCGAAGCAAGGTAACGGTGAACGGGGACGTGTTGGTTACAGAAAAAGCGGCGTTGCCCTGGTTGACCTGCGCGGTCACGAAAGGTACCAGCAACCCTTTCCTGCTACAAGCGCGGTCAGATGGCGAAGCGAGTGCACTTGTGTCGGCGAGACCGGCGCCGTAGACCGACACAGCCGTCGTCGAGTTTGGAGGCACTGTTTTATCGTCTTTCATTATAATCTCGCTCATTGTCGAGGGACTGTCTTCTGGTGTCAAACGCGAGAAGGGTGAGAGTTCAATTTCGGTGGCGGCACAATAGATGATGGCGTCATGGCGGGAAAGAAAGTCCCACCCTAGGATTACGTCATGAGAGCATGCCGGAATGATAATGAACTGAGCTACATACAGAACGTCCTGAATGACAACGCGAGCTGTGCACCCTGCTGTAGGAAAAATACGATGCAAACTAGCAGTACGGAGGGACAACCCAGAAAGCGGCATCGTCACTTTTCGAAGTAAGCGGCAGAGTTTTTCGTCCATAACTGATACGGCAGCTCCAGTGTCAATAACAGCCGACGCACACACACCGTCCACAAGCACGTCAATGACGTTCGAGCGGCTGCTCTGAGGGCTTTCACATTGCGATAGCGTCGCAGTCCTTGCCTCGGGGACTGCGACCGCTAGTTTTCCCTCTCATGAGCAGCCGAACTCAGCCGCATGGGGGACAGGGAACGACGTCGTGGAGACGGTGACCTTCTGGGAGATGGACCTGGGCGAGACGGCGGTGGCGTAGACGGTGGTTCATCGTGATAGTGACGGCTGAGCTGGCCAGCAACAGGCGAAGAAATAGGAGCCAGCTGTACGTGAGGGCATTACCGTGCTACGTGACCGGCGTAAACACAGGCAAAGCAGAGAGGCCGGTTGTCGGTTGTGCACCATCGGTTCGCTGGGATACGTCTCACCGATGTCGCAAGAGCCGATGGACGGATCGGTCGCTGCAAAGGCTGCGAGGTGGGTTGAAGCTGAGACTGAGGGGTTACGTCAACATACGTAGTAGGCATGCCCGCTGAAAAGGACGAAGGCTGAGTGGCACCTTCGACGTATGTCAGAGGGACGGGTGCTGGAACGATTTGAGGTCGCCAGGCGACCACTTGGGCGTAACTCAGGGGCGCAGGAGCGGGAAGCTGTTCGGGGTGGTACGCAGGCATAACGTCCGCTAATTCCTGCTCAATCGCTCGACGTATAGGGTGGAAAAGGGTAGTAGCCAATTGTTGAAGAGCCGGTTGGTGGGCAAAGGGCAGAAGAGAGAGCTGATGCGCGATTTCCTCACGGATGAAAGTCTTGAGGTCTGCCATCAACGCCACTTGGTCACAACTGGCCTCCATACCAACAAGTGTTGCAGCTCGTGGTGGGGAGTGACGGGTCATAAACGCTGTCGGCGGAGATCCTCGTAGCTCTGGCTCAGTGTGAATACCTCAGCCACTGTGCCGGGGTTCTTTGGCGAGCAGCATCGTGAAGGCATCATCGTCAATGCCTTTTATGATGTTTTGGATCTTGTCAGAATCGGACATAGTGTGATTGAATTTGTTGCAGAAGTCCAGGACGTCTTCAATTTAGCTGGTAAACGACTCACCAGCCTCCTGAGCGCGTTCACGTAAGCACTGCTCGGCTTGTAGCTTGCTAAGAGCAGGGCGGCCGAAAACGTTGGTGACAGCGGTCTTAAAATCATGCCAGGTTGCGAAATGGGACGCGTGGTTGTTGTACCACAAACTGGCAACGCCCGCAAGGTAGAACACCAAGTTGGTCAGCTTGCCGTCCTCGTCCCATTTGTTGGGGACGCTCACACGCTCGTAAGTGGCGAGCCAGTCCTCCACGTCAGTTCCATCAGCGCCAGTAAAGATAGGTGGATCACGGATCCTGGGGACACCGTAACAAGGGGATGGCATGGTAGGAGGCGTTCGCTGAGAAGCGTCGTGGGATAGTAGATAGCAGGGTACGTGATCATAGCTCCAAAGGCATCGAAGGGGATCGCAGCACTCTCCACCAATTCGTTAAGGCGTTTATTAGCCGGCAACCAGCGAGCATACACAATTGCGACAGTCACGGCCAAGCACGGACTCTCAAAGCGAGTGGCGTCTTTCTTGGGTAGACCCACTAGAAAGCACTTGAGAGTTCGACGCATTTCCGTGTTTGGAGGCTTGACTACAATATATATATATATATATATATATATATATGACGTATCAAGTGATGGTTAGGAGAAGTAGAGGAGGAAGAAGTCAGAGAATAAGAATAAACATGGCGTATGAGCCAGGCCACGTCGCCCATTCTTCGTAGCGTCATATATATATATATATATATATATATATATATATATATATATATATATATATATATTATGAGACCACGTCCGGCAGTACCCAGGTTATATTATCAATTCGGATGCACGAGCCAAAGAGACCCAGCCCGCGTGGCATACGATGATGATCACTACAATGGTTTTGTCATACAGACGAAGATGAAGTACATAGTCAGCTCTTACACTTTTCCCCCTTCGCGAAAGAAGGCAGCAAGTTAGAAAGGAATGGAACGCCGAATATATGGTTTGAGTCGAGAGGCGTGGGCGATCTCGGTGTGATGGCGACGACGATCAGGAGCCGCGTTGACACGAGCAACACGATAGTGGATTTCCGATGTTCGATCCAGCACGGTGTATGGACCGAGATATCAGTGAAGGAATTTTTCCCAGAGCCCAGGTGCACGAATAGGTGTCCACAAAAGTACTTCGTTGCCTGGGCGGAACAGAACAACTCGACGCTCTGCATCAATGTCAATTTTTCTCTTCTCCTCAATGGTAGCAGTGTTGGCGCGGGCAATTTCACGGCAGCTGGCGACGCGAGCGGCGAACTCTTCCGGGTGAGATGAAGATGGAACGGAAGATGTGGACAAAAAGGTAGTGTCCAGAACAAAAGTCGCTACTCGAACTTATACGAGAAAAAAGGGGCCGTAATTCGTCGTGCGCTGTATGGCAGTATTATAGGCGAACGTGACGAAAGGAAGTGTAGTGTCCAACTTTTTGTGATCCGGATGAACGTACATTGAGATCATGTCGGACAAAGTTCGGTGAAAACGCTCAGTCAGATCATTATTTTCCGGGTGATACGCTGATGTGGCCTTGTGGATGGCGTTAGAGGCCTGGAGGACTTCATCAAGACAATGTGAAAGAAATGTCTTGCCACGGTCACTAAGAGGCACACGCGGTGCACCATGTCGTAAAATAATGGCGCGAAGGAAAAAAACGACGACTTCAGAGGTAGCATCAGACGGAGCAGCTGCTGTCTCCGTGTAGCAAGTAAGTAGGTCCACGGCAGTAACAATCCAACGGTGACCGACGTAAGCGAAAGAGGTCCGTATAAGTCTATGCCCACAAAATCAAAGAGAGTGGACGGAAGTGGAAAGGCCAGGCTAAAAGCAGCGAGTGTTGAGGTGGTCGTAAGTTTTATGGAACCCTAAGTGGCCAGCTGTCGCGTCGTCACGAAACGCCTGTAAGACTTCCAGACGAATTTAGCGAGGAATGACGTGAACCCATTGGTTACCGAAGGGATGGTAAGTTCGCCGACATAATGTCCCATCTTGAAGCTTGAAACGGGCAAGTTGTCGTCTTAGGCGGCTGTTTGGAGCACGCGATAAGCCAGTGAGCCGATCGAGGATTGTGCCGCAGTAGGTATCGGCATGTTGGAGCGAGGCGAGATCTGTGGACGAAAGAAGGTCCGCCGAGGCAACGAACTCTTTCAAGCTAGCAGCTGTCTGCTTGGTCACTTTGGTGGGCGCTGACGCCGAGGCAACAAACTCTTTCGAACTAGCAGCTGTCTGCTTGGTCACTTTGGTGGGCGCTGACGAACAGATGAAAGGTACCTGTTCGGCGCTTTGCGAGAGCGGGCAACGTGACAAAGCGTCGGCATCTTTGTGCTGTCAACCCGACCTATATGTGACGCTGTAGTCGTACTCTTGCAATCGTAGTACCTAACGGCCAAGGCGTCCCAACAAATTCTTGAGAGACGATAACCAACACAGAGCATGATGGTCAGTCACTATTGTGAAATGCCGGCCGTATAAATAAGGGTGAAATGTTTTTGTACGGACCACACGATGGCGAGACATTCTTGCTCAGTGATGCTGTAATTTCGCTTAGCAGGTGAAAGAGTACGGCTCGCATAGGCCACAACTTGTTCTTCGAAAGTGTGGTTCCGCTAAAGAAGGACAGTACCGATGCCAAGTACACTTGCGTCAGTGTGTAGCACAATAGGTGCTGCAGGGTAGAAATAGCGAAGCACTGGCCGTGATGTGAGTCATTGCTTGAGAGTGTTAAAAGCGGCTTCGCAGTCATCCGACCGGGCAAAAGGTGCGTTCGTGGTCAAAGTTTGTTCAGAGGAGCCGCAATAGTTGCGAAATCACGCAAAAAGCGGCGGAAGTACGACGCCAAGCCAAGAAAGCTGTGAAGCTCTTTGGGTGTGGTTGGTGTAGGAAAGTGCAGTGCGCGGCAACCTTGTCCGGATCAGGCTCAACGCCATGTTTACTGAAGACGTGACCTAACACCTTGATGCTGTGACTGGCAAAATGACACTTCTTAGTGTTGAGCTGGAGACCGGCTTTAGCTAAACACGTGAGGACTTCGTCTAGCCGTTCCAGGTGCTGTGAGAAGCTGGATGAAAAGATGACAATGTTGGATAGCTGGATCACTAGATGACGTTAGTTGTATTCACAGCATACCCATAGAGTAATTGATGATGAGTGTAGTGAAGCGTCCGTTCATCTATCCGTGCTTACAACCGTCCGTGAGTCCATTCATTCGCCCGCCTGTGGTTTAATTCATCCATCCATCCATCCGTGCTTTCTTTATCTGTCCATGCATCCGTCCATGCATCCGTCCATGCATCTGTCCGCGGATATGCTGTGATATGCTATTCCGCGGATATGCTGTAATTTTTTAAACATCAAGTGTGGGGCTTAAGGTTTGGCTTTTGGCTTTCCCCTAGTGTAGTACCAAGTACTCTAAATCATGAAGCATTTATTGTAAATAGACGCAGTAGAGTGATCAGAGAGAACAAAAGTCGACCGCGGCTGCTTGTGCCTGAAGCCCGTACAAGCGTATTTTTTATGCGAAGCAGCCCTCTCACGAGCCTGTGTAACGCTGCCGGTGTGTGCGTAAAACCCACTCACCGCAGGTGTTAGAGCAGTGCCAAGAATGTGAAGTGGCAGCTGCACGTTGACCTCGTTCTCTCTCTTATTCGCAGCAGCTGCCGGGTCCTCCACCCGCTCGCAACATATTTCCTACTCTTTTCACCCTCCCCCCCCCCACCCGTAAGGCTCTACCAGACGTCGAATAGAAACACTAGGCAGATTCAGGTGCCCGTCTGCAGCAGCTTTATGGACGTTGGCTGCCTTTGAAAAGGGCTAGCAGGCTGCGTCCGTACGGCTGCTGCGAACGCGTGACTAAATCTGTCGACTCTTTTGGCTGGTTTATGTGCGGTGAAACTTACACGAAACCCAACCAGCTTACCTTGTCGTTGCGGTTCAAACAAACTTATACTCGAGTAAATGCTACACCCAGTTTCACTTTAAAACATTCTACAGCACCCGTGTTGGCAGCTGCTTCAACCGGGTCAACGTCATACGCACTGCTGCTGCTTCGAATCCTATTAGAATTTTCTTAAGGGGAAATGATCCATAATTAATGTAGATGCAGCCTCATCAAAGGTCAAGCCAAAGAGAGGCTTTCAGCTCTTCCACAGTAGAGTACCGAGTACTCTGAATCATTAACCACTTTTATATGCGAATGTCTTGCTTAGTCGGGCTATGTCAGGCATCCGGTGTTGTCCATGGCAGTGTCCGCGGGCCATCAGGTGTAACTCGCTGCTCTCCCTTCCTCTCCCATAGTAACAGCTTCGGCCTCGGGCGCTAGTCCTCGCCCTTAGCAACCGGAGCATGTGGTGCAAGAGAGTGTAGGAGAGGGTTATTGCAGTTCTTCGCCGCTTCTTCTCTCGCTTTTCGCTCATCTCCTCCCACTCCTGTCCGCCCCACTCCTGTCCACTCGCGCCTCACCCTCGACGGTTCGCTGGCTGGGCGCCTCTCAAGGCGATGCCAGAAGTCAGTGATGGCAAATGTCACACGGCTATGATACCCTCTATCGGCGCAAAAAATGAGCTTTCGCATTTCCTCACAATTACCTTAAGGGAGGTTGGAAAATTTTTTCCAGACACACTCACTCATGCTCTAGAGCTGACCACTTCGAAGGAAGCCAAACTGGGACGGCTTTGTGCTCTCCCGTAGTACTCTGGATCGCTAAACAATTTTTAAACATGTTTTTCTAAACACAGGTATATTAAGCAGTCAGTAATATCTTACCATTTTTCTATACAAGGGAGCAGAATGTTTATTACTATTTCTTTTGTTTTACAGAAATAGAAGCTAGATCTAAAAGCAATGTGGCTTGACAGAGGCTTTCACTCCTTTGGACATTCGGCATGCATGCAAAATGTTTTGATGCAGGTAAACAATAAAGCATAAGCATTTACATAACTAAATGCAAAGATAGCTAATACAGTCTCATAATACAAAATACCTTTAGGCAACGATAACGTTTACCAACGTTTCATGACAGTAAAATATGTAAAACCCTTCAAAGGAAAAAAAACGACATTCAAACAGTTCAAAAATGTGTATCCCTATGCACTAAATAATGAAGATTGAAGAAGTAATGATAAAAACAGTGAAAAAGACATGTACAAACAGTGTATAAAAATGTCATTCATAGATTATCGTGGAATGTAAGCGAATGTTTTTAAGCACCCCAAAAATGGGTTGCCTAAATGTCTATGTTATTCCTCACAATGTTCTTTAGCCGGGGCATTTCATATTCTACATCCTGGCGTCCATAGGTTGTGCGCTTTAGTGGTGGAATTGTTGTTTGGTGGCGTTACTGATACCATGGAAATAAAATGGGTGTATTACTATTATGAAGTCTGTTTTTAAAAGCAATAGTAATCTATTTTAGTAAAATTGATTTGCTTTCATCAATGAATGTTTAATAACAATTATGTGTGGGTAAGTCTCGTGGCCTACCATAATAGTTTTCAAAACTTCTTATTACTTTTTTGCAGTTTCATTTACTTGTATTTTTTTGCAGTGGTGGTTACCTAGTGTAATGCACAAAAACTCAATGTGAGTAAAAAATGCCTATTACATCGCTTTTTTAGCGGTAGTGGTATTAGACTACTACTTCTATATAGAGAGCCTACTACTTTGCTAAGGTCACTGCTGAGCTTATTTACATGACTGTCCTAAGAAAGGTTTTCTTGAAACCGTACACCGAAAATTGTTTGCGTTTGTACTCGTTCTAGCTGCTTTCTTTTGAATAAAACAGTAATATTAAGAGGCATTGGTTTATTTATTGGCCTAAATATTATATTCACTTTTCGTAACATTTGCTTGAAGTTTACCTTCAGCCAGTGAGACAATAAATCAAAATAATCATTGATTTCTTTTTCAATGTGTTTTAGGAATGTGTTTGAAAAGAAAAGATTAGTGCCATCCGCTTACATGACTATTGACGTTCTAGGTGAAATGCTTGGCTGGGCATTATTATATGTGTTAAATACTACCAGGTCTAGTATAGATTCCTGCGGTTCACCAGTTTTTATTTTAAGATGTGATTAGGTCACCTGATTGAGAGAAACATACTGAAAACGATCCGTTAAATTGCTTCGCATGAGTTCTAGTGCTGTGATTTTTCATAAACGTAGTTTTGCTTTCATTTTTCTAAACACAGCTCACTTCTGGTTCCTTGAAGAGCATATAGGAATCAACAGAAAGAGTGTATGTTTTTTTTTTCCAAATACACGAATTCTATTCACTAAAAACTGGAGCTGGCGATGATTGTATACCGAATCCAGTGCAGAGGAAAAAAATCAACGTCTACCACAAAAGGCACCATGAGTAGCACGCGAAGCATCGTGTGGGTCGACCTGAAGTTCCTTTCATCCCAGGCACCATGACCTATGTTAACGCACCCTTGCAAGTGGAGCACACCATGACCGCTGTAGCATGCTACATGCTAACCCACGTTGCGAACTTTTCTTAGAGCACGCCACGCGGGTCCATTGCCACGCAACGTGGAAGCATATGGGTTCATCGCGCGTCTGCGAAATCTCGCTTCCCGACGCCATCACGTGATTATTATAATAGTGTAAGATTGTAAGATGGTGCATCCTATGCAGAAACTAGAGATAACTTTGGCGCTAGTGTCTTTGGGAGCTGCAACACATGGTGATTCATCGAGCATGGGATTGACGGGTAGTACACGGATTTGTCTAATCTTCATACTTATGGCTACCTGAGTGTTCAAGGGGATTAAAGCGATTCTGTTACGAAACAAAAATCAGCAAATGTTCAGCGGTCGCTCTCAAACAGAGACGAGGGGTCGTATTTGTTGATGCGGCTTCTTACGCCAATGGGAAAGCGCTTGTGGCAGTGGTGGTCGATGGGGCTGGCCATGTCGGTAACTCAGCGACGATCAGGACGAAAGACCCGATCAATGCGGAACAGGTGGCCATCGCCTTAGCACTCAAGATGGATAACATTGGTATCGTCTACAGTGATTCTATGGCAGCAGTACGGGCGTTCGCCAAGGGGACGGTCTCTGAACAAACGCTGAAAATACTGCAAGGGAAGAACATAACCGATCATCTTCTGAGCTGTTTCCCTGCTCACCTTGGACAAATCAACGATTCCCCTCCCACTCTCAATGAAGCAGCACACGAGGCGGCGCGAGACCTCTCCAACTGCGCTACCGGTGAAGGGTGTAACCGGGAAATTCTTACAACATATAACGAGCTCACTAAACATTTCTACCTGTCTAGAAGGATTTTTCCTCCACCTCACAAAAATCTAACTCGGCTCCAAGCACTTACACTAAGGCTTTTGCAAACGCGGATGTACCCTACTTTGAAAATGTTACACATCATGTACCCTGACCTATACCCAAGTTATCTTTGTTCACATTATGGGGAAATAGCTTCATTAGAACACATGCTCTGGCAGTGCGCCAAATTCTCTCATTTATCGAACATCACCTCTGCCAGATAGGAGGCGGTATTCCGCAGCTCGTCCTTGGTAGATCAGCTCTGGGCTGTCCACCAAGCCCGCGAGGCGGCTGAAGAGCTTGGCATCTCAGTCCCCACGTGGGAGCTGCCCGCAATACAGTGATCTGTGTTTTGGAGGACCAAATAAAAGTTTATCCAATCAAATCAAATCCAGCGGTCGTGCTTCACCAATTTATTCTTTTACACTTACAATTTCAAAAGGGGTACTAAATTCAAGAGGTTTCGTTCTTTCTATCAAACAAAACCGAAAGAAAGCAATACACAAAGCCACAAGTGCAATTACCTACCCGGAAGTATGGAGGCACATTCATGTACTATCCATCATTCTCAAGGTTCCTGAAAGATCGCAGTGCCAGAGTCCCTTCTACTTAACTATAGGTAACTCTGTGGTGTAACTGGGAGAGACCACAGCCTCTTACACGCTCACTTACGCAGCCTGAACGCGCTAGCATGTGCCAGCGCGTTCTTTCTAAGCTAAAACGCGTTGGTTCATCGTGCTTGGGCAGAATATCGTTCCCCGACACCATGATATAATTGCTGAGAGAGTGTAAGTTGGAGAGGCTACTTTGTCTTATTCAGCCCTTTACAAAGAGCCGAACGCGCTAGCACGTGAGCGCGTTCTTGCAGTGCCTGGTACAGCTGTTCCGCATGCGCATTAAGTTTGTTCATGCCGTATACCCCCGGATAAACTTTATTATAAGCGACTTCTCCTCTAAAAATGAGGTGATGCACTCAACAAAAACGCTCTTCACGCACAGTTGGCGTACAGAAAGGAGTTAAGAATTATAACTATACAAATTTTGTTTTGAGTCCTAGGTGTAAACCCTAGTCCCCCCCCCCTCCCTTGAAAAGAGATGGCGTCGGCCACATAGAGTAATGATTGATATGTGGGGTTTAACGTCCCAAAACCACTATATGATTATGAGAGACGCCGTAGTGGAGGGCTCCGGAAATTTAGACCACCTGGGGTTCTTTAACGTGCACCCAAATCTGAGCACACGGGCCTACAACATTTCCGCCTCCATCGGAAATGCAGCCGCCGCAGCCGGGATTCGAACCCGCGCCCTGCGGGTCAGCAGCCGAGTACCTTAGCCACTAAACCACCGCGGCGGGGCGGCCACATAGAGTAAGAAAAGCTAGCAAGGAGCTTTACCGTATAGTTTTACAGCTGAATAATGGAAAATGAACAGATGTACACTAAGAATTGGGGCCTTAGCTTAGAGTGCCGGAGGGGGCGGGGTGGTTGCAAGTAGCATCCAAGGAAATTGGTTTGGGATGCAAGGCGCACACGCTTGTTTATTTTTGGATAATGTCATGAATCCGGTAAAAATTTTAATGAAACCACAGCATTGTTGGAATTCTGGCAGTAGCTCGTGGAGGTATTCACTTTATACCTATTCATTCACCCACTTACTGGCATGGGATTACGATCATTTTACTTTTATCTGCCAACAGAAAGTACCTAGTTCATAACTTGCACATTACGGCACGAAATGAGATTGCAGCGCATGTGAGTTTGTTTTTTTTCTATATGCAACACTGAAGCAGATGTTTAGGCCTATATTATTTTCACATGTCATAAAATAAATAACCAGGGCCCTGGTTTCCACTGACAGTCAATGGACGACTTATGCGAAACGTGTTTTGCCTTTAACGTGTATATAATATGCACAGCTGACAGCGAATTTATGGCTGCTTTAGTAACTTTTGAATGCGAAGCATTTCTTAGCAAACCTCGGCGACCTTGAGCGAATCTATCTATCTATCTATCTATCTATCTATCTATCTATCTATCTATCTATCTATCTATCTATCTATCTGTCTGCCTAAGACCTTTAGCTCTCTTGGTCGTTTCGATAATAGTATCGACATCCGATTGGGTATGGCATAACATGACTATATGAAGAACATATTTGACATGTCATAACACTCAAATCATGACACGTATGTCATGAATGTCATGATTAACATTTCATGGTCCTGCAACTCTTGCGGCGGTTTCGTTCACATGGCATGTTGCAAAACTTGTATGGTATGATATAATTGCATGGCAAACACAAGTGACAAACCCTAACATGAAAATAATGACATGCGTGTCATGTAACAACATGACTACATGCCATGCTCATGATGCGCTCACGGCCGTTTTGCTAGCGTCATATATACTAAACTTGGTATTACGGGACGTGAATGGATGACGACGGTATCACAATGGTGTAAACATGATAAACATGAGACGCGTGTCATGTAAGAACATCACTACATACTAGGCTTATGATGCGCTCGCGGCTGTTTCGCTAGCTTCACATGTACCGAACTCGGTATTACGCAGCACGAACTGATGAAGTAGGTAAATGACACATTCAAACACGGTAATCAAGACATGCGTGTCATGTAACAACATGACTGCATGCCCACCCTCATGATGCGCTCATAGCTGTTTTGCTAGCTTCACATATGCCCAATTTTGTATGGGCATGAATGACGAAGGTATGTCACTGGTGCAAACATGATAATCATGAGATGCGTGTCATGCGAGAAGATGTCTACATGCCACAATGATGGCGCCAATACATCTCGACGTGTCACGGTGCGCGTGCTCGCCAGCGTTCGTTTCGTCGCGTCACGTCGGCGTTGGCGAACGCCAGGCGCCGGTCCTCCTATGTACTCGCAGGCGCGTGCCGCTCTGCGTTGCTTTGACGCATGCGCCTTTCAGCGTATCCGGCGTCCCTCCATCACAATAAGAGAGAGGCGCAGTGCTGTCTTGGTAACACATCGGCGAGAAAGACAGCATGTCGCATTTCGCACCGGTTGCCATCGGGCCGCTCCGACGGACGCTGGTCGCGCCGGTAGCACCTGGCATCAGACTATAGAGTTCTCGCGTTTTCCTAACGTAGCATCGTTGTGCCCAGCGTGCGAACGCGCCAACGCTGCATTGGAGTATATTGGGCCCTTCATGACGTGCCAGCGGCTCTTTTGCTAGCTCCACATATACCAAATTTGGTATTACGTGACGTCCATTGATGACAAAATATATGACTGGTGCAAACACGATAATCCTGACACGCGTGTTATGTACGAACATGACAACATAACATGCTCATAGCGTGGTCACAGCCAATTTCGCTAGCTCTACATATACTAAATTTCAGATCACGTGACGTGAATAGATGACGAAGGTAAACGACATATCCAAACATGATAATGATGACACGGAAGTCATGTACGGCATCACTGACATCTACCTCATAACGTCGTGCTGATTTTAAAGTGACATAACATCCTTTCTCGTTCGTGCTTCGCATATCATCGATTCCCACTGTACGTGGGATCTGCCAATTTTCTTACCTACGTTGCTCCAGAAGTCGATGCTGACAAAGTGCACGCTGCACACTTTCACCAGCGATGTGACTGACTTGCCGATTCTCAACATCACTATCCATTTTTAACACATTACTGCGAACATTGCGTTGCCTCCCTGCTGTCTGTCCCACTCAGGTGAAAAAAAAAGGTTTTAAAAAGAACAGGCCTATCACTCTCTAAAAATATTTTCGTGGGTCTGTTTTTACCTATTATTGTCATTTCCAGTATTTTCTTTAGTCGGTTGTTATCCAGTGTGCTGAAAAAAAGATATATGCTTTTTTCCCACGTGCTCTTTTCCACGATTGTTGTATAATTGTCTCAGTGTCTCAAACTCTGCAGGTTATTTTTTCAAGAACCAGCTTTTTTTTTAATGTAAGAGAAACACGCCTCATTTTTTTTCAGTGCGCAGCTCACGCAAAGACTCTAGAGTTACCTAACGAACGCATAGTAAAAAAAGTAATACACTCCCTTCTCATAAGCCCCTCGTAAGTTCTTTTTTGTATGCAACACCGTGATAATGGCGCAGCTGGAGTAGGCACATTTTCTGCAAGAATAACTGAGCGCCTAAGGCTTGGCGGGTTGCCTGGCTAAGCAGCTTATGTAGTTCGAGAAAAAACGCCAGGCATGCGCGGAAGGTTCAGCACAGTGATAGCGAAAGCTGGAAGAGTGGCCTTGCAGAGCCTTTTCAAACACTCTTGGGGTAGCTTCTGCAAGTGCACTTGCTGGGTACACACTACGGCATCATTAATAATAAATTCTTGGTAGTAGGCTAGCATTTGCTATGCTGACCTTCGTCATTCTTCTGAAAAGTGTGGTATCCGCTTAACACTTGCAAATAATTTTGTGACAATTTCTATTCATTGGCTGACGACTGTGAGGAGTTATGCCTAAAGTGGGTATGCGCCACAGTTAATAGGTGATCAAGAACAAGCTTTTGCTATGGGTTGGAGTAATTAACGACCCTCTCGCTACGCTATTTGCCTGGTGTGATTCCTGGTTGTTCTTTTGCTATTATAAAACGTTTTATTTGTCATATTAACGTGATTCCCTTCACGACACCAAGCAGAAACGTGGCTTAGTGGTAGAATACTGAGCTGCCACGCAGCTCCATTGTGTCTTTCGTACTAGGTTCTTATTTCTGATTTCGTGCGAAGTGGTTACGGACACCAGCGGCGGCGGCGGCTGACAACTACGGCGTTGCGCATGGTGTGAGTTGTTATCTCTTAGCAGCTTTCGCTGCGAAATTCCAAATGTAAGAAAAGTGCGAGTGTGATGTTACCGCACACAGGTTTTAAGCTTGACTGTTTACAGCGTGTTATTTCCACGTGTAAACGAGGAACTTTGTCAACAATCACGTTTTCTGAATTTCCGAAACAAGCAACTTATATTGCGGCGCAAATCATCCACACACGATACTACAGAGTTTGCTGTCCTTTTTTTACCATTGCCGCCTCTCCCACTCGCGCAACTCTCTATTTTTACCAGAATAAACACCACCACCTCACGCCTTCAATATCCTACTTCTTCCCTCTTTCACGCAATTTTCCAATGTCGCGTTCGAGTGAGCTGTAGCAGCAACGAAACAAAAGTATGGCGTACAAAAGGTCCTGGAGCATCTTTCTGTAGTAAATTGACGAGAGGGTGCAGGCAGGCCACCCCCTTCGCCATCCCTTCACTCCAAAAAAAAAACCAAGACGAAAAGGACAGTGTTGCAATGGGATAGCGTCGCACAGTAATGATGCGGTTTGTTAAGTAACATTCTACAAACAACATAACGTTTTAACACCCAAATCTTTATTTTTGAGGGGTACGTGCGATTTTGGGTTAGCATTGACAAAACGTATGAAAAGATGCGCGAAAGAATATCTCAATTGCAAATTTAAACGTGATTGAAAACGTCAGAAGACAGTTGAATAGTAGGACGTTATTTATGTTACATTAAGGGCTTATTTCTATATTAAATAAATTGAAACATGAAAAGGCCACACACACTGTTCTTTACGGATCTTAGGGAAGATAATTGTGGTTGCACGAGCTTTTGTTTTAAATTTTGTACGAGGCAGCCGTAAAATTGAATTGAACTTTCGTGATAGCCACGACAAACTTTTTTCAAAAAAGCATGTAAAAATGAACGTATAGCAATCATGAAACATTACCAATCAAATTTGTAATGCATTTTATGTAGCTTTTGTGTACTTATGCATCCCAACAATACATCATGAAATATTACAAGTTTTTGTTTTTGATTGGAACTGAAAAACTTTCCTATAAGGTCAACATCTTGGAATATGAGCTTTTTTTTAATCTCAAATTTGAGATTAATTATTTGTCTTCTGTGCAGTTCCAAGCCTTCTGAAAAAAAAAGTTAGCCACTTAATAGTTGTATGATGACAAATATTACAAATAAATCTTTCTGTGGGTAGCCATTACTGCCGCATTGAGGTTCGCATTTGCAAATATTGAAAGCGTTTAGAGTGATCAAAAGCAAGGGGCGAAACGTATACTACTTGTTCTCCTGGGTGACTCAGTGGTTAGCGCCTCGCTTTCACAAATTCATTCAACTTCCACTTATCCGCGCTAATTAATCAGAACAGCTACCTCGTGCAAGCGTGGCTTGTTTTGAAAATTTTCGTTGAAGCATGATTCACGTATTTTTATTCAGCACTGAAATTTACACCCTACGTTCTTCTCCCTTTTCACGTTCCCGTATTAGGTAGGGTGACGGGCAGCGGCTGACTATTTTGCGCTAATCCAAATTTTGAGTAAATATGGTATCGCACTTTCTTGACAGCAGGTCGTTAGAATGGATGAAAAATGATTCGATTTGAAAGGAACGCTTCTCGGAACGTGATAAACTCGCAAGCGCACCACTGACAACGATTGTCTTCACAGATGTACCGAAAACTACTAATACTTCAATTAACAAAACGTTGTGCCAACGTTTAGAACTCCTCATATTCACGAACGTTATTATAGATCCTATTCTTGCACACCATTTTCAACGAGGCTGAGTTAGCCTAATAGTTCTGGACCATTATTGTACGCGATTACTTGCTTTGAATTGGTTGGTTGTTGGGCTAGTTGGTTCCAAATTTTGCGTAGAAGAGTGCGGAATGCCTTGACGAGAAAGATCACATGATACACAGCACTTTTGTGGGAGGCACACGTCGGGAGTCGAGCACAGGGTAAGCGTCAAATATAGATTCATATAAGCGCACCAGGTTAAAATCTGAGAAGACGTGCGAAGCACTGTGCCTTCAGTGCAGTTAAAGATAAAGGAAAGAAGCTTCAATCAGTGCAGTTGTATAAACTGCCCTTGAAGCCAGCTTTGTTTTTGTCGAATTTCCCAGTGATTTGTCAATACATTTGTGATAGTTTTTGTTGCGAATGCGCTTGGTGTGAATATTTGTCGAACAAATTCTGATGCAGGTGAGCTTCATTTCTGTAGGTTTTTTTTTCTTTCCTCGTGATCAAGTTCGTGCTCTCCTATGCGGAAAGGGATTCAATAATATCCAAAAACATTTAGTGATGTTCAGCGCAGTGATGCCTACTTCTGAAATGCACACACGAAGAAAAGAGAGCAGAAAATAAAGTCTACTCCCTCCCATTGCAAGCCGCCTGCTGTCGAGAGCATTTTTTTTACGAGATAGCTGTTGAGCGCATATTACTCTGGCGGAATAAGCCAGAGAAAAGGTCTTAGCAGGTGGTGACTGACCCAAAGACGGTGTAGATGGCGACATACACGGGCGGCAATGGTACATGTTCTTTTTCACACTTGTTTCTAAAGGTTGAAGCGACCATTGCCGCGCTTAGTTTCACTATATCTTTGTTGTGGCACCCGACTAAACTAGTGGCACCCGTCTATTTCCCTGAGAAATCCTACTGTTTGGCACGTGATGCGTCAGTGCTGCTGTGAGTGATTCATCTGTAAGCATTGTAATTTGATTTTGAAAATTCTTAAAAACTTCGCGCACTAGTCAGCAAAAGAAGGGCACGTGCCAAAGCCCAAGGTGAAAGTCTAATGTAAGGTGGCGTGATGTACCAGGTAATCACAAAATGCTTAGGAAAACAGCTCTGGATTGTTGGCGGAAAGTTAGGCGCTTCGAGTATTGCTCTCGACGCTTTGCGAGTGCAGTTATGAGACAGAAAGAAGCTCTACTCAGGAAAGTGACTTGGAGAAACGCGCATTCAATGGTTTAATTACAGAGCACCTGTGACCGCCAAAATCGCCATAGCCTGCGCTTCTAATCTCCAACGCAATTTGGACTGTCTGTAATTTCGTGTGGTCATCAAACGCATCGCTCGCTATGCGACCGATTGATTTTCAAAGTATGCTGCCTGTAGGTGGCCTTGCTGTTATGACCACCGAAAAAGCTTTGTTTTTCAGATTTCATCAGGGTTTCGTCGGACTTGAGACGGCGTTGAAATGAAAAGGACGGATAGGACTTTCATGGATAGGACGGCATACATTAGGAAATCAATTTATTTCTTCCACTTTGCCTTAGGTGCTCGTAGCTATCACTACATGAGCATTACAGTGATGTGTTTGATGACATTTAGATGTACAGCATTTTTATATAGATACGCCCCTTTCCTTTATTATTATGTTAGCACACCTTACACTTGTGACTGCTACCATGTGCAAACCGCGCCCGAATTTATGAGAATTATTTATGTAATCGAAAAGCCTTCTGATGGTAATGCGTGCGCAAAGCAAATATTAGTGTTAGTTTAGGAACCAACACGGCTGCTATCGGTAATGCTAGAATATTTCATAGCGCATGTATAAAGGCCAACGGGCTCCAACACTTGGCAGATTGTTTGGCGGCTGACGTTTTGCTAGTCGCTGTCAGTGTACGGCGCTTATTACTGCAGTAAGGCATTGTTGTACGGCCGCAAGTTCACCCGAAAAAACTGTTTTCTTTTAGAACACGTCGACATCTAAATTTGCAAGCTTCACGACACCATGATACTATGGTTAAAATATAATAGGCAATATGAATTCCTGCCTTGACATACCGCTGACTCAGAGTGGCTTCATCCTCCAAACTTCTTTACTGTCAATGTGCACAGATGTGAAAAGGAAAATGGGGTGGTTGCTGTAGCGAAAATCACTTCTAAGATTCAGTGGCATTATCAGTTGGCCTTAGGAGTGCGTAAACCATACGCGATATTTAGAGAATGCCGTGCAATTATCAGCAACAGGCGTTCTCGTTGGTGACCCCTCGCCATCTGCCAGTAACTATTAGTGACTCTAAAGACATGGTGTTGTACCTTCCAGTGGACAAGCCATATTACCCTTCCACTCCAGCAAGTGTGTAAGCCTGACTACGACACCCTACCATAAGGGCGCGCGTTAGTACATATGGAAGGGGCTGGAACCGTTAATCACGGCTTTCTGCGTGGTCATATATCTACGGTGTTATTAATCTGTCAGAAGGAAGTCAGTTCCGCCTATCATAAGGCGTAATTGCTCCCTTTACGCAAACAAACTTGACAGAGTATACGACACACTGCGTAATAAACACTGGTGCTTAATTATTCATAAGAGCTTCATTACAGCTGTGATTAGAAAATCCAAGAATTCTGAAACATCATTTTTAGGCGCTGTCTAAGGGTGAAGCAGGTTACCGCCAGAAAAAAAACAAATAACTTTCTTGTTTCAACTTTTCAAAAACACAAAATTTTCGAAAAAATGTCGATGATATCTCATGAAACAGGAAATAGTTTGCACTATTTCTACCAATATGAATGCATTAAAGTAAAATAAAAATTAGCACAAAAGTGGCTGTCACGAAATTTTTAACTTTCCAACGACGTGTCATTTCAAAATGTGATTGATTTGTGGGGTTTAACGTCCCAAAACCACCATATGATTATGAGAGACGCCGTAGTGAAGGGCTCCGGAAATTTTGACCACCATTCATTCAATGTGTTCATAGTTGCAGTGATATCAGAAGTACGAGAATGATTCATTCTAGGTCATTAGACAATTGTTCTCTTCTGCTTACTAGAATTGAAACAAGAAAAATAAAACGTATCAGCGATGTGGCGGCTGCATTTCCAATGGAGGCAGAAATGTTGTAGGCCCACGTGATCAGCTTTGGGTGCACGTTAAAGAACCCCAGGTGGTAGAAATTTCTGGGGCCCTCCACTACGACGTCTCTCATAATCATATGGTGGTTTCGGGACGTTAAACCCCCCATATCTATCAATCAAAACACATCAGCGACAAAAATCGTCGCTCATCTAGCCAAGGTTTGACCGAGAAGTAGCTTTGTGATCGTTGATGCGGTGCGCGATGAACACTAAAAACGTCTAAGATGTTGTGGCCTTTTGGGTCAGCCGCAATGTCAACAACGTTTTTCTGTGAGAAAGAATCCATCATCATCATTGTCGTCATTGTAACAGTGGTGTTCACTTTTTTGGCGAAGGTGCTATTACTCTTCCGAAATGTCGCCATTATAGGCCAAAGGTCAATAAACGATGATGAAGATGATACATTTTTTCTGCGTTTCAGTTTCTGACTCTATAAATAGCGTGAAGAGATTATTTTTATTTAGGCAATATTTTGAATCATTTTCTGCTGCAGCGAATGAAACTGAACTGCGCTGCTACCTCCTGCATGGCTACGCCACTGTGAGCCGGTGAGCGCCACAAGCACCTTAATCCTGTACGCTTTAGCCTCATTCATTGAAGCTCGTTACGAGCATTCCACTGTTCTCACAGTTCTTTAACTTTTAATGTTTGTTTGAGAAAACTCTACCTAAAACTTTGTAAGTGCCAAGAAAGTCGCTAAGACTCCAGAGAGGTAGAATTGTCGCGAGCACGACTGAAAAACGCTAAATTTAGCACCTTTCTCGTTAACACCACTGTATTGTAATGTTTAATTTCGGGAAATTGCCTAGGGACTGTTTCACCACATTGGTGGCCCTGCGCTAGGAACTAAATTGTTTGAAAAGCTTTATTACCTTATGTTTCCCATAAAACGTAATTGTTCACAAGCCCTTGTAGGTGCGTCCCACCAAAGCACCGCGCATGCACAGAATGCTTATTTTCTCCATTTCTCCCACGCTTCTTTATCTGCTGTGGTAATAATCAAATTAAGTACAGGTACCATATACTAAAGTCACGAAGTTATACTAAAGTATAGGTTTGTGGCTGTGTTACCCAAGCTATCAACCACACTCACGGATTAAAAATTTACTATATAAGGTTAAGTAATGCACATACTTTTCTTTTCACCGTCCTCAGTTCGAGTTATGTCGGCTTGGTTTTGACTCGAACATGTATACTAGAGCCACCAATACCTTTAGTCATCATATCCGTTGCGACATTACGCGGTTATTTCCAGCAGTTTCGGGTACCTGTCATTATACTAATATTTGACACGGCATTTGAATCCATGGGATCTGTACCTTGCAGTTAAATGTAGCTCATAAAGTATATCAAATCGAGGGATCGTAAGTGAAGGCTTAGTATGAAGTTAATCCTCACATACTCCGCCACTGCCCCTCGGGTGAATTCTATACTAGGCGGCCACTTCAAAATACTTAAACAGAGTAGTAGCCTCGACATCTGCCGCTTTTCAGACTACGCTCAAGGTAATTTACCGATAAAATAAAAAACTGAGAGACTTACTGGTCGGGGCGAAAACACACAAATCTGACTTATCGTTATCACGGCTGTAGACCGTGCGGGAAGAAACATTGCTGCAGGGAGTGCCCACAAATAGTGACCACAGATACGGGGGAAGCCTCCTCTTCAGACTTTGTGTACAAAATAAAGACGACCTTAACTGTGATTCAGCCACTGTGGTATAAAATATCTCTGTGAGGTGTGCGAACAAAAATAGATTGGGCACACGGAAACCAAGTTTAGTTTGCGCTTCCGCAACCACAGGGCACACGTTAAGGGCCTTATTATTTGGCCGTTCTCCAAAGATATTGACCTCTATGGCCACTGTTTTTAAACGCGTAAGTATCACATCCCCACATTTCGGCTTCCAGAACACCAGGAAGTGCGAACAGCGCGAGTCATTCTTCGTAAGAAAATTCAGACCACTTACCCACAGAATAAACGAGAACCCTGGGCGACTGACATGCCTCCGCGAAGTTTCATCAAACACAGAAAGTGAATAAATCAAATAACTTATTTAAACATGCTTAAATTCGCACACATAGGATGATCAATCAAGCGCGTGAAAATAAACGAAAACAAATTCGATGCTACGTGCATATACCAGCGCATGCTAGTATTCTTAGTTTTTTATTTTTATTTTCAAAGTTTTTTATTCTTTTGTTTATGTTTTTGTATCTTCGTCTTTTAAAGAATATTCCTTCATTTATTTTAAGTATGACTGGTTGTACACTTTCTTGCAAGAGAGGGGAGACGGAGGGAGGAGGGAGAGGGCACATTTAGCTTTGCATCGTGGCCAACGTTTTCCTAAAGCTGGAGCGGGTCATGTGTTTCTTGTGTGTGTATGGCCCGACGCCACGGACGAGCCGCCGAACCGAGCGAACTTTAACTCGATTTATGTGGGGGTTGCGCAAAAGCGGCTATATGTTTCATTTTTATTTTTCTTGTGGACCTTCGACGCAAAAAATTTGGTCTGTCTGTCTGTACAAATGTCTGTATGTGCGTTTAAGAGAATCCTATTTCCAGATATACCTTGCACAGCTTATGTGCACACAGAAAGATGGACAATGATGATCACGCGTATGTACAGTGCAAGCATTTGTACGCAGCGAAAATAGCGTTTGCGTATGGAGTGATGTACAATGCGAAAAATGTACAACAAGGACAGGACATTCATGAACATCGAGATGATTAAACCTATATAAACAGTAAAGCTATATGCACAAACAAGGGGGGTCATTCACGGTGTAAGGCGATGTTGCATTCACCTGTAAGGACAATTTGCTCTCGTGCTCAAAAACGATATTGCACAAGAAAAGACATTTTTCTCACGAAGAAAAGAAAAATATGCGCTGCAATTTCACAGAGGTACAAGCTCTAGCCCACCTTCTCAACAGGGGAGGAAAGGCATGGACACTCCGTTGTTTTTACAATAATGAATCACGTAGACTAGCGTCGGAGGATGTCCACCCTTAACGGCACCCTAACAGGAATTGGAGTGACCAGCCGATACCCTAAACGGCCGACCCGATCCACAGAGCCCACCAATATTGCTCAAGATTCAGCGTTCATACTTGTGCAATTGCCAATTAAAAAAGTAAATATTGCGCATATCTGAGGCATCCTAACAACACTTTAATATTTTGTATGTATCTCTTTTACTAGGCAAGGCTTACAGAATCGATTCTAAAAACCGTAGCCTTTATCACGCTGCGCTGACCATGCAACGCTTGCATGAAAGGAAAGTGTTTCCAACGCTTTGCTGAGACAAGCGGGGGGTGGCACCTACCCGTCGCCTTACATTCTACACCATATCACCGCCGAGACGGGCGCGCACGCTGTGCTCGTCCTTCATTTTCCAAGATAACTGCCAGATGGCGCTCATGTCTCACGTGTGACGTGACTTGATGCGTTCCTTTGCCTCCGCTGCACGCTCGAGGCACTCTAACACAGCACCTCCGGAATACCATTCACCGATTTTCTTGCGCAGAACATCATATAAACGTTTTGTTGACTTTATCCAGACGCAAGACTATCGTCTTTCGACGACATTTGCCGTGTAGCATGTAGTTACGAGGCCAATTTTTTCCCCTTTCGTTGGTCGTTTCCTCTGGCGTTGCGTCTCATCTACCCCTAGTTCCCTAGTTACAATGCATGGATTACCCACCCGCTTCCGGCGGCTCTACATAACTCGTTTCTTCTTCTTCTTCTTCTTCTTCTTCTTTTTCTTCTTGTCTGTCGTTTGCCTCGTTAGTCCGTTTGTTTCATTTCTCTTCTTCACTGCACCATTCTCAAAGTTTATTATTTATATATATATATATATATATATATATATTTACATATATAAATGTATAAATATTTATATATAAATATATATATATATATATATATATATTTTCAGGGAATAAATTCTTGGAAGCCGGTAAATAATATGAATAAAAAGAAGACGCACGTCGAAAAACAGAAAGGTTTCTTTACGTTTCGGCCGTGGGACCAGCCTTGTTATTCTGACGAAGGCCGGTCCCACGGCCGAAACGTAAAGAAACCTTTCTGTTTTTTGACGTGTGTCTTCTCTTTATTCATATATATATATATATATATATATATATATATATATATATAGCAACTGCAGACTGTTTTTGTGTTTTGTTTCGTGCCTAGTGTTGTGCTGTAAACCAAGTTCACGATGAATCCCAACCGACAGGCCCAGCTTACAGTCCTACAGGCATGTGTCGGTTTAATGGGAGACGGGGCGATCATAACTTCTCATTGTCAAGATTGGCTCCAACGAGTCTTTCAAGAGAACTGTGGCAGCTTGGGCTAGTTGGTATTACATGACCATAGTTATTGCGCAAGAACAGACCGATGACAAAGAGACAAGAATACAAGTGTTCTTCGTGTCCCTCTTGTCTCTTTATCATCGGTCTGTTCTCGCGCTATAACTATCGTCATTCCAAGAGAAGTTTAGGTGCTTGTACTCTGTCCACGTTGTTACTGAGTCGAAACTACCTTTGTGAATTCCTAGTTTTGTATATCTCATAGCAGGGAAGTCATCTACCACTGAAAGAATTTAAACTATTGGGAGTTGTTACAATACGCGCGCTAAAACATCGACCATTTCTTTTTTGAACCCACAGTGACCTCGAGTCAACACTGATTTAGATGCTCCAGCTGAGACAGAACTAAATATTGTAACCTCTTAAGGGCCCAAAAGTTATGTGAATGCGTAAGAGCTGAGCGCACGGAGAATGAATTCCTGATTATTACCGCCCTGTCTTCGTCCATTAAAATTTCGCAGTGCCATGATGATAACCATGAGCTAGGCTTCGAAAACCGGAGTCATATTGGGTAGCCTCAAGTTAAATTACCAGCCAAGCGTCTGAGTCACAATATATACGCCTGCCATTTCCTCATTCCCGGAAGCATATGTAGATATTAGGTTGCGTGTTTGAGCACGCACCAGGGAATCTAACCTTTCCTCTAAGAATTGTAGGGATTGCTCTTCAAGTTTTGGAGGAAAAATCTCATCAATATTTATCATGAGAAATTGGTTTATTTTCAAGATTACCTCTCTGATGTTGACATTTATATTTTGCGGCTTTTTTTGCACTTATATTAGCTGTGATGTTAGAACCTGGCAAATGAGCGAGAAAAAGGATTCTTGAACACCGATAAAAATTTATTCAGCTCTTCTTACTCTCAAGGTTTAAAATTTAAAAAATTGGAGCGTTAATTGGCTGTATGACAATGAAAGTATTACCAACCAACAAATAGGCTGAATAAGACAGAACAATGAGGGCCGACGCGCTTCCTAAAAATAGCTATAACAATCCTAAAAAATAACAATGCAAGCCTAGGGAGCCAAAAATACAATCGCATAGCTTTCCAGTTCAAGATAATCACGGGCTTAACTTTTTTAAGCAGTGCTCCCGGAAGCAACACACATCTAAATTATAAATTTAGATGCAAGTACATCTTTACCGCTCTACCATACTGCCTCGAGGTAAAGCACATTTGCGACTGCTTGTTCAGCGCAGTAAGCCCAAAGATCGTTGAGTCTTAGCTGCTCTGTACTCTATATGCGGACTCCAGTTAAGTTTTTCATTGTTAAACACATCCAAATGTATGAGAGAGTCCACTTGGTAATTGGGTTCTTTTTTTATGTGAAATAAGGATTGAAAGCCAATAGACTACAACGAACGCCAGGAGAACATAATTGTTTAGATTTAACGCCACTTAAATCAACGGAAGCCATAGTTCCAGCATTTTTTGTGGAATTATAGCTTTTGCAGTAGAGTGTAAATATCATTGTCAGCTGCAAAGAATGCTACATCATCTGCATACACAAAAACATAGATATCCTTACAGGTTGGTATGGAACTCATTCGTATATAAAATAAAGTTTGTGGTGGAGTTGCTGCTTGGCAAATACCCCTGACTCTACTTGCATTCAGATCACTTGCATCCAACTTCATAACAAAAAAAACCTATCATGACTAAATCCTCTTTTCCACTTTTTCGCTGCATTCTCCTTTTCACAGTCACACATACACGCAAGCCATGCTGCAATCTCATCTCTGCTTGCCGAATTTGAATGTTTTCTTGGAAATAGAAAAGAGGGGGTTAGGAGTTCCAGGTTGCCGTGACAACAAACTTTGAATACTTCGCGATAACTTACGCAGAATATGTCTTATACCCTTGCAAACATGTTTCAATGCACTATATAACATTCCCATACCATTTTCGTAAGTTTTTACTCTTCACGCACGTTCTGGGGGAACAGACACTGCTGGAGTAACAAATAAAATGTTAGCCATACTCAAAATACTGGCTCTGCCACTTCCCGCAGCACCTTCTGCAATGTTTTTAGAACTTTCCCTTCGCAAAGATCAAACGTGTTTCACCTCTAGCGGCAATTCTGCACGCAACAATACGATCCTGCTTTCTGGTAGGTTTACTACTTGTTCCCGAAGGCCACCAGACATCTTTATGAAGTAGGTGCACAAGGTATAGCATGTGTACTGAAATACTCCATATTTCATTCAATCACTGTCGTTCCGGCATGCCTTGTTTTATGTTACTTCTGAACAGCAAACTTTGGTCTCATGTAGCACACTTAGCGAGCTTTCAAATACTTTAAGAAGAATAAATGTGAACCACATCGCCACTGTTTAGACAAGCACGTCCAAAGTGCCACCGTGCTTTATAATTCACCTCGACAGCACCCTTGCTGTCATGTTTCTAAAATAATAGCTTTGTACGTAGCAGTGACTAGGAAGCAATCGAGAAAAAAAATAATGCATTTAGAGTTTTCTTATTATTTCTGCTTAGGTATTAGACTGAGGTGGAGTAGCGACAAAAGCATGAATACGTTGCGAGAAAGGGATGGTTGGTCATTCACTATTTATTAAAGTTCTGAGTGACCCGTCTTGGAAGGAAATTTTTTTCAGGCGCCATGTAAGAGACAAACATCGTTAAAGAGACAGGGCGTGGTCGACGTATGCACATAAGCATTGAATGCTTGCGCCGCACTTTCATTGAATTGTTCATCTCATGAATCCGATGATCGCATATTATTGCCTTTTCATATTGCAAATGATTGCTGTCAGATCACATGGACTTCATACAAGATTTATACAGACCCTTCTGATGTTTTCCGAAACGGAAGATATTGGCGATACTTTAATGTAAACATCTTGACGGAAATCTATTTATCCAGGTAGTTGCTTTAGGAAATTGAAATGGCCGCAGCAGTTACAACTTTCAAAAACAGCATTTAACTATATATATATATATATATATATATATATATATATATATATATATATATATATATATATATATATGCGTGTGTGACGCTAGATGTGGGAGACGTGGCCTGGCTCATACGCCATGTTTATTCTGAAGCACTTCTTCCTTCTGTACTTCTACAAACCATCGCTACCTTCACACGTCACAAATATATATATGTGTGCGTGCGCGCGTGTGTGTGTGTGTGTGTGTGTGTGTGGATGTGTGCGTGTGTGTGTGTGTTTAGAGCAAGATAAGAGAAAAAACTGGCATGTTTGACAAGTGACAAGAGGCTGGAGGTGCAGTACACAGACACCCATATTCAAGACACCCATATTCAAGATATATACGACAGCAGCAACTTTAACACACAGAACATCGAAGATGTGCTCGATCCCTCAGACGCGATAGGAGACAAGCGAAAACATGGAAAAACTGATCGCGTAGGCTGCTGTTGGTAAAAGCAGAGCGTAAACAATTTTAACAAACATGTTAGCATATTTATGTAATACAAAATGTAGCGTCAATGAAACGTTTAGAGTTCGAAATTCAGTTAAAATTAAAAATCAGTCAGAAATAAATTCGAAATTAGAGTTAGATAAAGAACAAAAAAAAATTCACAGACAAGTTTTATTAGTTCACAAGAGGGACACTTATTTTTCGAAAGACAACCTCGATCCTAGCACTGAAGTCGACCATCCCTTTCTTACTAAGAATACTGATAAAAACTCACAATACATTGAACATTTTTTCTGGAAGCCTCTCCCTAATATAATAAAGTATATGCGGTTAGGTATCTGTCAGCGAACCGTTTTTAATTTTTATTTCACTATATGATTCAATATCACATGTAGCTTTGTAGTATTTTGTGATGGGTCCTTATAAATGTCCTAACCACAAAAGAAATAACGTTCTAGATACGCAGAACCAATATTTCATATTTCAGATCTACATCATTTTTTAATGTGTTTAGGCATTGCTTTACGAAAAGTAAAGAAAGAATCCGTTACACAGAGTAAGGGCTCCCGAAAAAAGGTCACTAAAATATTAACAATTTCAGCTGTTGTCTTTAAAGGCATCGCTAGGATCTCAAAGACAATAAAAGCAGGCACTCTACTATCACGAAAACAGCGGAAGACTTCATCATCCATGTCGGCAACTGGGTCACGCCAAACCGCAGCCTAGTGCAATGACGTTTCTTCCATACCGATACAGGGGTCACAGGGGCAATAACTGGCCAGTAGCTCCTCACAGTCTCCCAGCTGAGTAGCGAGGAATTGTAGGCCTCTCCGACTCGTTTTGCTGTCTTCTTGAACTCAGAGGACGCTGGTAATAGTCGTCCGAAGAAAGCAGCGGGTCAGCCGTAACGAACGTTTCCCGGCTGACACATTTATCTGCTCAGCGGAGAGTGTGGTACTTCCATGTCTCCAAAAAAGTCGCTGTCTGGCTACTAAGTTAGACCTCGCTCTTGGGGCATTTTAGTTCCAACTGTGAAGAGAATTGTTACTGGAATAAAAACACATAATCCAGTGTTCACCGAACCGTTCACTTTCAAACGAAAGCAGCGGCCATTTTGGTACCCTAACCTACCAGTTGAAAAAGCTCAGCACTTTGACCCGATTTTATCATCCGTACAGCATCATTAGTAATACTAGTTTATGCTGGTGTTTTGAGTGAGAAACTGAAAATGTTACATGAAAAATTTCTGCTAAGTAAATTTATTTATTTCTCTGTGAAAAAATTTAGTGCTAGTAGCAGAAGCCATTAGGCCACAACACTTTAACACTAGAATTTTACAACCACAAAAAAAGTTACAAATTCACTGCAAGGTTGCACCAATGGATGCAATAGCAATATGCCCGCACGAAGATTGACGAGCAGCTTATTCTTGGTAGCTAACCGCTGAAGCACAAATAAGGACGATCGAAAATGGCACTCCGATATACACACATCGAGCGTGAACAGCAGCTATCACAGTTGTTACGCCTTTCATGTGTCATGAAAAAGACTCTACTAGTGTCAACAACGCAGAACCTGAAGTCCGTCGATATTTAAGAAGGAGGAGGAGATGTTGAGGAAAGTAAGCGAGGCAACCTCTGCCGACCAGGATGGAGACGTGGCTTGGAGGCTGTAGGTGAATGAGGAGATGATTAAAAAATGGCAGCATATCTATGGAGTGAATGATTGATAGTGGGGCGCAGCATCTGTCCGTCCATTCGTTCTTGCTTCCGTCCGTCAATGCGTGCGTCTGTGTGGCCGCCCGTGCGTCCATACGCCCGTCCGTGCGTGCGTCTGTTCGTGAGTCTGTTCGTGCGTTCGCACGTTCATCTGTGCGTCCGTCCCAGCTTTCGTCCATGCATCAACTTCTTCTTCCGTCCATGCGTCCATCCGTCCATGCCGCCATTCATGCGTCCGTCCATGCATCTGTCTATATGTCCGTTCATCCACCTATTCAACACTTCAAGTACCACCATCTCGCATCTTTTGATCATATATCCCTCATATAGAAGCACCGCCATCCAGCGTACGATCCAAGGACTGAACGAGAAGAGGCACACGAACACTTTCATATGGCCTTTCTTTGTGTCTACTTCCACCTTTAACCACCTCGAGTTCATGGTATATCCTAGTTCACTGTATTGATGGCACTGCGGCCCAACGCTCACTAAACCTTTCTAAAACCTAGGATGTTACGCCCAGCGAATATAACGTAGCAACCCTTTCTTGTCTTCTGTGCGTTGTTGAACAATAAATATTCGCAGCGTGCGTGTTAACTTAAAGCCGTATTCTCCGGTCTGTCATTCTCCTTTAGCAGCCATTAACATGTACATTTAGCACTATCTTTTATTGTTCAACAACGCACAGAAGAAATCTTTCACCGACACCACCTTGGAGGTCAAATTGTTATACCTGTTACACACTACATCAGCTACGAGGGAGGAACGGGTGCCGCTATAAGGAGCTTCGCCCCTAAAAATGCTCCCGCCTCTCCGGAAAAAATGGTAAGGAAATGCGAATTCATTTCTTGCGCCGAGAGAAGGTACCGTTGCCGTGAGACATTCGCCTTCACCGATTTTTGTCGTCGCCTTGAGAGGCGCCCAGCCAGCCAACAGTCGAGAGTGAGGCGCGAGAGGGCGAGAGAGTGGGGCGCCAGCATTCTCGGCTCGGCGTTGACGTTTCGCAGCGCCGTCTCGGGCACACATTTCCCGATGTTGCCGAGAGGGAGAGTGGGGCAAAGGGAGGGAAGAGAGCAAACCGCCAGAGCAGGAGCGGTGAAGCGCTGCACCTAAAGCCCTTGGGCTTTAACTGCACCTATCCTCTCCTACTCTCTCTCTCTCTCTCACAGGGGTGAGGGTAAGCGCGTGCGCCACAGCTGTTTTTCTGGGAGAGGGAGAACGGAGAGGTATACACCAAAACACAGCAAGCTCAGCGCTTGCTGCCATATTGAAGAGCGCGTGGCGTCATCTGTTGCAAGCGCGGCGAAGCAACACCCTCAACTGCCAAGCGAGCAGACGCTCTGCAAATCAAACGCGAAACTTCACAACCCGAGTCCGGCTGTAAGCATGTCTTGCGCTGTTGCTTTGCTGGCGTTTGGTGCTGATTTCGTGAGAAATATTGAGGAGACCTTCCTGGATAGTCCGGAATGTCTGCAGCACATGCAGTGCAGACTGCGGAAGCAACTTCAGCAGGTAAGTATTATTCGACTTCTGAAAGAAATGCGAACAGCGGACAGCGTTAACTGCGGCGTGTCTTGGCTGTGACCAGGCAGAATTTTAGCGGTAAGCCAGCGTCAACGTAGCGCTAGAATGTGGCTCCAACTTACGCTCATGTACCACATGTGTATTAATTACCAGTCCTTCTGGGCACTTCGAACACACACGTGGTGTAAAAGTGTCAGCCAGAACAAGACTTTAAAAGGCGGCGCCAGCCGAAAGCACATGTAGATTCACCTAGGAACACTCAATGGATGTCGCAGTTCAACCGAGTCGGAAGCCGTAGTTTCCACACCGTTCACGTCTCTTCGCAACACAATAGTAGGCCGTTACAGTTGTACTAATGATGCGCGGTGCGTTCATACACGTGTGAGTCGTAATACGCATATTCTATTATTGACTTGCGGCCTGCGACAAAGTACGGTAATAGTTTTGTGCCACATACTACAGGCATACTGCCCGCAAATCACTGCTGTACAGCGTAACAGCTCGAGTCGCGCTTGAACAAACTCATTAAGTATAATTACTTGTACAATTTACTGGGCTCGTAGTTTTTCCTGTCGATCGCTATTGTATGCTAACGTGGCGGACCTAAGCGTTTTAGGGGCGAAACCTATAATATCTTATGATATTGTGTAAAACACGGAAAAGCGAGCCCTTAGGTATACACTTCTTTCCTTATTCATTACCGAGGGTCTCGTACTGGCAGACTTAGTGCCTTTAGGTTGTATACGAGGGACTATTTGTCAGCTACCCACTCGTAACAAGTTCACGTGCTACGTGACGCCAAAAAACGCTCAAAAGAGTGTGCCACACTCACCGCCATGGCTACTGGTGGCGCTTACTGACACTCCCACGTTTAGTTCACATATAAACCCAATAAAGTGGCTGGGGATACGACTGACGTGGCAGCTCAGTGGTAGAGCATCGAACGCGTCATTCGAAGGTTGTAGGTTCGGATCCTGCCAACGGTAAGTTGTCTTTTAACCCACTTTTCTTCATATTTACATTACAATTTGTTCTAATATCTTCCCCGATGCTTTCCTTGGCATTATTGTCCGTTAGATCTTATTAATATTGTGGAAAAACACGGAAAAGCGAGCCCTTAAGTATACACTTCTTTCCTTATTCACTAACGAGGGTCTCGTACTGGCAGACTTAGTGCCTTTAGGTTGTATACAAGGGACTATTTGTCGGCTGCCCACTCGTAAGAAGTTCACGTGCTACGTGACGACAAACAGGCTCAAAAGAGTGTGCCACACTTGCCACCATGGCTACTGGTGGCGCTGACTGACACTCCCACGTTTACTTCACATATAAACCCTATAAAGTGGCGGGGGATGGCTGTCGTGGTAGCTCAGTGGTAGAGCATTGAACGCGTCATTCGATTGTCGCAGGTTCGAATCCTGTCTACGGAAAGTTGTCTTTTCACCAACTTTTCTTCATATTTACATTACGATTTGGTCTAATATCTTCCCCTATACTTTCCTTGGCATTGTTGTCTGTTAGATCTCATTAATATTGTGTAAAAACACGGAAAAACGAGCCCTTAGGTATATACTTCTTTTCTTATATATATATATATATATATGTATATATATATTGTTACAAGGAGAATATATATATATATATATATATATATATATATATATATATATTGTTACATCGCTCGCAGAGGTCGGCACAGGGAAATCTTTGACGGCACGGATTTTCTCAGGATCGGGACGAACACCAGAAGAATCGACAAGGTGTCCAAGGACAGTGAGCTGCCGGCGGCCGAAGTGACATTTGGACGAGTTTAGTTGGAGCCCTGCTTTGCGGAAAATCGAAAGAATTGTTGAGAGATGCTCGAGGTGAGTTTCGAAAGTTGGCGAAAAAACAATGACGTCATCAAGGTAACATAAGCAGATTGACCACTTGAAACCGTGAAGAAGAGCGTCCATCATTCGTTCGAATGTAGCTGGGGCGTTGCATAACCCGAACGGCATTACTTTGAACTGACAGAGCCCGTCGGGAGATATACATGCCGTATTTTCACGGTCCAGATCATCAACTGATATCTGCCAGTACCCGGAACGAAGGTCGATGGAAGAGAAATATTTTGCTTCACTAAGGCAGTCAAGAGCGTCGTCTATCCGTGGCAGAGGATACACGTCTTTTTTTGTAACCTTGTTAAGATTTCTGTAGTCGACACAGAAGCGCCAGCTGTTATCCTTCTTTCTCACAAACACAACGGGCGAAGCCCAAAGAATTGAAGAAGGTTCAATGATGTCTCGGGCAAGCATCTTGTCGACTTCTTGCTGGATCACATGGCGCTCGGTGGAGGAAACTCGATAGGGTCACCGGTGTACTGGATTTGCATCACCGGTGTTGATGCGTTGCTTTACGACGGTCGTTTGACCTAGGGGTCGGTCACAGAGATCAAAGACGTCTTGATACGACGCAAGATGGCCACGAAGCGAAGACACATGCTCGGCCGGGAGATCAGAGGCAATCATTCCAGTTATGCAGTCTAGTGTACTGCGCGACTGAATACTTGCAGATGACAGTGTATCCTCTGTTAAGGCCGATATGTGGTAGTCGCCGGCCGGGGCAAGGGTTGCAAGGGATATTCCTCGTGGCAGCACTTCAGAGCAAAGTCCAAAGTTCACAATAGGGAGACATGCCACGTTGTTCTTCATTGTGATGATGGTGTGGGGGAACGTAACATTGAGTGAACAGAGTACTGTAGGATTAGGCGAAATGACATAATCGCCGTCAGCCACAGGTGGATCAGAAGAGACGTCGATATACGTCACAGCTCGACAAGATAGGCGAACAAAGTCGGCGGAGCATAGCTTTGGCGGCGCAGGATCAGGAGGGTCAACGGCGTGTGATAGGACAAGCTGAACAACACCAGCAGAACAGTCAAATAGGGCGGAATGCTCCGACAGAAAATCGAGTCCCAATATGATGTCATGTGGGCAGTGGTCCAGTACGTAAACCAGAACAGTGGTATGACGTCCAGCAACAGTGACACGCGCGGCACACATGCCGGTGACCGCTGGTGTTGCACCATCAGCTACTCGAACAAGAGTGATCGGAGCAGGAGTGAGCACTTTCTTGAGTCGAGCACAAAGGCTGGAGTTCATGACTGATATGTGAGCGCCGGTGTCAATGAGTGCTGCCACAGAAGTACCGTCAACATTTACTTTAATCAAGTTGTTGTGTCCGGGTATCGTGTGTAGAGGAATTTCGGGTCGGGTCGTCGAAGCAGGCTCACCTCTAGGAGCTGCGCCCATCAGTTTTCCGAGGACTGGTGGTAGGAGGGTGAGAGGGAGCGACGTCGGTTAGTTGAGCGGGACATGCGTCCAGAGGGCGACGGGGAGCGGCTTGGTCGGGCGGGCCTGGATGGCGAAGCATCATCTTGTGCCGTGTAGATCGGCATCCGAGAGCCAGAAGGTGGGCGTCGGGTATTGGCATAATGCGACCATGGCTGCCAACCCCAGGAGGTGCGGCAATGACGTGAAATATGTCCCACTCGTCCACAGTTGAAGCAGATCGCCCTGTCATCGGAAGTTTGCCATTCTGCCGGGTTCCGGTAACGTGGGTAGTTGTTCGGTCCGCGGGACATATTATGTGTACTGGGCAGTCGGTAGTCAGGTCAGTTAACTGGGCATAGCGTCTGAAGTCCGAAGTTGGCCAGTTCCTGGCGTACGACACTCTTGATAAAAGAAATCGTGGCGCGAGAATTGTCAGGGGCCTCGACTTGGTCAGACAGGGTAGATGCTGCCTCGATTTCGTGGCGCACGATGCGCATGATATTGTCGGAAACAGCAGGGGCTGGTGCCAAACGGGCGTCCTCGCAGGTTGATGTTGCAGCCGTGTTTTGAAGACGCGATAAGTGCGGAGTGATACGGCGACTTTTCGCGTCTTCGAAGCGTCGGCATTCATTAATAACGTCGTCTACGGTCGATGAGTTTCGAAATACGAGGAGATAAAAGGCGTCATCGGCGATTCCTTTGAGAATGTGCGCGACCTTTTCATATTCCAGCATCTTATCATCAACCTTCCGGCTGAGGGCGAGCACATGTTGTATGTATGTGACGTACGACTCGGTGCCGGACTGGAGTCGGGACGCTAGTTCTTTTTGCGCAGCACGACGACGCCCGATGGGCTTGCCGAAGAGATCGATGAGTTTCTGCTTACAGATGTCCCAACTCGTGATATCTTCCTCGTGGTTGGAAAACCAAACTTTAGCTGTACCATCAAGGTAGAAAATAATATTGGCCAGCATGAGTGTCGGATCCCAGTTGTAAAGAGCGCTCACCCTTTCGTACAGCTGAAGCCATTCCTCCACGTTAGTACTGTCACTGCCCAAAATGTGCCTGGGTCACGCGGTTGAGTCAGGACGACGGTGCGGTTAGTAGCAGCTGAATGCGGTGCTGTTGGTTGCTGCGTAGTTGGACGAAGCACGGTTGGGGTAGTCTCTGAACAATCCTCGTGTTCGTCTTGATCAGGCATCGCACAGGCAGCCAAGGAACGTCCGCTGCTATATATATATATATATATATATATATATATATATATATATATATATATATATATATATATATATATATATATATATATATATATATATATATTGTTAAGAACGAAATAACAGACAGCCACGAATAGACGTCTTACCCGCACCCAGACCAGGAAGCAATGTCCTCTTCTTTTTCCACTTCCAAGCGTCTTGGGAGTTGAAAAAGAATAGAACAGAAAAAGAAGATTTCACGCTACAGTTGATGCTCATACCCATTTACCTGTGACATTATTCCCTCTCCTCGAAAAGCATCATCTCGATGCTGGTGAGGAGCGCTAAAAAGTGAGAAAGAAAAGACGCTACTATGGAATATACCAACTGCAACGTAAGGCAAAAAAGAAATGGGCTTGTGTCTTAAAGTACTCAATAAAGAAAGAGTTACGACACAAGACTCATCAAAAATAAACAAAGATGACAAAAATAAGTAGTCATTGCATAATCAGTCAGTCTATGTTTGATTGACGACGCGAGAAATATGGCTTGAGCCTTGACATATGCACCACATCACTTTGTGGAAACCAACGGGAACGTCTTGAGGTCTACTTCGTATGTACCGTCGCTGAGTTGGCATAGAACTTTGTACGGACCGAAGTAGCGCCACAGAAACTTTTCAGAGTGAGCACGCTGTCGGAGGGGGGGTTTACACCCAAACTTCATGGCCTGGTTGGAAGGTAACCTCTCGGTGTGTAAAGTTGTAGCGGGGTGAGTTGGCAGTTTGGTGAGCCTGAATACGGCGTCGGGCGAGTTTACTGGCCTCCTCAGCGCGTTGAGTGCACAAGGCAGCGTCCTTGTAGAAAATTCCCAGGTTGTTGGGAAGTAGCATGGAGGAGGAGGAATGAAAGAGGAAGGACAGTGAGGTTAGCCAGAGAAGTAGCATGGAGTCGAGCATTGTAGTTACCTCTAGACCATGAACTAAGCGAAATGGGGCTAAACCTGTACTCTCTTGGACAAATGTATTGTAAGCAAAGGTTTAGGAAGGGAGTATATCGTCCCAGTTCATGTCAATGGCCACATATATTGACAGCATATCTGCAATGGTCTTGTTCAACCGTTCAGTGAGTCCGTTTATTTGGGGGTGATAACCCGTGGTTTTACGATGTTCTGTACCACTAAGCTTAAGCACTTATTGAAGCGTCTGTGGTGAAAGCTGTCCCACGATAAGTAATTGTCACAGCTGACGCTCCGTGATGGTGGACGATGCTGGTGACGAAACACTGGGCGATTTCAGTCTCCATAGCTTTGAGCAGGGCCTTTGTTTTGCTGTAACATTTAAATATTTGGTGGAAACCACAATCCACCGATTTCCTGACGAAGACGTGGGAAACAATCCGAGCAAGTCAATGCCCATTTGATGAAATGGTGTTTTCGGTGTGGCAATAGGCTTTAGTACTCTTGCTAGTCGGACAGATGGATTCGCGAGGCGTGGCCAGTAGTAGAAGCGGCGAATTCTTTCCAAAATGCACGTGTAGTGAAGGTTTCCGAATGATGGTTCGTCATGACAAGCATGTAAATATCGTCCCGAAGCGAGGTCCGCGCAACCAGTAGGTAAGTACCCTTGGTATGGTTGAAATTCTACTTACAGAGGACTCTATCCCTGGTGCAGAACGAGGCCAGCGAGCGTGCCAAGTTTTGAGGAAGACTGCTTTTTCGACCTTCGACGTAGTCAACCAGCGGGCTTAGCTCCATGTCGTCGCGTTGTTGTTAAGCCAAGTCGGTTGCTGATACAGAGGAAAGGAATGTATCGTCTTCTTCAACGTCCACGTTCGTACTTCCGATTGGCGCCCCTGAGAGACAGTCAGCATCGGTGTGTTTGCGTCGTGACTTCTGAATGACTGTAACGTCAAATTTTTGCAGCCGAAGGCTCCACCGTGGTAGACAACCGGAAGAATCTTTGAGGTTCCCGAGCCAGCATAAAGAATGGTGGTCGCTAACTACCCTGACTTGGCGACCGTACATATAAGACCGAAACTTTGTTATAGCACAAACAATGGCTAAGCATTCTTTTTCTGTGGCAGAGTAGTTTTTCTCTGTGGATGATAGAGTACAACTTGCATAGGCAATCACGCGCTCTGCGCCATTTTGCCGTTGAATCGATACAGCTCAAAATCCGACGTTGCTGGCATCCGTGTGTAGCTCTGTGGCATCGTTGTCATCAAAGTGACCGAGTACAGGTGGGGCTTGGAGATGGTTTTGTGGCGTGTCAAAAATGTGAAGCTGATCCTGACCCCCAACAAATGGTACGCCGTCATTTGTAGGTTCATTCAGAAGTTCAGCGATTTCAGAAAGCCTTTGATGAAGCGTCTGTAATATGCGCATAATCCCAGAAATCGGCATAGATCGCGGTTGTTTATAGGAAACGGAAATGCGGCAGCAGCTTTCGCTTTCTTGGGGTCTGGGTGTATACCGGCGTGGCTGACAACGTGACCAAGAAACTTCAGTTTCTCAAAAGCAAAGTTGCATTTCTCAGGTTTAACAGAAAGTCCAGCTGTTCGAATCGCCTTAAGAACTGTCTGTAAGCGCTGGACGTGCTGCTCAAACGTGTCCGAGAAGACGACCACATCGTCAACGTAGACAAGACACGATTGTCGTTTTACCCCAGAAAGAACCGTGTCTATCACTCTTTGAAAAGCAGCTGGCGCTGAGCATAAGCCGAAGGGAAAGACCTTAAACTCATAGAGTCCGTCAGGAGTAATGAAGGCTGTCTTTTCGCGGTCGCGCTCATCAACAGAAATTTGCCAATAGCAGCTGCGTAGATCAATGAAAGAAAAGTAACGAGCGTTGCGAACGCGGTCAAGGGAGTCATCTATTTGTGGTAAAGGATACACGTCTGTCTTCGTGTTCTTATTCAACTCTTGGTAGTCGACGCAAAATCGCAGGGTACCATCTTTTTTCTTTACTAACACTACAGGGGACGCCCAGGGACTGGTCGATGGCTGCATGACATCGTCGTTGAGCATCTGCTGGACCTGTTGGCGTATAGCGTCTTGTTCTTTTTGCGAGACTCTGTAGGCGTGTTGCCGAATGGGTCTCTCGGTAGGTTTGGTGATGATACGATGTTTGGCAAGAGGTGTTTTGTTCACTTTCGCATTCGTAGCGAAGCAGTCCCGAAGTGAGTCGGGTAGCTTCAAAAGACGTTACTGTTGTGCGGACGGTAGACCCTAGTTTACAGTTTACGTCGAGAGTGCTTGCGAATGTCATGGCGGAATAGCTGCACGACGAAAGGGCAGATAATATTGAGGTACCAGGGACGTCGGCAATATCCTCAAGGTATGCGATCGCAGTGTGTTTGGTAAAATGGCGATACTCCTCACTGAAATTCGTGACTGATAGGCAAGTCTTCTTCCTTCTGGGCTGAACAATACCTCGGGCAACGCAGATTTGCTGCGCAAAAAATAGGGACAAAATTTTTTTCGCAAATACAGCATCGGCGACGTCTTGGTCACATTCTACGCTGATAAAGAGGCTGCTGCGGGGAGGCAGAGTAACATATTCAGACGATACACGTAGGGCAGCCTTCGATAAGTGGGTTGCTCTCAGGTTCAGGATCAAATAGGTTCTCGAACGACACCTGCAAGCCTTGTAGGTCAATTATTGCGCCGTGTTCGCGAAGAAAGTCCAGCCACAGAATGAATGGAAGGAAGCAAACAGGTAGTACGAGAAAAAACCTTGTGAAAGTTAAAGCACGGATTTGAACACTGGCTGTGCACATTCCAATCTGCCTGACGAGGTGGCCTCCTGCCATGCACAATGGGAGTCCTTGGAAAGGGGTAGTTACTTTCCTCAGTTTGGATGCCAGGGCGCTGCTCATAACCGAACAATCTGTGCCGGTATCGACAAGGGCAGGGATGACGTGATTATCGACGTCTACGGTGATGTCGGCGGTAACAGTCCTATGACTTTCGGAAACGACTGAAAAATCAGAATGGTCTTCGTCAAGTCTTTTCGTCAAGTCTTTTCGTCAAACTCTTTGACAGTTTGTTGAAACGCGGCTTTACCCCCTGGAGCCGCGGTTTCTAGTTTCTCCTGTGGGGATTCGGTGACCGGCCTCTGAAAGGAGCATAAGATGACGAGGGAAAGCTAGGTGACATGGAGCTGCAAAGTGATGGTGATCGTGATTGGTGGCATTGAACAAGGCGGGATGCTTGATGGCCCGTAATGTACGCTTCGATGTCGCGGGGACGCTCACCGTAACGCGTGCGCCAAGCATCAGGGTGGAAGCCACGGAGACCAAGTTGGCGGTACTGGCAATTGCGATAGATTTCACCCACTTCACCACAGTGGTAGCAGAGTGGACGGTTATCCGACGGACGCCCCACGCTGGCCTTTGTGGCGTTCTGTCGCAATCCAGACCTTCATTCGGAAACCTTGAGGCGCATGGCGGAGTCGAAGAGGTGTCCTGGATTCGATGGCTAGCCTGATCCATTGTTCGCATTTAGGGATGAGGAGCATGTGGTGCAGGAGATTGCAGGGCCATGCGCAAAAGTCAGCACAGGGGCCTCAGGCATTGTTGGTGCGAGTGGGGTGAGCTGCTGTCAGATCTAATTTCGGGTTAAGTCTGCGAGAGCATTTATGGGTAATTGGGGTCCCGCTGCTTGGAGATGGCGCAGCTCGTCCCGCACAACGCTACTTATGAACTCTGCGAGGGCATGCCTCTCGCTCTCAACCCCGATAGAGCATGCAGCAGTGGTGACGTCGTGGCGTTCATACTGTGACGACCGATGCTGAAGAGTACGCTCCATTGTGGTTGCCTCATTTATGAACTCCGCCGCAGTCATAGGCGGATTGTGCACGAGTCCGGCGTAGAGCTGCTCTTTTACCCCACGCAATAAATGCCCCACCTTTTTTTTCTCGGACATTGCAGACTTGAATAGCTTGAAGAATCGAAGCCTTGCCTCGACAAACATCAAAATTCTCTCGTTAGGTCGTTGGTTTCGAGATGAGATGCCCTGCTCCGCTCTCTCCTTCCTTTCGGCGCTGTGGTACGCATCACGATACCGCTGGCTGAACTCTTGCCACGTCGCACAGGAGCCCTTGTGATTCTCATACCACGTTTTGGCAGAGTTTTTTAACCTCTCCGCAGCTTGCGGGCTTCATCCCATTAGTTGATGCTGGCAACTCTATCGAAGTGGACAAGCCAGTCATCAACATCGTCATAAATGTCTCTATGAAATGAGCGTCGTGTTTGCGGTGCATGAAAAACATGCGGCAGAAAAGAATAGGCGCCGTTTGTTTGACTCACCTGATTGGTAGTCGAGGTTGCCATCTCGTGTTGAGAAAGAGGACCATATTTGGGAGGTACTCCTCGCAGGCGGTGACTGCTTCTTGCCGTGGGAGCGGTACCTGTCGCCAAATAGCTCAGTGTGTCGGCTAGAAATCTTGAGCCGAGGCGCATTTACCCTGCACCTCCACCAGTGCCACGAAATAAATAACAGAGACAGCCATGAATCGACGTCTTGCCCACACCCAGACCAAGAAACAATGTTCTCTTGCAATGTATATATATATATATATATATATATATATTTTAACGTGTACGCTGTCAATGTCAATTTTCAAAAATCTCTGATGATGCTGCGAAAAATCTTTTATGCATATGTTATTGTGAGTGGTTGTAGGAGTGCTATATTTCGTAAAAAATAATCTTGTGTGCCCTAGAAGGTGCTTCAAACTTTTCGCAGCGAAGTGAAACTGTGTCACGCTAAATAGTTTATATAAACTGCTTTGAGTAATTGACGCGAAACGTTTTTCTTGTTTTTCTCAAAGTGCTACTTTTCTATGTATGTGAAAGTTTCACTTCCTTTTTGGCTTTGCTTAACATTGCAATATGTTGTATGTCTAGCGCTTTTTAAAAAAAAACAAAAATTTTTTCAATAGTGACACGTTGACATTTTTTTGCTCTATATGTGCCTATATTAGGTGAATAAAATTCTTTGGGAGCAAATGAAAAAAAAATTTTGCCAAAAATGGCGTCAAGGTTGGAAAAAACGGCTATTTTCGGCATACTCCAAATCCTCCTCTGTACATATTCAACTAGAAATGATGTTATTACTTAGGATGACGAGGCAGTTTGGTCAGCAAAGCAAACTTTAGACATTGTGGTAAACAGAAACAATTGCGAATCCTAGTTCCGGGCTTCAGTGTTTGAATCCAGAAGGCAGCAGTGTGATTGTATGCACACAAAAGGAAAATATAGTTCAAATCAAAAGTACGGAGCCTTGCAGTGTAAGCAAAAAGAGTCGGTGATTTATCATTGCTTTCGAGACACCCGCTGCATTAGTTTCCTTCACTTATTTTCAAGACGTGGTCACGCCTGTTTTTCCGCAATCTCAACTTCCTGTGATTCTTTCCCTTTTCTTGTGTACACGTGAAATGATTCGGACCCGATCTAGAAGATTAATGAGGACATCGGAAGTTATTCGAGTGATTGCCTTAAGGGCGTTTTTTTCGCGCTGAAGATAAATGAGTAAACGCTGCATAATTAGAAGCGTATTCACTTTTAAAGAAATTATGCTTACTATTTACATTTTAATTCAGCGTCACTATCGCTTTGGACAATATATAATTTAATTTCCATTGGTAATTAGCTGCTGCGAGCCTTGTGTGCGACGTTCTTACACAGTATGCTGTTCTTCCAATCAACCCCAAAAATATTAAAATAAGCAAGCTTGATGTAGAATGAAAAGTTATTCATTTCGCTATCCAACTATCTATTGATTGAGCTTGAAATATTTATTTAGGGTAATACAGAATCAATCACTCGCTAACATTGGTCCAACATTCCAGTGGTTAGGTGATAGCTTTGCCGATGTACTGCAGCGGTTGCAAGAAGCATGTTGTCACATTTCTATTTTAATTATTGTGTCGTGCAATTGGGGCATAAGAGGCTGGTATCTATTCACCTAAATGAACTATAAGCTTCCTATACCATAAACTGAAAAGTTACATTAGGTTTTCATATGCAAAAATTAAGGAACACTGAATGCACCCCTCCCAAATTTTCAAACTGCTTGCTGTTTTTTTCTTCGCTAGATGTTTGTACGTTCTCCGTTTACAAAGTATCCTTTCATTTTTATTTGCTTTTCTCGCGTAAACAAGAAATGCCTCGGAGCAGTTCAAAAAATGAGGACGGTTCCGATTGGCCTCCCGCAAGTCCTTGTGGTGCGGTTATTGCCACTGCACACGCGTCATAACACGAGGCACTGTTCGCGCATGCGGTTCACCCGCATAAAATCCAAAATCATGTGCGGCCCGCACAGCGCTGGTGTCGAGCTACTGTGTAGCTGTGATTGCGCGTTCAAGTTAGCGGAGCGGGAGGAGGGTGGTGGTGTCGAACGCTATTTTAAATCTCCTATAGCGCCCATACACAAACGCAATGCCCACTGCTGCTATTTTAAAGCACCCTATTGAATTAGCGCAAAAAAAATGTGGCCACATTGGACGTGTGGTGCATGGCTGAAGCCTTTATTGCAGCTTTCGAGCCCCTACCTTCCCAGTCTTCTTTGCGGCTCAGCATCAACTAAGTCGGCTCGAATCGGTTCAATGTGCTTCGGAGTGAAGGCCGAGTCAAATAAGTTCGAGTTCACAAGTGCAGAAGTCTAGACTAGTTGACTTTTGTTCATGATGTCAAATTTTAAAATGCAAGAACATAACGAAAATTGGGACTGAGCAGAAAAAGTAACGTCTACAGGAAGAGCGACAAAACTGTAGACGTATTCTATATTCATTGTGCATGTATTTTGACGAGGGCTTGCTTTTATCTTTCGTATTTATCCTGCGGTTCTGTGAAATAAACATCAGTTAGATTGATCGCTCTTTTCCACAGAATCGAAAGTTGGGCTAGTTGGATATGCATGGTCTAACGGTCAGTTCAAGCGCAAGAATAAACGAAAGCGCTTGTCCTCTCTTCCTTTCTGTTTATTCGCCCGCTTGAACTGACAGTTATACCATGCGATTTTCTACTCTGTCCCATTTTTTCAATTCTCGTGCTGTAAAATCCGCTATCTTAGGAGCGCTAGTGATTAACGTCCCCAAGCCACCATATGATTATGAAAGATGCCGCAGTGGAGGGCTCCAGAAATCCTTTCCACCTGAAGTTTTTTGACGTGCACATACGTCTAAATAGACAGTCCTCAAGCATTTATTGATGTATTGAAATTGCGGCCGCCACGGCCGTTATTGGATTCTGCAACCTTCGGGTCAGCAGTCAAGCTCAAAGTCTACTGGACTACCAATGTGGGTGTGAAGACCACGTCAGCGTGGTCTCAAATGTCATGGTATTAGTTATGCCGATCTCAAATGGTAAGGGCCTATTGAACGTAAGGGCCTAATGAACGTATGTGATAACAAAAAATATCGCAATAAACGCTTACTTGATTAGGGAATTTTAATAACTATACCATTAATTCGCCATCATTTAAAAAAATTAAATCACTTGTTTTTGTTGGAACTAAAATTAAGACTTAAATGATTTTTGTAAATAATCTCAATGATTATGATCTTCAATAGCTGAGCCTTCGTATGACATGGCTTAATAAGCGAGGCCTTAATAGCATAGTCTAAATATTCATGTTTTGGGCAAGATGTGACTTAATTCACTCGCCATTACTATGACTTGATTTATTTATCTTAGTCGTTCCATGTCCAAGCTCAATATTCTAGGCCTAACGCATCTGATTGGTGCACGTTTTAGGGATACGGGCTGTTCGTTGACTAAGACGCCAATGAACAGGGCACGTGTCAACCGAGCAACGCGCAAGAGGCTACAGCCCAATTGTAATGATGATAGTGTTCTGCTGTCACCACATTACATTGCGAAAATATCAGCTCTGCCATACGGATATTTCTCCCTGTCCTCGTGAACTATAAAAGAACTTTTAAAGTGATGAAAGGAGATAAAAAATAAGTGGGTGCCACGTATATCATTTTATTGTAAAATTACGTTAACAAGTGAGCTGAAAGAATCGCAGCAATTTAAAAAATTACAAAAAAAACTGGAAACAGCGAGAAATCAAACATGAAGTGTGTGCACTGCATTGTCCTCGGCGTTCGCATCACGCAAAGTTTGGCGCCTGGTGAGAAATCCTATATAAAGGTGCGCAAATGCTGATTTCCCACGGGATCCCCCCCAGATTTCGGCGAAGTATAATTTTTCAAACAACGACATCGCTTCAGCACACCCGCTTCCCATCTCGATAAATGTCAGCTAGAGTTCTACTTCAAGTACTTCAAGATTATTAGCGATGGTGTATCGTTTGAGTGTGCTTTTTTTAGTGCACCGGTGATTCCAAAAAAACAACAATAACCTCAAACTCTTATATAACGGGAGAGATAAGCCAAAAGCTACCCGTGCTGGTAATGCGGTTCATACAATTTTCTCCACAGATTTGTCCTAATTTTTGTTCTTGCGTAAAAGAGCCATTTAATGCACTCTCGGGTTCACGTCATCGCTGGTGCAGTGGCTTCAAGGTGAAGGCAAACGTGCAATAATTGATCAAATGTGCAAGACGTGCGAAGTGTTCGCTCTGTTATTGATAATTCAACGCAGGCCTAACACGAGGGTGGTTGTTATAGCACGCGCCATCCGTGCGAAGAAGAAGGGCAGGCTCATTTATTCTCTGCTTCAGCCATGTTCGCGCCACCCCTCGCGGCGCGTCTACTGCTCAAAGAAGATACCTTGTGTGGCAGGATATTATTAGTTTGGACTTCGCGCAGAACATGACAGCAACGACTATGACAGAAACCCGTTGAAGTTGAAATAGTTAGGTAAGTGACATTTTTGTTTTATCTTGTGCAAAATAAGGTCGTAAACAATAATACTATACAAAGCTATATTTTTTCAAAATGTCAAGTTGTCAATCATTAACGCAAATGAATATTGGTGCAATATTTTTTACAAACACTGCAGCACTAAGCATTCAATTTATAATATGCAGCATCTTCTCCCAATTCCTGACCTTTCAGTCGGATATATCCTGTCTACAAGATATATATTGCTTTATCGCTATTTGCGACGTTTATATATGTTACATTTTTACATCATATTTATATGGCGCCTATTTTCTGTTGAATGGACATGTCGTAAAGCGAAAAAATATGACACTGCGACAAGAACTCTGAATACCCAATCGAGGACCTATTTTCGCTTCGTTTTTTTCTCTTTCCATATTATAGCTCTCAAGCGGCTCTGTGATGCAATCACTCATATACTCTGTATATATATGTAAGACAGTAGAGCATCAATCTTGGAAGTCTTCAAAATGTCCACATGTAAACTAACGCTAGGGTAATTGCGTGTAGTATACATCTAGGCTTTTAAAATACGTGGCACGCAAGATATTATTATGTTTATCGCAAAAATACTGCCTTTAACGAAATAGGCGTACGCTAGAATAGATGACCCAACTGGAGACTAAAATGGGGGCTTTCAGGATCCATTAGAGTTGTTTTGGGACGTTTAACTCCACATGTCATTCAATAAGCGTTTATTAGCAAAGTGGTAGAAACATCAATTGCGTGGCAGAAAAGTGGGCAGCGGTGTATGGGGTTATTTTCATGAGTTGTGTGACGCAGGCACACAAAGGAGGCCATGGCATGATAGCCGCGATGCAACCTGCGCTCTTGGTATGCATGCATTCTGATTATCCACCGCTGTCGCTGGTAGATAGGCGGTCTTATGGGTTTATAGAACAGGGTATTCAATTTCGACGTGCTTTAAAAAATTATCCACAACTACAGGAACAAAGCAGCTTATCGAGCGCGTATTCTCTCCCCTCTCACGGCTGACAGCGATCTCAGAGAAATATATGGCGAGGAGCTTTGCTTCGTGTGTGACGCGGCATCGACGAAAGACCGATCCCAACAAGAAAACATAACTGTTTATTCGATACATTGCAAAAGCTTCAGGTCCACCATACTGACGCCACGTTGGCAAGATGTAATGAAGCAATAATGAAACCGAGTTTAGTAGCTTGGGTTTTGTAGCCACCAGTGGTGACGTACGTGCTGCTGACCCTTATGGTACATTCAGACGACGGACCTAATACGGATTTGTCGTGGACGCGGACGGCTAATCCGCGGATGATCCGCCTACAGGCTCATCCACACGACGGACGGTGTCCTGGGAGAAGACAGCCGAATTACCCTCGACAGTAGATTCGGCGCTCACCTGCGGCCGCTGGCAGCAGACCGGTTTGAGAGTATTCAACATGGATGACCGCAAGAAGCGACACTTGGCTAGTAACTTGGCTGCGATGTCTGTCGCGTTGTGAGAAAAGAACGAGGAGTGTTATTCTTTCAGGAGAAAAGGAGTTGCTGACAGAATGTTCTTTCAACTGCAGTATACCCCACTTGTAGAACTTGTGAACGCGTCTCCCATCCTTTTTTTAGAAGCGGCACGTCGCCGGTTGCAAAAGTTAGAATACTTCACAACACGGACGGTTAAAAATCTTGCGTGTCAAACGACGGTGACGACATTTCCCGAACCACCGAAAGTGATTTCTGCGTATTTAATTACCTGAGAACAAAGCACCCGGAAACTAAGTAAACCATGCTCAAGTGTAGATGATGCCAACCTGTCGTGCAGCTGTCCGCGAGCCATGGAGGACATGCCGCGAGCAGACGAAAAGTGTGCTTGTTGCCAGAAACCCCGAGCTAATCCGCTGAGGTATCGGCTTTCTCCCACCAGAATCCCGATGTGAGAAACAGGTTGGGGTCATCCGTCCGCGAGCCGCGCGGACGAGTCGCGGACGGAGGGAACCGCTGATGTGAGGTCACGTGACGCGCCGTCCATCCCGCCACATCCGGATTCGGTCCGTCATCTGAATGCACCATTACCGGAAGCGTGTTGCTGCTAGTGGCCGTGTCACGCCGGGCTAACAAACGACAAGACGGAAGCTGCGAAGGTTTGTGTAAGGGTGGCCACAGAGGCATCCTGAGGAAATGCTCCACAATGAAGTTGGTATGAGGGGTGTTTATTGATTGATTTACTTTTGTCGGAGTACTTATTGCCTTGATTTGAAGCCACCCGTAGTATTTATTACGCGTGTTTGAGCCATTAAAAAAAGCCTCAAGTGCACATCATTATGAATCCTCATGAGCACAAGCACTCAAGCTTCCCTTGAGAGACTGTAACAATTTTTCTTTTCGCCGATACTCTTATTTCTTGATACGGATGACCTCTGATAGCGCTTATTTACTGCAATATAAACTTGAGATTGCATGCATCTGTAACACAGGTTTTCTGTAATACCTATTGTATGAATGAAGTGCTGTTCTGGCGATTTTGTTATCTTGTATCAAAGGGTTTTAGTGGGTCGGCATCAAAGCTGTGGATGCCAGCTTGGTTTAGGAGATGGGAGCATTTACAATGCGAAAAATATATCATGTGCATTCATCGCCGGACCGGATGTATGTTAACAAACAAACACCCACATTCACTTTCTTAGCCCAAATTTCAAAATGCAAGGCAATGAACTCAGAAACACAATGCACGATAGGATTTTTGTTGCGGCCACGCATAAGGTAATATGCACTCTTAGCCGAAGAAGCAGAATCTTCTTACGCGACGAGTTTTTACATCATTGGCGATGACTAGGGAAATGTGTCCCCAATGCGACTAAAACCTATCACCAACCTCGATCTGTGCAGCTGTACTATGTGAAAGCCCGGTATGAACCAACTAAGGAGACTGTTGTTCAAGGAATTCACAGCGGTAAGGTTATTTTACATTGTTCCTACTGAAACCTATACTACATAGTGTTCGCTGCTCTAGACTTTTCTTTATATTTTCATTATTAGCCCGAGAACACTACAAAAGTTAATTATGACGGATAGTGTCTACTCACGCATGCACTTTAAAGCATCAAGACAAAAATAAATTTATGAAAGGACAGGCATGTGAAGCAATTCCTATTGTGAGACGCGTATTTTAGAGCAAAATCAATGGGATTGTAGTATAGCGACATTGGGCGAATTTTCAGATATGCCCGCTATTTATCAAGAATAAAAATGCCAATTCCTTTTCATTAGAAATACTATTAGTGAAGGCGCCTAGCTAATTACTATCCGAGCGCGCACTGGTGACCAGTTTGTACACCATAATTTAAGCCTGAAAAAGTGCAACGTTTCAGGACAAGAAAGAAAGCTCACCCTGTTGCGTGCACGAGAAGTCAACGAAGACAGGAAATGAAAGAAACTGATCGAAAATGAAACCACCAATTTACTGACCAAACATCACTTTAAATGATAAACAAAGCGAGCAGAGTGTATATACTGCGTTATTTTAACACTACCTGTGCTGATTACTCTGCAGTGAGAACACATGAATTTGGGGAGCAGAGCAGAACTAGTAAGCACCGCTATCAACTCGGCTGTCATCTCCAGGCTAGGAGGCAGTCTTATAAAGACGAATAGACGTCTGAGCAGAAAAAATAAATGGGCATGACATGGGTGCTGCAACAACTCTTCCTCAGGAAGTTCCGCGAACCCTTAATCTTCCTGCGTCTCAGTCAATTTACCCTTTCTTACCACGCATTATTCTTTAGCCACGTGCAGACACACACAATTAAACAAATGGTAACCGGAGTGACAACACTCTCTCCAATCATATTTATAAGCACCTTATCTCTGGTAGTCCCAGAAAAGTAGGGAGGGTTCACCTGCACCGAATTCTCAGTGAAAGGAAGTATTGCTCGTACCTAGTCCTCCCCAGAAGCTCGTAACGAGGTGATTTCTTCGCGCTTTGCTGTGTCCCCAGAGAAAACAGAAAGACCGAAAGAAAAGGTTTGCCGAGAGCGCCAGTGGAGAATTGACGCTTTTTTGGGCGGTCGTGCTAGTGAATATCATTTATCTGGGGCCAGCGCAGAACTTCAACAGCGAGCAATCTCCACGTATGTAATAATAGAACGCGTCAAATTTTGCATACAGTAAAACAAATTACGGGAGAGACACGTAAGAAATCTTACAATGGAGGCAAGAATATTATATAAAAAGGAAATATAGGAGCGCTTTGAGTGCCCTATAAAAAAGCAAAATTATCGCTCCCATTAGGCAGCAGCCACAACGAATATAACACGGCTGTGTGGATGTAGTATAGTAATTAGTTAAACATTGCATAGTCATAACATTACATAGTCATAGTCATTGCATATTCATATCAATATAATCATAGTCATTGCATAGTCATATCAATGTAGAAGTGCATAGACACACCTTTTTTGTTTAGAATTTTGAAACCATGATACCTAGAGCACGGTTGGAAGATTACACTGCAAACAGTTTTGTGACCTCTTTGCCGAAAATTACTTGGGCATATCGTACAGCCCCGTGTAAGTGCTTTGTTTCTTTTTGAGCAGAAAGGTGGATTCCAACCGTCTCCCCAGCATGTTTAAATATTGCATTCATTCTTGGAAAGACTCAGTGCACGCCTTCTCATTTAAAACATTTGACTTGAAGGACAAAGCCACGTTTTTATTCTTTGCAGCTCTTTCCTCACCCTATCGAATTTTCTTCCGCGACTCAGCAAGGATCACTTTCCAAATTATGTAGGATTATCTTCACTCTCGAAGGGTGGGGGCGCTTGCTCGGGTCATTATGGTATTGATATCTTTGGTCAAGAATATCACACAAGGAAAACATGAGCTACAACTGAGAAGTTTGGAACCTTGTGACTCACAACAGTGACTCTCTGGGCGGCCAGGTTCATTTTGAAAGCTCAGGAAGACATGGTAAAGGCCATGAGAGGCTGTGACATGGAACAAAAGACTATGAATAAGCGAGATGCGCAGATAGACATTTGGGCAAGTTGGTGACTATTGATGTTATTGAGCAGACTGCAGAATATCAAATGAGGTCAATGTGAAGGAGAAGAGTATGTTGTCATAGCTTTTGTCTTTTGAAACATTCCGCACTTTTTTTGACCATAGAAAGGTTTGTCCAAATCGCTGCTACACCCACACCAATAACAGTTCCAGATTCCAGTCCTCACGCTCAATTAGGTATGATTAACTTTGCGAGCCTGTTTTCATTATTGTTTCATTTGTGGTTATTAGGCAAGACAATGTCTTTCTCCCAAATTCCAGAAAGAAGTGGCGGGCTTGTCGAGACACTGCTGCCCTTGATCTCATTTTAGTTTCGATAGATTTGGTGCTGAAGTCGTGGGCTAACAGAGAACGTGGAGTAAAGAGCTTCTTGGACGGGGACTTAGTGAGGTGAGAAAAATAATGACTTAGTGGATGAGCAGGTTCAATATATATTAAAGAACAGCCGTGAATGAGCTCACATCGTCTACTTTTAGGTCCCGCAAGTCTGCACCTAAAGAAGAAGACAGCGTGAACTAATGGCCACCCGAGACTGCCACCGGCGCAGCGATTCGAAACGATGTGAAGTGTGAAAAGCATTGCGGTGTGGCCGCATCGAAGAGACAGAAAAGCAGCGAAGTGAATCAGACCGATAAAAAATGCCGGGAGTAGTGCGTATATTCGTATTTCCCGCGGACGGTCCACTGAAGTTTAGAGAAACAAGGAATCACGGCTGAACATCAAGACGAGTTATATTAAAGGGGTTGTGTAAGCCCGTGTACAGCATGAAAAGAAAGACGCTGAAGGCTTCGAGAGGGTTTACGGTTGTCGCGGCGTGGAGATTACATCTCATTGCTATTACGAGATATATATTTATTTTTTGTATAAAAAGCTTTGGTTTCGTCAGTTTTCTCCTAATGAATATTGAGAAACAATGTTAATCAGATATTTGCTTAAAACAACCACAAAGATCGGTGATACGAATCTCACGCGGTAACAAAATGTATTTTTATCAATCGAAATTTGTGTAACCGAAAAATATCAAAAATATATTTTCGACAACATAAAGCTAGCGTATGTTCTTCCTCCTTTCTTTTCTTATGGCCGCAGAAACATTATGAAGAGCTGTCGGTGAGTGCCAGTATTGTTTATAGACGTCAACGATCTTACTTGTACTCGTCATTAAGTATATAGCCTGTGTGCAAAACCATATGCGTGATGACCTCTGACAGCTGGGAGCACCTTTCTAATATTATCATTCTTTTTTGCACTATACAAGTGTACGGCGACAGTTGAATAATCTGGGCAACAATGCAGGGGTTCGGGCTGCCCACTTTGTTAGAGTTAACACGGACATATTGTTTTATATATCTTCGATCGCATACTTGAAATACAGCTATAAATTACCTGCACTCGATGGACCATCAGCAATTATTTCATATAGCGCAGCATATTAATTACTCGCTGTTTAAAATACCAGAGTTCTCGGCATGGTTAAAAAAAAGTTGCAACATTGCAGTGCAAAATCTTACCACTTAAAATAGCGTTCTTCTCCTCCAAATGTATCTTTATTAGAGCCGTGTTTATTTTTTTCACTCCCGATTGGTCATTCAACATACCTTTAATTTCTTAAAACACGTAGATGTTTGCCATAACCCTAATCTGACAAGCATTTCATTGCAATGTAGTGTTGAGTCTAGTGCCCTCCATGATTCAGTAAATATCAATGATTCAGCATGGCGTTAGATAAGCAGTCACTTCGTACTTGGGTAGTGAAGGTAAGGTTCTGCTGTGCACCATACATCTTGAGATACTAACTTAGTCCTGCGCTCTCGGGAGGCCAGTTGCTCTAATTCAACCTCAACAATCATAACATTTGTCAGTTCACACCACAAAAGCACGATGTTATTATGGGGTGTCCCATACACTCATGGTCAAATGCTGGCTAGAATACACGCCAGCAGGTAGAGAATTAAGAAAATTATGGCCGCTTACAGTCATTTAGTTACGCGGCCCCGTAGCGGCGTTTCCGAGAAACCGGCCCGATTCGAGATGGCCTTCAGAATGGTCAGGACAAGGATTAGTCGTTATTTTAAGTCCAATTTTTCCTGGCAAGGTACGGCCTGCGGTTTCGCGTGACATTTCCGTAGGAGGCCTCGCCATGACGTGGTTGTGGACTAAAAGCATTATTTTACGCATTCGAGAGCAGTTTCTCGCAGATAATGCGGCGGATATTATTAGTATAAATAATTAGAAAACCGTTAGTATTACAATCATTTACATCTGCGAGAATAACATACAAACCACACTCAGCACTTGAATGAAACTCCGGACCGCATGCACGCTAAGCAGATGTCTTACCCATTGCACCACTGCGCCACCGCATGAAGAAAAGTTTTTGCGAAGTATATATATCTACCGAAGGCGAAACCGTCGGCGAAACCTTGAACTCTTTTGTGCCATATGCAATTGTTTAGGTATGCATTTGGTCAGCAAATAATTTGTAGGGCTTTGTGATCTCGAGACAACCACCGTGAGTCCTTTCGGTCCAAGTTCGGTTCGTGGTGCGCCTTCCCGCAAGAACAATTAACGTGGTTTCGTGCGTCGTTTTAGTGCTTCCCCGTGCACCGTGGGTGTTTCGCTCACTGAAATTCGCGGATACCAGCGCGACGAGGCTGTGTTCAGCTCTTGAAACCTACGTGTGTTTATCGCACGTGCATGTGCTGTGAGCAATTTTGCTTATTTGTGTCGCGAGGTACATGCGTGTCAATAACAGCAGCCTATTCTCAGCTGTTTGAAGACAATGCGCTTTCGCGCTTAAACGCTGCATGGATATTTTAGCGTGTCTATTCTAACATTTGCATTTTGTTCGCGCGAACTGCGGCGAGTTGTAGGTTGGCGCAGCAGCGCCTTTTTACCATTTCGACAATTACTACTTTTTTTTATAATGGGAATTTATGCGCAATATTTCGTGATATAGTGTGGGTTTTTACTCATTGACATTCTTTAACTGATCTTATTTATAGGGAGTGGCTACTCTTACCTTTATTCCGCATTACACCGCTGTGCAAGTGAATGTCAAGAAACGAGCGCCAAGGTCAAGTATGACGTACACGAAGTTGCGACGGACGGGTCTTCCTCGAAATAAAGAATGTCTCTGCATATCCCTTTCGCGAACGTCCGCGTGCAGTTGGGCTCAAGAAATGATGCAGAACAAACCTCAAATTCTTTATTGTTATTGCATGCAGTTGCTCTTTAGAAAATGAGGATTTTATAACTGGTACAGTATCTCCACAGCAATACACTGGTTGTCTTGGTCTTGCTTTATTGTTACAAATTTATGGTGAAATATGAGATATCTACCTAATATTGAAAAAAAGTGAAATAAAGGTCGGTAGCATGCGCTCTCCTGCTGACTTCTGCACCTGCCTTATGACTTCTGTACTTGATGTTCAAGTGCATCGACAAATTACGCAGCGACTAATCAAACGTCACCCAATCAATTTTCAATTTAGATCTCTCTCTCTGTCTCGCTGCCTTCCGTTTGTTTCTTTTTTGCCATGTTTTCTTAAAATCGTCAGTTATACTTGCTGTGTAGAACAGAAGCAGTAACATGCAAAGGCCAGTGTTTCAATAAGCTCTCGCGCATAGCACGGCTGCACTGTGAACACGAAGCCTCTCAGCTTCCGTGGTTCTCGCCTCTGTTTTCTTTCTTTCCCCTCTTTCACGCGTGCGCGGTAGATAACATCCGCTCCCCGTCCCCCTTCTTAGTTCATGGTACAGTGTCTAGTATATTTCTAGACGCTGTAGTTCATGCTGCAGACGTTGCCAACGCTTCACTGGCGCTTCGGCGCACCCTTTCGCTTTTCTTTCACGCGCATCCGCGTGCGAGGCCGTATGTGCACTTCAGCCTTAGAGAAACATACTTACATAAAAAGCGGACACTCCCGTAGTGCCCTGTGGCCCAGTTAGTGTGCGGCTTTCAGCGCCACGAGTGGTTGGTCAGACCCCATAACGTCTTCAGCATAAATAAAATAACACAGTTTTTTTTTCTTTTTGACGCTGGGCCAATCGAACCAAAAGCCAATCGAACCAAAGTAGTAAAGCTTGTTAGTCAACTTCATGATGTGGAGCAGACGATGGAAATCGAGGACGCCCGAGTCACTGCGAAATGCATTTTTCGGATCCTCCGTGATAATAGGGTGTACGACGTATGCCTCGAGGTAAGTTATTATTCTGCCGACATGAAGCCGCGTACTCTATCGATGTGTTGTGTTGATGTTTATGAAAATCATGTAATTGTTGTTTTGATGTGGCATCTAGCAGTAGCATCTGTGTACTGTCATGTGCAAACGTTTATGGCGTGCTGAAAGATTAATAAAAACTTAAGCCTTCTGTCGTCTGCTCCAAATCAAAAACTTGACGTACTAACGAGCTTTATTCCTTTTGTTAGATTCGGTTCTCGGAAGTGCTTGTCAAGCTGAGAGATCTTTATGAACCGGCACTGCAGGCGGTACAATGTGAGGTGACTCAAACGCAGCGCGCGCTCTCTGCACAAGCACGTCAACGAGTGGCAGCGCATTGGAAGAAAGAGAAAACGCGTGCTATACATCCCTGTTTCTACTTTTCTACCAAAGATGACTGTGCCTGTGAAGAGTCACAGCGCCACTATGCGTTGCTTTGGCTTCCTATAGGCGGTGTTTCTCAAGCTCGAGGCTGCCTATAGAGAATCACGTATATTTCTCATCGCTGGGCTGTCAACAGACGTGATAATAGACATAAGGTAGAAACGCGCCACCTATATTCCGCCCGTTTATCCGGCACCTGAGTGAGAGTGTAGGAGAGGGCTCCGGAACCTGTGGCCCTTCGGTGTTTATAAAGTGCACTAACACGCACCGTCCGCACGCCTGCCGTGTGTCACTGCTTTCAAAATGCGACAGCCGTGGCCGGAGTCAAAACCGTGACCTTCGGCTTAGTGGCCGATTACCTCGTCACCCATTCTTACCACCAGGTCAATCCCCCTGAAAAGATGGAAGGTGAACATGAAGCCCTCATGCTCCTAATTAGAGCCTTCGCCAACATACCTGCTGAGAAACGTTAGGACTCCTCTTTGCTCCCGGTTATCAATGGTCTGCAATATCCCCACCCAGACCATTCATTCCAGATGTTCGTCCACAATGACACCTTGCACCGCTACCACACCCGTCTTGATGCTGAGCTTGTGCTAGTTGTTCCTGTGCATCTCCGCTCGGACGTTTTGCCCCAGCTTCATGTTGCCTTTACTGCCGGACACCTGTCACGCTGGTATGACCACGTTCGCCGACGACTCCTTTGGCCTAGTCTCCACCATTCTGTGCGACAGGATGAATGGATGGATGGATAGATGTATCCGGCTTTGCCCTTTAGATCGGGCGGTGGCTCCCGCCAACTTGCCATAAAGTTAAGGGCTATCACTGTGTGTTTATGGATTGAATTTCACTCGCCCCTCGATTGTAACCACCAATCATTTAGCCTCCTCCTGGTTATTTCTACGAATTTGAAGTCCATTTTGCCTTCACTGTCTCTAAACCCCAATGCTTTGAAAAAATCGGTGCCATTATCTTCGACTATAAGGAGGAGCCCTTTACAGAACATTATCAAATGTTCAGCAGTTTCCTCCTCCTCTTCACACTTGCTGCATACCGTGTCTGTGCCATCGTATTTTGCTCGGTACGCCTTGGTCCGCCATACTCTCGTTCTAACCTCGAAGAGCAGAGAACTACCCCGAGATATATCGTAGATCTTTTCCCTTGCAATTTCCTGCTTAAAAGTTCGGTAGGTCTCCAGTGATGATTTCGTAAGCATTCCCATCTTCCACATGTCCCTCTCTGTTTCCTTCACCTTCTTCTTAACTGATGTTTCCTTTTGGTCTGGTATTCTGCTGTTGTCTAAATACTTGCTTGACAATTTTAGAGCTCCTTTCCTCCATTTAGTATCGACGTTCTTCATGTACAAGTAAGTGACCTTACCTAGCCCGACGCTCCTCTCCATTTTTTCTCGATTGCTCCTCAAATTCTATTTTGCTGCTGGCTTCCCTGAAATCAAACGATGTCCCTCCCACTTCTCCCTGTACCCCCTGATATGGGGTATTCCCGTGTGCTCACAAAGCAAGTCTACCTATGCCACGTCGTTTGATTTCCACTCTTGCTGGAACTTCTGATTTCAAGCGCAAGAACGCATTGCCGAACGTCAAACCCGTGACCATGACACCTTTCCAAATCCTTCTCACAACGTTATACCTGTTGTAGTTCCACAGTGCCCTAGTTTTTGTTACAGCTGCATTCCTGATGCCCTTAGTCAATACGTATGTTTCGTGTTCCTTTAGATACATAGCCCCGTTGTTTTTCTATACGCTAAGGTATTTGTTCATGATGAAACAAGCGCTAAAAATAAGGTATTTGTATTTGTATTTATCCACTATTTTTAGTGTGACTTCCTGTATCTTATGCTCACTGCCTTTGATATTATTAAAAATCATGATTGCTGACTTTTCCCTACTTAACTTCAAATTAAACCTATCTTCCTCCTTAAAACAGATTTCTATCAATCCTGCAGATGCTACTTGTTGTCCGCTAATAATACTATATCATCTACATACATCAATGCTGGTAACGACTGTTCGATGTATTTCCCTTTCTTGGCAAAGAAGAGGCTGAATCCTAGTCGACTCCCCTCTAAATTGGCTTCTAGTCCCTGAAGATACGGCATGAATAACAAAGATGGCAAGGGACATCCCTGTCGAAGCCTGCGTTGTATCTCTGTAGGTTCAGATACCTGTTCTGTCCATTTGATAACTACCTTGTTACTTTTACAGATATGCTCTAGAAGATTAGTTTTTTCGTTGTCCACATCTGGTGTGTCCAGTATTCCCCAAAGTCTTCTTGAATCTCACTATCTTAAACTCCCTTGATATCTCGAAATGCGAGCCACAGGGGCGTGTGTTCTTTTTCTGCTATTTAAATACACTGCGTCAGTGAAAACAGATTGCTCTCCAACCTTCTTCGTTTACGGAACCCATTTTGTACTTCTCCCAGCACCTCTCATTCACCACCCATGTCAGTAGTCTTTCCTTTACTGTCTGCATCACCAGCCTGTAAAATACTGATGTTACTGTTATAGGACGGTAGTTGTTTATATCGGTTTTGTCCCCCTTTCCTTTATAGATCATGCTAATCCTGCTTATTTTCCACCCATTGGGAGCTTCATCATCTATTATTGCTTTGCTCGCTGCCTCTCTTGATGTTTGCTTACAGTTTGGTCCTAGTTTTTTTCTTACCATGATTGGGATGCTGTCAGTGCCTGTTGATGTGCCATTAGAAACTCTTTTCATTGCCCTTTCCCACTCTCGTTGTCCAAGTAGAGCCACTGAGCTAATTGTTTCATCCTCATCTGGTACAATGCATGCAGCGCTTTCTTGGTGTTTAAATTTTTATGTAATCATGGTTTTATATAACCAATTGCCTTATCCTCTTCTAGTCTGACCCTTTGAACTGTAGATATAAACCTTTGATTCATGCTTGTCTCATTACACAGAGAATTAAGATTGTTCCAAAACTTTGCAGCTGCCTTTCTATCCTTTTTGTTTACTTCCGCCATCCATTGGGCCCCCTTTCTTCTAATTTTCTCACTGATCACATCGGACGCTTTCCTTCCGCAGCTCAAAAAGTTATCCCATTTTCTTTTGACCTCATTTTATGGTTCACCCCTTTGTATAGCATACATGTGTTCCCAGGAAGCTTCCTGACGTCTTACTATGACTCCCTTAACTTCCTCTTCCCACCAGCTCTAGGGTTTGTGTCTGGTTTTCCCGGCTGATTTGACTCAATTCTTAGCAAACTCTAACTCAAACAATCGAGTTAGATTTGTGTACCTCCACTCTGTTTTAGTATCCTAGGTGATTATTTTTTCACTCTCTTTAGTGGCTATTTTTATTTGCCTTTTTGAATAAATAACCCCGCCGCGGTGGTCTCGTGGCTAATGTACTCGGCTGCTGACCCGCAGGTCGCGGGATCAAATCTCGGCTGTGGTGGCTGCATTTCCGATGGAGGCGGAAATATTGTAGGCCCGTGTCCTCAGACTTGGGTGCACGTTCAAGAACTCCAGGTGGGAAATAGCCGGAGCCCTCCACTACGTCGTCTCTCACAATTATATGGTGGTTTTGGGACGTTAAACCCCACATATCAATGTCTGAATAAATATTACCGTGTGGTTCCTCTTATGCCGCCTATTCAACTTCGTTTCTCTTCCAAAACTCAGTTTGATACGTTTGTCATCACTACCTAACCTTCTGGACCCATATTCATCTAGGTTCATCACCCTTAGCCGATCATACACCCTATGTGACAATATTGCGTAATCTATCGTCATTGCAGCCTTCCCATTTCCCATGTTATCTGCCCTTCGCATTTTTCGGTGCTATTGCAAATTAATAAATCATGCATTTCAAACATATTCATTACCTCTCTGCCTGTTGGGTCAGTATATCCATTGATATATTGTACGAGCGCATTCATATCTCCTAATATAGTTACCTCGCTCTCTTCTCCTACTTCTTCAATGTCATTTTCTATGCACTGTATCATTTGTTGATTTTTTTCTCTGGTTTTTACCCCTTCCCACAAGTATACAAAACCCAGGAGCGTCATTTGCCCTGCCACTTTCCATTTTTGCCATAAATCTTCCTTGCAATCCTGCTTGACCCTTTGCCAGTCTGTATTTTTATGAATGAATGCCCCAATACCAAACCCCTTTCGTCTCCCTTCTGTTCTAATACAATATTCCCACGCGTAGTCCGGATTGCTAGGAGGTTGTTCCAGGTCCTTAAGATGTGTTTCTACAAAATCATATACCATCGGCCTCTCCTTCCTTAGCTGTTCTTCAATCTCTTCCCACTTCAGCTTATTCCTGCCACCCTGCATGGTAATGTACCTTACGTCTGAATTGGCTCGACCCTTGTGGCTACGTTGATTTCTGCCTCGGACTTTACGTGTCTTAAATATTTATTCATTTATTTATTTATTCATCTATTTATTTATTTATTTATTTATTTATTGTGTAAACAAACATAAGTGAAGTTTAATTAAAAAGAGAAAGAAAGAAAAATACAAGAAAAAACTTTAAAGGGCATTATGTACGGTGACCTTAAAGTCCTTTAGGTCCGTTATGCAGGCGACGGGGGCGGAAAGGTGATTCCAGGCCGTGCTTGTGCTTGGCACAAATGAATAGTCGTACAGTCTGGTGCGACAGCAGGGTAAGCCCAATTTAAAGCTATGGTTGGTCCTTGGGGATATGAATCGAGGTGGATAAAGGAGGGCGTCTTTCAAATGGCTGTTATAATAATAAATTTTATGAAAAGGGTTAAGGCGGGAAAGTTTGCGGCGCAATAAAATATCAGGTCAGTTTAGGGTGCCCTTCATAGATTTGACACTAGAATGACGTGAGTAATTTCCTAAGACGAAACGTGCTGCGCGACTCTGAGTGGTATCGAAAGATTTAGTGATAGGGGCACGAGTTGGGTCCGTGAATATGTGACACACACTTCGGGTGAGGCCCTACCGATCTAAAATCGACGTGCGGCAGATTCGCAGGCTTCCACTTTACGCTTCGGCTTGCGACACCTGAAAGGACTCGAAGTGGCACATCTCAAATTTATTTGCAGGTTGCTCGACCCATGCGGGGTTGCACGTGTGGGGATATATGGGCCCGACCAACGCACTCATAGAGCTGACACGGACATTGAATTAAACGCAGGCAAACATTCAATCAAAATAGGACAATGGCGATGAGAAAATAAAAAAATAACGGAGAGGCAACAACGCTAATATGCGCGATGGGAAGAACAGCTATATAACAAAATATGCTCTAAAATACCACAGAAGGTACAGACAAAAGACAAATATGCGGAAGATTAGTAATACAACAACATGATGAAACTACAGGACAGAAGAAAGACATTTACAAGAAAATGTTCAGGATCGCACATCTGAGCTACGACGTGCTTCTGAGCTCTTGGTAGACGTAGTTGACGGGGTGTCGCTGAAGATCTCGCCAGCTTAGTAGACGACGAGGGTGCCCGGTAGTGCACCCGTCTCAATACGTTGCGCGGGTCACTCCATGCTCGCCGCCTACGCGAGGCTCGCGACACCGACGACCGCACTTCTTGCTGGCTGCACGTTAACTGCCGATTTCAAAGCAGTCAAAACTTTTTGTGGGTGTAGGTGTGCTCCAATCCCCTCTGGAAGTCATTTACTTTGTCTCGAGCACATGCTTGCCCCCTTTGGTACAGGTGTAGGGAAGACGCGGCGGCGCCGTGCTGGGTCTTTAGTCGCCTGATGTCGTCTTCCCAACACAAAAGCACCCTTCCTTGGATGATGGGGCGTGGGGGCGAAACTAGGATTGCAGACGTTTGTAACACAGCCCCCTCCTCAAGAATGATGCTGCGTAATATTCAAGGAAATCATGAACGTCGCACTGTTCGAGAGTTTTCGGTATTCCAGTCGTCTACTAACGCGTTGTCTTTTTCGCGCACCATTTCACTGACGTGGACGACCCCGCACAGAATCCAAGACGCACCGCACTCCACTGTCACACTATGACGAAAGTTATATCTTGCACGCTAGGCTATGGCCACACACACAAGAAAAGAAAATGACTAAAATACTGCACACTTCCTAGGTATGGCACGGAAGCCTTCTTTCATGCCACATATTCAAACATAGACGCTGTAAGCGGTATAGAAATGTAACTTATTAGCACGCAGCTTTGGCAGAAGATGAATCAGAATAGCATTGACATGATCGTCTGTGCGCAGTTTCTGAACTTGCTGCACACTAAAGCGCTTCATTTCAAAATAGTAACAAAAAGGAAAGCCTTGAATAACATAGCGCCATGTTTATCACACATTCCTACCGTGATACATTACGATTGTATGACCAACAAGTCTCTTGAAAACAACAAGCCCAGCTAATTAAAATAACAATATTCCTACAACAAAGCCTCACTAAGTGAACAGATAATAAATTGAAACAACAGAACATCATTTACAAACACACATACGACACAAGAAAACCAATGAATTAACTAAGCTATTGGTCCCCCCATTTATCAAATGCTCCAAAATCGAAAAACATAAATTACCATTGTTTCAAAAAATAAGCTACTTGCCTTTAAGGTTACGTTGGCGTTTCGATGTACACAACTTTTATCCACGCTCGAGGTGGGCGCGCTCTTGGGGGAGCCATTCGGAGCAACCAGGACAGACGAAACAGTGGACGGCCGCTAGCCGGACGCCTGTTTCCCGCTAGTTTGCCCCGGGCTCGCAAGTCATCGTCGACACCGCGTTCTACGGAAGCGGGTCTCCGAACTACGTCGTGTCACTCGGCCGATAGGCGCTACTCCGCAATGCGCCCCGCGCTTCCAGCAGGACAATGGAGTGAAGGGGGTTGGCTCTTCCGAGCTTCGCAAACAAATGCCTGCCTCACCCCTCTACCTGTCGGGCGGTTTGGAGCATGGGGACCCACTAGAATGGCGAATACCACAAAACCTGAACGAAGCTTTCGTTGCGTTCATTGCCGTTTGGCAATTCATGATTTTCCGGGTTGCTTTGCACCATTCGTTTTCCTTCTGCTTTGCGGCGTCTTTTTCTCTTTGCCCTTTGCACCGTAATCGCTTTCGAGAAGACCGCTTGCATCATTTGCAAAGCAGAACTTGTCTCGTCTATCTCATCTGCTATACTGTCTTTACAGCCGGGGCCTTTCTATATCTTGCGGACACCCCGACTGCGGGAAACTTGGCTAAATGCTCAACAACGCAAGCGTCTTCCTCAGGGCTGCGCCGCTCGCACCTAGAATAATTACTTGCCCCAGCATTGCTTACCTCACAGGGTGCGTCAACACTCAACTGTGTCCCGCTATCTGTACATGGGTCCACACCTGCCAGGCCGGAAGTACTGCGAGCTTCATAGTTAGCTGCCATGGGAACGCACATGCAGGGTGGCTGTGCCAAGTCAATTACCAATGGCATTTCTACATCGACAAGAGTTTCCAGGCACAGCGTCTCGTCGCCATCACCGTGGCCTTCAGTGGACTTTGTGGCCACAACGGGACTTTCGGCAGCGAACTCATTAGGTTCACTGGGAACCTGATGTCCGCCTCAACTGTACTGTTATTTTGGCTGATTATCAACGGTTTGGCACATACAGGCTCTTTACTGCTTTCGTACTTTGCCCCCCAAGCCTCAAGCACGCGCCGTCTACTTTCAATTTTCTGGCGCAGTAGCTGAACATAATCCTGGTATGACTACTCGTTCGGGCCACGGTCAGTCACACTACTGGGTGTTCTAGCGGCTAAGCTGAGACCCGACCGCGTCGCAAACAGTCCCAAGCGCTCTTTCTGCTTCTGAATTCTGAGCCTGAAATTGTCTCTCTCTTGTTGCATAACAAATTCCATATGTTGACTGTACCTTTGGCATTCGGCATAGCACTCCTCTATAAGACTTTGTCGTTCTTTTTCGACAAAATTATATAACCCTTTGCGTACAAAGCCAAGAGCTTTGCCTTGTTCAGTGGGCGTGGAGGCAGCACAACTGTGGCAATGGCTTACGAGCTTCGCTTTCACGTTATACAGGTCGTCTTGATCTGGCTGCCGCTTATGGTTCACTCCGGAAGGCCGGTTTACACCCCTGCCAAACAGCTGCAGTTCCCAGAAGACTGCGGCTTTTCTACGGATCCGAGTGCCTGCGCCGAAACACCTGAGCCTCCGAGACCATTCGGGACATCGTCATTATCAGGAACATCGTTCTTATTAAGCACGGAGGAAGGATAGGTAGGAGAGGCCCTGACGTCACTCGTTGTGAATCCTTGATGAAGCTGGAAGTTGGCCATATTGACTGGGCAAAGTCTCCTCTCTTGTTTACATATGAATGCGAAGCAGAAGGTGCGACTTCCTCTCTGTCTCAAAAAGCACGTGGCCTGTGCGCCGCGTGCACAGGTGCTATCCGAAACCAACGGAACGGATTTCGACACGCTGTCCTGCCGCGATACAGTTGATGAAATCTCTGCGTACGGGTGTTGTACTCTTGCACAGCCGGCGTTTACGAGAAACATGGCAAGTTGCACGTTAAGCTTTTTTATTTGATGTGTTCTTTGTGAAAATAAAGATGATATTTCGGAAATTGCCACGTGACGAACAGGCACCGGAATTGGTAAAGCTTCTTTCAGATCACTTTCCCCCCTTTTGCGCTTCTTTTTAGGCTTTATGAAATTTTCGGTAAGGCTGTGGGCTAGACGCAGTTTTAACGGACGCTGCAAATTCGGAGTACGTATACGCGCGCTCGTTCAGTGGTTTCTAGTTCAGACACTTGGTTACTACCACCACCGGAGGAAAATCGCGTAGCCAACAATGCGGCACAAAAAATAGATGTCGAACACCTGCAGTACGCCACGGTTAGGTGCGAGGCCCATGAAAACGAGCACACCGCCGCTTGACTGCCTGAACGGTGCCGCACCGCACTACATTAACAATAACAAAACGCCGCCATTGTGCCCAGTGAATATGGCCGCTGTGACGTAATTTCCGCCACATTTTTTACGACCTGCGCCAGCTGGGCATGCCCTCTCCTACCTTTCCTTCCTCCGTGTTATCAAGCAACAAAAGCGGCAACAGCGGACGTCAGTGGTTTAGTGGGCGTGGAGGCAGCACAACTGTGGTAATCGCTTACGAGCTTCACTTTCACATTATACAGGTTGGTGAAACCTATTATTCATATGCTAAGAAGACAAGTAACCATTGTTTACTGCTGCTTCCACGCCCACAGGTGTTGTAGGTCTTGTCGCGACAGTGTACTGACGCCCTTTGCACGCTACTCTTGTGTTGCGGTGACATTGAAGTGAACCCAGGGCCTTCAAAAAAGACCCCTGGGCCACTAGATGATATCGAGAACAACACAGCTTCTTTTGATGCGCGTCATAAAGAAGTCATCTTTCTAAGATAAGTGCCCGCTGTGAATAATCTGCTGTTGAGCAGTCCAATTTGGCAAAAGCGATCGACGAGGTGAAATCCAACCAGCAACTTGTGGCGAGCAAATTATGCGAGATCGAAGGGCGGCTATCGGCGGTTGAACTGCGGACTAACTCGATTGCTGACACTGAGAAGGAATCGCAGGTCACGAGTGAAGCCATCGGCAGCATCACTCAAACAAATGACGCCTTCGTGTCCCTTCTAAACGACCTCGAGGACAGAGCCCAGAGTGTTTTTTGGTATGCCCGAAAAAAAATGAGATCTGGCAAGCTACTGAAGAGACACTTACCAACTTGCTCTCTAGTAGCCTAGGCACCGAGTTTGACCAGAATTCAGTAGAAAAGGCCCATCGTTTAGGTGATCCATACATACGCGAGAAAACTTGACCAGTGATAGTAAAATTTGCAAGCCTTAAAACAAAAGAACTTGTGCTGGCACGTCGATCTAAGTTGAAAAGTCATAACGTCTCTGTATTAGAGGACTACTGTCAGGCTACAATAACAGCGCACAAGATTCTGCACAATTTCGCAAAATAGTTGCATGGCCGACCCGCTTTTCAGCTTCGTTACGACAAGCTAGTTGTTAACCACACAAGCTATTCTTATGATGCTTCCGCGGGCAATGTTCTAGAGACTACTGCGCATTCTCGAAGTATTGTAGTGGATTCCGCATCAAAAATGGGGCGCACTCGACTTCCGATCACAACCATGACATTCACGCACGTCATTGCCTGATACCGCATTTTTGTCACGTGCGCGGAAATCTAATGCCTCCTCATAACCATCAGCAAGGGGAAGTGACAGTATGTTATCGCGTCCTATTTCGGTGCTCTACACGAACATCCGTAGTATAATAGAAAAGCGTGACGCTTTTGACGCTATTATCGATTCTTGCGAAGCCGACGTGATTGCCGTGACCGAGACTTGGTTGAATGCTCACGTTCGCGATAACAATTTTTTTTTACTTTTTCAAAATCGTTGAACATTTACCGCCGCGATAGAGATGGAAGACAAGGTGATGGCACTTTGCTTGCCATTTCAAAGCGTTTTAAGTCTTTTCATATAAACTGGACGTCTACATTGGAAGTGATATGGTGCGGGGTGGTTGTGAATAATAAAACGCTTGTTCTTGGCGTCTGTTGCCGCCCTCTAGATACAGACACCAGCTATGTTCAGGAGTTTCACGATAACAATAATGAAATTGCAATGCAGTACCCATCTTCTTCGATAACTATTCTCGGCGACTTCAACTATCCTACCATAATGTGGGCGTCATCGTTACCTGAAGTCGTACCATTTTCTTCAAATGGCCAATGCTTTCTTGCTACTTGCAATCTGTTTAATTTTACGCAGATTGTGAATAACCCAACTCTCGTTATCTGTTAATCATCGCACATTCTTGACTTGATTCTAACAACAATGCCCGAGAACGTTCATGCACTAAACTCACTTCCTGGTATCAGCGATCACTGCCTCCTACATATTTACATACGCAACATCATGCCAACTGCTACTAAGAAACGCAAAGTTATCTATAACTACAATGCTGCAAACTTTGAGGTAATGAACCACGAACTCTCTGTATTATATGATGCTTATCTAAATGACTTCGATAAGAGAACCCTGCAGGAAAACTGGGATCTGTTTGATAACATAATCTTCAAACTTACTCGCACCTTTGTTCCCTTAAAGTCTATACTTGTGAGCTTTTGCTCACCTTGGTACAATACATACTTAAAGCGACTTTCTAACAAAAAGAAACGCTTGTTTTGCGCTGCGAAACTCTAGAGTACGGAGGAACGCTGGCGCACCTACGAGAGAGCTGCGCGAGTTTACTCGTCAGCAGTTTCGGATGCTAAGGCTAACTTTCTAACTAACACTATCAAAGCATCACTGTGAGCGTGCGGTTGAGGTGTTCAGTTAGGCCATTAGTTTGTGGGTGGTGGGCGGTAGAGAGCTTATGCGCTGTGGCACACGATCGAAGGAGGTCGTCGACAACTTTGGACGAGAAAGAGTGGCCGCTGTCTGTAAGCAGCTATCGGTGTGCACCGTGGTGTAAGATGACGTCATGAAGAAGTCTGACGGCCGTGACATTGAATCACGTGTGTTCGTACTGCATGACGGCATCCTCTACCGCCGCAACGTCAGCACTGAGGGCTCTGATATTCTGCTCGTCATTCATTGTCATCCACGGCCTGCCATACTTGAACAACTTCACGACGCACCTACAGCGGGACACCTCGGTGTTTCCCGCACACACGACCGCGTGCGACGTCGGTTCTTCTGGCCTGGACTCTACCGCAGTCGTGGCCTCGTGGTAGAGTGTCCGCTTCGGCTGCGGGAGGTGGTGGGTTTAAACCCACGTGCCGCCGGAAACCCAGCACCTCCAGCAATATGTTACGGGGTTAGATACTTTTGTACAAAATGCGTTAACAGAGTAAAACCCGCAGGCAAGAGTCACAACGGCTGATTAACACCTTCGCGCGCCTCTCAGCTGCTTGAGTTTTAGATGCGGAAGCATCTTATACTCGCGCCTTGTAGTGCGCCGTCCGCGCCGTCCGCACCGCTTCTCGAACATTCGACAGCTGACGCGCGCGCATGCGCCGTCGCGCCGTCGCCCACCATCTGTGCCGCGCGCGCTTCTCCTTCGAGAACATTCAACAGCTGACAGTGCATGCGCCGTCGCGCTGTATATATACTCAAGGTCGGCGCTCGCTCGCTCAGTTGCCGCTCGTCGGTTGGTTTGTACGGCGCGTCGACGTCCAAGGTCGCGGTGAAATGAATTCCAACGAATCCACAAACACAATGATCGACGTCCCTTCGACCAGCGCCGTCCTTTCGCATACGTGTGTACGTGTTCACTCATTTAACACCCTCTCTTACAACCACGTTAACCAATTTAGCCATCGACCCAAGTAAGTCGCAATTGAACACCCCATTTCACAACCACGTTAACCAATTTAGCCATCGACCCAAGTAAGTCGCACTTTAACACCCCGTTAACCAATTATATGCTCCGCATCCTCCTCAGTGTTCCCCAGAGGGAAGCTGCGGGCAATTTATTTTCCTGTTTCTTTACTTCATCTCCGGGGCAATATACCAGGCGTTGTGCTTTTTCATGCGCTCAATTAATTATAACTTGGGTGCAAACTGAAGATATGGAGTAAAAGGTATGGAATGTTTTGAACCCGCCCTAATAACGCTCACGCTGCGAGTGCTGCACAAAAAAACTATTCATCATGAGTTTTTTATAACTCAATTCGAATAATATTATTAGTTTCACCGAAATAAGAAAGTAACATTTTACGGCTTCACTGTTATCTTACTGACATATAGCTATCAAATTATTTGACCCTTTGGCAGATAACCTGTACAGGTCTGATGCACCGTGAACAGCAGTGATCATGGTTGTCAGCAGGGATTTCTACTACTTGTTTATCAATGGTTTGTGCGGACGATGAGGGCATTTGAACTTGTGCAGCGTTTTTTTTATTTTCCTCTTATATACATGGAATCGCGAGCAAGTAAATAAAAAATAGACGTATTCTAAAGAAGATAACATCCTAAAATTTCAAATAAACTCTGCATTCTATCATGTAAAAGTGAATATGTAACCCCTGCTTATTACTAGAGTGAGTGGGTGTGTGAAGCAACTTTATTGTCGCAAACATAGCAGGAGGAGGAGGAGGAGGAGGAATAAATGAGGAAGGACAGGGAGGTTAGCCAGTTCTCAGACCGGCTGGCTACCCTGTACTGGGGAAGGGGGTAAGGGGAATAAAGGATGAGAGAAAAGAGAAGTTGTGAAAAAAAGGAGAGAGAAGGTCATCAGGCGATCCACGACGCTGTTTACAGTCTTTCTCTAAGACCACTTGCCCGCAGAAAGCGCAACAATGTCTCAATGCCTTGCATGCAGAGGATGGTCTCGACCAGTGTCCTAATACCCTTTCTTCCGACAATTCGCGATTGTCGATTCTATCTAAAGCTTTCGACAGTTCTTTTCTTAGCACGCTGAAGCGAGGACACTCGCAGAGAAGATGGGAGAAAGTCTGCGCAGCCACAGTTGTCACATGTCGGGCTGCTGGCCATTCCGACTCGAAACGAATAAGCATCCGTAAAGGCCACTCCAATCCACAGACGGCACAAAAGTGTCTCCTCTGCTCTGGTTATTCCTGATGGAAGACGGAGCTGTAGGTGTGGGTCCAAATTATGAAGGCGGACGTTGGGTAATGCCGGTGAATTCCACTGAGCGAGTGTCAGTTCTCGTGCAAGTGATCGAAGCCTTGCAGCGGCGTCTGTTCTTGATAATGGTATAGCTACACAAGGGGCATCATCATGAGCAGTTCGGGCTGCTTCATCTGCACGGTCGTTTCCATCAATCCTGCAGTGGCCTGGTATCCATTGATACGCTATGTCATGTTGTTTTTCTATATGCCGGTTATGAAACAGTCGTATTTCAGCAATTAGCTGTTCGTTTTGTCCATGACGATATGGCGAGGCAATGCCCTTGAGAGCTGCTTTGGAGTCGGAGAATATTGACCATGTCTGTTGCGGTTCTTCAACTAGGAACTCCAGAGCGGCACGAATGGCGGCGAGTTCTGCCGCCGTGGATGATGTCAGATGCGAGGTCCTGAACTTTATCGTGATGGATTTCTCCGGAATTACCACTGCGCCTGTTGAACTCGTTGAAGTGACCGACCCATTTGTGTAAATGTGAATGCGTCCACTGTGTTTTTCATGCAGAAACAGTGATGTTTGTTTTAGGGCCAAATTTGACAAATTTTTCTTCTTTTGCATTCCGGGGATGGTTATCAGGGCTTCCAGTGGATGTAGATGCCACAATGGTAACGGCGGTCTTGCTGCGTGCGTGAAGTTCGTGGTAATCACCGTGCGATGTGGGGCAATAATAGAGCAGAACGCAGAGCGTGGCCTGGAAGTTGGAAGGGAGGCGAGGTGATGCGATTGAATCCGGGTGGCATGTCTTATGTGCGTTCTTAAAGCATCGACACGAATGTAAGTTGTGATAGGATGTTCATGAGCGATTACGACAGTCGCTGCTGAGGATGCGCATCTCGGCAGCCCGAGGCATATTCTCAGTGCTTGAGCTTGTAATGAATGGAGGACGTGTACGTTTGTTATGCAGGCCTTGCAAAGCACAGGTAGGCTGTAGCGCATGAAGCCAAGAAAAAGTGCAGCATACAGTTGAAGCATGGCTCGTACCGATGCACCCCATGATTTTTCCAGAAGAAACCTTTGGACGTGGGTGATCATGGTCAGTTTGTTCTTCATGTAAGCGATATGAGGGCTCCAAGACAAATCACGATCTATTATTACTCCCAGGAAACGGTAAGTCTTTTGATAGCTGATCGTGTGTCCATTAATTCTGATGCGGTATGGCATCATTGTCTTGCGCGTAAACGCAACCAGTGAGCATTTCTCAGATGACAGCTCCAGTCCTCGTCCTTGAAGGTAGTAGACGTCAGTGTAGCTGCTGTCTGAAGCCTGGCTCGTACGTGTAGACGCGTGACCCCTGATGCCCAGATGCAGATGTCGTGCGCATATATCGACAGATGTACGGAGTGTGGCAGGACGTCAATGAGGCCGATGAGCGCAAGGTTGAAAAGTATGGGGCTTAGGACCCCACCTTGAGGTACGCCGCGATAAGTATGATGTTGCCTTGTTGCGCCATCTTCTGTCTGAACGAAGAAGGTTCTGTCCTTCAAATGGCTGTAGATCTATTGGTAAACGCGGCCTCCCAAACCAATGCTGCCCAAGACGTTCAGGATGGTTTCATGTAGTACATTGTCGTATCCAGCCTTAATATCCAAGAAAAGCGCCGCTGATAATCTCTTTAGGCTTTTCTGCTGTTGTACAGACGTGACAATATCAACAACATTGTCTATGGAAGACCATCCACATCGAAAGCCGGTCAAAGCATCGGGGTATATATTGTTATGTTTTAAGTACCATTCCAGGCGAGTTAGCACCATTATCTCCATCATCTTTCCAAAACAGCTGGCAAGCGCGATGGGGCGATAGGAGGCCATGTCCAGAGGTCATTTGCCTGGTTTGAGCAGGGGTACAAGGCGTCTGCACTTCCACGAAGGTGGACCAAACCGTTGCTCCACGAGTCATTGTATACAACTGAAAGGGCACGCCGAGCTGTTCGTCCTAGGTTAGCAAGGGCCTTGTAAGTGACTCCATCGTGTCCAGGCGATGACGAGCGCTTGCATGCTGCCAATGCTGCCTGAAGCTCCTCTAGAGAAAAGATATTGTCCATCCGAGTGTCTCTGGACACCGGCGCGTTACGTAGGTTACTCATGATGATCCCGGACCCCTTGTTTGCAACTATGGCACAGAAGTCTTCCGCTACATTGATTTCACGCTGGCTTTGGTGGAGAGCAAGGCATTTGAACTGACGATGCTGTTGTGGCAATGTTCGTAGGCCGCGAATTATTCTCCATATTTGCGAAAGAGGTTTGTGGGGATCGAGCGACTCGCATAGTGACTTCCATCGTAGCGACTGTAGTGCATTGATTCGACGTTGAGTCTTCTTTTGTAGATGTATCGCTTTCCTCAAGTCGTAGATGGATTTCGTGCACCTACAACGTCGTTCGGCGCGACGACGGATTGCGCGACGTCGCTCCAACTCCACCTCATATTTGCCAAAATCTGGCAAAGGTTCACAATTAAACGTTGTCTCTTGGATAGAGGCCTTCATTACACCTTCTAGGCTTTCAAGAGAACCTTCTTGGTTTCTCTCGCATTGCTTCTCTGTGGATGATCTGTGCTTTGACCAGTCTATCCTTGAAGCGGGCGAGATTTGCGACTTGCTTAGCCCCTTGATCTTTATATAGGTGGGGATGTGGTCACTGCCATGCGTTTCATTGTCCGCAAACCACTGCACCTTGGTACTTGGGCTACTTGACGCAAAAGTTAGGTCGAGACAGCTACTATATCTCAGACCCCGTAAAAACGTGGGAGTGCCGTTATTTAAACAATATAGTTGGTGGTCCCCAACGGTCCATCTTCTGGCTTCCCAACAGGGGGTGATGAGCGTTAAAATCATCGGTAATAATCCATGGCCCAGGTGTCGCTGATATAATGGCGCTTAATCTTGCTGGGCCGAAGCAGCCTGAAGGCGAAATATATAATGCCACTGGCGTGATGTTCACGTTCTTACGCTTAACTGTCAGGCACACGTATTGGTTGCTGTCGTCCGGTGTTACTGGATGCTCAATGTATGTGAGTTCGCACCTGATGTAAGCAATGATCTTACTGTTTTCGTTACGGGTTGCAGATCTGAAAGCCTCGTATTTAGAAAGTCGTATAGCATTGTGAAGACGTGGTTCACAAAATACGATAATTAGAAACTGATTCTTGAAAACATACGGTCGAAAATCCGAAATGCGGGGTTTAAGACTTCGGGGCATTCCATTGAAAAATTGATGCCTCTTTTACTTGTTTACGGAAGGGCTGCAGATAAAAAGCCATGGTGCTTCTCTAGATTTGATAGCACGAATTTCAAAGCGTCCAATATTTGAAGAGCGCTGTGGGCAGCCGGAGTCTGAATATTATTCAAGAGTACTTGAATTGTCTTCTTGAGGGTGTTAATCACGTTTATTATTTCGTTATATTGACTGTCATGACTTACTCGCTCTGAAGTAGCTTTCAGCGGGCGATGCTTCGGCTCTACTGTCTACTGGCGGTGTCACTGACGGCAGCGCTGGCCACGCGTCAGGGTCAATGTTTCTTGCGTATTTCTGAGGATGCTTCTTGTTGGCACTTGTTGATGCTTGTGGTGCTTGTGCCAGTGATGGGAGCTCCGATGAAAGTGACTTTTTGCCCGTGGCAAGACGCAAGGTGAACAGGAGGCTGCTAACGACATCTCCTTTCCAAAGTAAGGCCATCCCGAATATTCAAGAGCCATCAGTTCACACTATTTTGTTTGTCCCGCTGAACGCCGCTGGCAGCATGAACCGACTTAATAGCCAGGTCACGTCTATGTCACTTGAGACGCTCGTTCCGGGACAAACAACAGACGTGAGGATGCTTGTTGTTGGCACTTGTTGATGCTCGTGGTGGTGAGTGCGTGATATGGGGTAGCGGTGTATCCCAGGCCTTGGCAGAGGATGTCGTAGGAGTTTTCCTATGGCGCGAACGCCGACGTAGCTCTTTGGCAGCAGCCTCCCTGTGGGTGGAACCGTCTCTGGTCATCTGCCTCAGCACTTGCATCTCCTTCTTCACATTTGGGCACTGCTTTGATGACGCCTCGTGAGGACCTTGGCAATTGCCGCATTTGCGATGTTCTGCCTGGCAGGCTTCTGTGTTGTGCGACTCCGAGCATCGGGAGCACACAGCAGAACTTGTGCAAACAGAACTCACGTGTCCTATTTCACAGCATTTCCGACACTGAAGAGGTTTCGGCACGAACGGCCGTACTGTGTGTCGAAAATGACCAACTCTTACTTGAGTTGGGAAGCTGTCACCCTTGAAAACTAGTTTCACGCATCGTGAGTTCCCGAGACGGCGGGCTTGCAAGATTATAGTAGCTTCCGTCACTGGTTTGATTAGAGTGGAAAAATCAATATCGCTGATAGAAGTGTCGACGTCGTAGATAACGCCTGCCCTAGAGTCCTTGCCATCTGGCATGAAAGAACGTACGTAGATGTTCTCCAGCACATTCACCTTGGTCAATACGTCGAGAGCAGTACGTTGCCTAACGTCTATCGCCAGAACGTTCTTGTGGCCATTGATTCTCACGTCTGTTATTTGTCCCGGAACGAGCGCCTCAAGTGACATAGACGTGACCTGGCGATTAAGTCGGTTCATGCTGTCAGCGGCATTCAGCGGGACAAACAAAATAGTGTGAAGCTGTGGCTCTTGAATATTCGTGGTGGCCTTACTTTGGGAAGGAGATGTCGTAAGCAGCCTCCTCTTCGCATTGTGTCTTGCCACGGGTACAAAGTCACTTTCATCGGAGGTCTCATCACTGGCCGTAGAGTACATCAGCGTTTCCTCACTGTCGACGTCACTTGGGTGGCCGGAGCGCTTTCTTAGAGTGGCCACAGACGACGCGTAACGTATGGGTGGAGGCCGTGGTGATTCTACGTCCATTTCCGCAGGAAGAAGAGCGGCGTCTTCCACAAGCACCAAAGAAAACGACAAAAAATAACAGAGACTGAAACCAGCGTTCCACTCGGGAAAAACTTAGTTTTCTTTTTCGTCGCAAACACACTTTTTTTTTGTCCTGGACGCATATGTTACCTCAAAGCAACGGCTACGCACGAGAATTCATTGCTACACAAGTCATGTCTCGGTAAGATAGGTAATTCTAAAGCACCAGACTGAAACAATATCAGCATGCCTAACCTGACCTTGCAAAGGCATGTTACGGTATTGCAATCTTGGTGTTATAACACGTTTGCTTCACCATCATCATCAGCCTTGCCAGACCCACTACAGAGCAGAGGATTCTTCCGTGATGCGCCAATCGACCCATTCTTGTCTTTTCTGCTGCCATGTTACACCTGCGAACTTTTAATCTCATCGGCCCATTTAACATTCTGCCTTCACCTCGTGCATTTGTCTTCTCAGGGAATCCAGTCAGTTACACTGAATGACCAGTAGTGATCATGACTACGCGCTACGTGCTCGGCCCATGTCTGTTCCTTCTTCTTGATTTCAACTATCATATCCTTAACCCCGGTTAGTTCCCTGACCCACTATATTCTGTTCTTGTCTTTTAAGGTTACACTTAAGGTTACACCATTGCTCGCAGCGTCGTCCCGATTTTAAGCTGAACCCTCTTTGTAAGCCTCCAGGTTTCTGTTCCGTAGTTAATTACTAGCAATATGCGGTCGTTATGAGTAAAAAGCATGCTGCTTTGAGTGGCAATTTGGGTTGTAAATATTGCACTGGAGCTGAAACATTGCGCGTAAGCGTGCGATCAAATGCAGGACGAAACACTGGTTCTTGCAACACATCAGTTTTTAGCAGCCTCACTACTTAGGTGTCTCCTACTGTACCCCTAGCTATCACACTGTAAATAAAGGTAGCGGTTATGAGGGACGTCTGAAAATACAGTGAAAAAACTACAGTTTCACTGCAAGGGTGAATCAATGAATGCGATAGGCACGAATACCATTATTACGTGACATAGGCCAACTCTTTCGTATTCGACATCCCATAACTCTAGGATACGCTGATGTATGTAAATGCGGCTGCTTCAAGCAGCAAAACAGTTTTTCTTCTCTTCGCGTTCGCAGCAAAGCAACATAGGAGGCTGTGACTGCCCAATGGTGGTCTGTTATACCTGACACAATCTCGCAAACGCTAGTGATAGTGACCGCACCCGTTAAGTCATTGTTCACAGTGGCAGCATCCCCCCCCGCAATCTCTCACATTCGTTCGTGCTCGTTAAAAATAGGTGGATCAATTCTTTTCTGATTGAGTGTCAATTGACTGCCAGCCTCTTACTCGGGATGGTATTTATCCATGAGACCTCTGCGCAATGGAGTTCGGTCGGTTCTCTTCACATGTCTTCGGCAGCGCAGCCATGGGACGCGCTCGGGCAGGTCCACATCCTTTCATCTCGGGCCAGGGCAGGACTCGGGCCACATTTTTTTGAAGATGCATGCCAGATTGAAAGCTAAATCAAGCTCAAAATAAAATGGTCTGCTTGAACTGTTTTTCACCACGTCACGCTTTCTCCACGACCCCCTCCCTTCCGCTTCTCCATTTCACAGTTCTACTTTTTTTTCGGCCACTTTAAACGCAAGAAGAAAGAATAAAATGAATGAAGATAATTCGTGATTCTCTATAGATGGAATAATCTTTTCACCGATTTCTCAGGTACTGAACTTCCGAAAAAGGAAAACAGTTTAAATATCCAAGCTTGCAACCTTTGCGAAAAGAATATTGGCTGTCCCAGCCAGCAGTGCAAGCCGCGAACGGACCTGCCGTTAGGTGGCATATGTGACGCAGGAGCGCCGCAATTCACTGAAGCACGAATTGTTGGACAGCTTATTTTTACACAACTTGTAATGGATGCATGCAATGACTGTAATGTGTCGTGTGCTCGTGTTTTTGTTTCATAAGTTTATTGAAATGCCAAATTATCCGCAAACGCTATACCGCATCCGCAGCTGACTAAGCCGGAGTGGGATGAAACCGGGATATAGATTTTTGGCCGTTGGGCCGTGTCGCCTGGCAACCCCCTATCGTGTGGCTCGGGTGAACTTTCGACGCTGTCAGTGCCCCGGGCCTGGCTAGGGCTCTAAGTTTTGACCTGTGAAGATGTCTGCTTTCTGCAATAACAATTTTGTGCTTGCCTGATTCATGTTCGACCCGCTAGATGGCGCAACCTATCGAACTCGTCAGAGGCTTTCTCCCGTATTTTAGAACGTCATTTCTCAAGAACGCCAGGTGGTCGAAATTTCCGGAGCCCTCCACTACGACATCTCTCATAATCATATGGGGGTTTTGAGACGTTAAACCCGACACATCAATTAGAACGTCATTTCACTCAACGCTTCACCTTCACTTGAGAAAGCCGATGGGAGCGCCGTCTCAAGGCACGGCAAGTCACTGCATATCAGCAATTATGTGCTGCGATTTTTGAATAGCACAGCGTTATTTTCAGCTGAGTGGTGGCGGAGTGCTGAACTCAGTCAAGTGGAGGGTTGAAGTCGAGTCGAGGAGCGTATGTCAATACGGGGGTTCGGCTTTTCAATGTATGGCATGATATTCCAGGTCATTCTGTTTTCAGTAATGCAGCTGCACTAAAGTTATCACTCGCACTTCGGCTTATTGAGCTGTGCGGATGAAGCCTCTGCAATAGCTTATCACGAGTAGCCACAAACAAAAGTAGATTCGTGAGATGGGAACTTAAACCTAGTTCGTATGTGGCGAGTAGTTCAGATTCTGCAAAAGTCTACGTTCTGCAGAGGCCCACGTATGCGCATATTGTGCATGTACACATTCAAGTATACGTGCAAGCTAAAAGCTCCTAATGAACGTTCTGAACAAAACAATTTACACACGCATACTGCAAATCACACACTCCATGACCGATGTCACATGCTAAGTCACACTCGGAAATCTTTGCACAGTTCAAGCTCGTATCGACATATGGCATGTCATGCGCCTCAATTCATATAATTCATGTGCCCAATCATCAGCACCAGGTCAGTGTTCCAGCCCACAGGAAATAACATGATGTGATGAACAGGATGTTCAAGTGAACAGCAAATACCATGTCGTGCGACTTAGGAAGACGAGCACTGCCTTGCTGAAAGATGAATTTGTTTGTGTATGGCATAAGTATATTTTCCCTTTCAGAATGCCTGCATACGCACTACAATATGACAAACGACTTGGCGTTGTTAATGATCTAGTTTACCAACAGAGTGGTACTTTATTGCACCTTAATTTGGATTAACTTCACATTGCATTTATGCGCCCATTTTTGGTCGGCATGGTGCTCCTGGTTCACGCAAAGGCTCAAGTTTCCTTGCCATTCGTTTTGCACAAATGAATAGAATAAAACGTGGTCACTAACTTCCACGGCTATAAGCAAGTGTGTGTACGCAATAAATAAATTTTGTGGGCGTCTCGAAGGGTTCGACACGTCTAATTTTAAGCATTGCTGTATTAAAAAATATTAAACACTTTCAGGACCAGTAAGGCAACGTGCCATGCTTATATAGTGAGACTCTATAATCCAGGGGTCTCAAACACGTGCCTGCAGCCCTTTTCCTTGTGACTCGTGACTTCAGAAAAACGAAATATTTAGAAGTTTTCTAAATGACATTTGCAATACTTAATCGCGTATAGCGAGCAACAACGCATTACTCCGGTACTCTACGGCAGTGGGACTTATCTCAGCCATTGGTATTTATTTTCGTACAGCACCCTATTTCATGAATTCGTGTTAAAACGTAACCGTGAGCAAACTCGCTTCTGCTCAGCAACAGCGTCCAATATTCAGTCATACGGAAAACATTATTGGTATGTTTGCCGAAACCAGACGACAAATACCACTAACACGACTGATTCGTATGCGAGGCGCGGAAATGTTGCCTTACAAATGGCTGTGTTACGTGATGTTCTTTTCACCCCCTCACATCTCGTCTAAATCATCTTTGAAAGATCAAAAAGCGGTTGTGTTCTATTCTATCTAGCGCTAATTGTCCCGTATTCTTCCTTAACGTGTTCTCGGCCTCTGCTCTACCGAGTGATGGTGAACCATCTTGACTCTAGTGGCCTTTGTGCTACTTGATATTGTCAGTGCAGTTCGCCTGGTGAGGTCTGTTCAAAACCCCTGCCATGAACGGTGGACCACAATGCAACACCACTGATTGAGGAAACTAGATTAGTGCGTGCATGTGCAGCGTTTGCGCTAGTTTAAGGGTCAGCGAGTACTTAACATTCGAGTAGCTCTGAAATACAACTCTTGAAATCACAAGTGAATACGTTGTATATTTACTTGAATTAGCATTCAAAGAGAAAAAAAAAACGGCGGACATCATGGGCTGCTTGCGGCTCAGGTGTTCCGATATATGCCACTACAGGCAAACCCCGGAATTTTTTTCTGCTCTGCGCTCATCAACCAGGCGGCGAATGCAATAGAAAGAAACAGTGTACAAGCACATCGCCCGTGAGGTTGACAGCTCCCGAAGTCGCGCTAGACTTCCCAGTAGTCGACGTGGCATACTATCTTGGTAATGCCCATCCCTACAAACCGCATGCAAGTTCTGTAGACTTTTTCGTGTCTCCCATGATTTCCCGTCTATAGCCTACTACACGAGAATTTAACGAAATAAATTGGGAAGCACCATGCTGATAATATGTTCATGTACGAGCAGCAGGCTTGTCCCGTCTTGTGCTACAAAGGACAATAGTTCCAGCTCCTGACTCTATTTACGTTGACAGCTTGAAACGTGAAGGCGCGCACTAAAAAACTCAATGCGATTCCAGGCACGCACAAAAAAGAGCGCCCGCTAAAAAGCCACGTAACTTTTAAGGAGCCTTTGCCACTTGATCTACCACAATTGTGCTCTCGATTGTCGTACTTCAGAGCCCCCTGTTTACTTTTCTTTCTTTCGGTGCTTTTGCTGAGCTCCGACAAAGCGCTCTCGCTTGTGGAAATGAAATACAGCAGGAAGTCGTATTCCAATTTCAAAAATCTAGGCTACAATCCTTCTTTGCTTTCTACCCGGGCAAAGGTACTTAAACATTTGTTGGCAGTGACCACTGAACATGGCGAAAACTTCCTTTTTTATGTTGATTTGCTACAATAGAGAAACGCAATAATTTAACACGGAACAGAGCGTCAGGAGGTTACTGCCACATAAAACGATGGAGTCGCTTCACTCGGCCTCCCTGAGCGGAACTTTTTAAAAAAAATGCGCGTGTCTTGAAAACCTGCAGCCGCACGCAAAGTCTGGAGCCCTACGCGTAGCTGCTGAGAAGTCTTTTAATGTGAGATACACGTACGCTTCCTGCCAAACAAAGGGTCTGAAAATTTTATTCAAGTCTGGAAAACTTTGACAAACAGGCCGTACACTCAAGAACAACATGCACGTGATCAAGTTGTGAGACAAAGACAAAATATTTAATCATCGAAAGCTCAAAAACTTGAATCAGCGAAAAGGACATCACTTCGAAAAGGTCAAAAAGGAGAAACTGAGTGCCCTTCCAAGGGTGACAAATTGTTCATCTCATTTGGTATTCTCGGGACATTTCGGCTAGGATAGCAGAGGAAGCAATTTGAATCCTGACAGCAAAAAACTGGGTACAAAATAATTTGTGAACGATTTGGAGCACTATAGACTGTTTCAAGACTGCAAACGTTCTACCCCAACAAGCTTCCGGTCACCTCATTCAACTTCTTCGAACGTTGAACTAAAAGTACAACTTCAATTATTTTGAGAATAAGGAAAGTGTCTCGAGTTTTTAAAATGAAATGGACATGCTTACAGTTCAATAAAATCCCTTAAAATCTTCATGTACATCAAAGGTACATTTATTTGAATAGATTTCGTGAAATAAAGTGTAGAAAATTATCACGCTGTTTTCTATAGCTCTTCTTGCCCACCGATGCTATTAAGGCACAACGGTGGACGAAACCAGATGTTATCAAGGCGTCTGTAAACAGGGAAAGGGTCTATACACACTCAACTACGGGAGAGCCTTGTGTGTTTAGCTAAAAAGCGTTTAACGAATCATAGTACTTAGCACTCTACAATTAACAAGTGACTAGTAATGAGCGTCCTGTTTCGAGAAATTTGGTCTCACGAACAGTCAACATAAATTACAACTCAAGAGAACCTTGTGATTGAGCGCATGCACAGCCACAGAAAGCATTGTTACGAAAAGATAAGTTTATACGTGGGTACAGAAGAAGTGGGTAACTATTTAGGGTACAAGGTACTCTTTTATGGGAAAGCATAAAGCTATCCCGTGGGCTACGTGACGTCGCAGACCTACACAACAACAAGTCCATGCGACACATATGATGTTTAGAAAAAAGAAATTGGCAGAGCCCAGGTACAGTGGGAATCGATGATATGCGAAGCACAAATGAGAAAGGTTGATCTGTGACTTTAAAATCAGCAAAACGTTACGAGGTGGAGGTAACTGACCGTACATCACTTCCTTGTCATGATTATCATGTTTGGATGTGTCGTTTGCCTTCGGCCTTTATTCACGTCACGTGATAGCAAATTTAGTATATGTGAAGCTAGCCAAACGCCCGCGAGCACGCTAAGAGCATGGTACGTTGTCATGCCCTTACATGACACGTGGGTCAGAATTATCATGTTTGCATCAGCCATCAATTTCGTATCCATGGACGTCTTATAACATCAAATTTGGTATATGTCGAGCTAGCAAAACGGCCGCGAGCGCATCATAAAAGGCTCAATATATTCCAATGTAGAATTGACGTGCGCGCAAGCTCGGCACAGCGACGCTATGTTAGAAACGCGAGTACTTATGGTATGACGCTACAGGCGTGACCGGCGCGACCGGCGTGACCGGCGCGGCCTGACGGGCACCGGCGCGAAATGGGACATGGTATATTTCGTGTCGATGCGTCCACGAGACAACACTGCATCTTCGTCTTTTTGTGACGGAGATATTCTAGACGTGCTGAAACGCGCATGCGTCAAAGCAACGCAGCGCGGTGCGCGCCTGCGCGTATAAGGCAGGACCGGTGCTTGGCGTGGCAATGCCATCGTGACGCAACGAAATGAACGCCGGCGAGCTCGTGCACCGCATCACGTTAAAATTTATTGGCACCTTGCCTGTGGCATGTAGTCATGTTCTCATATAACACGAATCTCATGATTATCATGTTTGCACCAGTCATATATCTTCATCATCAATTGACGTCACATATTAGCAAATTTAGCATATGTGAAGCCAGTGGAAGGGCTGTGGTTGCATCATGAATGTGGCATTTAGTCATGTTACATGACACGCATCTTAAGTTTATCATGTTTGCACTAGTATCGTATCTTCGTCATCCATTCACGTCCCGTAATAACAAATTTGGTATAAATGAAACTAGCGAAACGGCCGCCAGCGCATCTTGAGCGTGAGATGTAGTCATGTTGTTACATGACACGCTACCTCATGATTATAATGTTTGCACCAGACGCATGCCTTCGTCATCCATTCACGTACCGTAATACCAAATTTGGTATATGTGACGCTATAGCGAAACGGCCGCGAGCGCATCATGAGTGTGGCATGTAGTCATGTTGTTACATGCACGCATGTCATTATTTTTATGTTAGGGTCTGTCGCTTGTGTTCGCCATGCAATCACGTCATACCATAACAGCTTTGCTACATGCCATGGGAACGAGACCACCGCAAGAGCTGCAGGATCATGAAATGTTAATCATGACATTCATCACATACACGTCATGATTTTAATGTTATGACTAGTAAAATATGTTTTTCATACAGTCATGTTATTCCATAGCAAGCTTGGTATCGATACCATTATCTAAACGGCCACGAGAGCTAAAAGGCCTAGGCGGATAGATAGATAGATAGATAGATAGATAGATAGATAGATAGATAGATAGGCACTCTCAAAGTCGGCGAAGTTCGCTAAGAAGTTCTCTTATTGAATGCTGGTTCGGGTTTCCCACTGGTGGGTTCGCAGTGTCTAACTCCCGTATTCAGGAACGCTGCTTGATTTGAACTTGACTTGCCACCGACTTCAATCGTCACCCCCGGAAGCTTTTCAGGCCTGCGCGTCACGTGACGTGACGTCGACGACGTCACATCGCGCCGGCCGGCCGGCCGCCCTTCGCTGGGTGGCTGCGCCAGCCGCGAGCGCCCTTCACGCCTACCGACTCGGGCGAGGTTCCTTGACACCATGTCCGCACGATTTATCAAGGTATCCATTGATTGTATGGTTTAACGCGCCGACGCAACGCAGGCGATGAAGCGCGCCGTAGGGGAGAGCTCAGGATCAAGTTTTACTACCTGGGAATCTTTATTGTGTGCCGAAATCTCGTACACACGGGCGTTTTTGCTTTTCGCCTCCATCAGAAATGCGGCCGCCGCAGCCGGGTATCGAAACTGCGCCCTAGTGCTCAGCAGCGCTACGCCTTAGCCACTGAGCCACCGTTGCGGGGGAACTTATCAAGGTATCAAGAAATAATGAATATCGTGAATGGAATAATGCGTATTTATTTATCACAGCCAGACGCCGTCTGTACAAATATCACAGTGCACATTGTTCTCGGTCCAGGCAGACGACAGGCAACACAAGATGTTGCCCTTAATGCTGAAAATATGCCAAAAGTACAAAACACAATATCTTGCCACATAAAACTCAGAAAACAAAACAGATTGTAACAGCAAAAACATCCCCGAGCTTTGGAACAGAAAAAGAACACTTTCATTTAAATTGTAGGTTAGAGGAAAACATACCATTCGTTTATCATAGTAGCAGTAGCAACACAAGGTATCAGGTTCAAACACTTGCCAAAAAATACAATACAAAAGAACACTGGTGACTAAATTGTGGTCCACAGCATGATAAATGACAGAAAGAAAAGTAATTGTACTGCCACAGGTAGGTGCATGTCCTAGGGAAAAAATCAAACAAAAATCTAAGAAAAAAACAAATCACAGTGCACAACATGTCTGTACACAGAGTGCACAAGGAAAGTGTACACAGCTTAGGTACCAAAACGGACTGTACAACTGCTACAGTGGGCACCGAGGCAGTTCGAGTTAAAAAAAAAGAAAAAAGTACAGCACCTTTAAAAGCTAACAACTTGTAAAGAGATACAAAACTGGAAACAAGGCTCAAACAAGGGAATGTATTGCTTGAGCCAGGTGGCAATAAGTGCAGCGCGCCTCAGACAGTATCGACAGGTTGTTCAAAATTTCCAACAAGGAACTTACTTTTTGAACTGAGTCTGGTACAACAGCGCTACCAAGGTTCTTGATTGGTGAACCTTGATAGCAGGCAAAGACTTCAAGGTTTGCAAACACGGTCAATGACGCATTCAAACAAGGTTCACGATAGTCGATAATGTTCAAAAACATGGAGCACTCTTCTTTATGAATCACAGTCCACTTTGGAGACACTGACACCCCTTGCAGGCGAGCCCTTAGTTCTTCGAGGGACGAAAACCGGTCTCGTTTTTGCTCCGCTTCATATGACGCCAGCGACTTTTCTACAGCACGGGCGAGTTGGGAGGCTTCTTGTCGGCTCCTCTTGGCGTCAGGGGTTTCTCTCGTGCTCTGGTCTCGTACTGATAGGTAGGACGGACAGCCAGAAAATACCGTTGGGACAGATCCAGGACGCAACCGTGGTACTGGGAGTGCAACTTCAATAACTCTCCCTGTCCTTGGATCCGTCTACGATGTCGTCTTCTCAATGCATGAAGCGTCGAAATGATTCGCGCACACCTGCAAAAACGTTTCAAGAACGTCTGAGACGCCACTTCTCAAAAGAAAAAAATGCGCTCCCGTTTGCATGACCGCGTTTACAGTCCGTGTAGCTAAAACAAAGTCTACCTACGTTTCGCAAGCATCTAAATAAAAGCGCTGCGCTAAGCGGTACAAGCAACATGAAAGGAAACACGGGAGCGTGATGTCACCGCACTCCACGAAGCGCTTCCACCGAGAGCTTGCAAGAATGGACGACACCACGTTAGTGAACAAAGCGCAGCTGACCATCCTTGCTGCGAACGCTGCTGGCGTCAGCGCTTCGCGAGGCCCGGCGGCCACACGCTCAAGTATTTCCCATCATAGGTGATTTCTACCCGAACAAGCAACGACAAGCTAAGAACAGGAGCATCTCAAATTCTTACCTTAGTGCACGAAGTCGGCACGAAGTCCTTCCTAGGAATGGCGCGTAGCCATTGTTTGAGAGCGTCGGCGTCTTTAGGGAAGGAAAACACTTGTATCTTCTTTCCTGTTTTGTAGTTGCCGGTGCATCCGGGTACACAACACTTATTCGGCATTGTCGCATCACTCCAGCATCACGCACGGAAACAAAATTGCCGCAAAACAACAACGGAAAGCAACAAACGTGAAACACCGTCAACACCACGCCGCCGAACCGTCACCACCGCCGCCCGCGCTGCGCTCGCTGCCGCTGCGGCTTCCCCGAGAGTCGGCCGGCCGGAAATGACGTCAAATTGCTGGGCGCAGGCCTGAAAAGATTTTCCGGGGGTGACGCTTCAATGCGCCACAAACGCGTCTCGAACGCGCTGTTTTTAGGCGGTGGCAAGGCAATGTAAACGCACAGATGCGTTTCAAACGCGCTGTTTTGAAGGTGGTTACATGTCAAGTTCAAGTCAAGCAGTGTATCTAAATATGGGGGTATCCCCCGTATTCATAAACGCTGCTTCACTTTAACTTTACTTGCCATCTACTTCAATACAGCACCAACGCGTTTCGAACGTGCTCTCTTTAGGCTGTGCCAAGGCAGTACACACGCGCAGAACGATTCAGCGGCAGGGAGGATCGCTTACAAAGAGCGACACGGCGACGTACTGTAGTAATCTTCATTACCGGTTCTGTCCAATTTGCCTTCGCACACGGCTAGAGTTCTGTGTCGTCTGCTAGCTGGTAATCAGAGCACCAATTATCAATTACATACGCGGCTGCAAGATTTTTCGCTGTCATTATTGTAACTTACCGTAAGGATCCCACGTATTTATGCCCGTTCCTACACAAGGAATGTTTTGTTGCAGTTGGCCTTTAAAGAAAAGGAAAAAAGGCACCTAATTTCTGTGGGAGCATGGCGTATACTAAATAGTACTTTGGAGGGGGATTTGATTGATTTGATTGATATGTGGGGTTTAACGTCCCAAAACCACTATATGATTATGAGAGACGCCGTAGTGGAGGGCTCCGGAAATTTCGACCACCTGGGGTTCTTTAACGTGCACCCAAATCTGAGCACACGGGCCTACAACATTTCCGCCTCCATCAGAAATGCAGCCGCCGCAGCCGGGATTCGAACCCGCACCCTGCGGGTCAGCAGCCGAGTACCTTAGCCACTAGACCACCGTGGCGGGGCTACTTTGTAGGGGGAGCGGAAGGGGATACAAGGAGGAGGAGGAGGAAAGGAAGAAATGAAAGGCAGGGAGGTCAACCAGATGCACGTCCGGTTTGCTACCCTGCACTGGGGTAAGGGGTGAGGGGATTAAGGGGATACAAAGAATAGCAGAAATTGATATATAAAGAATACGAACCACTCGCCGCACACAAATGAAACAATGGGAGAGAGGAGATCGGCAAGATGGGGCATGGTTGAAGGAGTCCAAGGATGGGGCACTGATCAGCAAGAGCTACATACACCAGTAGATCATGGACGGTGGGCCGATCAGCGAAAGCTACTTGGGCGTCAGAGATCGTGGACGACACAACCTTTCACATGGATGCTAGGCTTTGCTGTGATGTTTTGCAGGTAAGGAAGGAGAAATCAATGCTTTGGTAGGTTGTTCATATTACACATGTCGACAGATTGTGTAATAAATGTGAAGTGGTAAATGCAAATAGATTTCACAGTAGACAGCTAAATGTTGCTAATCTGAGCAGTGTTCGAAACCGCCTACGTGGGAAATCTGTACTTGTTATTCACGATGACACTACATAAATGAACAGTGACTTTTATCCACAATGATCAGATGCTCAGCTGATTATTTCTTGTGAAAAGCCTGTATAATTTCTTACAATTATGACCACTTATTTCTATTTTTGTACGTAGTGTAGTCGAAATCGGAGAAAGCTTGACCAACCGTTCTCGTACTAGGAACGAATGCCACGGCTGCTTTTTTCCCATGCGAGTTCGCTAGCATCCGTGTGACCTTAAGCAGATCACTGGTGTTACAAACGACGCACGGCTTCACTTTTAGTCCTTTAGAGTACAAATTACGAGCAAGTCTGTGCACGAAATTTCCTTTAAAATGCAATTTACGCCACTAGGTGGATATTATATTCGATAAAAATTACTCAAATACATTATATTTGAACCCCCAGACCACGAAAGCAATGTCACGTAAGTTGTGGCCCAGTTTAGCAAAGCTAGAAAGCCCCAAGCACCACAGCCGGCCGAGACCGCTAGCACTTTATTTGGTTACTGGCTACGCTACGCTCAAAGTAAAGAAGCAGGAATTGACAATATCGGTAGCTGCAAGTAAGCTGACTCCTAGGCGAATGAGAATGCATCCGAACGAGGAATAGTCAAACTCAAAAGCACCACATAGGACATTCATTGATTTATTGCGTAGCCGCATGCCAGGTTGTAAGTTATAAAAATGTAACCGCTCCAACGTAAACACCGTTCATGTGTTCCATTCCAAATATCAGGAAATAATAATGTATCAGGATCCTTTGGGGAAAACCCAAGCTCAGTCGTCTTCAGCCAGGACTTCCTAAAGTGGTAGAAAAACTGTGCACACGTCGTGTCTGTCGGAAAACTTACTCTCACTCACTCCGCTTCTCTCTACTGCCCCCCCCCCCAAACAAACAGAAGCACTGAATAGGGCTTATCTTTACACAAATCACGCAAAATCTTGCGAATCAAGGTGCCCTCAGACGCACACTGACGCAAACTCGAAGGCTACACATTTCGAAGCCAACCAATGTTGCATTGAATATCTGTCAGATCACATGCTCTGTGGAATGCGCTTTTATAAGAAGCCGCCATTTTTCAGTTAAGCGTAATGAGGTGGTTCCACGGGTTCATATAAATAGTGCGATTCAGAGCATATTGTGCGCTCATTAGTCACGCCAAGCACAGTGGCCTGTAAAGGGTGACTCATGACCTCACTATAGATAGGCTAGATATGCTTGAACAATAGAAAGGCGCACCGTTTTTATAGCAAGGAAATGAACGCTACAGTGCGATGATTTGCATATGAGAAGTAGCTGTCGTAAGTGCATTCGCGTAACACTTCATAACAGTTTAGGGAGAGATAGTAGTACACATGCCATGTTTATTGCGGCCAGCCATGATGCGCTTGAAGACATTGGTGTAGAAAGCCGCCTTCATGCATGGATAGTCAATTATCTTACGAGGACGTGACATATTCATGGCAACGCCTGTTGGTGAGACGGGCCGTCATGGCGTAAGCCCTGGAGTTTCACAAGGTGCGGTGCTCATCTCATTACTCCTCAACAGCACGCTTATTGGTCTTGTGGCTGAGCTCTCTAACATTGTCAAAATCAGTGCCTACGCGTACTATATACGCATATGGGCATTTCGAGCAACGCGTTCGCAACTGAGAGCAAGACTAAATTTTGCGACACCAGGAACCTCAAAGTACTTGCGCCGTAAAGGCCTGTCGCTTTCAATAGCCAAGTGCGCTGCGTTGACGTTCACAAAGAAATCAATGGCGCTGTACGCTATCTTCACTGAAAGTGCGGTGATTCCAGGTGTATACCTTGGACGAAGCATATTGCTACGCTATGGACCAATCTTGTTAGTTTTATAGACGTTCTTTGCGTTCTAGCAGTATTAAAATGGGGCCATACTGAGAAAGGCTCCTGCAATTATACCTGTCATTGTTCTTTCGCTACCCATGATACGGCACACCTGTGCTTTCAAGTATGAGTGTCCCTAGCGTTCGTCCTTGAAGTAGCCTTCAAGCGTGTGCGCTGAGAATATGCCTAGAGCTACCGAGGTGTATATTCACAACTGACACCAAAGAGGAATCGTGGCTATATTTTTTAGAGGTTGATCTAGCATGCGATACATTTTGAGTACAACTTCGTGTGTTGGCGCAACACTCAAACTAACCCTTGTCTTTGATACACACCGACTGACCAGTCTGCGCCTACTTACGATAACTAGACACACATAGGCGTGTCATTCCTTCAGACTTCGCACCTGAAGTCACACCGAGGTGCCAGCGTAGCCGCTGAACAGACCGGTGGTGTGCCTACATGATATTGTGAGTATTAAAACGCGCCATGTTAGTTGGGCTGCCCTCAAACAACTTACTTTTTCCACATTTGGCTCAACAATCATCATCATCACGATCACCATCATTGTCATCACCATCATCATCGGCCTGAATACGTCTGCTGCAGGACAAAGGCCTCTCCCAAGTAGCGCCAGTCTGGTTGGTCCTGTGCTTGCTGCGGCCAATCTATACCTGTAAATTTCTTAATCCCATCTGCCCACCTAACCTGCTGTCTCCTCATAACCCGCTTGCCTACACTGGGAATCGAGTTAGTTACCCTTAATCACCTGCGGTTATCCTCTCTTTGTGCTATATGCCCGGCCAATGTCCATTTTCTCTTCTTATATTCAACTATGATATCCTTCACCCCCGTTTGTTCCCTAATTCACTCAGCTCTCTTGTCTCCTAAGCCCCGCCGCGGTGGTCTAGGGGCTAAGTACTCGGCCGCTGACCCGCAGGGCGTGGGATCAAATCCCGGTGCTGCGGCTGCTTTTGCGATGGAGGCGCAAATGTTGTAGGGCCGTGTGCTTAGATTTGGGTGCACGTTAAAGAACCCCAAGTGCTCAAAATTTTCGGAGCCCTCCACAACGGCGTCTATATTAATGATCTGATGGTTTTGGGACGTTCCACCCCACTAATCAATCTCTTAAGGTTACACCTACCATTTTCCTTTCCATTGCTCGTTGCGTCATCCTCAATTTAAGCTGCATATTATTTGTAAGTCTCCAGTTTTCTGCTCCGTAGCTAAGTACAGGCAAGATGCAGCTGTTAGGCACCTTCCTCTTGAGGGATAGAGGCAATATACCTCTCGTGATTTCAGAGTGCTTGCCAAATGTGATCTGCCCCATTCTTATTCTTCTAGTTACTTCATTCTCGTGGTTCGGTCCGCGGTTAATACCCTTCCTAAGTAGACATATTCTTCTACAACTTCAAGTGCATTATTACCTATCTCGAAGCGCTGCTCTCTTCCGAGGTTGTTGTTTATTACTTTTGTTTTCTGGAGAATAAATACAAGACCTGCCTTTCTGCTCTCGTTGTACAACTCCGTATACATGAGTTGTGATTCGTCCACTGAGTTACTCAGCAATGCAATGTCATCGGCGAAGTGCACATTGTCCAGGTACCTTTCATTAACTCGTATCTCTAATTCCTCCCATTCTGAAAACCTCCTGTAAACACGCAGTAAATAGCATTAGGGAGATTGTATCCCCCTGCCTTACACCCTTCTTGATTGGTATTTTGTCGCTTTCTTTGCGGAACACTATGGTGGTAGTTGATCCCCTGTAGATCTTGTCCAGAATGCTTTTATATGGTTCGACGACACCCTGATTCCACAGTGCCTGCATTACTGCTGATATTTCTGCTGAATCAAATGCCTTCACGTAATCTATGAAGGCTCTATGTAGTGGTTGGCTATATTTCGAGCATTGCTCTACTGCCTGATTGATACTATGAGTGTGGTCGGTTGTTGAGTAGCCTGTTCGAAATCCTGCTTGTTCCTTTGGTGATTGAATTCTAATGTTTTCTTAACTCTGTAAGCAATTACCTTTGTAAATATCTTGCATACTACGGAGAGCAAGCTGATCGGCCGGTAATTTTTCAAGTCCTTGTCATCTCCTTTTTTATGTATTAAGATGATGTTGGCAATCTCCCAAGAGTCTCGTACTCTTCCCTCCAAGAGAAACCTTGTAAACAGGCCAGCGAGGTTTTCTAACACAATCTGTCCTCCATCTTTCAGCAGATCCCCATTAGACGCTTTGCCCCTTTTCATGCTCCTCAAGGCTTTTCTGACTTCTTCTATCATTACTGGTGGAATGTCATCTGGGTTACTGCTAATGCGTATAATAAGGTCGTGGTTGTCCCGGCTACTCTACAGAGCTCTATAAAGCTCCCTCGCTATTTTATCTATTGTATGACCGTGGTTCAAATTGGCTGCACGGCAATAATTTTATGTGCCGTAATCTTAGGGAGGCAGGTCAGCCGTTGGCAGGAAGCATTGCTGCAAGGGCACTCAGTCAGAGCGTTTCCGATAGGATTTGCCGTGACCACGCAGACAGTAGGGTGACAGCATGATACGCCTCGTAGTTCGGTAGCGCCAGAGACTGTCGGGCGTTCCCAGTTACTGTTAACTGAGGGAAAGGAAACCAACCGCCACGTGGGCAACAAAATGGGTGGGTTAAGGATACGTTATGTTGGGCTAGTGGGTACATATTAGGTTTAAATACGTGGCCCAAAGTTTCTAATGAGAAGAACGAGAAGAGACAGAAAGAGCGCCTACTCACAACTCAGTTGTGAGTTGATGCTCTTTCTGTCTCTTCTCGTTTTTTGCATTAGCAACCTTGCGGCACGTATTTCATTTTAAAAGGGGTTGGGTTATAAACGTCAATGTGACGTCCCCAATTGCCTCACGGCACTGGCAGCCGTCGCATCAATGGACCTCTATCGAGACCCAGCGCACCGCGGCGACTCCTCACATCGGTTCGGCGTATGGCACGGCCTTGTACTGTATGCGCGCCTGCAAAATCGGCAGCGCGTATTGCGAAACTGCAGTGATTGCCGTGAATCTGTCGTTCCGGTCTGGTGAGGTAGCTTTCGGAAGTGGGCGGGCTCGAGACAGGGCTGTGTCTGGGGTGCCTATTGTTGAATCGGCATGTCTTCGACTGCTTCCACGTTTTTCCTGACAGATGAGCTCGTAAGTAGAACCACGTGCGAGCAGCTAGCGGTTCCCCTTAGAGCAAACAGGCGACAGGCGGAGTATCGCCCCGTAGTAAAAAAGTGAACGTGTTACAGGGAAGCGGTCCTATGGCCACCAACCCCAGTACTTGTAGTTTCATCTAAATAATTGCGCACCACAGAGCGTGCCCACGTCTCTAGAACTGTTTTTTTTTCTAGTTGTGTTTCATTTACACTTTATCTGTTATTATTTGGGGCAAGGCGCATGAGCCCTTCATGTGCACGAAGGTGGCGTCCTTGTGGCAAGTTTTTGGTCAACCGTGTGTACTGTCGTAACAGAGGACCAGCGCGCCATGATTCGCCGAGAGTTGTGTGATGCCTAGTTCACACTGAAACATCCGCTTTCTACAGCGACCGAAATTCCCCTGCCGCCGAAACGCAGCGTCGTTCGCACTGGACGCGCCCCGCGCCGCCGAATATGCCATCTACTACGGGGCGAACGGGGGATGGATGCGCTGTCACCCGGTTGTTGTCGCGGCTCGCAAATGCTACTACGCTATCCGGTGGTGTATACTCCGACGATTTTCGCACGCAAGAAACAAGAAAAGACAGTACCGCTTACTTTGCTGGGAAGTGGCTGTCTTGTAATGCACGAAGAGCAGAAAAACCACCGACGCCAGCGGCGTTGGTGGGTTTGTTTTGCTCTGCAAGACCGCAACAAGCTCGGTAACGCCAACAGCAAGCTCGGTCACCTCTTTCACGAAATACGGAGGCGAAGTAAGCACAGAGTAGGTGAAACTCCCGTTGGTTTCAACAATCAGTTACGTGCACTGCGGCATAACAAGTGAGTAGGGCTTGGCCGCCATTTTTCAAAATTCTTTGACTAGCGCTCCTATTGGTCCGCGGTGACCGATTCGGCGGCAGACGCCGCAAAAATCGGTCCGAAAGCGATCGGCGCGGAGAGGGCCCTTTCGGCGGATCTCCCCGCCGCCGAACCGGATTCGGAGCACTTTCGGCGGCCGGAATGCTCAGTGTGAACGCGGCCTGAGGGCGGAGCATCGAGGCGACAAGAAGCCACGAAGTTCAGCCAAGGGTTTTAACCGGGCACGAGGTATTAAGCACCATCGGCTCTGCCGATTTCCATAAGGTCACCCCACAGAAGCCGGTTAATTTTCAGAGTGTTTTTATTTTCTCTTTTTTGTGTAACATTGATGTCCGCACTTATGTACCTTTTGTACGGTTTGTAAATACAAACATTTTTCTTTTCCGCCTACTAGAATTTGGAGTCTGTGAAATGTTAACACAAAGGTTTTCAATGCAGCTTAGGGAAAACCTGTGCCGCCATTAATTACATAGTTAGCAGTGGCAAAACTCTGGCGTATGTGGAATGAGACAAGTGCAGTTTTATTAATATTCAAAACCATGCGTCATTTGCAGCACCACTCGCCAAGTTTCAGGTCATACTAAAGGGTAACTCGATCTGAAACGTTAGTAATTGTTCGGTATATTAAACAGTCATCAGCAAAGAGGCGAATGTTATCGGGTAAGCCATTATCAGGTAAGCCATTGATGTAAATTAAGAATAGTAGAGGGCCCAGAACTGTACCCTGTGGTACACCAGAAAAGACGTTAGAAAAGGATTAGGACGTAACATTAGCTTCTACGAATTGCTGATGGTTAGTGAGAAAGTGTCTTTAATCTAATTGTAGACAAGTCGGTTAGGGTTTAATTGCGAGAACTTTAGTAGTAGGCGGTTGTGGGGAACATTGTCAAAAGCTTTCTTAAAATCTATAAAAATCGCGTCATCTGGTATGTTAAGGTCAACACTAGCGCTTAAGTCATTAATAAATAACGCAAGCTGAGTATTGCACGAGAGTCCTTTTTGGAATCCATGTTGGTTAGGGTGAAAAAACGTAAGATACAATAAATTTAGCAATGTGTGAATGAATTATATGTTCCATTCTTTTTGAACACATGCCGGTTAGGGTATATGAGTTGGTAACAAGGTGAACCTGGTTTTGAAACTGGAACATTGTTACCCACTTTCCAGTCATGAGGAACAATGCCGGATGAGATGGATTGCTGAAATATATGAGAAAGAATGACGCTGCTACTTTATTTGGTGTTTTTGAGCACCTTAACACTGATGCCATCGATGCCGCAGGATAAAGTAAGTTTTAACGATTCGGTGATTTTCTGGACGCCTTGAGGGGAAAACTTGAGATTGGCCATGGGAGGGTTGTTGAACGGGGGATACATCAGGGAGGTTATCAATGGGTTCTCTGCTAAAGACAGAAGAAAAAGTAAGGTTCAGTGCTTCAGCTAATTCGTTATTGACGATAGGCTGCCGAGTATATTTCAGTATTGATATGCATTTGTTTTTGTGTCATGGGTTAATTATTGCCAAAACTGTTTTGGGTTAGTGCGGAGTAAATTGGGTAAGGTGGTTTCATAAAGCAGCTGTTTCGCTTTATCTACAACAAAGCAGTACAGTTTTTCTCTGGCCTTGTACTTTTGCCACGCCACGACACTGTTGATGCTTTTTGCGTAGCGAAATTGTCGCTTCTGTTTGTTTTTAAGACTTTTAAGTTCCAGATCAAACCAGCAGGAGGTGCTACGTTCATGAATTGTGAAGGCTGGGATGTAAGTACTGATCAGCTCAAGCATTTTGAATTTAAACATCAACCAATTTATTGTAACAGAACTTTCATTAAAATTATTGAATAATAATTACCAGAATATTTCTAATTTTTTATTGAAGGTGATGCAGTCGCCCTTATCGTCTAAGGTGAGATTTTTGCTTGTCTTCGTGGACCGGTTCAGTCTACATTAGAAGAAACCATGAATGACTTTATGATCGCCGATTCCATCAAAACGTGAAAGTGAGGTAATTCTGTCAGGATGAGTGGTTAATACGAGATCGAGTATATTGGCTGAATTTTCGGATTGCCTTGCTGTTGCATTAAACATTTGAGTTAGGGCAAGCGTTAAACATGTATCGACAAAGTTGCTTTCAATGATTTCTTTCGATGCGACGAAGACGAGATCAGACCAATCTATGGTCGGAAAATTAAGGTCACCGAATAAGACAACTGTGGCAATAGGGAATTGAGTCTTCAGAGATTCTAGCGCGTCATAAAACATGGGAATGAACGTGCTGCCTGAATCTGGTGGGCGATAGCATGCTCCTAAGATTAGAGGGTGTTGAGCGGCTTTACAGCACACAAACACCATTTCAAGTGAGGAAGGTATATTGATGTGGAAGCAGGTAAGGTTTCTGTGAGTCGCAATGAGCACGCCATCGTCACGCCGGCTGTCACGGTCAGTACGAAAAACGGTGAAATCAGAATGAGAAGGAAATAGCTCGACGCTATTGATTGAAGAGTTGAGCCACGTTTCAGTTAGTACTATAACGTTTGAATCGGCAGAACCAGTAAGGCTGGCTAAGATATCACGCTTTGGTAGTACGCTTCTGATGTTAGTAGTAAAAAGAAAGGAAAAATAGCCCTTGGCACCATTAGGGTGACCACTCACTAACTGCTACGTGCCGCGAAGAACGACCTGTTGCCCAACTGGGTCATACACGTAGATGTTCTTTTCTGCTACAACATTGTTGTGACGAAGGCTGCTGGAAAAAAAATTTTTTTTAACTCGACCACTTTTTTTTCTGGCAAGTCGGGTAGCTGGACAGAAATCTTGCTCAACAATAATGATTGGGTGTTTGTCAACTCTGCTAGAAAGAAGTACTTTTACTTTATCTTTAAAATGACACATCCAAACCTGATGATCATGACACGCATGCCATGTAAAACATGACTACATGCTACGCTCATAGCGTGTTCATGGTCATTTCACTAACTACACATGGGCCAAATCAGGTATTACGTGACGTGAGTGGCCGACGAACACAAATGTCAGGGGCACACATAATAATCGTGGCCTGCAAGCCTCATAAGGAATAATTTAGCTCGGCGATGTAACATTGTGATTATTTTAAAGTGGCATGTCAACCTTCCTCATTCGTGCTTCGCATGTCAACGATTCCCACTGTAGGTGGGATCTGCCAATTTTTCCCCTGTACTTCTGTCCATGTGCACGGTAGCAGGCTAGAGCAAACTGGCTCAGTTCGACCTCTCTGCCTTTTTTTAAATCATCTCTCAATATTACATCCATAAAATTCTGCTAGCAAGCACTGCTGCCAAACCGGAATTGTGCTCGCTTCATACTCGAATGAGATCTTTTTCACCAGGAGCCTAAAGCTTTGCTGTTGCCCTGTGATAGACTACCTAGCATCAGGTCTGGATTGGATTCAAGCTCGAGCAGCGATGTTGTCTTCTATTGGCATACTTTGCCAAATCGAAAACGCCGCAGTTAGCGTACATGCATTGTCTGCCCCACAGGCTCGTTCACGCTGCTATGTTAAGATTTTATTGTCTTCCACATGGTTGTTGTAATCTATGAATTGAGCTATACTGCAGGTAAGTCAGTTTATTCATCTCATGACCAGCCAACCATATTTTTTGTACCCTCGTGTTCTCCTATACCAAGTTTCGTGTCTACGTAGTTCATGTAATGACCACGAGGGCAGCGAGACACAAGCGGTTGGATAGAAACAGCGAAAGTGCTTTTGATTCGCGAAGCAATACATCGCATTTAAAATTACGAACCTGTGTCGCGTGAGCAATTGTAATCATGAGCGAGCAACTGGAGTGAAACATTTAGCCAACATATATATTTGTCTCGAACCCCCCCCCCCATGTTTTCTACCACGTCGTACTATCACGGTCTTCAACGAACGACTGAAGCCCTAATTTTTTGTGAATGAGTTACATAAAGAATAACAATCGATTCACTTAACAAAATTTCTTGATAAATTCAAAGTGGCAACCCGCAATTCACAGTATTTCTTGGCACTGCAACACTAGTTGCGTTGCGTATCAATGTGGCGAAATGAATCGGCACAACGCTGACACTAAAAAACTTTTCGCAATGCATGCACTAGTACTTTTTTCTGTATGCTCTAAATTCTCTTGGTATTCTACTAAAAAGAGCTCAAGAAATTTTCACTCTTTCGTATAAAAGAACAGCAATATCTTGGAAAATATCTATATGAAGTAGAATGTGGCTACGATGCGCCTTGCTGATATTACATACCCGAGTATGTGGGTTTCCTCTTGCCTAGCCCTATTAGTGAAGAGGATTCTGCCATTGCATTATGTTTGGAGGCAACCACTGAGTGAGAAATGACTTCAATGAGTAAAATCTAGACGTGTACTCAGAAATTATTTGGCAAGTTTCTGCGTTTCTTTGATAAAAAAGTATGTTTCAGTGAACAATTTCTATCTTATTGCGAAGCAGTCACAAAGATAATTTTCTGGAAGGCAAGCCGACGAGGTGCTGCAATGTATAGTCATGAACGAAACGACGAAATATATCTCTTGGTACTTTTTGTTTTGAACGTTGAGGTATCACTGGTCACAAGCAGCATCATTATCCTGGTAACACTACTATGTACGGAGCATAGTATACCAACTATCTTTCTTCTGTTCTAGGCAGGCTTGCGTGTCCAGCCTTCCACTGCTGAGAATCGCGGTATGAAGTATGCGCATGGTAAAACATTCCTGTCACGTCAAACGCGCCCCAATATAGTACGTGCGTGGAATGTGATGCCTGTAAGAAGAAAGCCGGTACGCTTTAGGTAGGATGCCACAAATATTACTCACCGCCGTGTGCCTGCATGCACTGTGGCATGCTAAATCCAGCACCATGTGCACACGCTACACTCATGATACCAAGCTAACTCATGGTTTTACTCACATGAACACAAGAAAGCTATGCATACGAAAAGCTGACACGTGTTGAAATGTCCGAAGAACTGAGAAAAGGATAAATACTCATAGGCTCATTTTTAGGATAGGTCACGTCCGTTGTGTCGTTTCATCTCGGAACTGTCTTTTAGCACAGACACCCAGACTGCACAGCATCGACCACGTCTTGAAAATCTCTGAATAGCAATGGGCCTTTCGCATGCAGGAAAGTCTCCAGCTCTCTCATCAGACTCTGCCACTTGTCTTCACTAATGATATATATTGCGTCTTTATTTACCTAAAACTCGCTCTATCTGCATTACGTTTCTGCCCATGCAAAACAAAAACAGCTAGGAAGGCAGCAAGCAAGTATTTCAAGTTTGATATATTATGACTTCAGCTGCTTGTGCCCGCATGTTTCCGTTTCGCTGCTTAACCCCATCTGTACGTGGTGCTCGGGTGGCGATGATATCATATCAGGACTCCACATTATCCTTGCGATCTCTCATGGTTTTGCGAAACCTACCACTCGTTATTGGCCTAGAGGGCCACCACTCTAGGTCGCACACATATTCTAGAAAACGTTTTTTAGGGATCAATCTAATCAAATTCAAAACATTTACGACGTTTTAAAAACCTCACGGAAAAGCCGTGTTATATCTCTTTTTATTTTCGTCTAGAAAACACACTTTGTGAAGACCTTGTAACGACGTTTGCCTTCTTACAAACCTTTTCGACAGTTCAGATTACCACAAAAAAGTCGTAAATTATATGATTTATGGTTATGACTAAAACGCACCTTTTAGCATCCTTCGTGCCACGTCTTGCGAAGAGACATTTCAAGACATTCGATTCTAAACGATTTTTGTTGTTTTAAGAGCACCGCACAAAAGCTGTCTAGAAATTTTACTTCATAATGCGTTTTGTCAACGATTTGTAAAGCACGTGTCATGTGGTCGATGCATGCACGGGCCTGGACAAACCGCGAATAATTATACAATTTGAACGTGAGCTTGCGCATACCACCTCTACTTGAGATAAGGAACGGAACACGCAATAGTATAAAGGTGTCTGGTGTATAGACTGAATCAGTGGTCACCAAGACTTCGAAGTTCGTTAACCAGTAAACTTTACGGAATTTACTCACAACAAAAGTCGTCCAACTGCCTCACAAGTCTTGGCGCTGACTGTATTTATCTGCGCGACTGTTGCATCTGCAATGTTTGTTAGGATTGTCGATTTTGCATGTGAAGTAGCGCTCTCTGATTGCGCCAATGGTTGCTTTGTTTCGTGTTTGCGTCGTGATTCAAGGAATCTATGAACATCACCGTGAATAAACTACACATAGCTGCGTGAGAAGTTTGTGAACTCGAATGCAAGTATGAATGCTCGGTGGAGCAACTGAGTGATGGTTAGATTTGGTCCCGGAAGGTGCCCGTCGGAAAAGTGCACTGATTGGCTTGTGCGCATGGTGTTATCGCAACTTCCTTTTTTCGGTGCTCGAGGTACGGACTTGGTTACGGGAAGGGCGATTAGTTTCCTGTGCATTTCTGGATTCTGTAAACCACCGACTTTTGTCGTTTGACTACGCAGAATACATTTTCTTTCATTTGAGGTCACCATATGAGAACTAAGAAACATCAAAAAGCACTTGTGGCGAACGTTGTATTATTCGTTGCATGTACAGTCGTCCAAAAATTATAGCTCTAGTCCATGGCAACCACTTTTTTTACACGGAATTCTTTACGAAAACATTCCCACGTACAGTGGGAATCGATGATATACGAAGCACGAATGAGAAAAGTTTATATGTCACTTTAAAGCTAGCAGAACGTTACGAGGTGGAGCTAAATGATTCCGTAAATGACTTCCGTGTCACGATTATTATGTTTGGATGTGCCATTACCTTCGTCATCTGTTCACGTCACGTGGCATCAAATTTGGCATAAGCGTGGAGCTAGCGAAACAGCCTCGAGCGTGCTATGAGCGCGGTATGTTGTCATGTTCTTACATGACGCGCGTGTATTTTCATGTTTGCACTAGCCATATACTTTCGACATCTATTGATGTCACGGAACACCAAAGTTGGTATATCTGGAGCTAGCAAAACGGCCACGAGTGCATTATGAAGGGCCCAATATACTCAGACGTGGCGTTCACACGCGCGAACGCTGAGCAAAGCGACGCTAGGTTAGCGAAACACGAGCACTCTATAGTATGACGCCAGGCGCGACCAGCGCGAACAGTGTCTGTCGGTGCGGCGCGACGGCAACCGGCACGAAATGCGACATGCTGCATTTCGTGCCGATGCGTTACCTAGACAACACTGCGTCTCCCTCTTTTTGTGACGGAGGGATGTCGGATGCGCTGAAACTCACATGTGTCAAAGCAACGCAGCGTGGCGCGCACCTGCGAGTATATGGCGGGACCAGTGCCTGGCGTGGAACCGCTGGCGTGACGCGACGAAATGAACGCCGGCAAGAACGCGCACCGCGTCACGTCGAATTGGCGCCTTGACTGTGGCATGTAGTCATGTTCTCACATGACAGGCATCTCATGATCATCATGTTTGTACCAGTCACATACCTTCGCCATCCACTGACGTCCCGTAATACCAAATTTGGCATATGTGAAGCTCGAAAAGCAGCCGTGAGCACATCACGAGTGTGGCATGTAGTCATGTTGTTACATGACACGCATATCGTTATTATCATGTTTGGATGTGTCATTTACGTATGTCGTCCGTCCGCGTCACGTGAAACCGTATTTGGTACACGTGAAGCTAGCGGAACGGCCGCGAACACATCATGAGCGTAGCACGTAGTCATGTTGTTACATGACACGCATCTCATGTTTATCATGTTTCCCCAGTGTCACACATTCGTCATCTATTCACGTCCCGTAATACCAAATTTGGTATAAAAGAAGCTAGCGAAACGGCTGCCAGCGCATCATGAGCGTTGCATGTAATCATGTTGTTACATGGCATGCATCTCATGATTATCATGTTTGCACCAGCCACTTTCCTTGTAAGATTATAAACAAAAATTGGCGCCGATATAAGAACAATGAGTACAATTTGCTACTATAGCTGGCGGCTTCAATATGTCTTTAATAAACTGAGGTCCATATTTTCCAGAGCCATTCTGCAGTGCTTCCAACCCTACTGAAACGTTCCGTAAGATGCGGAGACCTCACATACGGAATTATTAGAATATGGAAGACGTATGATGCGGACTCCGCATAAGACGTATGATGCGGACTCCGGATCTTATGGAAAGACGTATCATGCGGAAATTACTGAATTGTGTGCATGCTACGTCTGAATCTAGTGCAAAGCAATATAATGTGTAAATTGAATAGACGTCCATATCTTGAGTACATGCAATACTGTGTACAAATCACAATATTTCTTAAACGTGCATGATGAGGGATTGAATCATCGGCATCTTACTAATTGTCGTGATGCGGAAGCAAAATTACCTTTTAATAAAATACATTACAAAACTACTAAATTAACATGCTAGCGATCATAAATGGTGGTTACATTGCAACACATTAATGCAGTGTTCTATGCAAGACTTAAAGAACTTATAAAGTTATTATTATCAATAGAGAAGCATTATTATACACATCAGCCCTGCTACAATCAATATGTTTTTTATTTGTCTGTATGCTCCAGCTGTGAATAGTGACATTGCAGTGTTGATCGTACACAAATGAGGTGACTGCACCGCAATTTCACGAGCTCCACCTAAGCCACAGGATGGTGGCACAATGTAATAGCAATTTTAAAACGAAATGTTTAAACATAAATAATAATCATAGCACTGTGAAAGTGTGGCGCTGTGTTTATCTCATGAATGCCTTGTGGAGATCGGCGAAATGCTGCTTGAGGCTCCGGCACCACTGTAAATTTCGAAGGTCACTGCGATAGAACTTATGTATCCTTCCTAGGCACCTGGAAATAAAAATAATTGGCACAAATAATGTCAGAGACACATGTTAGCACAATAGTTTACATGCACAAGAATTATAACACACAGAATGAAACTGAAAATTTAAGGCACACAATCCTTCATGTTATGCATATGTGAATAATAGAAGGAATGAGTGTATAAATTAGTTCTGTCACATAAAAAACAGCATGCTTATCACAGTGAAAATAACTAGGTTGTCATGATTTTCAATGGTAGAGATAATCGATTAATATGTCCTTATGAAATTATGATTTTAACGCTTCTTGCACAGTAAAACTTTAGGAACTGCAAGTGAAAGCTCTCAATGTTCATTTAATAGTGTGTGCATGTACATCTGCTGCCTTAATACTATACAGTTTGTGCACAAAATTGGCATCTTGAACAATTTTGAGAGTTAAACCTATGCAACTTATGAAGGTTAAAATCACCATGAAAGCAAGCAGGACCAGGCAGGTGCCATTAAAAATCTGTGCAAGCCAAATAACTATAACCGAACTGCACACATATAGGGGAGCAAGAGTAACAGAAATTCGGCTGCTGACCCGCAGGTCGCGTTATCAAATCCCGGCTCTATTTCCGATGGAGGCAGAAATGCTGTAGGCACGTGTGCTCAGATTTGGGTGTACGTTAAAGAACCCGAAGTGGTCGAAGTTTCCAGTGCCCTCCACTAAGGCGTCTCTCACAATCATATAGTGGTTTTCGGACGTGAAACCCCACATATAAATCAAGAATAACAGAAATAAACTGCCAACAGAAAAGTTGGGTGCATGTGCTATCTGTACACCTTACTACATACAGCATGCTCATTCCATTTTAAATACCGATATTGAAAATAACTGCTCTATTAGGAATGTAAAAGGTAAGGTAGAACTGAACGACTCTACAAAAAGTGACCCTATATGACATCACGTTTTCTTATAACAAAATTGACTAAGACTCTCAAATATCATTATGCAAGGGAAAAATCTTCAAAAGAACAATCAAGTTTGAAGTCATAATTATTTATATGGCTACTATGACTATAACCAAGAAATCGACCTCAACATGGCTAATGTTAGTTTTTAATGCCTATGTTCACTAGACAATGAACTATACCACAAAAAGCACAGCGTTCAGGCAAAGCACCACACAAAAAAGAAAGCTGTCCTTTTTGTTATTACCTACAATGCCTTTAAATTGGTATTTTTACCTCTACTTTCCACTTTTTATCTAAGTAACTGGTGTGAAACAAGTTAGCTGAAATGCACTGTGCCTCCAAAACCTGTTGGTTGAATCTGAATATTTAAAAAATGGTGAAGCTTGCACTAAATTAGGCTCCACAAGCCTTGGAACAGTGAGAGTACATGACTCTTAGGACTACTTTAGTTACTTGTGTTTTGTTTCTGGGCCTAAGCATAAAGACAAGGGCTTAACTGAATTGCTGCTAACAAACAAATGCTTTTGAAATTGCCCGAGCGTCAAAGGATGCTCAGCCATTTGTTGTGTTTTACACTGGGCTATTGTACACCAACATACAAACCATACTGCCTGGCGACCATCACAGATGTATAGTTTAAAAAATGATGGTAATTTACTCTTCTGAAAATAGTTATTTGCAGAAATGTTTTGAAGAGAAAAGAGTAGTGGTCACGTGGGTACCTTCAGAAATTCGCAGAATGTCGTGCGGGTGTTATTTGTGAGAAAAATTTCAAAGTACCGCTTTTTCTTGCCATATCAAATTTGATCTACATATTAAGCAAAGATGCTTCTTAAAGTATTTGAAGTCAAGTAACATTAAGGCAATTTTTCTGCTACATAGGCTTTGAAGAATTCAGCCAAACTGTTTATCGTTTGCATTTCTTGTATGGCAATACTGCATTTTGTATGAATATTTGAGCCACAAATACTCACTGCACAGAAGTTATCTTTTACGAAAAAAAATAATGTTAGGTCCAGATTACAAATATCACTATATAATCGTTTTTGTCCACATTGAGATGCAATTTGAGCTGTGTGTTTGTCTAATTGAAAATTACTTTTATATGTAAGTTGAAATCAAATAAACAGTTCTTATTACATGGCAAGTGTTATCATTACAATTTTTGTTTAAATGAGGAAAATGATTTTTGAAGTCTCCTATTGAGGGCCATGGGGAACTTCGGAACGGAAGCTGTCGTACATCAAATGCAGAAAACAGCCATCATAAGAAACCTTCAAAAATTCATTTCTACTTTAAGACAAAGTGTAATCATATAACTTGCCATATAAAGAGAACTGCTTCCTTGCTTTTGATGTGGCGAAAAAATTGCACTAATATTACTGAGCTTCATGCATTACACACAATCACCTTTACTTTATACCAAGACCGAATTTGGTGTAGAAGAGGCAGTATTTTTGAAACACTTTACTTTTACAAACAACACCCAGGCGACATCCTGGGAAGTCCAGAAGGCACCAACGTGGCCTAATATTTTGTTCTCTGCGATATACTTTAGCATTTTGCTCTTTTCAGAAAACAGTAAACGAGCACAATATTTTTTTTCAAAACACATTTAGGACGGTTGGCAAAATGGCTGGGATGTTTGATGCGTAATTGCCTCACTGCCAGCATTTATTCTTCCGAAGCTCAAGCTATCACCTCTCTGTTACTGCCTCCCTCACATACAATGCCTGCATAGGAAAGAAAAAGAAAGGCAGGTCCGACAAAGTTCACAAGGCAAGATATTTTCATGTTGGATAAATTCATTACCATAAACAGCAGCAAAATAACATTCATTTTGAGTAGTCCAAGACACAAGCTATATACCAGCATACTAAGAGCCAAGCACAAACTTTCAATTGAACGTGTGTGGTGATAGACAGGAAGCACTCATTACAAGACTGATCAGTCTGTAATTAAACTAAATGAAGTACAATGCACTGTTCAATCCAACGCCACATAGGCATCTTTGCTATAGCAAAGCCATGTGTCATTGATTCATGCACTAGATGGGACAATGCAAATGTAACAAAAAAGGTGACAAAAGAAAACAAGGGGAAAAAAAGAAGAAAAGGGGGGATGCAAAGTAGGAGCAGTGTAGCACTACTTTTACTTTGCATTCCCCTTTTCTTTCTTCTTTTTTCTTCTTTTCTATCATTTATCTTTTTTTTTTTGCTTCCCTTACCCCCACCTCCGACAGGAGAACACTTTGTATCAGCGCAACCTAACTTGAAAATAAGCAAGGGCTGCACTCTTCTGCGTTATATGTTTTTTTTTTCAGACAAACATTTCTAACAGGCACACACGCCTATACCAAAAGATGATGTCATTACTGACCCCATTTTAAACTAACACGCCAAGGATGACAAGGTGACTTCTAAAAAATAGGTCCTCCTATCGCAACATCGGCCAGCCTGTCTGAAGCACTTCTACTGTTCACCCTGATTACCCCACTAGATGTTTCCATCTGTCGACTCACATCTTCATTTTGGATAACACTAAGACGAGCTTACATTGATGAATACGCACGAAAGTTTATGTGATGTATCATGTATGAGATTAAGCAACTCTGTTAAAAAAATATTGATAGCTTGCTTCCAGGCTTTTTATACTGTAGCCTGAAAACTTCGTAATGTCTTCTATGCACATGAACCAGATTGACAACGTAATGCACAACATGCTTAAGAATACTGCGAGGAACAAGATAACGACAAAACGACCAGCCACCCAAAATTTTCGCTGTACATGTTTATAAAATATTCATGTACCCCAAACGAGGTGCTTATGATACAAGCCGAAAAAACCTACAAGTAGCGCCTTGGAGTCTTCTGGAAGTAGACGTGTTGCATTTTTTCTGTAGAGGGCTTACACCCATAAGTGAGGAACAAAACTCCTGTATAATGAAGAATGTTGGCAGCTATCAGTTATAGAAAAACCTAATGCAGCTAATCTTCCCCGACACATCTGTACATTTAGAGAGGTGACGTAGCTTCTGTGATTGTGGCAGTAACTCCAACAGGACCAGTGCGAAAATTGGCACTACTTGGCTAGACAAATGTCCAAACATGCCTGCCCGACTCCCTCTAGCCATCCTGGCTGAATCTGACACATGATTTCTTAACTGCTGACTGGACAAAAACAAAACCGCTGAAGCACTCACAATACACAGCGTGAAGTTCCTCTGGAGTGGTCAACTTCGTCTTCTGCGATGAAAGAGCAGCACAGTGTACTGATAAGGGCACTCCTTGCAATGGTTTTCAATGCCACACCAGTGACCTTGCTGTTCCTGTCGAAGAGAGCTTCGGGAGCTTGGAGGGTGCTTGCACTTTTCTGGGGGCTGCTGCCGCCTCCTCGTTTTCTGCTCAAGGTCAACCTGCATAAAGTTGTAGACGAGGCTTTAAGAGTTGTATATAATGATATACAAATTTTCGCTGAACGCACATTTCCTCGTTGCGCACTGAGGAATTTCTTATAAAACTTAGGGCCTCGTATATGCAAACATTTACAATCGATCCGAAGATGCACTCGACTCTAAGAAGCAAGTTGTTATGTAGTGTATATAAGAAAGGTCATTCAGCACAACCACAACTACAGTTGCACACGAAAACGACATTTTACACGAACCCTGTTTATTTACATGGTGCATTTATTATTTACACGGTCCATTTACACGGTCCTGTTTTACACGATCTCGTCTGCATGAACACTTGAACCAAGCACCATATAGGTTGAAAGACACACACAGACTTTGAGACAAACCTAGTTTCCCGTGGAGCATCCTCTTGCACTATAACAACACATCTCAATCTAGTTAGTTGGTCAGAACGAGGTGAAAACAGCTTGCACTTGAAAAGCACGGGCAGAAGGAATGACGCCTGCACCCTGTGCTTTCTGTACGTTCTCGTTGAGGTGCAGTTTTCACCTTATCCTTATGCAATTTCGCATTTAAAACATTGTTCGCTGCATAATCTTTGTGGCGTTAAAGTGTGTCATACCGTCATGTGTATCCCATGTAATTTATAAAAATAGAATACAAGATAGCTTGATTCAAAAATAACAAAGTGCATCCAGCGCCATGTCCTGTAGCCATTCTTTAGGCAAGTGGCAAAATGATTTATTCTTCAAAACATATCTTACTTGTAACCACTACAAGAGCTAACTCGTGCACTGGCACATTCTGTTTGCCTCTTCAGATTATAAGGTACCCTTTTTTACACCAGAAAATCTTCAAGAAGAATAGAAGTGTTGTAATTGTGAAGAAAGAAAAGTAGAAGGAAAAAAAGATATTGATTTATTTGTGGGGTTTAACGTCC